>CM060901.1:1045967133-1047217133 GCA_030737815.1 Allium fistulosum | reverse complement strand
ACATCAAAATCAAACAACAACGAACAAAACTAAACGGTAGAAAACAAACATGAGTAATAGCAAACAACAAACAACGGCAACCATCATCATTAACAATAAACAATCAACATATAAACAACCAATCAACGAGCAACAAAAAGAATACAAAGCAATGACAAACATTGAAAATCAATCAATCAACCAATAAACAACAACAATCAAGCAACAAGTAATATAAGCAAAAATAACCAACACACCAAAAGAGTCTATACTGACATGCATGGTAACCAACAATGGTCGAAGCATGCATATCACTACAAACTCCAGTGAGCCTGCTCGACTTCCAAGATTGACAGAATGCTAAAGTAGTGTAACTCTTTCCGTGAATAAAATACATGAAAGACTATTACACCTCCTACTACAAAAAGAAAATCTTCTACGATATGCTAGATCCTTGTCTCAAACTCTCGAATAGATCCAATAAGCTAAGTCTCCGCTTTCCCTCTCTTTCTAACAGAACTCATTCTCCAAAGGAGGAAATTTGATAAATTAAATCATCGTTGGATGATGATCCACAAATGCTTGGATTTGCATGGGTTCAAACTCACCTCAACCGCACAATGTCAATAGGGATAAATTACTAAGTGCGCTATGATGCTCTCCTTGGCAAGTACCATCTCGTCACTTAGAAGATTATCTGGATCGCCATAAAAATTATGGAGAAATCCTCTCCCGAACCACCCAAAGCAACCTTAGCTATACTACATTAAAATTTACAAGAACTAAAGACTGTCCAAAATAGCACAATGCCCATTCTAACCCTTCGTTAAATTAGGGTCGGCTACCTGACCTTTGTCATGCCAACTTGGATCCGGTTCTTTAGTCTGACTACTGAAATTTCCTCGCACAACTAGAGTAGAGCTTTGAAAATCCCGTAGTCACCTCAAAAATCCGACTCAAGCTCTCATCTTTAAGAATCGAGTGTAAACCCCTTTCCTAAATAGTGTAGATCACTTGGAAACACTTGTTTGAACTAGTGATTAGGAACTGGTATGTGAATGGACCAATCTTTAGAAAATATCCCTTTCAGCACATGGGATTACTCCCATTACCTAAGGTTTACTAACACAAAGAAAAACAATTCTAACACGAACGACCTTAGACAAGTGCCTATAAGTCATCCGCTCGATCTTTGCTCATTACTGGGCATCCACCGAATCCCACTTGGATACAAATCCAAGTAAAGCTTTATCGACCAACACCACTCAACTTGAAATCTCATGCATTAAGTTTAAATTGTAGTACTCTCAGTCGCTTTACCTCAGCTTTGCAACTAAGGTTACTCATACAAGATTTATCTTTATAAAAGAACTTGCCTACTATGAAAGGAGTCAAGTTTAGCCTATCTACCAAGTAACTAGCAATAATTAAATATACTGCTCAAGTATTGAAAGGAACAAAAGCGAGTTCCCAAAAAATAGAGCATACCTCACTTCATAAGCTCCTCCCGTTTTTCTTGAGCAATGGGCTTACTAGGACCCGGTAATGCCCGTAAGGCATAGGTCATCCTTGCTTGTCCACCTCTTTAAAACGTAGGACAATCCTTCTTTAAGTGATCAAGCCAATCGCAATTAAAGCACTCATGCTTTGCTTTAGCTAGATGACATCTCTGAACAATATGCCCCTACATGCCATATGAGTGACACACTAGGCCAGCTTTCTTCTTCGCATAAGCTGGATCTTCCTTGTGTCTTAGTCTTTACGCTTCAGTTGGAGCTTCGATTTACTTTCCACTTTCACTACCTTAAACAATACTCTGCATGTACTCTCACAAAGGAGAACCATCCCAGCGAGACTTTCAGAAGTGGCCTTAACAGGGATAAGATCAAGCTATGAATCCCCATGCTTTAAGACCCCAGGCAAACCCCTTTGCCCACACCAATGGAGTGCCAACCATCTTAATCCCCAAAAACAAATGATTGAATTGGTTAACATATTCCTTCATTGATAAGCTGCCTCACTCAAGTGGAGTGCTCAAGCTATATACCCTTCTGAATCCCAGAAATGAACTGAGAATCAAAGCGACGCCTGAATTCATTCCAAGCTACGAGCCAGCTCATTAGCCACACAAACATTGCATTCTACCCAGCCAAAGTCTTCCCTCTACAAATGCCAAGAAGTAATCCTTTAACACCCCTAATTTTAAATAACATTATTCATGAGATTTAATTAGATGAATTAAATAGAATAATGTAAAGACTAGAGTGATAAGGGGATTGAGATTTGAAAACTAAATAGAGGCCTTGCCTTAACTAAATGAAATCATATGAATGGGTTTATACGATGGTTTTATAAGTTAAATATCAAAGAGGGTAAGGCAATGGTAATATGGGAAAGCCGTATACCACAATTCCATAACCCTTAAACCCTTACCTCATTCTCATTATCATAATTTCATAAAACAAAAGCTAAGGAGAACTAAGGCCGGCCATAACCCTATGAGAAAAGGGGATCAAAATCAACTAGAAGCTAAGGATTCAAGCAAGAAAGAATTAAGCAAGATCAAATCTCAAGTTCCTTATCCAAAACAAGGCGAATAATAATCTAAACCATCTCCTATATGTTTTAGTAAACATCTTAATTTCGGGTTTAAGATTTTAAAACCGTTTGGATGATTTGAATGATGATATGCTTTGATTATATGCCATGTTTGATTTAAACAAGTATGTTTGTAAAAGGTTTGATTCGATTTTAAGGCAAAAATAATGTAAAATAGGTTTTGAATGCCATACGGATTTAATATGTTATGCAAACATTATTTTAGAAATGGGTTTAAATTTTCATAATAATCCAAGCTATGGATAATTTATTATGAATTTTGAACGGAAAAAATAGATAATTTGGGTTTAAAATTAATTACGGCAATTATATAAAGTATTATGGGTTCGAAATTTATATATGTTAGAAAACATATTAAAAGTGAATTAAGATGATTTTTGGGGATTTTTAAGTGATTTACTATGGAAATTAATTAATTAAGTTTGAGAACTTAAATGTCTTAATTGTTTACTTAAGGGGAAAGGCTTCTTTGCTAAAGTATTTTAATTACTAATTGATGAATTTGGCATCCTTTTTAGAAAAAGATTTTGGTAAAGGATTTGGCAACTAATGATATTTGACAAATAAGGCAAGTAAGTGAAATGAAATTTCTTTTAAAGGCTAAAAATAAGTTTTGCTTGGATTTACAACTTTGCCACTTCCATCTGATGGCTTTCAACACCATACCTCCACCAAAGAACCCATTCGAAACCAATGCACATGGTATCAAACAATTGATACGTGGTGCATTGGAGAAATGCGGAAGGTATAGTGTCGAAACCTAACTTTCGAAGGGGTAGAGGTTGTTTTTATATGCTTTCGAATATGTTACTTGCCTTTGCTTTTAAAAAGATGCTTTCGAAAGGGTTAAAGTTACTTGCAAATAGCTTTTAAAGGGATTGCTGCTTACCTTTGTTTTAAAAGTAGCTTTTGACTGGGTTGCCGCATATTAAGTTTTGAAAAGGAGCTTTTGAAAGGTAGTTGCTTTTGAACCTAGTCGAAACATAGCTGTCGTCTTCATACCTTTCGAATTGGTTAAAGGCCGCTTATCTTTATAGCATTATAACAATGAGTTCGAAGGGGAAGCTTTTGTTTTATTAATATAGAAGCGACTTCCCAATGCTTTCGAAATGGTCCCAATAGCCACTTATATTAAAGGTTTCAAAGGCAATGGTTTTGAAAGGTCATTTTGAAGCTATCCTTCTCCCTAATTATTTTACTTAAATATTATTGCTTTCGAAAGGGTGGTTTCGAAGCCATCTGTTTTTCCGAACTCTTTTACTTGGAAATTAAAGTTTTCGAAAGGGTTACTTTTGCTTATGTTCACTTTGACCTCTGGGTTATACTTAAGGTTAAATCCAATGATTTTGAAAGAGATACTTTCATATGGTTTCGAAAGGAAGGTTTTGATGCTTTCAAAAAGGATGTTTTGAGTGTTTCGAAAGGCATATATTTTAGTGTTTTGAAAAGAAGGTTTGATACTTTCAAAGGATATATTTTAATGGTTTCGAAAGATAAAGTCTAAGGTTTCGAAAGCCTTAGTTTTCAAACAAGAAACTCGGTCTTAATTTTTAAAGAAGAACCCATGGCAATATGAAAGAGTTTTGAAATGACATCTAACTTTAGTGTTTTTGAAGAAGCTTTCCTTGCTAAAGATAATAGGTTAAAGGTGTTAACCATATTTCATTTGAAAATGATTACAAGGAAATTAAACCAGAGATGTTTATATTATTATGTTATGATCAGTTATCATGTGTGCTTCTTCTGTAAACATATTCACTTTATAATCAACCCATAACCGCATTTGGGGTATTAAGGGCAGAATAACCAGCTAGGTTGACCCAATAGTGAATATAAGTCGAGTTAACTCCTGTATGAGTAGAGTTGCATCCAGGAGGTCAGGTAGACCAGAACATAGGATGCCCAGAGACTGATCAAAGAGTTGTTAGTTTAGACTGGTTTATAGTAAACCCATGAAAACTATGTTTGGAAATTGTTATCGGTAGGGGCCAATAGGTTCTTAGTGATCCCATAAAAACTATATCCGGATTAAGTTATTGACAAAGATCGATAGGTTCATAATTAACTCATTAAAACTATGATATGAGAGAAGTTATTGGAGAACCCAATAGGTTTATAGTGAACCCATGAAAACTATAATTGGATGAAGTTATTGGTAGAAACCAATGGGTTCTTGGTGAACCCATGTTATGAAATCGGGCAGATAGTCCATAAGCTTTGAACAGGTTATTAGTCAGCCCATGAAAACTAATAGGTTAATAGTGACCCTAGAAACTATAACTGAGACAGATAGTCAAATGAATGGGGATAAGAAATCCAGAATATATTGCATGTTTGCATATAATCATGATGTATTTTATTATGTTATGCCTTAACCATTGTGGATGTAGGAGCACAGTATATGGTTATTATAAATTGAGTTAGGATACTAGTGAGGGGAAAACCCGTTCTGCTAAGCGGCGTGGTCTCACTAGATATCTATATGGCTCGAAATGGTAGATTATTATTCATACCGGGCTTTTTGTCTGACTCGAAGTTTATGTTTTCCCCTTAAAATCTGGGTGCTTAATTGATATTGAGTAGTTTGAGAATTAAGGTTTTTAGGTTCTCCTTTAGACGAATAAGCTTCCAAAGACATGCAAGAGGCAAGCTAGCTATTAGGAGTTCTTTCTATTTGATTCCGTCGTGTTTTGGTTGTAATGGAAAAGTTGTTAATTTTCCTATGTTTAGACTCTAATCATCCAAGGGGGCATCTTTATATGTCGCTCTTGGCATATGTTGTAGTAATTATATTTCTCTGAATGTGGTTTACGAATTGGGATTATGTAATGAATTTGAAACATGAATTGAAGTTGAATGAGAAATCTATTTTATGATTTTAATTTTTTTTTCATATTCATGTGTTCTTGTTATATCAATATATCTAATATTACCGCATTTGGTCACCGAGAATTAATAACCATGGATGACTACAACATCTATAGCCATTAGTTTTGGGCCTCCAAATGGGGGATGTTACAAATCCTCTTTATGAGAGCCTTCCCTAGACCTATATTGATGGAAGCCCTCTCATATGCACACGTTCAAGGCTGCATCTCAGCAACAGCCTTCGAACTCAGATATGGCTTCCCTCATAGGCTAAGTAAATCTTGACATAGCTTCGTAGAGTATAAAGCTGGTGGAGCAAGAAATACTGGTGACCCAAGGGCCACACCACCTTTGACACCAATTGCATCTGCTGGAAGTGTTCATTGGCAACGGAACATACCTTGTGGTAGCTAAATAGTTTCTGAACTAATTAGGCATCTCAGGCTACCCATTAGTAGTTGCTCTTATGTACCTCATCCCTTATACTAATATCCCGACAAAGGTACCTTAGCGAATAACGATATAAATAAATCAAAGTCCAAAGGACCAATGGTGTGTATATTATCATATAATAGGAAAATACAAGTACGCTCTCTTAATGTATCTCCCTTTACCAGTTTGTTTATGCTAAACTGGTATACATGGCCCTACGTGTTGAACCTATGCTCCGATATTAAGTGTAACAACCCGCCTTTCATAATACCCTAAAATCAGCACCAAATGACAACGTCTGACTTCCGAATACTACAAAAGACAAATTATCAGGAAAGAAAATTAAAACAATCATTATACTAAGGCATATCGATAGAATCTCACAGCAGAATGATAACATATAATATATAGAATATACCGAACAGAATAGGATAGCAACATATATATGTATATATATATGTATATAAGAGACTACACTGTGGAAATAACTGATAAATGAATATTAATGCTGAAAGTCGGAATACATCAAATTTTATACAGATGGAGTTATGAATATAATATCTGATACATCAAGTCTCATATATAAATACATACATGTCATGTACTACTACAATATCAAGTATATATACGAAGTATTGAAATTGCCTGTACATAATGCTCCAACTATCCTGAAAGCATATCACCACAAGCACCTGACTCCCAAACTACTCAATCAAGTACCCGAGAGTTGTCATGACATAATAGACAAAGACAAAATATGGGTCAGACATAAAGCCTGATGTGAGGGGAACTATCTCAAATACTGTATACTAAAATAATATACAAATAAACAAGAATTACTAAGGCATAGCCGGTCCTCTCCACAATCGTCGCTTAGGGGTAATCTGGACTATCCATAAACAAGTTAAGTAAACATATCCAAAAGACTAGAAATTATACCATAACCTGCTCTTCTCCTGTAATCAACGATTCAACACAACTAATATAATGTGACTAAAATGTAACAACATACTATGATAAAGGTAACCGAATATTCAAAAGTAAGGTGATCATAAAATAAGTTTATCGCGAAGTACATAATGATATTAAATGCAGTAGTAACAGCAATAACAATAGCCAACTAATAACATATATAAATATAACAACAAAAGACAACTAAGAAATACAAATCAATGCTCGTCATTACTAATGGGCGTAGTCAACTACAGACATCTATCGTGATCTAATGATTCCCTTCAAGAGTTCAAGATAAAAAGAGTCAGTACCTAATCGTACCATAAACCTCGAGCCACATCCTAAAAGATGGGTCTCATGTAGATCTCACCATATCCCTATAATGAGCATAAGTGATATATGATCTATCATATATACTTGAAACCTAGTCCTAATATAAATAGAATCACCGTATCCCTATAATGAGCATAAGTGATATTCATTCTATTCTAAATACCTAAGACCTTTGCGGATCACACCGTACACCTATAACAAGCAAAAGTGTTCTATGATCCCGTAGTAGATAATTGTCATTATCACCCTCTAGGACATCAAGGATTTCTCAAATAACTTGCGCATGACTGTATCCAAAAAGAGAACAACGCTCGTGTCTCCTCTAATACACTATCAGGACCACAAAGGAAAACCAATGTCGTATAAATATACGAACATATAAAGTATAACATCATGTATGGTCAACACTAAAGAGTTAAGGACATGTATGACCACTAATATATGGCAGATACCATTCATTATACATATCTACCCCAAGATCAAAGCTAAAGGGCACAGACTAACTCCGCTCAATCATACACGCTCATTAGATGTGACCGTGCAACCAAATCACTACATACATATCGTGTTCGATCATTATTGATCGCACATGTATCACCGTACATTGCATTCGAATCTTGAGCTTCGCCTTGCATCCTACTTTCTCGAGTAGCTCGAAGCCTTCTCGAAGTCATGCTAAGGACTCATCTCGCGTTGCATTCAGATTCAAGGAGAAACCCCCATCAAATTGCACCTTGCCCGCGCTTTGCTGCCCAGGCAAGTGCATTATCGGTGGTCTACCACCGGTCGATCGGTGGCTGCCTTTCTTGAGTAGTAAAGCCCAAGCAGTAGGCCTCCGAGCCGCCAATTCGAGCTTCATATTCTCCATCGCTCGATGAGTCGCCTAGCTCCCCTAGCCTATCTTCGTTGCATCAGACCTCTTCCGGAGTCTCATTGGTTGATATTTTGGAACTGTTTCTTAAGTATTCGAAAACCAATTTCGATACGGAAAACCATTCTTCTATGCGTAGAGTTCTACGGGGTAATTTTTCGACTCAGACTCCTCTAGCATACCAAATTGAACTCAACTGACCAATGTGCTTCATGTGATGCTTATGTGTGTGCCAATACACTTGTTTATGCACATCAATATACATACGCATACATAAACACACTTCAATTATATAAATAACATTTTGGACTTCACTGGAGCGTTTACTCGGCCTGATATCTTCTTACATAGCTTAGCGCACGCGATAGTCACTCTGGCTACATGAGATGTTCCACACGTGTTTAGATACAAATAAAGATATACACATACATATATATATATCTCTATATATATGCATAACTACAGATGAAAATTATAGTTACAATACAAGAATTATCTTGATTATTATACTATATTAAATACACATATACGTATACCCGCTCATGCACATATACATATACATATATTCGAGTAAGTAATTCAATTATTACTTAAATTAAAACTTATATTTATTTACTAAATCTTTACAATAAAAGTAAAACATCTTTTTACATTTCTTTATAAAATCTCATATCATTTTATAAAATACAATACTAGCCTATAAATCCATTTAAGCCTTTGAAATACTAAATCTCCTTATTATAATTAAGTATTCATTTCGTAAATATTTTATAAAACCATATAACTATCTTATAAAATATCTTCTTCATATTATTTTATAAAATCTTATTCTCTTTATAAAGTACCTCATTCATACTACTTTATAAAATCACTCTTTTATGAAATATCACTTTTATACTATTTTATAAAATCACTTATTTTATAAATATCACTTTTATACTATTTTATAAAATCACTTATTTTATAAAATATCACTTTTATTTATAAAATTATTTCTTTGCATAAATAATATTTATAAATAAATGATTCACTTGTAAAAATCATTTCTTTATTTTAAATAGTATTTATAAGTACTAATTAAGCTTCATCAATCACCTACTTAGCTTACTAACTTTTTTAAAACCATTTAAATTAGTTTTATCATTACTAACAAATGATATGCACCTAATTATGTCATCTAATTAGTCTTTAATATATCACAACATTATATATAATCACTCAATTATCCCAAAATCTATTTCTAAGCATATTGACTATTTAAAAAAATAGTAATTAAGGTCCTAAACAAAAAATGAGATGATATAATTATGTTTCTAACATGAATACAAGCCTAATTCAACCCATACAGTCTCCAAATCACTTCATATAATCCCAAAATTCTTAGTAAGGAAATAAAGGAGATTAACAAGTAAATATATTTGAAGAATCATCCTACTTACCTTCTCTCTCTCCCTAAATCAAGTTCTAATCGTCAAAACCCATGCTTTCCCTCTCTTTAAATCATAGATGAAGCTCTAAATCACAATTTCAAGCTCATCCCTTAATGGGTTTTGTAGAGAATTTCATGAGAGGAATTGTGGTGATTTTTATTTGAATTTCGGAATTGTATTTGTGGGGTTTAGGGCTTGGAGATTAAGGAGAGATAAATCGGTATCAACTATGGGTGTCTCGAGATCTAATTCTTCCGTCTCTAAAAGTCGAGTATAATGAACGTTCCATTAATTAATGACTTAATATTTAAATTAACTATTTAAATACCGAGTCGTTAAATTACGGGTTGTTACATACATAAAGGGCTAAGTATGAGAAATTGCAAAGAATGGAAAGGGAAAGGAAAAATTATAAAGTTTGAGAACGCTTACCAAATAGGCTTCCTTTAACTTGGTGTTTACCGTCGCTTCCAGAGAGTGAAGGCCCCAGCCAGACTTGGGCAGGCCCGCCGAGCCATGGCCTCCGAGGCCACCCTGGCCAGCAAGTGTAGGAGCATGAGCATGCTGGCCTCATCCCTTTCCTCAACTGCCCTCAAAGCAATGTAACCAATTACCTCAAACTGGTTCCCCTCTGACAAGTGCCCAATCATATCCGCCTCCCTTGAGAACTTGAAGGAAGGACCGCCATAGGAGCCTTTGACTCTCCTACTCGGACCTCTTGGTCAATGCCCTCTTTAAGCTAGCAGTGGCACCAAGTGGAGCGGATAACGTGTGTTGAGGATTGCAGATATAATGAAAGATAGGTCGGGAGAACAATGCAACCTCCTAAATGGTCAAACTTAGAAGTCGGGGTCATTTGCTGACGAGTCGTGGCAGCACCCTAGTGTTGTCATGGTGATATATTTTAAGGAGTACCTTTGGAGCCAGCTGCATCCATCAGTTGCACAAAGTTCAGGCAAACCACTGTAAAACACAAACAAGAAACTGTTAGAAAGACCTAAAGGAAAACAATAAAGAAAGCTCAGCTTAAGTGAAAGCTATCGTCATCATACAGGTCCCCTACAACTTAGTCGAAGAAAGGCTAGAGGACCCCGTGTTGCTACTACTAGATCATGCCCCGTCGGAGGTTTGTGTGCTGGAGGTATGGTGTATATTACTTGATTTGGAGACCTAGGGGCGCAAGGGGTCTTGGAGGAGGAACCAACGTTTGTCAGCGTATTTGGCTCCTATGCCCATCTACCTGACCTCTCCGCCTCAGGCATCTCAGGAGTTCCAAAGTAACTTAAATACCACAAGACATGCTGCTTAGACACCGCCATGTCCTCTAAAAGTATGAATCATAAGCCTCCCACTCACCCTCGTTGCAATCTGGGTTAGACTCTATTGCCTCTTCATCCTCAATATTCACCACCGGCCCTATAACCATCTCCCTCTTGACCACCCCTACAGACCTAGCCGGCCATTTGGTCGGGGCTCGACCATAATTTTCCCTCTCACATTATCTAGCTCGGCCCAAAAAGTCCAACACGGTGGAGGTTCTTGTCCGTTAAAATCACAGCAAAGTCCTTGGCTATTTTGGATGTCTCCCTAATATGTCGAAGATATCGTCATAGATGGCCGCACCCAAACCAATGCCGGTAGGATTCACTGCAACAAAAAGGAAAAGTTACTATTAATTACAGGAAAGTTTGAGCTAAAGGAAAATTTGAGGATAGAACATACCATAGACATGGAAGGCTTATGTCGTAAGAGTTGGATTGATGGCTGTTGGCACATAGAAGAAGTGGTCTTTATGACCCGATACTTTGCCAATAAGACCATGGAAGATATGAGGTTTTTTGACCCCTTGAAGACGGTAGTGGTGGTCCGATGGAGTTTCGCCTGTTTATACATCCTAAAAACCAATCTCGAGCAAGGGTTGGGTCCACTTTTGGATACCTATGTCACGGCAGACAGTGAATAGCCCAACTAATGGTTGTTGTTGTTTACAGAAAGTTACCGAGCACCATTTAGCGAGCACTAAGGAATTGGAAGAACAAGGGATGGAAAGGAAGCATTACCCCACTTTGCATATAGGTGAGTGACCATGTAAAGTAGTATGTCGGGGTTTGGTTGGCTCTATCAGGGATTAAGGGGTAAATGGGCTCTATTCCCTCATATCTATAATGGACTAAAGAGCTGACAAATTTGACCTAGTCCTCTTGGATTTTTGATGGGCCCATATGGAAAGTCCACCCTCTCGTAGATGTGGCTTTAGTCATCTGCAACCAACAAGCAATCTAATTACTGAACCACGCAGACTAACTTAGGAATTAATAAAAATCAAGGACAAACTTTCCCACGACGCAAACGAAGGCGACCCAAAGCTGCCCAACTCATGTCCATTTAAGTCCTATCCTTTGTCCCAAGAGGGTTATGTAGCCTGCTAGCGATTTCTTTCTACATAATAATTGCAGGCCAGGGGTCCAATGTACAAACTTCTTAATCTAGTAGGAGGGGCGGTTCAGTAATATTAACATGAATTTTAATTTATTCAAGTGGTCGAGAAATGTCCAACATAGATCAATCAACGTTGATTTCACAATGGCAATAGAACGACGCCATGCTCAAGGGAAGTTCATGAGTACAACAACGACACTTGGATCATCAAAATGAAAAGAAAAATGATATGGAAAGAGCTACATCAAAATCAACTCGCTATTCAAACTATGAATCTATGTAACATTCAGCTATGGATTAGGATTCAGCAAAATATTGAAATAAAAGCGAAGCATAAACAAAGTCAAAAATAAAATTTACTTACCGATTAAAGTCAAGTTTGAAGATGTTGGTCGAAGGAGAAGTCAAATGCTCTATTATGTAGAAGTTTGTGAATACTCAATAAAGGTTGAAAAAGAGAAGGAGATGGGATTATATAAAGAATAATGTTCGATCTAAGCCGTTAGATCCAATGGTTAGGAGACGATTATGACCATCTAGGTTTCATCAATTACTCTGTCAAACCACCTTTCACAACACTAAACCGTCTCTACAACGTTTCGATAAACTAGATGCTAGCGCCAATAGCACAAAGACACATATCGACAGTATTAAATGCGTAAATGACAAGTTTGCCTCTACTTCTAGGCACGAACTTAGGGGTAAAATATTTCTCAACTTTCTCGCAAGTGTAATGCGGGTCGGCCCACATGGTTCCAACAGCCCGCATCTTGGTTTGCATGGTTCCGAAAGCCCGCATTTATTTTCTCATTTTTCATTTTTAAATCAAGGTATTAGTGAATAGCTTTCGGTAATATCGATTCTCAATTATAATTCTGATGTTGGTTAAGTTTTTAGTCAAAGGTTTTGAAGTTCAAGAAGAAAGTAGGTCAAGCGAGAGGCCATTTATGTTGAAGTGCATGTTCTTGATGTGCATGTTCTACTGTATTACTGTTTTTAGTCAACATAAAAATCTTGATGTGCATGTTCTTATTTTTCTTTATATTTATGTTCTACTTTATTATGGTTTAACTAGGTTATTTCAGATTTATCAAACTGACCACTAGGGAGGTTTGCTTACTGTCATTACTCAAAATCAATTTCTCTGAATCCCAAATAATATTCTCCTTTTCTCGAAATCGCTTTCTCCATTATTTCAGCGACTTCAAATTCCGATACGGGTTACTCGAGCATCAACTAGTACCGTGGCATTCAACATTGGGCTATTTTTTGAAAAAGGATCCCTTGACCCTGGCAAGCATCGTGCATTTTGGGTGATAAGTGAAAGTCGAGCTAGTGATATATGGTTATGGTTCCATGATAATTGTGCAACGTACAAGGTAAATAAAACTTTTCTGATCATGTTACATTTCATTATCTGTTGATCGTTGGAGTTACATTTTATGTTAGTTTAGAAACAGTAACTCCAAGATATCGTTTAAGCGTGGAAACTCTGTCCTTTTCTAATTATTTATTCCAGTAGTTTGTTACGATCTACCATTTATGATAAGCTTTTGCTTTCTCATATAATAAATGATCCAACATTGGGTCATGACAAGGTTTGTCCATATCATTTCGAATTATATTATACATTAATAATTTCACATCGATTGTTTTTTCCATACATAGTCTACATTCTTCATCGTGTTTGCTTACATAATTTACATTAAGAGTCAAACATTGTGGTATCGAGCCTGTAAGAGCTGCAACAAAAAGGTAATTGAAGTTGCAGGATCGGGCTATTAGTGTGAAGCATGCCAACAGAGTGAAAGTAATTGTATTTTGAGGTAAAAATTTAAGAGTTAATTATTTATAGTAACCATTAATATATGTAACAATATGTTTGTTTAATACAGATATGTTATGGTAATGAAAATCAACGATCCATCCGCTGAAGTTTGGATTCCTACTTTCAATGAACCAGTAGAGGAAATCATAGGTTGTAGTGCTGATGACCTTTATAAGATTAAGAATGATGAAGGTGAAGATATATACGAACAAAAACTAAAGGAGCTGTTATGGGTCCCTCATATTTTTAGGATTGGCGTTGCCTAGATTGAGTACATGATTGAAAAAAACAAAAGATCAATGTTATGTCTCAATCGATTATTGATTATTTGGCCAAATCAAGCTTTTTGTTGGAAGAAATATCAACAATGACATAGTCCAAAGTTTAGTTTTTTGTTTAGTTTTTTCTATTTCAGTAATGTTAGGTTTTTTTAGTATTTTTATTTCAGCAATGTTAGTTTTTTTGAATAACAATGGTACTTTTAGGTAATTTATTTAAACACTGTAGTTCAATAATATGAGATTTATTTATTACATCTAATTTCGCATTTTTCATCTTCTTTAATTAAATATTCACAAATACGATGATATGTTTTGAGCTAATATTTGTTTGATTTTTTCTTTTATTTTTCAAATTCAATAATGGCTTAGAGCTATAAAGAAGCTCAAAATTAAGAGTATATTGATCTTTCTTGATATAATATATACGAGAATTTATGGCACTTGCAACGCACGTGCATGTAATTATTTTGTAAAATTATAAAATTTAAAATTTCAACGTAGTTATGGTAAAAATAAATTGAAAAATATAAAGAAAAAATTATAATTTTTTTGTTGAAATAGAGTTTCAAACTGTAAACCTTATTTACATTCCAAAATTTCCATCTGAAAACAGATGTTAATTTTTATTTTTTGCGGAATTCGAACTCTTGACTTTTTATTTGCATATAAGGACAATTTTTGAACTTCGCGGTCAGACCAAAAATTGTGTTTGTATTTCAACAATTAATAGTTACGATAAAAATAAATTGAAAAATATGAAGAAGAAATTGTAATTTTTTTATTGAAAACATCTCTCTGAAAATAGATGTTAATTTTTGTTTTTTGCGGGATTCGAACTCCTGACATTTTCTTTGCGTATAAGGATATTTTTGGAATATCGCGGTCAGACCAAAAGATTGTGTTTCTAGTACAGCTATTAATAAAGAAGTCACGATAAAAATAAATTGAAAAATATGAAGAAAAAAATTGTAATTTTTTTTGTTGAAACAGAGTTTCGAACTTTAAATCTTATTTATATTCCAAAATTTCTCTTTGAAAATAAATGTTAATTTTTGTTCTTTATGAGATTCGAACTCTTGAACATTTGTTTGCATATAAGGGTATTTTTGAAACTTCGCAGTCATGCCAAAAGATTGTTTCTATTCCAACTATTAATAAAAATGTATATATGTGCCTATGAGTGATTCATATCAATCGATGGTGGATCCTTAGTATCAAGCTGACTTATATTTACAATTCTTAGTATAATTGGATTTACACCTTTTCAATTACTTTCAATTTTTTTTTAAAAATACAATTAATTTTTCATAAAATTAATAATAAAGAAAAAAATTAACAAATAATTTTTTTCTTTGATATCGAATAACTAATCGGTTGGTTATACTAGTTTAAATTAAAATTATAGCATAGTGCTCAATATTTATTTTATAAGGCTCAGGGTTCGATGTCTTTTTAGTGTAGTTCTTTTAACGATAAAATTGAAAAAACAGTAGGGTGCTGCCGTAGGAGAAAATCGAGGAGGAACTGTTTTTGCCAAGATACAGCCTTTTTGACCGAGCCCTTCATTTATCCCTTTATTTAGATACTCAAGTTTATGTTGTATTTTTTGACTCTCCCATGTTCTAGAAACTGGTTTTTTAATCATAATTCAAAGTTCAAGCTTCAACTAGTATATTTCTCATCATACCTTCTTCTCTTCTCTGCTTTAGTTTCCCCCATGTTTTTATGTTAAATATGTCTTCTTCATCACCGTTAGATTCTGCTACACACTGGGTTCATACAAACTATGCAGCTCCAATAAATTCAATACAACACTGCTTGAAACTAGCTTATGTTGTCTTTGCCTTTTGCTCTGCTTTATTGATTGGACTTCTCAAAGGTACGTTTTCGAAATAAAAGAATCGATTTCGATGCTAATTAGCTTGTTTTGCTCGGAAAACTATGAATCTGTGGACGAAATAACTTATTATCAATTGTATTTATCTCTTGGTGACGAGTTCATGATAAAACTTGAAAAGGTGCGACCTTGACTTATAAATTGGTAGCAGTAAGTTGAAAAGTTACATTATTGCTGATAAATTAACTTACTATGACTTTATGATGTGGTTAAGCAGCTGCGATAGTTTGTTCTTCATAAAAAGAATATGAAAAAAGAGAATTCACTTCACCGATTGTCATATTTTATTCAATTTTTAATAGACTTGGTGGTGCCATTATTGAATAAAATACAAATTTGTTGATGAACTGACTTGTTTTTACTGCTTTTGTAGCTGTACTGGTGGGACCTATTGCTGGATTGATTCTTATTGTTGGAAATATTGGAGTGGTTATTGGCTTATTTCCCTTTCATGTGTATTGCACTGTATATTCCCTCATCAAGTAGGTTATATTTATATGTACTTCAGAATGTTATCAGTGTAGCTTATGCCTTAAATAGCTATTTCCATTCATTTCTTGGTATCTTATGTACATTTATGACAATAATATGCGTTTTCTTCCCACACTCATCTTTAACTTTTTCACACATAGATTGTTGTCTGATGGATTCTACAGCAACAGAACCTTTTTTGTATATAGTGGAAAATTAGTACAATGTAATGTGTGTGTGATTCGAAGACTATACTTCTACAGTTTAGAGGTCTTAGCACTATGTTAGTGGTCCTTTATGTATGTACACACACATGTGTGTGCACGTGCGCATGTGTGCATAACCCAAGTCTTTCACTTAAAACAACACCTAAGCCTTTTGATATAAAGGCAAAAACACTACATCTTGGGTCAGTCGATTTGACAAATATGGCGAAGTTGGCTACAATAGTTCTGTTGTTTGTGGGCATGGGTTGTTATATACAAGGAAACTAGTCTTACAAGTTCCCATTTGTGTTTGTTTGACAACTAAATACATTGTAACAAAGCTTAATTGACAAATTCAGGACCAAATTGTTAAATGCTGCTCTTAAAGTTGCAGTTCTATTTGCTCTTCCGATACTGTTGGTCCTTTATTTAGCCCTTAGCATCATTGGAAGTGTCCTTGTTGGACTTGGTTATGGATTTTTCACTCCATGGATCTCTACATTTGAAGCGTTTCGACAAAGCAGTGAAGCAAAGAAGTTTATTCACAGCATTGTGGTAAGTAGAATAAGTTTATATTTCTTTCAATAAGTACGAACCGACCAATATGTTATCAAATAGGACGGGACATGGGGAACAATCAGAGGAAGTTGCACAGTGGTTAGAGACTTTGCAGATATTTGCTACCATTCATACCCCCTTTACTTAAAAGAATTACGTGAATGGTCCGGTGATCAGGAGTTGCATTCAATAAGGTGCCTACTTTATTCCTTTGTTTTCTCCACTAGATCATGATTCATTTGTTTGTCTGCTTACTACAATCAAACGAACTTATTACTACTATACAAGTTCAATCGTTGACCGGTTCAACGCTTATGAGGTATATTGCCTTGTTAGTCATTGCACAATATGCAACTGAAGTTTACTTTTAGTTTCATATATGCATAATAATTTATTGTCTGAAAGTTAGCTAAGCTACTTGGCACCGGGCTAAAGTTCTTGCTGGTCTTCTATTGATTCATTTTTCTACTATTTTTCTCATGTAACTCAAGTTTTCCGATGTATTCAGCCAAAATAAAGCTGTTAACTCAGTGGTTAATCTATGCAGGTTTCGACAGGTGCCTGCTTGCATTATTGTTGGTTTATTGGGATTAGTAGTTGATATACCACTCATCACTATCATTGCGATCATAAAGAGCCCTTATATGCTTTACAAAGGAATGCAAAGATTATTGAATGATCTCATTCGTGGAGAAGGACCATTTTTTGAAAGTGCTTGTGTCCCAATAGCAGGTCTAGCAATACTTTTTTGGCCTCTTGTTGTTGTTGGTAGCATTTTATTGGCTATTGTGTCAAGCATATTTATTGGATTGTATGGATCAGTAATCGTGTATCAGGTAAGCTTTCAAAAAAATTACTTGTGTAATTAATTTTTATTAAAACAAAGATCTGTATGAGATGTAAGTTCTATATTTCGTGTAGGAAAATTCTTTCAAGAGGGGAGTTGCTTATGTCGTTGCTGTAGTTGCAGAGTTTGATGAATACACAAATGATTGGCTTTATCTGAGAGAAGGATCTATCCTACCAAAGTAATTGTAACATCATTTACAACTTTTACACATGTTGATGTTTCATCATTTGTTTTTCATAGATATAACAGATATATAATTGTAGGCCCAAATACAGAAAGAAAAAGGCATCCCATTCAGGTGAATTGTCTACTGGAGGTAGTATATCTAGAAGAGGGAAAGTTGGTTCAAGTAATTCATCCAATGCACCTGCAATGTTTGTGCCGAGCATAGGTCCTTCTCGATCTGTCAGAGAAGTTATACAAGAAGTCAAAATGGTACAGGTAAGGTTTAAATAACATCATCACTTTTTTTTAGTGATCAGTTGAGGTGGAGCCTTGGCGCAACGGCTAGGTCATCCGCATTGTGATCTGGGCGTCCATTTTCGAGTTCGGAAATAGCCTCTTCGCAATGTGAGGGAAAGACTGCGTACATTATCGATCTCCACAGAGTCCACTATCGTGTGGGAGCCTCGTGCACTGGGTTCCACCTTTTTCTGAGTCATCGGTTATTATTCTGATTTTGTACAATAAAAATATTTCAAGTTATTAATTTGAATTTGTGCACGTCATTGCGTGTGCTTGCACATGATTCTTTCTAATGTTTCTCCTGAATTTGATGCTAATCATACTCACCATATATTTTCTCCCTTTTGTTCGATGTAAAAACGTTGTATAAATATGACAGATATGGGGTGATATAATGAGATCATGTGAATTGAGAGGCAAGGAACTTATAGATGCAAAATTAATAAAAACAGCGCATCTAGATGAGTGGTTACGAACAAAAGGAAGCAATCAAGAAACAATTAGTCTTGGAATCCTGTCATATGCACTACTGCATAATCTTCTTTTCTCGATAAAGACTGGCTCGACTGGATTATTGCTTTGCTCTGGTATTGAGGTTACACAACATAATAAACCTCAAGACCGTCTTTTAGATTGGTTTTTCCACCCTATTTTAGTACTGAAAGACCAAATAAAAGCGATAAAGCTGGGCGAAGATGAAACAAGATTTTTGGAGAAGTTGGTTTTGTTTAATGGTGATTTACGATCTATGGAATCATGGGATAATGGATCTGTGGCTCCTGAGGATGCTGTGAGAGCTGCACAGATTCGAGCAATTAGTAGAAGGTATGCATTTTTCTGGTACATCAAACTAACTAGTTTTTACTTGTGCATGTATTTTGGTGTGTTGCTTCTTCTTATCTTAATTAACTGGCATTTCTCTTTCCTGATTTTACTAGTCTGTAATCCGTGTGTTGCACACTGTTTGTTTTAAAAAATAATTGTTTAAATATTTTTAACAATTGAATTTATTATGCAATATATAATGAAATTGTTAAGATAATTGAGTTATGTACTGAATTAATTATTTTAAAGTATGTATTTTTGTTATGTGATTTATGTATTTTTATATTTGTATAAACATTAAATTGTCATTTTTGTAGATAATAATGAGTTAAATACCGATTCATTAATTTTTAGCATATAATATTTGTTAAGATAATAAATGAAAGCTATTATTCATAATTAATTTTAAAGTTTTTATTATTGCTATATATGATCGATAATCTATGTATCTTATATTTGAATTAAAATTTAGTTTATACCATTTTGTTACAATCAGTGTGGTATACATGTTGATATTGTTATCTTTAAGATTTATTTGAAAAATTAGTAAATGATGATTAGTTAAATTTATGTAGACAGTTTATACTTAAATTATTTAATTAATTTAAATATATGGGCTTATGTGACGTCCCACCTCTATACCCATATTATCCAAGTAATATTGTCGAGTATTACAAAAAATAAGGCTGGTTAGGAGCGACTATCTGTGTCTATTCCCTTGGGCTAACACTATCATGTTATCTTTTTTCTCACAATACTACAAAAGACATGAATAGTCTTAGCACAAAGCAATAACACGTTGGCTAATAGAGAACATAACAATATATAATACAATAAAGAACACAGAAATCACAAATTGCAGTGATAAAATATAATACATGCCAAATAATAATACATCAGGTGAGTATACAAAAGGAAACACTAAACTCATACATATACACATACAGGGATGCTGACAGGTTTCAAAAGAATATACATAACATGAAGAGTCTATATCTCATACAAAATACACAATATATACATATAGGACTAGCACTATGATGATATCACATGATATAGGTAACATACATCTATCTCCTCAAGCTAGTCCACATCTAAAGTCACTGAGTTCTTGCACATGTTAAGTCTTGGTCTGACCCTAGTATTTATAAAATAAACTGGTCAGACCATCTTTAAATAAAAATAGGGTGAGATCCCATAATAATCAAGCATAAGATGTGATGATATGGTAAACACTATAAGGTATGCATAGATCTCAATAGCAGACATATCACAAATAATCATCATGTCATAAAGCCATCTCATGCCTAACATCGACAATCATCTCAAATATGGTAAATAAACATCAAATCAATCAAAGGACCACATGACAGCAAGTTATCATCAAAGACATCATATATCGCATGACAATGAGTAAATCCTCAAAAGCATAAGAGTACACGGCAACAAGTCATCATTAAGGACATCATCTATCGCATGGCAGCGAGTCAATCCTCAAAAGCATAGGACCGCACGAGAGCAAGTCCAAAACTCAAAAAGCACAAGACTACGTAAGAGCGAGTCAAAATAAAAAGGACGAGCACGAAACAAGTCGGGCAATGTAACTGATTCTATTGATATTTATAGGGAAATTCTTAGTGTGAGTTGCTCTCATTCACGGGGAGACTGACAAGACATACCTTTAGGAGTTTAAAAAAGAATGGTACCGATGATAATTCCTGCAGTCGATTTATATGATCTTCGTAACACGTGTTCTCCCTACTAATGCACTTGTGAGGTGTCACGTCTAATGACAGATGACACAGTGCCATGGCATCGAATGTAGTCCTAGGTACTGACTGGTGGCTTAGTGTTATAGGGCGAATAATTGACAAAGATACCATGACTCGAAGTGCGACCCCACAGTCAAGCCGCTAGGGCGAACTACTAGCCTACATGATCAAGCTTTGGAATGCACTAACGGATATGACAAGCTATAGACATAACGAGTTTCCCCAAGATACTATTGATTAAAAAGTGTTGTATACTTTCAAATAGTAATTACTCGAGTATTGCCCGAATGTCCCATATCACTCGGTGTTACTAGAATATTTACTATAAGTTAGTAAATTTCACTCACTCAAAACATTCTACACAATAAGTCGTATAATTAACCGATGAAGTGATATCAAATGTCCCATACCACTCGGTCTTACCAAATCGTTCTATTATATTTCTTGCCCCATAGAAAGAAGAATCATCTTGAAAGCTAACTTTAAAAATCATTTAAAGGCATGGATATCTATTTATAAAAGCAATATTTATTTTAAATACATACATATACATATATATTCAAAGTTTAAAATCAATATCCTTTTTGATATATCTTAGTACAAGGCTTAAAAGTATATATATACACTTAATTTCCAATAATATTCCTTAGAAATATCATTATTTTTCCTTAAATCATTTTCTATCCAACTAGATAAAGGTAAGAAAATAGGGCTTTAAATAACGTACCTTAAAATATTATTCTTAATTAATTCATAAAAATCATTTAAATCTTTAAACTCAATTTGAAGAAATATATATATATATTCATCAATCATACGCATAAAACTATTTTAAGATTTACAACCATAACCTTTTATACCCAAAATAATTGAAAACGAGATACTTCTTTTATACTATATTTTAATTTTACTTCTCATATCGTAGAAAAATGTGTTATTTATTCAAAACATTTTCACCTTGTAACTATTTCTCGGAAATCGTTTTATATTTTCAAAGGCTTTTGAACTCCTTCAAAATTAATTAAATAGTCTTTAGAAATAAAATCACTTGAATTGAAATTATTATTTTCATAATATATCTTGTAAAATAATAACATATTTTGCTTTTGCTTTCAAACATTTCCAAATTTATAGTATAATTATAGTAGTGATTTTAAAAGGTTGTAAATAAATATTGTCCATTTATAAAAGATTGAAATAAAATTTAAATAAGGAAAATGGGTTAAAATTCAACATAGTGTAATAATAGTTTCTAAATTAAATTTTAATAAGAATCAAAATAGGTGAAAACTCAATTTGAAAATCTATAAAAATATTTAAAAGTGCATCAAACAAGAGAGAACAATCAATAATGCGAATTCAAGCAAAACCGCATCTTAAATATCATTCGATTTTGCAGAATTATTTAGCGATCAGAGTCGCTTCCTGATGAACTCCGGTCATCCAACAATGTACAAGTATCGACATACTATAAGGTTTTAATTCACAACCAGAAGGAGTTCTGTTTGTAAATTTACACTATCAATCCATACAAGAAATCAACATTCCAAACCAATCAATTCCATACAAAATAGACGCAATAAATATGATAATTCATCGCATCCATTAACAAGAAGATACAGATGCAAACAAGAAAAATTCACCTCAACCAATTCTAACAAGAGATAATCATAACATGCAAATGAATAAAGATAGGATTTGTCAGTTGAACAACTCACTAAAGACGATGCTTGGCTCCCTTCAACCACCTTGCATCGGCGACATCCCATTCCATCACCATGGCAACTGACAGCATCCACTTCGAAGCTCGCATCGACCACTTCACTGTTAGCGTCGAAGCTTGCCTCACCATAACTCAACCTGCCTTTGCTCCATCAGCTCCGCCATCCATCCGCCTTCGTTGCTCTAGGCTTCGCGCCTCTATGCTCGCGCGTCCGTACCCATCACCAACATCTACCGTGGTCCCTCATGCGCCTTCATAGCCACGACAAACCCTGGCGCCAGCAACTGCAAGCGCGCCTCCCTCTTTTGCTCTTTTTTTTCCACGATTGCGTTGTTTTTTCCTTTGAATGATAAGTATGAAGCTTTGATTTGATGGTTTAGGGTAACTAATGGATAAGGGTTTTGGTTTTGGAATTTAGGGAATAAGAATGAATTGGCTTTGATTTAAATGGACCGAGCTTTAATTTAAATTAACTAATTTTCTTTTTCTTTAAAATAATTCTTTCGTTTATCTGTAAATCTATTCCGCTCCAATTGGAATTGATCTATACTTCATTGGACAAAATATATTTTCAAATTGCACAATTTCAATTCGACACTTACCCATCTTTGTTTAATTATTTATCGTATCAAAGTAAAATAAATTAATTTTCGACTATTTCAATCATATAAAAGTTATCCATGCTTTAAAAATATTTTTATATTTAATAAAACATTTATTAACTTTTGATATATTTTTTGAAAATAATATATTAATTAATTCAATCTATTAAACAAAAACTTATATTAAATTGACTTCAATTAAATAAATAATAATTATCAAAATCGAATTTGAATACTTTTATTTTAATTAAATTTGTTTAATATTACGGCTTTGAAAACATGGTAGTTACAGACCTTCTCTTTATGAAAATTGCGTCCACCCTAAGCTCCCTTCGTAATCTAGGATCTTCAATCAAGCCGAAACCCACTCAATCCTCTATTGTCACACACCACAACTTATCTTATCGTATGCTACAACTTTAAATAGATTCATTCAGCGACTTTCTATCTTTTGCATACGATGATTTTTTGGAAATTTTCCAGTGTCAAATTTTCTGAAAAATTTCGGTAGAGTCTTCTTTGTACAGAGAGCATTCCGAAAAATCACAACATATAAGTACAATATATATACATCTCAATCAATGTGGGATCACAAAACATGGGAAAACAACATAATATCACACATTTATCGACATAGCATAAATACGTACATTTATTTACCATTTTAAAGCAAGTTACCTTACTATTTTGCAAGCAAAAACAAGACAAAGCCACCACTTTGTTCCACTATGTGTTTTTGAGCACCTGTACTTAACTCAGCTTCAAACATCAGTCGCATATTGTAAGGTATAATGAACATGCATAAGTTACACACACACACACATACAACATGCATTCTTAATTGAGCCACTTCTCGACAAGGCTTTCGGACTAAAAAATCACAAATTTAGACAAGAGTTATAAAAGTAGATTTATTACATGATGTATAAGCTTTCAAAAGTAACTTTTGGATCATCAAAATGTGAAGTACACAATGAGTCATGCGATTTTTCCCAAGACATCAAAATCTGGAATTGCTAATTAAGCGCAGGCCCACTTATGAAAACTGTGTTTTTAGCCTAGGAAACATCAAAATTTATGATACTCTTAATATAAAGGTTGTTGTTTATGCTCTTAGCTTTCCAGAAAGTGCAAGATCGTCAAAATCAGATAAACCTTTCAAAAGTTACGGCCAAAACACTGCTCTGAAATTCTGGAAATAAATATTCAGGCCAGATTTTTGATTTAAATGACTTTAACACCGATAGATTTCAAAATTTTCAAAACCGACGAACACGAAAGTTGTTTCATATTACATCTTTTCAAATGAAAGAAGATTCATCAAATTCGAACAACAAACCAAATGAATACAACACTGTTTTAAATGATCTTCAATTTCAAGACAGCGGTAAAATCTCTTTTCAAACAAAGCGGCTCTCTAAATTTTGCATGGTACTTCAAAAGAGATTGTTTTCTAATGACATAATTTTCCGACAAATGTATAATCATCAAAACATATTGAAGGTTTGAGCTTCATGATTAAAACATATCATTATTATGACAAATATTTTTTTCTATATATTGTTCAACAACCTTCATTCACTCAAGCCATTTTTTACAATAACTAAATTTAACTTTTAAATTCTTTAAAATTCAACTTCATTTAATATTCAACGCAAAGCATTTCTTATTAAAAGAATCTTTTTTTTTGTTAATATTTCACAAACCGGAATTTTTTTTATAGACTTCTCTTTAAATGCTTTTATTTCGGAATGCCAAATTCCATATCATTTAATTTTTTTCCACTTCATACACACACACACATATTTCAAGAAACAATATTTCACAATAAATTCAAAAATACCAAAATTTACATTTAGATAATCAAACATTTCCTTGTAATATTATTTTCGATCGTTTGAGAACCTTTGCCAAAAATATAAATTCTCTTTTAAAATATTTAAATTGAAATTTCAATTCATCACTTTTTTTCAATTGCCTTCCTTTCACGAAATTATGAACTTACTTTCCAAACCTATTTTGCCAATAACATTATATTTTCATCATTTCCATTTTCAATTTTTTTTCCATAAAATACCCATTTTAAATTTTCAAATTTTTACAGCTCATGCATAAACTCAAGACATTACTTTATAAAATTACATATGTGTATAATATATACTATACACTAAATGCAATAATAACCTAAGTTATATTTTTTTTGATGTCTTATCTTCAATAACTAAGGGTTGCCAAAATTCAAAGGCACTTTAGCAAATCTAATTTATAAAGTCAAAAACAAATTTTCTCTTTCCATATACTGATTTTTTCCTATAAACAAATATATTTTTCAATGCGTTTTATTTCTTTTAAATATAACTTCAACATATTTTTCTCCTTAATTCAAAACAATCTATTATATATATATATATATCTATATTGCTAATAAAGAGAATCCATTGAATAGATTTATTTGGTGTCTTTATGAAATTCCAAATATACCATTTTACATCTCATAGAGAAATAGTATTCAAATATGGGGATGTAGCCAGTTATTTTTTAAGTACAACTGTTAACCACCATGGAGAACTACGGTATACGTTCATAAGCTGAAGTATCACAGTGTTTCGTATTGTCTGTAATTTACATGAGAATACATCGGTCGAAGTCTCATCTGATTTCGAGTTAGTATGAAGAAGTTATTGCAGTTTGAAAAAAAAATAGCGGCTTCTGCCAAGCGGAGTTCAAATATGAGAATGTAGTCTGTTATTTTCTAAGTATAACCGTTAGTCACCATGGAGAACTACAGTGTGCATTCAAAAGATGAAGTATCCAAGTGTTCCATATTGTTCGTAATTTAGGTGGGAGTCTATTGGTCGAAGTTTTGCCTGATTCCGAATTAGCATGAAGAAGTTATTGTAGTATGAATAAAAAAATAGCGGCTTCTGCCTAGGCGGAGTTCAAATATATGGTTGTAGCATGTTATTTTCTAGGTACAACCGTTAGTCACCTTGGAGTACGATATACATTCATAAGCTGAAGTATCTGAGTGTTTCATATTGTCCGTAATCTAGGTGGGAGTTCATCGGTCGAAGTCTCGTATATATAATTATAAAATGCTTTTGAATCTAACTTTAACTAGTGTATCATTATATATGAAATTCCTAAATTAATTTATAATAAAATATACAACGTCGTCGTGCCACAAATTTTTAGCGATTCATCTTACCAAGTACTGCAGTTTTGACTATCCAGAATTTATATCAACGTTATCTCGTCATATCTCAACTTCACACTAATCCCGTGGTTGCATACATTATTTGAAAATATTTAAAATTTGAAAATAATATTTTCATTTTTTTCCAATTCTTTTTCTAAATTAATACATTACTTTACAAAACAAAGTAAAACTCCTAATAAAGCATTTCTTATTATATTTTCAAAACTTTTGTGTCGACTCTGCCTCGTTTAAGCATTTAAAATCTCTATCGATACGTTAGTTACTCGTATCGACCAGAATTCATAAACTACTTAATGGACCAATTAACATAGAATAAACCATTAAAATTATTTCAATCATTTTATTCGTACTTTATCAAAATCATTTGCTTGCTTACATAAAAATATTAACATATGATGTTTATATACACACATCCTTTTTTCAATCATTCGCAAGTAAAGCAATACATCACACCACATTCATCTATTTACAAAAGCAAGCAATTATCCAATTAATTATAATTTATCTTATTTATCATTTTTTTCTCAATTCTACATTTTAATTGTAATATATATATATATATATATATATTACTATCAATTTCTAGAACAGATATATCCCTAACAGTTCTATTTTGGAGAAACCGCTGGCTTTTACTAATAATTTGATTCGTCCTAATTCAAGTAGGTTTATAAATTTTAAGTGATAATTTATACTCAATTTCCACGTTTTAGACTAAGCACAAATGAATACAAATATCAATACAACAATATAAATTTCAACCAAACAAGCAAATAATTGCATTCAGCGGAAAATTATATTCTAGCATCCGCTGTGCACTTTGATCGCTACTAGATCCTCTGGTTCAAACTCGCTTCATCACAACTTAGGGTTGTGAAGTATTCAAAATGCGAGATTTGACTTAGGGTCTTTTACAGCTTCCCTAACCGAACTATTACATTCTCATTTAAGCCGCATAAAGGTCTATATATCATTACCAATGCCGACACTAACGGTTCGGCTTATCACTCCTTGCTTCACTACTTCCATCAACATCTTTCATTCCACACAGGGGCAAACAAACATAAAAGGTAGTGATAAAGTATATAATGCGAAAATAACAAACAGTCCTCAGATAATTACCTCGGTAATCATCAGATACTCTCACCATCCCTTTAATATAGGGTATCTACCACGCACCCAAGGGAAAACATGGACTCTAAGTCACTTTAAGATCAAAACTCGTGTCACATATATCATATATTGTTCTGAACCTTGTTCTGATACCATGCTGTGACGCCTCATCTCTATATCCATATTACTCAAGAATATCACAGAGTAATATTTTTGAATAATACGAAGAATAAGGTTGGTTAGGAGTGACCATCCGTATTTATTCCCTTGGGCTAACACCGTCACGTCACCTTTTTCCTCACAATACTATAAAAAAACATGAACAGTGTCGACATAAGCAATAACACGTTGGCTAATATACAACGTAACAATATATAATACAATAAAGAACACAGAAATCACAGACCACAACGATAAAATATAATACATGTCAAATAATAATACATCAGGTGAGTCTACAAAAGGAAACACTAGACTTATACATATACACATAAAGAGACGATGACAGGTTTCAAAAGAATATACATAACATGAAGAGTCTTATATCTCATACAAAATACACAACATACATATATGGCTAGCACTATGACGATATCACATAATATAAATAACATAACATCTATCTCCTCAAGCTAGCCCCACATTCAAAGTCATTGAGTCACTGCACCTTTCAAGTCTGTTTCTAACTTGAGTATTTATAAAATAAACATGTAAGACTATCTCGAAATAAAACTTGATGAGATCACATAATAAGCATGCATAGGATGCGTGATATAGTAAACACTATAAAGTATATAAAGATCTCAACAATAGACATAACACAAATAATCACCATGTCCCAAAGTCGTCTCATACCCAACATCGGCAATCATCTCAAATCCGTCAAATAAACATCAAATCAATCAAAGGACCACACGATAGCAAGTCATCATCAAGGACATCATATATCGCATGACAACAAGTAAATCCTCAAAAACATAGGACTGCACGATAGCAAGTCATCATTATCATATATCGCATGATAGCGAGTCAATCCTCATAAGCATAAGACTGCACGGTAGCGAGTCCAAAACTCGAAAAGCACCATATAAGAGCGAGTCAACATCAGAAAGACGAGCACGAAGCAAGTCGAGCAAAATAACCGATCCTATAGGTATCTTATAGGGAAATTCTTAGTGTGACTTGCTCTCTTCCACGGAAAGACTGACAAGACATGCTTAGGAGTTTGAACAAAGAATGGTAACGAAAATAACTCCTACAGTCAATATATCCGATCCTCATAACACGTGTTCCATCTACTCATGCACTTGTGAGGTGCCTCGTTTAATGACAAATGATGCAGTGCTATGACATCGAATGCAGCCTTAGGTACTGACCGCTGGTTTAGTGGTATAAAGCTAATAATTGATAAAGATACCACGACTCAGGGTGCAACACCGTAGTCAAACAATTAACCTACTTGCACAAAACGCTCTACATAACAAGTCGTACAATTAACCAACCGATGAAGTGATACCAAATGCCCTATACCACTCGGTATTACCAAATCGTTTAATTATATTTCTTGTCCCATAGAAAGAAGAATTAGCTTGAAAGCTAACTTTAAAAATCATTTAAAGGTATGAATATTTATTTATAAAAGCGTATATTTATTTTTAAAAATTTATGTAAATTTTTGAAGGCTAAAATCAATACCCTTTTTGATATACTTCTTCGTACAAGGCTTGAAAGTACACACAATTTCCAATAATATTTCTTATAAATATTATTAGATTTCCACAAATCATTTTCTATCTAACTAGATACAGGTAAGAATATATGGTTTTAAATAACATACCTTAAAATATTATTCTTGATTAATTCATAAAATCATTTAAATCTTTAAACTCAATTTGAAGACATAGATATTCATTAATCATAGGCATAAAACTATTTTAAGATTTACTACTATAACCTTTTATACCCAGAATAGCTGGAAATACTTCTTTTATACTATATTTTATATTATTATTTATCCAAAACATTTTCACCATGTACCTATTTCTCGGAAAGATTTTTATATTTTCAATGGCTTTTGAACTCCTTCAAAATTAATTAAATAGACTTTAGAAACAAAAATCATTTGAAATTGAAATTATCACTTTCATAGTATATCTTATAAAATAGTAACATGTTTTGTTTTTGTTTCCCAACGTTTCCAAATTTATAATATAATTATAGTAGTGATTTTGAAAGGTTTCGTAAATATATATTGTCCATTTATAAAAGCTTGAAATAAAATTTAAATTAGGAAAATTGGTTAAAATTCAACATAGTTTAATAATATTTTCTACATTTAAATTTTAATAAGAATCAAAATAAGTGAAAACTCAATTCGAAAATCTATAAAAATATTTAAAGTGCATCAAACAAGAGAGAACAATCAATAATGCGAATTCAAGCAAACTGCATCATAAATATCATAGATTTTGCGGAATTATTTAGCGATCCGAGTCGCTTCCTGGTGAACTTCAGTTGCCCAACAATGTACAAGCATCGACATACTATAGTGTTTTAATTCATAATCGGACGGAATTCTGTTTGTAAATTTACACTATCAATCCACACAAGGAATCAACATTTCAAACCAACCAATTCCATCCAAAATAGACGCAATAAATTAGACAATTCATCGTATGCATTAACAACAAGATACATGTGTAAACAGGAAAACTTCATCTCAACCAATTCAAACATGAGATAATCATAACATGCAAATGAATTGAGATAAGATTTGTGAGTTGAACAACTCACCAAAGACGATACTTGACTCCCTTCAGCTGCCTTGCATCGACGACATCCCATTCCTTCACCGTGGCAACTGACGTTGTCCACCATCCTCCGCTTCGAAGCTTGCGTCGACCACTTCACTGTCACCGTCGAAGCTCGCCTCACCAGAACTCAACCCGTCTTCGCTTCATCAGCTATGCCATCTACCCGCCTCTACTGCTCCAGGCTTCGCGCCTTCATGCTCGCGTGTCCGCACTCATCACCAACAGCTTCCACGTTCCCTCATGCTCCGCCATAGCCACGGCGAACTCCGACACCAGCAACCGCAGGCGCAAATGCCTCCCTCTGCTCTTTTTTTTCCGCTATTGCGTTGATTTTTTATCCGTGAACGAAATTATGAAACTTTGATTTAGGGGTTTAGGGTAGATAATGGATACTTGTTTTGGTTTTGGGATTTAAGGAATAAGAATGAACAAGCTTTGATTTAAATGGGTTGAGCTTTGATTTAAATGGGTTGAGCTTTAATTTAAATTACCTAAATTTCTTTTTCTTTAAAATAATTCTATTGTTTATCTGTAAATCTATTCTGTTCCAATTGGAATTGTTCTATACTTCATTCGACAAAATATATTTTCAAATTGCACAATTCCTTTCAATTCGATACTTACCCATCTTTTAATTATTTATCGTATCAATGTAAAATAAATTAATTTTCGACTATTTCAGTCATATAAAAATTATCTATGCGTTGAAATTAATTTTATATTTATTAAAACATTTATTAACTTTTGATGTATTTTCTAAAAAGAATTTATAATTCAATCTATTAAACAAAAACATTTATTAAATTGACTTCAATTAAATAAAAACTTATTTTCAAGAATAATAATTATCAAAATCGAATTAAAACAGAGTTGTTACAACTTAACTCTAAAATTATACATGAAAACCGAGGACAACTTTGAAAATGATAGTAGAAATAAAAAAGTTTAGAGCCCGTTTGATTTATTTTGTATTTTGCGTTTTGAGTTTTCAATATCGATGACAAAAAATGAGAAGAGTAGAAGGACGATAAGGGGACGGAAGGAAGTTGGAGTGGACGACGGAAGGGATGGAGGGACGACAAAATGATGAATTGTTTCTAATGCTTTCGTTATTTTTCAAAACACGAAATAAAAAAGTTATTTTCTATTTTCTATGCTAACTTCGTTTTCTAAACTGGTCGTTTTTTCACAATATACACGCATCGTACGCATTTTTGTATGGACAAAAACCTAGAACCAAAAACGGTAAATCAACAGCAGCCTTAGGTTTTTGAAAAACGAGAGTAGAGAATTAATAAAAATCGTAAACAATTGCAAAAGTCATATTCAGTATTGGATCTTTAAAATAAAATATCAATAAATATCTAGAGAGAATTAAGGAGAGTTAGGGAAAAATTGTAGAATCATTGTGAAAGCTTGAGCTTTACTATTATTTAATATTTAATAGATGCGAGGAGCTACACTGTTTACATACTAGAGTGTTTGGTCCCTATTAAGTATGATGACTGGAAGCTCATCTCTTTCTAGAATTCAGTTAGTTCAATCTTCCAAACCCAAAAGTTAATGGGCTTTCTCCAAATCTGATGAATTTCTCTTCTGAAAACAACAAATTTAGAAAAATAATAAAATATATGATAGATGTTATTGAAAAATAATCTTCAACCAAAATTAAATATTCAAACAGTTTCTATTTCCATGCAGATCACTTGGTAAATTTATGATATCGGAGGTTGTTTATTTCTTCAAGAACAACCAAAACGGCGTTAAAATTAAAATTATCGCTGAAGAATTTAAAACAAAGAACAAATAAAGAGATTTGTTTATTACTTTTAACAAAATCTTTTTTTAATTTAATATAAAAGGAAAAAGAAAACCTCTTCTTGTTTTATTTAATGCAACATACACATTGCTTTTGGCTTAAAATGAGAAGTGCCTGTACACACACATCACAGCACGTTCTATGAATGAAGGATAACATATTCTTATTTAGTCTTCATCTCTACCTAAAGCGAGTGCATTCGTTTTTGATCAATTTTTCTAAAATGTCACATTTATGCTGATTAAATATGATAAGCTTAACATGTTTTGGTAGGTGAACTGGAAAAGCAACATTTTGCTGAAAATGGAATGTTTATATGACAGTAATAAGTTAATAAGATGAGTGCATCACAATTAGCTCACATATTAGATCATTGTGATACAGTTTTAGCGTTTATTTTAATGCAATAATTAATCTTCTCGTATTTTCCGCGTAAAGAAATTCGATGATCTTTTATCTTTTGAATGCAATTCTTCATACAAACAACAATTTTATTTGCAAATAAAAAATAAAAATAAACCTTGTAGTACCTTGCACAACTCATCGGACAACATTAAATTTAAGACCATCATATTAATGGGACAATATATCCAGTTAGTATTCTCCAAACCTCGTGGTACCTTGTTCTGAATGCATTTCAACTGTGACAAAGAGGCAATCACAATTTGAAGAGACAGTTGAGAATTTCAGTTAAGGGTTGTTGAATTTTCTAGAGGAAAAAAAATCGAAGATTGAAAGGAAGATGATAAATTGAGAGGGTACAAACTTCACTAGCTTTATATTTTAGGAATATGATTGAAATCATTCTAAAGACGAATTTTGTTTAATTATTTTAGAGGTTCTTAATTTTGCTTGAAATGAAATATAATAAACACTTTCCACTTATAGGCATTCCGTAGTTGTAGTAGTTGTACATTTCAAACAACTCCCCATTGAATTATTATTTCCACCTTCCATATAAGGACAAAAAGATCAAACGGTCCATATTTTTTGTGTAATCCATCGTGTTTTATTTTGTATTCAAATAGCTGGTCCCTTTTTGATTTGCTTATGTCCACTGCTTATGTCCACTATTGCTACTTTCAACTTTTTAACTGCACCTAATGCTGTCCACAAAAGGTCAAGTTCTCACATTTAGACCAATTGCCAACAAGAATGGCCGGAAAGTAACAGCAGTAAATTTGTTAAATTCATCGTCCAAAATTTGATAAATGGAACTAATTCTATATTCTAATATACCATCTGATTGTCTCTATTACTGGACCAAAACTTCGAAACAGCAGTAATTTAACGTCGCAATTCTTCAGTCTCTAAAATGGTAAATTTGGTTGTATTTGTAGTAGTCTTGAATCGCAAACCTTTTGTTATGTTTATAAATGTAATTAGCATTAATTCAAATGACCAGGCTAGTGGGTATGACGAGGAGCATATCGAAATTGCCAACATATAGACGTAAATACCAACAAGTAGTGAAATCGCTTGTAGCATACTGTCTAGAAAGTGAAGGATCAGCAGGAACAAGTTCAGCTAGAATGGTTTCTTCAATTCATATTGTTCAAGCACAAGTGTAGTAATGATATTCTAACAGCATTCTTTTTTGTCTTCTTACTAGTTGATAGGTGTTGTAAATTGTTTTTGGCATTGGATTTGGATGTAAATTTGTTTTTTTTTTCTTTCTTTTCTTCTAATGTTGTGTATAGAACAGATAACTTGCTGGATGAAGATATATGAGTTGTGATTTGTATATTCCTTTTTACCTTAAAACGATGTATATTTTGAATTGGAAATTTTTCAACAGTTGGAGTATATATATTTTAGTTTTCATAGTTCACTTAATCTCTCTTGCAACATAGTAATTAGAAGATACGTTTTTATTCATTTCAATTTTGAAAATGCTTCTTTCCGCCAAAGCAATCATAATCGGGATAGTCAATAAAATTCGGTAAGTAATCCGAACATTGAGAAATCCACTTATATCTTGATGAGATCTCAAGAAATTAAGAATACCGATTAAAGTAGTTACTTTTTGATGGTAGAATTCCTTTTAATGTCGGAGCTCATAGAACAAATCCTTACCACAAACATCTTGCTTTTCATCATGTATCAAAAAAACCTTCTAAATTCATTCAATTGTCCTTCATTTCTTCATCACTAATATTTTTGAACTTCAAATTTAACGAAAAATCAAAACCTTGATGATGTTTAAATTGTTCAAACCGGTCTCTAAGTGAAGTTAAAACTTAATTCATTATATGCAGAAAATAAATTACTCTAAAATTTTCTTTGGGAGATGGTCTATCATACTTCTCTACGATATCTTCGTCAAATTAACTTTTTCTATGTACAACCCACTTTAATTTAGGATCAGTGCCAACATTCAATCACAATTTCTTTAGTCTCATCCGTCGTGGTTTCAAATTCATCTTTATTAAGTTTTTCAAAAAAATACTACAAGCTATCTAATTTTTGCGATTGCATCTTCGGTACCATTTTCTCTCGTTGAAGTATTTTACTTACTCGATTAATATTGTCTAATATCATGTACCAAATACACAAGCTACTTAGAAACTCAAAATTTTCCAATGCATTTTGCCACAATCCTTTGGCCTCCATCATCACACCGTCATTTTTATAATTATTTGCAGTATCAATCAAAGCACCTCTTACTCCGATGATTGAACTCTTACTGCTTTAACGCTTTCAATGTGACTTTCCTAATAAGTTGTCACTAATGGTTTCAGAGTCAAACCTTTCACATGACTTCTAAGTATTTCCCATCAATGAGTTAACATTATGAAAGCATTAGTAATGAGAAGATTATTTTTATTATACTGAGTATATTACATTATGTGTACATATACTTGGCCTTATATAAGAGTTCGGCCCTTGACTGATTCATTACACAGTTAGGAATGGATTTTCCACTAATGCCCTTGTAACCCTAATACATTTGTATATATTACACAGCTCTCTGAATACGTATTTATTTTATTAGTTAAACCGGAAAATAAAGTATAAATCTTTTGCATGTTTGAAAAAAAGTTTTTAACTTTCACATATGATTTCGCCATATCAAAGTAAGATTTAGACTATGACATCCACATGAAATGTAGAAAGCTCTAGGATTACATCAAGTATTTTTGTACCCCTTGCTATTTGCCTATAGCAAATTCAATAAATATAGCTAATACAATAGTTAATAGTTTAAAATCAAGTTTAAGATTATCATAGTTAATTGAATAATGTACATTTCATATTTGAACCATTATCATACCCTTGTCTCCTCATGTCGCTAATATCGAGTTTAAGATTATCTAAAGCATTTTCAAGTTCTTTAAAAATCTCCTGGATATATCATCGACGGTAGAAAATATTCTTCCACATGATATCTTTTGCATCATCAACATTCACATATCTTATAATAATGAATATTTTGCTCCTTACGACTCAAATCTGAAGTGCAATCGAGGACGATGAAGAAAGAGTTTGCTTTCTTTATTTTTGTAAGCGTTATTACCATGATCTTGTTGGCCAACATACTTATCATTTCATTTTGAATTTGTGTCTAGGATAATGATTATTTATTTCATTGTTTAACACACGTCTAAGATGATCTTTCATAATTGGATCAAACTCGACTACAAATTCTATAATTTGGTGAAAAAAGTTCATTATTTTTCTCATAAATCTTCTAATTTGATCTACAAAATGACAAGTTATTTCTAGAAGTGTTTTGACAACACCAATTATACATGCAAGTACTTTTTCAACGTTGTCTCTCTTGGACGATTTGAGCTTCCATTGCTTTATCAATTGTTTTATTTTATTGAAGCCTCATATGCAAATCGCCAATTTTATAAGATTTGCATTGTGCAATGGATTTCTTCAATGCTCTCTTAGCTTCTTAGATAAATCATGTCAATCATTACATCTTCACCAGCCAATTGGAATATCTCTTATGTATGCGTCAAAAGCTTACAACAAAAACAATAAACTTTATCATATTCATTTGAATACACAATCCATTTTCTTTCATGTAACATCCCGTATCTGGAGGCCAAAAACTAAGCGCTACAGATGCTGCAATAATCCATAGTACTAACTTCTGGTGATAAAATACGGTAATGATAATGGTATCCATAATATCAAAAGCACATGAATATGAACAAAATCACAGATTTCAAAGAAACAACACTTTGCTAATTACATATCAAAACAATAATTCACATCCATATTACATAATCCCTTAACGTTTCCTAGGCAATGATTAAATATATCATTACAAAAATACGCCAAGAGCGACATATGACGGTGCCCTCTTGGTTGATCAAAGTAATATAGTCATATCTGATTAATCAAACTGATTATAGCAATATCCTTTATGCTAATAAATGAACTATCTGTCTGTAAAACAAGTAATATGTGAACTATCTGCCCACATATAATAGCAAGGTCCGTTATGCTACAAATGGACTATCTGTCCATACAACTGGACTGACTGCCCGCAAACTGGACTAATTGTCCGAATTATTTTCATAGGGTTAACTACCCTTTAAATTTTCCTTAAAAACCTTTTCAAAATGATTTAGTCCTTCAAATCATATATATACAAGGAAAGTATATCTTTAACTTTACTCTAAGCCATTTTGCCATGTTATATATACTTCACTCAAAGTAATGTTGATGAGATTTAATTAGGATTAACTATCCTTTCAAAATAAGTCAGAACCCTTTTTAACTTGAAAATACTTAGGCTACATTGCCTATTTATTACATTCGAAACCTTTGTTTAAATCTTTAAACAACCCTTTCGAAACCCTTGAAGGTAACTCCTTCGAAACCATTGGAAGACCCTTTTGAAACCATTAAATATAGCCTTTCGAAAACATTGGAAAAACCTTTCCTTTCTTTTCTCTGAAAGCTTCAAAATATCAGACATCCTCTTTTCAAAACCTTTTAAATATTGCCTTTCGAAAAACATAGGAAAAACCTTCCTTTCAATCCTTTCGAAACCCTGGAGAACCACCCCTTTCGAAACCATTCATTAAAACCTTTCGAAACAGTAAAAACTCAATCCTTTCGAAAACACTTTGGGTTCAATTTAAAACACGTGGAAACCTTTCGAAACCATTCAAAAACATCTAGGTCGAAACCATTTGGATTCTGCCTTCAAGTAGAACAAAAGGATCAGAAACCCATTAAAGTCGAAAGTATTAGTTTCGAAACCTTTTAAAACTATCTCTTTCGAAACCGTTTGGGTTTTACTTTACTTATAGAAAAAGAGTCTTAAAAACATTTAAGTCGAAAGCAACTGCTTCGAAACCATTTCCTAAGTAATGAAGTGATGGTGTCGAAACCATCCCTTCGACAACATTGGAGAGGTGGCCAGATTTTAGAAAACAAAACAATCCCTTCAAAACCATCCGAGTTGAAAGGTAAAAGGACGGCAGTAAAAAGGTTTCGACTTAGTCGAAAGCAATTATTTAAAAACAAAGGCGCAACCCAATCGAAACCATTTCCTTTAAATCATTGACTTGGTCGAAGGTTACTTTATCGAATACCATTAAGCAGGTGTATTTTTTTTAATTTAAAACAAAGGACTGCCTCAACCCCTTCGAAACCCCTAGCTTCGACTCCCTACCTTTCGCCATCATCCAATTCATTACGTACCAGTTGCCTAATACCATATGCATTGGTTTAGACTATGTCGGAGGCGATAGTTATGGAGGCGGAACCTGTTATCGAAAGAGATGAAACAGTGGAAAACTTGCAACAAATAGTTCTTTTCACCTAACCTGCTTCACGTGTCTAATTGTGATTGGTTTCCTCTTTTGTGACGGCCCACCTCTATGCTCACGCTAGCCAAGAACACTATGGGGTAATGCCGTCAACTAGCACGAAGAATAAGGCTGTTGAGCAGCGACCATCTGTGTAATTGCTTTGTGCGAGGACCGGTATGTCAGATAATATAACTTACATTTCAATTCAAGAGGAAATCCGACATACCAATTCAAACTCAAAGCTACCACACAGTGGCTATGTGGACCTCGGAAACAAATATAGAAATAAACATAACACAAATCAGTCACAGATATTCATATCACAAAGGCGGAATCGGATATGAATATAACACCTAAAAGTGTACATCAAAGTAGTGGTAAAACAGGATCCACTACATCACAAAAGAATAGATACAAGTGCTAGACAACAGAATAATTATACATCAAGGAGTCTATATCTCAAATGTATAATAACAAAAACTACCAATCTATTGTAGTTAGACAAAAGTCAGAAGATGATCCCAGATAAGGAGTCAAGCAGAAGCACCTGTAACATCTCGGTCTGACCCGAGTATTATTTAAGAAGAAAATAATAAACGGATCAATCGAGCTATAATTATCATATATAAAATGAGATATAAGTAGAGGTATAACAAAAATCGTATGATAACAACAATGTCAAACTGTGACAAGTATACTTTAAACAACAACAAAATCATACAATATCTCAAGAATCTCAAAGCACCAAAAAGAATGTCATATTCATTATTTTATTCACCAAACCCCAAATATTGACAAACATATCATTGCCAATCACAAAAAGAGGTGAAACACAAATTCTAGAAATCATCAACTAGAAATCCAGAAATCACAAAAGGGGAGGCCTATCACAAACGGGAGCATGAAAGCTCGCCAACACGTGTATCACAAACGGAACGCTATTCCATGGTCGCTAACCATAAATTTTGAGCCGAAGCTCCACAAACGGCCCGAAGACCACGGGTCGCTACCCCGCCAAATTTGAGCCGAAGCTCCACAAACGGGGTTTTTAGTCCCCACACAAACAAATAGACATCGCACATCGCTAGTCTAAAACACAAAATGATCATCATCGATCAACAAAAAAGTGTGAATTACACTAAGCCAGTAAATATAAGAGTTTAGCTTCATGTCCCATAACCACTAGCTTAACTTGAATATTTACGGACAAATTGTAGATTTCCACTCGAAAATTGTCACAAGATTTTCAATCGAACAAGTCCATAAATTAACCGACGAAGTAAACGCAAGCGTTTCATACCACTTGTTTTGCTAAGCCGTTTAATTAGATTTTCTCATACGAATGTGGTAAAAGTTTGTATATACTAATAGATTAGAAAACGGTTTTATAAACGAGCTTTGTATTTAAAATAGTGTTGAAATCGTTTTGATGAAAGAGTTTGAGTATTTACTACTAGTATAGAAACCTTTGTATTTAGAAGTGACAAATCACAAAAATGATTGTAGAAACAATCAATCACCAAAGATTCACATTCGAAGACGTGAACCAAAACCATAGAAATCGATATCAAATCCATCAAATGGATATTCCAAAAAGTCCAAGGAAAGAAGTCATCAAAGTCGATAATAAGTGATAACAACTATCCGAATCAACAAAAATCGATTAGAATAGGAAATCCACACAAAACAGCCTTAATAGGCAAAAATAAACATTTCCAGACGTCTGGTTTAGAATCCAGACGTCTGGATTTGTTTTCTGAAAAATAGTTCAAAAAGCCACCCAGACGTCTGGAATTATCAAAACAGACGTCCGAGCCATGTCCAGACGTCTGGTTTTGAATCCAGACGTCTGGTTTCGTTCTCTGGAAATTATCCAAAGAACCCCCAGACGTCTGAAACTTCAAGTCAGACGTATGAGACTCATCCAGACGTCTGATCTTGAATTTTAGACATTTGGAAATAGTCTCTGGCATTTTTTTATAATCTGCGTGCATACATTTTGCTCTCCAGGTCCAAACCAGACGTCTGGACTTGGTCACCAAACGTCTGGACTTGGTCACCAGACGTCTGGTCACCTGGTCTGGGCAATATTTTGCCTAGGCCAAAGTGGCCAAAACATATCGGAATCGATCGGTCGAGCAACGACGACTAAGGAATTACGCCAAGTGACAACCCAGCCTTATAGGCTCTTCGATACACCCCGAATATCAATGTCCAAACATCCATAGTAGGATTTTCATAAAATTGGACCAAAACACCAAAATTTCAAAAATTCACCAAATCAACTCAAATCAAAAGCAAATGAATATGCACAAGTGTTAGGAATTCATACCTAACAACAAAGATAGCTATAGACGTAGATGTGAGTTAAAGAACTCACTTTTAAACCCAAACACAAAGATAAGAAGCTCTAGAACAAGAAATAGGTTGATCTCTCTTCAACACCACCTCAAGAACCTCAACCTAAAACAAAGATGGAGTTTTTCTCAAAGTTAGGGTTAAGAACATTTCTAAAATTGAAGAGGAAATGAGATGGAGAAGAAGAAGAAGAGGCTTACCAAAGCTTCACCTTGAATTTGGAGCAAGAATTTGAATTTGCTAGAGGAACTAGGGCTTTGAATATTAGTTTCCCATTCCTTTCCCCATTTTCAGTTGCTTGAGTGTTTAAGAAAATAGAAATGAAGTGAAGAGGAGAGGGGCTGAACTAGGTTATAGAGTGAGTTGGGGTGAAACCCAAACCCAAAGCCCAATAGAAAATAGAAAAATTCAACTTACTCCAAACATATCGAAGCTTATACTCAAAAAGGTCGCAAACGCCATTTTGGACTCAATGGAGGTGGTCTCGAGTCCCAATTCGACTGTTTACAAAAAGTAGCTTCTTGGACTTTAATCCGATTAACGATTCTATATTTAAATAAAATATTTAAATATTCAATCGTAAAATATGCGGGTTGTTACAGACTCCCCTCCTTAAAGAAATTGCGTCCTCGCAATCTTTAAGAAATAAATAAGAAGTAACAACAATAAAAGCATACCAACACAAAAGGAAGAAATTTGAAATAAAAAGTTCACCTTAAGGAGCACGAGAGAGCAAGTCCGGATGTGTTCGCTCGATGAATTCTCTGGATTCCCAAGAGCAATCCTTAGGATTTGAGGACCATTGAACTTTCACAAGAGGAACATTTATTTCGAAGGCGTTTAACTTCTGAAGCAATGATACGAATAGGATGTTGCTCATAAGTCAAATTAGGCGAAACTTCAATTTCTTCAATAACACCAGGCTCAAGAATAGAATCGAAATCTCGAAGGCATTTCCGTAGTTGAGAGACGTGGAATACGTCATGAATAGCAGAAAATTGAGCCGGTAATAAAAGGCGATAAGCCACAGAACCAATGCGTTCGGTGATGGGAAATGACCCAATATATCAAGGCGCTAATTTTCCCGATCGACTGAAACCCACAACACCCTTCATAGGTGAAACACGAATGCACACCAAATCTCCCACAGAAAATTCTAATTTCCTTCTTCGGTTATCGGCATAGGATTTTTGTCTACTTTGAGCTTCTTTCATCCTATGATGAATAAGGTCAATCTTTTCTGTGGCATCACGAATAAAATCTGGACCTAAAACCAGCTTCTCACCGGCTTCAAGCCAACACGAAGGAGATCGGCATGGCCTTCCGTATAGTGCCACGAAAGGTGCTATACCAATACTAGATTGGAAGCTATTATTATAGTAAAACTCAACAAGAGAAATATGATCTTCCCAGTTTCCACCAAAATCAAGAACACAAGCACGAAGGAGATCTTCAAGAGTTTGATTCACACGCTCTGTTTGTCCATCGGACTGAGGATGATAAGCGGTGCTAAAATTAAGCTTTGTTCCCAAAGCTTTTTGAAGACCTTTCCAAAATCACTAGTGAACAATGGATCACGATCGCCAACAATAGAAGTAGGGACTCCATGCAATTTAACGATTTCCTTGACATAGAGTTTAGCCAAAATAGGTACGGTCCGATTGGACCGAACGGGAAGAAAATGGGTGGATTTTGTAAGTCTCTACTATCACCCATAGGCTATCATGACCCGAACGAGAACGGGGAAGACCGTCAATAAAGTCCATGGAAATTTGATCCCACTTCCATATTGGAATTTCCAAAGGTTGTAATAACCCACCGGGCCTTCGATGTTCGGCCTTAACGAGTTGGCAAGTCATGCAACGCTTAATAAAGTTAGCAATATCAGATTTCATTCCATCCCAATAATAAAGTCGCTTCATGTCCGCGTACATTTTACTACTAGCGGGATGAATGGTAAATTTAGAACGATGAGAATCTTCTAAAATGTCTTTACAAAGATCCATAATATTTGGCACAACAAGTCTACCAAATTTTCGAATACCACCACGAACATCAATATCAAAGTCTTTCAAACCTTCAATATCAATTTTATCCCTACAACTTTGGCTAAGAAGAACCAATTCAGGATCATGCTTTTGAGCTTCAAGAATGCGGTCTAAAAGAGAGGGATGAGCTTCAAGGCTACATAAAACAAGAGATGAACATAAATCAGATTCACGATCTCGAATCTCACAAGTGGACAAAGTCTCGAGATCATTCCATTCCGATATCATCATGGAAACAACCACTTGTTGCTTACGACTAAGGGCATCGGCAACACGATTTCCCTTTCCGGGAGTATAGAGAATATCAAGATCATACGATGCAAGGAACTTGAGCCAACGTTGTTGACACAAATTAAGTTCCTTTTGAGAAAATAAATACTTCAAAGATTTATGATCGGTATAGAGAACAAATTTCTCTCCCAAAAGATAATGATGCCAAATTCTAAGTGCGAATACAATAGCCGCGAGCTCTAAATCATGAGTGGCATATCTAGTCTCGGCAGGCTTTAATTGCCTAGAAGCATAAGCAATAACATGTTCCCGCTGCATGAGAACGACACCCAAACCAACACGACTAGCATCGGTGTAAACAATAAAGTCTTGGTTCCCATCGGGAATCACAAGAATAGGAGCATCGGAAAGGAGTTCTTTTAATATTTGAAATGAAGCTTCACATTTGTCTGACCAAATATATTTAACTCACTTCTTTGTCAAATTAGTAAGAGATACGGAAATCTTAGAAAAGTCTTTTATGAACTGACGGTAATAGCCCGCCAATCCGAGAAAGCTACGAATTTCCGTCACACTCTCCGGTCTCTTCCAATTTTGAATCGCTTCAATATTTGAAGGATCCACGGATATTCCAGATTCAGAAATAATATGTCCCAAAAATTTCACACGAGATTGCCAAAAGTGGCATTTAGAAATTTTTGCTTTTAATTGGTTGCTCCTAAGAGCTTCCAACACAATCCGAAGATGATTTTCATGCTCCTCCTCGGTTTTAGAATAAATAAGAATATCATCTATAATGATGAGAACAAATCGATCGAGGAAGTCTTTGAAAACTCGATTCATAAGGTCGACGAAATAAGCTGGAGCATTCGTCAAGCCAAATGGCATAACAAGCCATTCATAAGATCCATAACGAGTACGGAACGATGTCAAAGGAATGCTATCCTCTGCAATACGGAGCTGATGAAAACCAGTTGCTAAGTCTAACTGTGAAAAGACTTTATCACCACTAAGCTGATCTATTAAATCATCAATCCGAGGCAAGGGATATTTATTTTTGATGGTGAGGTCGTTAAGCTTGCGGTAGTCAACGCAAAGCCTAAGTGTACCATCAGATTTCTTCACAAAAATAGCTGAAGCTCCCTATGGAGAGGAACTAGATTGAATAAATTGCTTCGCTTCCAATTTGGATAATTGTTTGCGCATCTCCTCATTTTCTTTATTGGACATACGATAAGGAGGACGAGTAATAGGTAGAGCTCCAGGGATTAGATTAATTCGGAACTCAATTGCTTGCTTAGGTGGTAATCCTAGAACAGGCTCAAATATGTCGGGAAATTCATGAACGATGTGAATGAGAGAAATGACATCTTTCTCATCATCGTTATCGTCATCATGCGGATTTAGAGAATACAAGGATGCTTTCGAATTGGAATCTGAATCTTTCAGAACGAGAGAAATCTGCTTAACAGATTGAGGATGCCGAAGATATATAGTCCGTTCAGGACATAGAATATGGGCTTCATAACGGTTAAGCCAATCCATTCCCAAAATCATTCCGAAACCAAGGTAACGCATAACATGCAAATTGGCACAGAAAGAGTAATCACACAAAATAATTTCGACATCTTCACATAATAAACTGAGTGTTGCGGATCCACCAACCGGATTCGCAATTCTCAAAGAAGTCATCAAGCCAATAACATTCAAAGACAAAGCATCAACAAGTTCTTTTGATATAAAAGAGTGAGATGCACCCGTATCAAAAAGAACTCGAATAGAAAGATCACGAAATATAATAATGCCATCAAGGATAGAATGAGAAATACCTTGACCACGAGAAGTGTCAGCAGGGACTTGTACAACATTTAGCTTACCCTCCTTCTTGCCCTGAAGTTTGGGACACAAAGATATGGCATGACCCAGACTCTTGCAATAGCGGCAAGAAAGAGACTTCGGGCACTTGTTTGCATAGTGGTCTTTAGAACCACAATTGTAACATTCTCCACAACGAAAGTTGGGAGTATTTGCTACCGAAGTTGTTTGCTTTCCCTTCTTGTTGGGATTAGGCTTGAATTTAAAAGGTCTCTTCTTGTTGATGTTTGGTTTGACCTCAGCATCACTATCTTTATCAGCCTCTTCGAGACGAAGAGCAATATCAACAAGCTGATCAAAAGAAACTTCCAATTTCAGAAGTAATGGCTTTTTGAGGCTCTTGTTCAAGCCATACACAAATCTCTGATTTTTCTTCAATGTGGTATTAATATACTCGACCCTATATTTAGATAGATATTCAAAAGAAGCGACGTAGTCCGTCACGGAAGATTCACCTTGAACAAGGTCTATGAAGCATCGGGCTAAAGATACTTTTTCAGCTTCCGGCACGAATTTCAACTCGAACCTTTCCCGGAATTGCTCACAAGTAAGATCCGCTTCACTAATTTCAGAGATCAAAATCTCATACCTGTCTAATGCTCTTTCTTGGAGCATGCTAGAAGCCACTTGGACTCGATGGAGACCAAAGAGATTCATGCGAGAAAAGATGCGGTCGCATGTTCGCAGCCAAGCCTGGACTTCTATAACGCTCTCGGAACCTTTGAATGGCTTTCCACCCAAACCGGTGTAATCACTGCACAAGCGTGCAAACCCAGATTTAGGATGGGTGGGCTTTGGAGTGGGTCCGATAGCTTGAGCATTCCTTATAAGATCTAGAAGTTGCTGAGCAGACATAAATACTCCATCCTGGGGAGTAGCACTAGATTGACCAGCGCTGGGACGGCCTGGTCTAACCATTTCCCTTCTTTAAGAAAGAAAGAAAAGAGGAAAAAGGTTAATCTCAGAATGAATATCAAACAAACTTGATTGATAAAACAAGGCATCATAAAAAGAAATAGGATAGAACGGTACGGAGACTCGAATTAAATCCTATGGCACGATTCCTAAGAAAGACTTAGGACAATGATCATTGCTAGACTATTCTATATTGTTTCGAAGTTTGGCTCCGATACCATGCTGTGACGCCCCAAATCTATGCTCACGCTAGCCAAGAACACTACGGGGTGATGCCATCAACTAGCACGAAGAATAAGGCTGTTGAGGAGCGACCATTTGTGTAATTGCTTTGTGCGAGGACCGATATGTCAGATAATATAACTTACATTTCAATTCAAGAGGAAATCCGACATACCGATTCAAACTCAAAGCTACCACACAGTGGCTATGTGGACCTCGGAAACAAATATAGAAATAAACATAACACAAATCAGTCACAGATATTCATATCACAAAGGCGGAATCAGATATGAATATAACACCTAAAAGTGTACATCAAAGTAGTGGTAAAACATGATTCACTACTTCACAAAAGAATAGATACAAGTGCTAGACAACAGAATAATTATACATCAAGGAGTCTATATCTCAAATGTATAATAACAAAAACTACCAATCTATTGTAGTTAGACAAAAGTCAGAAGATGATCCCAGATAAGGAGTCAAGCAGAAGCACCTGTAACATCTCGGTCTGACCCGAGTATTATTTAAGAAGAAAATAATAAATGGATCAGTCTAGCTATAATTATCATATATAAAATGAGATATAAGTAGAGGTATAACAAAAATCGTATGATAACAACAATGTCAAACCGTGACAAGTATACTTTAAACAACAACAAAATCATACAATATCTCAAGAATCTCAAAGCACCAAAAAGAATGTCATATTCTTTATTTTATTCACCAAACCCCAAATATTGACAAACATATCATTGCCAATCACAAAAAGAGGTGAAACACAAATTCTAGAAATCATCAACTAGAAATCCAGAAATTACAAAAGGGGGAGGCCTATCACAAACGGGAGCATGAAAACTCACCAACACGTGTATCACAAACGGAACGCTATTCCATGGTCGCTAACCATAAATTTTGAGCCGAAGCTCCACAAACGGCCCGAAGACCACGGGTCGCTACCCCGCCAAATTTGAGCCGATGCTCCACAAACGGGGTTTTTAGTCCCCACACAAACAAATAGGCATCGCACATCGCTAGTCTAAAACACAAAATGATCATCATCGATCAACAAAAAAGTGTGAATTACACTAAGCCAGTAAATATAAGAGTTTAGCTTCATGTCCCATAACCACTAGCTTAACTTGAATATTTACGGACAAATTGTAGATTTCCACTCGAAAATTGTCACAAGATTTTCAATCGAACAAGTCCATAAATTAACCGACGAAGTAAAAACAAGCGTTTCATACCACTTGTTTTGCTAAGCCGTTTAATTAGATTTTATCATACGAATGAGGTAAAGGTTTGTATATACTAATAGATTAGAAAACGGTTTTATAAACGAGCTTTGTATTTAAAATAGCGTTGAAATCGTTTTGATGAAAGAGTTTGAGTATTTACTACTAGTATAGAAACCTTTGTATTTAGAAGTGACAAATCACAAAAATGATTGTAGAAACAATCAATCACCAAAGATTCACATTCGAAGACGGGAATCAAAACCATAGAAATGGATATCAAATCCATCAAATGGATATTCCAAAAAGTCTAAGGAAAGAAGTCATCAAAGTCGATAATAAGTGATAACAACTATCCGGATCAACAAAAATCGATTAGAATAGGAAATCTACACAAAACAGCCTTAATAGGCAAAAATAAACATTTCCAGACGTCTGGTTTGGAATCCAGACGTCTGGATTTGTTTTCTGAAAAATAGTTCAGAAAGCCACCCAGACGTCTGGAATTATCAAAACAGACGTCTGAGCCATGTCCAGACGTCTGGTTTTGAATCCAGACGTCTGGTTTCGTTCTCTGGAAATTATCCAGAGAACCTCCAGACGTTTGAAACTTCAAGTCAGACGTCTGAGACTCATCCAGACGTCTGATCTTGAATTTCAGACGTCTGAAAATAGTCTCTGGCATTTTTTTATAATCTGCGTGCATACATTTTGCTCTCCAGATCCAAACCAGACGTCTGGACTTGGTCACCAGACGTCTGGTCACCTGGTCTGGGCAACATTTTGCCTAGGCCAAAGTGGCCAAAACATATCGGAATCGATCGGTCGAGCAACGACGACTAAGGAATTACGCCAAGCGACAACCCAGCCTTATAGGCTCTTCGATACACCCCGAATATCAATGTCCAAACATCCATAGTAGGATTTTCATAAAATTGGACCAAAACATCAAAATTTCAAAAATTCACCAAATCAATTCAAATCAAAAGCAAATGAATATGCACAAGTGTTAGGAATTCATACCTAACAACAAAGATAGCTATAGACGTAGATGTGAGTTAAAGAACTCACTTTTAAACCCAAACACAAAGATAAGAAGCTCTAGAACAAGAAATAGGTTGATCTCTCTTCAACACCACCTCAAGAACCTCAACCTAAAACAAAGATGGAGTTTTTCTCAAAGTTAGGGTTAAGAACATTTCTGAAATTGAAGAGGAAATGAGATAAAGAAGAAGAAGAAGAGGCTTACCAAAGCTTCACCTTGAATTTGGAGCAAGAATTTGAATTTGCTAGAGGAACTAGGGCTTTGAATATTAGTTTCTCATTCCTCTCCCCATTTTCAGTTGCTTGAGTGTTTAAGAAAATAGAAATGAAGTGAAGAGGAGAGGAGAGGGGCTGAACTAGGTTATAGAGTGAGTTGTGGTGAAACCCAAACCCAAAGCCCAATGGAAAATAGAAAAATTCAACTTACTCCAAACACATCGAAGCTTATACTCAAAAAGGTCGCAAGTGCCATTTTGGACTCAATGGAGGTGGTCTCGAGTTCCAATTCGACTTACAAAAAGTAGCTTCTCGGACTTTAATCCGATTAACGATTCTATATTTAAATAAAATATTTAAATATTCAATCGTAAAATATTCGGGTTGTTACATCTTTCTTTACCAATAAAAAGTACTGCACTTTGTCAAAAGGGCTGTGGACTTTTCAGAGTTAATAATTTATATCATTTTATAAAAAGCCCCTTCTCCTCTTTTAATTATATAGAACATTTAAGTCCCATACCTTAAATAATTTTATATAACCATTCAAACACTTAGGAAAAATCTAGAAAAATTCCAGAAACCACATCATATATGTTTTCTAACATATATAAATTTCAGACCCAAATAATTAATTATTTATCCGTAATTAATTTATAATCTAAAATATCATTTTCTTTACTAGAAAATTCATATTAATTTCACGAAAATTCATAAAAATCTGAAAATTGAAACCCATCTCCAAAATAATATTTATGATCTTCATAAAAATTCGCAAGGCATTTGGATGTCATTTTATAGGGTTTTCATCTTAAAACATATCATAAATTCAATATGGATAACCATAATTTATTAACAAGTATATATATTCATTCCATCATTCAAAAACATGTCAAATCATTGCAAAATATTCAGAATTCATATTAAAACCGAAAACACAATAAAAAATAAGATGTAAACATTATTCAACTTAGCTTTTAGAGATTATGGTGATTGAGATGTGAATAGATTTGATTTGAATTAGCTTCTTCCTAGCTTTTCTTCTTTTCTTTCTTGTTAATGGTGGTCGTGTGAGAAATGCGGATTAAGGATCTTAAGGCTAGAATTAACACTAGAGGGGGGGTGAATAGTGTTTTAAGAAATTTGTTAATCTTTTTGAGTTTATCTTACTTTGTTAACAATGTATACACTAATCAGATACAGATATGAACACAAAATCAAACACGGATGCAAATATAAAGTAAAAGCAGTAAAGGAAAGAACACACCAAATTTTATACTGGTTCGGAGTTACCCTACATCCAGTCCCGCACAACTAAGTACAAATTTCCTTTCAAAATCAATTCAACAATTACAACCCTTGGTTTCAAGGCTACGAGGTACACCCTCCAGAATCACAATCCTCTGGGTAGAGATACTTGATTTTCGGGGCAACAAGTTCACCCAATTGATTTCCAGGGCTACAATCACACCTTCTCTCGCTCAATTGATTACAAAAAGTCTATAACTCAGATTAGCACTTGGATCTTGTAGAGATAGTGGAGAGAATCAAAACCAGAAATTATCTAGTTAGATTCGATATTGATTTCGGCAGAGTAATGGTGTAATTTGTAAATAAGAAAGTGGAGAAGAAGAAGAGAAGTTAAATTAGAGAAAAGTATTATAAAATTCGTTGAAACTGACCCCTATTTATAGAAGAACAATAGCCATGACCATTCATGAAAAGTTATGGCGAATAAACACTTCTTTTGAAATTTGAATTTTGAATTAAACTATCACCATGTCGACATGGTGCCTATGGGCATGTCGACATCCCTCAGCCAAATTTGATGTTTTGAATTTCTATAAAAATAATATTTATCTTATATTAAAACTTTATAAATATACTTGAATATAGTTGAAATTCATAAGTAAATATAAAGAACAATATATATATATATATATTATTTAACTATAATTTAAATCAAAGTATAAATAATTTAAAAGTTAAATATATTATTTGAAAAGATAGTTTAAAATCAGGAGAAATTTTGACTCTGAAAATAAAGATGTTTTGAGGCTAAAATTATTTTAAAAACGGAATCGAGGGTTTTGAATCTTTTTAAAAGAAAAGTTTTGAAATCATTTCGAAAACAAGATAATTTTGAAAAATCATTTGAATTAAGCTTAGTGGATACAAAACAATGTCCCACTAGATTTTCGTAGGTTCCATCCTACTTAGGGTTCCATCCCTTTAACGGGCTCGAAGTGGATTCCATTCCACGAATAAATTGGATATTAAGATGCCAGTACTTTTCTATGAGTTTTAACAAATATTCCTAATAAAACAAACTTAACCTTGAAATCTTGATACTCATGAGTCTTCTATCTCTATATCTTGAATCTCTATACTGTACAGTCTTCATTCTTGATACCTGCATGGTTAGATCCTGCATATACATATATATCTAAACTTGTAATGTTAGTATTTATACTTTATAATCTATTCTAAGGTTGTTGTCATCAAAACCATCATCTCATGGACTAACAGGCCGGCCTTGTTTTATAAAATTTTGAAATGAAATGAACATGTAGATTTTATACGGCTATGTGTAATAAATATAGGAATGGCATCTTTCCCATTTTACCCCTCCTATATTTCAAGTTAACTCTTATTTTGATTCATAGTTAAATGACACGACTACACCTTAATTAAAATCAAATCTCAATCCCCTAATCAACACATTATTTAATTTAATTCAACTAATTAAATATCCTAAATAATGTTACCAAAAATATGGGGTGTTACATTTCATGCTCTTCTCTATGCAAATACCCGCCAATGTATTGTCTAAAAGAAAAGCGTCTACCATCAATCTTACTTTTCAAAAAAAATCATTTTCTTTTAAAATATTAGTCGAACCACATTGAATTAACATTATTCTTTTGATAGCTAATTCTACCTAATAATCCCGGATCATAATTTATATAAACATCCTTTTCAAGTTCAATCGTAGCTACATCGTTAACATCTTCATCATTTGAATTGGCAATAACATTTTCATTACACTCCTCCATAACTTCTATATTATGTTGCTTAGCAATTTCTACTTCAATATTTTTATTAATAGGTTCTACATTTATAGGCACTGGATTGATTTCTTCATTATGACTTGATGTTTGAGATTTTCTATTTCTTGCTTGAAACAAATTTGATATTGAGTCGGCTAATGATTTTGCTTCTTCATCTTTCCATTGTTTTTTCTTTCTATTTTGACATCTAGAATTTTGTCTTCGATTCCTATCTCAATTGTACTATCACACAATATTAATACATCAATTTTTGATTGCATATTATTTATATTTCATTATCAGTTCTTCATATTTAATCCATCATGTCATCTCTTATTCTTTAATTTTACATTTTATTATCAATATAACGTAATACAATAATTCAAATGATCTCAATAAATTTTCACCAATTATTTTTCAACAACAATTTTAAAAGTGAATTATTAATTAGCTAATTAACATGATTTAAGTAGCAAATAATAAATTATTAACTAGCTGATTGACAACCAATTATTAAGTAGCTAATTAACACGATTTAATTAACATTTAAATCAGTAATAAATTTGGTGAAAAATCAAATTGTGGCTGTTGTTTGTAACATTTTGGTAGTAGGTGAAATGAGTAAATTTAAAAAAAGTTCCCTATTTGTATTTTACTGGACCTCTATAATATATGAACTAACATTACATCTAATCTATTTATTTAAATAAATTCATATTTTATTTTAAAATATTATGTATTTAATTAATCACATTAATTAAGGTTATTTAATAATTACTATGAATATATCTAATATATTCATACATCAACATGATAGCACAATAATGTATAAAAATGTGTATAACTATATATATATATATGGATATTGGGATTGATATCTATTATATATACATATATATTATACTTATATATACATATGATAAATTCACGTATATCAGGAATATAATACCTAAGTATATACACATGTTGAAAATACTATAATATATATGGTTTGTATAAACATACTAATAATACCATATATGTATGTATATGTATATATATGTATGTATTTATATGTGTGTATGTGTATATATGTATGTATATATGTATATATATTGAAAATGGGTTCTTTATTAAAGACGTACAAGAACCTACAAAGAATTCGTCTTCTTAAAAAACCTTACCATTTTAGTAAAGAAAGAGAGCATGACATTCCTTATAATAGTACAGTGACAATCCTTTTCATAATTAACAAAAAAATACAATAAAACCCCATTATACACCATAACTTACTATATCAACTAACCTGACACAAAAAAATAACTTCACAAACCCTAAAACTCTTCAACTCCGTTGCAAAATTCATTTATCCAAGGTCACCAGTTCTATACGCCATCTTCTTAGCATCCCATGCTCTAAATCCAAGCAAAATCCATGTCTTCTCGCCTGCAATCTAACATCAATCTCCAATAACTTCTCATGTTGAGTGGTTGAGCATGCATTTGAATAAAATTTCCTCCTATTCCTTTCCATCCATATGTGGCGAATATTTGTCACAGTTGCAGTAAACGCCGGATCTTGCAAAAAAACCGTTCGTTGGTGTAACATCCAGCTACTGTTTTAATATGTAGCACTAAATTTAGTTAAAAAAAGAAGTAAAATAAAATAAAATAAGTAAATAGCGGGATGGAAGCTGTGGACGTGCCTAGAGAAGTTGAAAGGATTTTGAGGTAGTAAAGGAATTAGTTGGATCCACGTCATAATGTTTAATGGTTCAATTTCAGACTATGCAGTAGTATCTTTATTATTACATGTATATGCAAATTGTTTGAAATAATTAGTTTTACCTAAAGATAGAGACGTTGGACTTTGTGTTTTTACTTAAAAGTTTTTATGTATGCCACTGGTCTTCATTTAATAACACCCATTACAACAAATTAAATTCATTCTTCTATTAAAATGAAAAGGAAAACTCTACCTAGTATGCAAACTTAGGTACATGCAAATTTATGTTATAATGCATGCTTTATAATTAACGTACATGCAAACTTAGGTACTTGCAAATTTATGTTATAATGTAATGAACATAAATGCATGCTTTATAATACATTATAAAAAGTATCCATGCAAACTTGTTTAACTTGATAACATAAAACGAATTTTGTTTCAAAACTTTAATTATTAATAACTCATATCTATAATGAATTTGAGCATGCAACCAAAAAGAAATATGTAGAGGGCTGTGCAGTTAAAGCGCTCGGTGGATTCAATGCGGTAGAGGTGCTAAAAGTCATAGCAGGGATGTAGCGAAGATATAGCAGGATATATCGGATTACTCTAAAATAGCATATAAATCCCATACTTGTTGTTTTTACAAATATATAGATAGTAATTATGTGAAAAATTAACATTCAATTGAATTATAATTAATACAAAAATAATTTTAAATAAAAATATGTGAAAATGTATTGTAAATGAACGTAAAACTGTTATATAACTTAATTTAATTTAGTAGAATATTAGAGTATTATCATTTCTAAACATATATCAAAAATTCAATGAAATTAATTAATTTCATAATTTTTATAGCGTATAAATATCATTTTTCAATCCAATTTTTTATAAAAGATATAGCGGAATATAGCGGAAATAACGGGATATAGCGGAAATAGCGGGGATTAAAGCGGAAAGGCTATATGTTGGGGATATATGGAAAAATCATAGCGGTAGGAATCCGCTATAAGATATATCAGAGTTATAGCGGAGATATAGCGGGGCATTAACTGCACAGGTAGAGGGAAGTGAGACGAACAAATCGATTAGCTTTCGCCTGACCGACGGACCCCGTGGTGATCAGAAATGACACCGTTAAGTCTGCGACCGTATGATGAACGGGAGTGTTACGACCAAAACGGAAGGTACCAGTAGGACCGTATTGTGTAGCGGAACACAATGATTGTCTCGGTTCGGTCATCGGAGGTGTGTAGAGGGGTAACAAAACCAAAAAGTTTTAGAGTACAATGCTACGCAATATTCCGTTCGCATACAGACCGCGAACGACTGAAATAAAAATACGTTCGCACACGACAACGTTACGCGATCACAAAACAACAATAAAATAAACCGGTTAACTTATTTTGTAAAACTTCAAAAGAACCGGCGTTTGACGCAAAACGCGTCAACCGAAAATATTTTATTTTCTAAATTAAAAATTATGGAAAAATTCTATAAATTAAATTAAAATTCCGTCATCAAAAATCAAGTCTAAATTTGAAACGTATACTTTATTATAATTTAAATTCAAATCCGATGAAGTTCTTCCAAATTGTGTTTACATGTTATGTTTATGAATGTTCATGATGCTATATATTGCAAGTTAATGCTATGTTGCACGAACACGACATTTATATGTGATATAAAATAGAAAACGATACCATTTTGGGGATAAATGGTATACTGGGAAGTTAAATACAAAAGAATTTGAATGAATTTAACCGATGAAGCAAACGAAAGGAGGTGAGACTACTAGACGCTAGAATCCATCCTAGCGGACAAATTCGGGGTCGCTCCCTGAATCGTGATGACCTGGTCCCTCGTCACTTATTGTGCAGATGATTTATTGCATGGACACAACCACGGTGACAGGCGCAGTGCAAACGGGAAATGAGGAAGAATCGAGAGTAATCTCATTGATGGATATGTGGTAAAACAAAGATGAAGATTACAGCACAACGGGGTGAGTGCCAACTGTGAACAGGAGAAGATAGTGCAACTAATAGATCGTGTGGAGGCATCCACAATTTCTGATCGAAAGATATACGGATGAAAAAAGCCGTAATATCGGTTCGATACAGAGTCTAGTAAGAGTGAATAATGAATAGGATTCACCAGTAATTCCTTACCTCGTAAATGAATGACTTGAAAGTAGTATGTCTATTGAATAATGAATGCAACTTATAAATGAATAGGATGTGATATCCCGGTTGATTAGAGTTGCGCTGTGATTCACTTTAAATAGTGCCACGACACATGTATTTGAATTAAAATAATTTAATGGGATGTGGGTGGGTTTAGATTATGGAGTGTGTGACATATCTATTTCTTTTATTATCACATATATAACCCAACTCCACACATTTATATGAATCATTGTTACACTATTATACTCACAGCTAGATTTATAGTCTGACTCGAGGTTTTGTTTTGTGACAACTCCTCGGGTCAGATCGAGGCTTTTCAAGATGATTACCTTTTCACGTTTTGAGGTGATTTCATACGACATTGAGATGGACGACAACTGGCATACAGTATATAAATTTAAGGTAGTTGTAGATTTAGAGCTTCACGAACGCACACTTACTACATGCCTCAAAGGAACTATTAGAGTCATTTGGAGGAGAAATGTTAGAGAGATACACTTAGAGTCCGTTGAACTATGGTAAGTTGATTTTGTGTAGTCATGTCGTATGTCCTTTGTATATATTGTCTGTGTATGTATTAGGACGTCATTTTTGGGGCAGTTATGTATAGTTGTAGATATATGATGATAGTCTGACGTCTGTTTGTACCTATGTATATGTATATATATTTATCTTTTTGGTCTGCTGTTTTGTGAAACCATTATATATTGTGTTCTGCCATGTGATTTAGATACAAATTCTCTGAACTCGTGTATACTACATTGTGTCGAGATGAGATACATATCATTTCAGAAATGTTCAGGTATTTTAAATGTATCCATGTTGATCCAAAGTAGTGTAGACGAGAGATCGCTCCTTTAGTGCCCATTGATCCGAGCTATCAGACGGTAAACTCCCTCTGATATTTCGGTCACTGGAGCCGGGGCGTCACAGTTGGAAAGCCTTTGGTGATTCTAGTAATCTCCTGTAGTAAAATTGGACTTGTTGAAAGCTGAAGATTAAGCTCCGCCCTCATTGAGTTCCATAGATACACGCTCTATTCCCATTTCAATAAAAGATGGTCACGATTTTCTAGATGTTTTTTTACATACCACACATTCATTGTTGTATGTTAAACCTTAGTTTTGTAGTCAATCCATAGTTGGCAGTCGATTTAAGCATACTTTGTATGTTGTATAGTATCTTTCTTGCTATAGTTTTGTGCCAAACTAATTTTGCAAAACTTCTACTTTTTGCATGTTCACAAAAGCCGTTCCATATTTTGGAAAAAATAATTTTGTTGCAGTTTAAAACCTCCCAATGGTCCACCAATTTGTCTGGTGGTAACTTCAACTGATGTATGTAGTTAAACACTTCTCTTGTTTCCGGTAGAATTTCTAGATGTAAAGTGGTGTGATAAATAATATGACTTACCTTGTAATGAGCACTATTACACTGCTACACTCAACTCCATCCAAACAAATCCACCAACGACTTATGGATGATCCAGGGATCAGACGGCCAAGATGTTTGTTCTCCACCGACAATCACTATGTTCGTTAATTTACATGTGACCACTTTTGCCTTAAAATGTATTTCATTGTTCCTAAGTAATTGTTGTCAATTTCCATTACCAAAAAATTTAGAAGTGATAGATACTCTGCATTCATCCACCTTGACCATAAGCATTCCTTTGTAGTTAGATTCCATAGTAGCTTCACTCTAGTAGTAGCGTTCAAATCTGAAATTTTTCTTAAACTGACCCCCCTTTTGCCTTTGGTTTGCATATAGTATCCCAAGATATTTTATGTAGTTTACCACTCCAAATTTTTTTTCTCACATTTTGTTAATCTTCTTGAGCACAGAATTGGAATGTATTACAGCCAACATATTTCAATAAGTATTATTGTACTTTGAATAAGCTCTAATCTTCCTACTGTTGACAATAAATTACTATCCCAGCCCTCTTATCTCTGGTTGAATATGATTAATAGAGGCATGTAGTGTGATGCATGTAAATATTCCGCTGATAAGGGAATGCCAAGGTATGTTACGGGTAATTCCTCTTCTGTTATCTGCAAAATGCTTGAAAGCTTCAAACCTTTGGTCTAAGCTCGGAATCTCTACTCTGTACTTGACCTTCCATAAGTATTAAATGTTAATGAATACTTTGTTTATCGCCTTGCAAAGCTCCCTTCGGTATATTAGCTCGAAGGTTAAGTATACATATCGAAGCATAGACAACGTCCGAGGGTTAGATGGTCATTAGAATGGCCAAGGTGCTGAAGGCTAGATGCCAAGGCCAAAATTTGACCTAGATATCAGGCCCATAATATATGATAACCGAGGATCATAGGTATCACTCATATTGAAGCTGATGGAACCGGAGGCAGCACGCAATTGGTTTAGATGGGTGAATTTCAATTTTTTAAACCTTTTTGGATCTTTTTAGGCCTATGAAGTCTAATTGATTTTAGATCCAATCTAAATTATTTTAAAAAAACCTTTTTTTATTTGTTTATAAAAGGTTTTATTTAATTTAAATAATTTATATTTTATAAGTGTATCAAATACACTTATATGTGTATAGTGCACGTGCAAAGACTAGAGATGAATACCACACTATTATTTAATTGATTTTGACTTGAATTTGTTTTGGAAATGAAGATGCAATATTTTCATGATACTTGCGGCCAAGCTAGGGGAGGAGAAAGTAGAAGTAAGCCTTCAAAATGGATGAGAAAGAGTGGTTTAAATAGACATCCATTTAAAGGAAAAAGTGGAGATCTAATCTTCTCTTTTTACTTAGACTTTTATGCCAATTCAAATCAATATTTTATCATTTTAAACCACCCCTTCTTTGCTCCTATAGCTGGCCAAAACATGCGGTTTTAACACTTCCAAACCTTAATAATTAATTAATTTAAATTAAATTTAAATATTTATCAATATCGTATATTGATACATACATATATAACTTTTACATATGTACCCAAATTAATTACTAAGGGCGCCGAAAATAAAATAAATTAATAATTGATATTTCATAAATATTATTTAATTTAATTAATTTACAAAAGTTATAAATTAATTAAATCATGCGGTATTATAGGGTATTCAACTTTACGGTTGTGCAACTCAAAGGTGTAAATTCGGTCAACGACTAATATCGAATAATTTGAATATTAACATTCACATGTCACCTTAACTAGTGGTGTGACAGTCTAGCCAAATTTACTGTTTACAATCTTTTTAGTAAAAATCCAATTTTACTATTTTAAGCGGTACCTGGTAATAGCGATTATTTACAACAATTCTTTTCGTCAAAACTGTACTCTCAAGTCGAGAGAACCGTGTAATATCATCACATCAATATTCTCTATTTGAACTTTGTTATATTAACCAATGGAAAATTCTCGAGTAAGTCATTCCATAGTTATCCAATAACTATCAATACATAACCTCTTGGTGCCCACATCAGCCATAAGTAATATACTACCCAACATTTGGAGAGCGTTACGTACTCCAATATCAATGGATGTATCAATATCCTATCTCAAAACATCTTGACAAGGAATATTTAAAATAATATATTATTTTTAATATGATAAATTTCTCATGATTACAACATATTGCAATTACCATCACATAACATATCATTTATGGATTTTCTACTTATGTACTTAAATTATAATTAATTATCATATCACAATATGAAAAGTATATAATAGAAAGAAAAATACCTTTTTATTTCGAATGAGATTTTATTACAGAGTTAATAATTTACAATAAATTATAAAATTCCCCTAGGGCATACCTCTAACACTATCAGTCCCTCACTTGCAATTGGCGGCAATTATGGAATCTCAATACCATCCTTTTGATCAGTTTACGTAAAACCAATCGAGTTAGTCCCTTTGTGATATGCTATGTTGTTTTAATCATCTACTCTATTAGTTAACTCTCTTCGATGCTGATAAACTACCATTATCATGTGTAACATTTTGGAGTATGTTTCTCGACTTATAGTAAGCTCTAGGTTGTTTCATGATCTATATCACAACATTTTTATCATATCACAATGACATAAGAATCACAATATTTGGAATGACATCTAGCTCGGTTATGAATTTGTTCGCACACACATATACATTACTTTTATTATCATACTATTCAAGACGATGTACTTAGGTTTTTGGTTGAATCAGCCACAACCTTTTCGTTTGGAATATTTTCAACTTAAAGTTCCTTAACTAAGGTTGATTATGAATGTAGGATTGACATACTATGCCCGATATCACTTATGAAGTTTGAGTTCGAATACTTCTTCATAAGAAGCTCGTTGTTTCTGTAAACAATTCTTTTGTATTTTGCAAATACTCAAGTATACTCTTTATTGTCATTTAGTAACCTTAATTCAAATTTGATACTTGCTTCATGTATCAAATACATAGGTGATGTATGATATTGTATACAATACATATGTATGATAAATTCTATTACAAATGCATGAGGGATCCATCGTACATGCTCCATATTGAACATTTTAATGTGGTATTTATGTATTTCATTTGAGACATTCCCAACATTCTTTTATAAAGATGTCTTTTCAAATCCCATATCACGAAATAAACAACCGAACTAGAACTAACATATGTACATCGTTAATAATCGACAATATTTTATTTACTTATAGTTTAGAAATATCAAAGTACCTTTCTTTCTTATAGACACACGCTTTCTTTGCATTTTGATTGAAAATCAAACTATTTGATATTTTTTGTCAAAATACTTGTTCAACTCTAGTGCTTATTGAATGATATTTTCATATCAGTTATTGGATCATATCAGAACCCACGAACTCGATATTGCTCCTATTGACTTCAAGATGCTTCATTTGTTATGTGCAAATAGTCTATTCTAAATCATTATTTATAATTCCATTTCAATATATATATGTATCAAAAATCAAAGTCATACTAGATGATAATTTTGCGAGTAAAATCTAAATTAACTTAAGCACATTAAATGACAACTTTGTCTTGCTAATTTGAACAGTTTAAATTTATGATGTTATTCTTATTAATGTTGCTTACTATACTCCAACCGCCTTTGTCTTCTTCTTGAAAATACATTTTTGGCCGACGAATGATATCCCTTCACGTACAATTATCAAAATCATATTTTGATATGGTACTTGGAATCTATTTAGGATTTGCACATCCTACCATATGGTAGAGTCAACATTCTTATTAGCTTTATTGACAACCGAGAAAATGTATTCTCGAAATTGATAAAACCTATAGTTTCTCTTTAATCTGCGAAAATACTTATTAGAGATTCTAACATGTCATGTCCATTTAGGTTTGGTTAATTTCATTTCATCCTTCGTAATCAGTTTTATCTTTGGATCATATCCAAATCCATTTAATTACCAATAATTTCTAAAAGAAATTTCTTCACCATGAATTTCTTGAAACAACAATTGTTTCTCGATGCAACAGAATAGTTATTCATAAACATTTTATGGACTGCCTTTATATATATATATATAAAACTGATATAGTTTCGATTTTACGAAAATTTATCTTCAGAACATAAGTTGCTCAACCAATATGGCCTGCCCCAAACCCCCTTGGGGTTATCCTCACAAGGTCCCTCATGAATGAATATTACATGCAACTTTTCAACTTACACAATCTATCAACTATTATAGAGGTTTCTTATAAACTATTATCTTGTATGATCACCTATGTAATTACTCCTAAGTACATGTCCTAACAGGAAGAAGCTAACTCAACTTCACTCATTATCAATCGTTCTTTGCCCAAAAAAGTTCGATTACTCCTTATCAATACATTATTATGTATCAAAGCGAGGAGTGAATTTTGAGATAGAATCTTATTCGTTTTTAGATACATTTGGAACCTTTTGCTAACATACCCACATATTCGATTAAATCGAATCGTTTTATTTCTTTTTGCACATTATGTTTTCTACTTCTATTTTATATTATATGAACTTACCATAGATATACTACTTGTGTATCAAATACACATGTTCGCGACCGTGATAATCCATCGATGAATTTGATGAAGTACATAGACCGTTTTGGTATCATTAGACTTATGATTGCATACATCTATATGCATCAATTCTAAGAGTTTACCAACTCTTTATAGCCCCCACTGAATGGGTGCTTTGCCCATAACTGTTTGAGATATAATTCACTAGTATCAAATGGTTCATAATTGTATGATTAAAGAATTATTTCTCAAAGATATGGCTGTCCATAATTCCAAAATAATTGTAAAAATTTCAAGTACTTTTGTATTGTCTAATGTATCACTTTTTTTATGAATACAAATACCATTATTATAGTTTTATCTCATAACAAATATTCATAATATTCAAATTGAAATAAAACTACGTCTATTTCCAATTAATACTAAAAACAGTTATTATTTTCATAAATAATATTTGGTATGTTTACAAAAACAATTTTTCGTGGTTTGGTGCGTCTACTAATAAGTGTTATATGCTATGCTCCAACTATTTACACCATTAATGTAATTGCTTACGAGACATAAAGCTCCATCCAACAACTTATTACGAAATATTGTTTCATACACTGCAACTAGTTTACAGTTGAGCATTTAAGATCAAATATCTTGAACTTGAAGAAATAAATTTCATAGAAAACTATTTCCTATGTGAAAATACATTTGGAATAGAAATCACATTTCTCATTCCATATTAAGTATCTTTGAAGTATTTTATACAATTTTTGTTTCCAATGTCTTTTTATGAAGCAAAGGTTATTATTCACTCTCTTTATCTTAACTATGCTTAAGCTAACTCTCTTCATCCTAACTATGCTTAAGCTATATCCACTCTTGTACATTCACTTTTGTTTCCAAATGGTTGTACCATTCAGAAGGACACTCCATTCAAAAGAAAACTCTTACTGCAAGACCTTAATGAACTCTTTACAAAAATGCATTCGATCATCCTTAACATTTAAGGACATCGAATAAGTTGCAATTTTACATAAACTTCTCGAGTTGACACTTCAGTAATTGAGTTCCTAGGTACATCTTATAACTCTTGGTCTGGTTCTAAATCAAACATAACAAGATCCTCATTGTTATCAATCGTACCGAATACACGTTCTTGTGTTATAGCTTACTTGCTCATTTCGAACGAATTCCATACATTACAAATTGCGACCGTTTAGCATATAATATTTATTGAATATGGATCAAATATCCATATTCTTGTATTATTTTTAGAGTTCAAAACTTATAGAAAACAATACACAGTCTTAGGAAATTAAACACGTAAGTGACTAAGTTACGAACGTATTTAGTAGTTGTATAATTAGGCACTTGCATGGGCCTTGAAATGACAATATGCAAAAATATTTATTGGTAAATATATTTTATATTCCTATGTCAATCTCAGTTCAGTTCATTTATAATTTTAACTAATAAATATATTTTATATTTCTATGTCAATCTCAATTTAGTTCATTTCTATTTTTAAGTAATAAACATTTTATCAAACACATTAATTACACAAATTTATTGAAGTAGATTAGTTTAATTTATACATAGCAGATGTCCATATATTATTAGTAAAGTTAGATATATTTATTTCAGTTTACTAATAAGCTCTCATAGATTTTTATGTTTCTCAAAACCCTTAGAGGAAACATAGAAATCTGTCGATTTCTCTAGTGGGTGTTAGGACTTGCATGTCTTGGGATTCCGACCTTGAGGAAAGCTCAATAAATCATATGCTTACATATGATGGATAACATCGTATTAGTTGTATCATATACAACTCATAACCCATGGTCTTTGTCCTAATCTTATCTTGGTCTTGAGGAAAGCTCAACAAATCAAGAGAGATTATTCACTCGTCCCTACCATTTAGTGACGGCCTAAGTACAATGCACATACCTTGAGAAAAGCTCAATAAATACATGCAATTTCCCTACCTTGTCTAGTCAATATATTAATAGTACCGCACATAATATCTCCAGCTTAAAGAAAGGTCAACAACTAAAGAGTGTGCAAGTAATCTATTAATATATAAATGGTAGATGACAGTTTATATTAAATATTTATAATCTTTAGTATTATATATATATATATTGAGTGATATTCTTTAAAAAATATATATTGAGTGATATCTATTTAGGGAACAATTTATTTCTTATGAAATACATTCTGGTTTAAGTGTCAGATACATTTGAGATCATGGTATACGTACAACACGTATGTACTCATTCATTAAACCTAATATAGGTTTCTTACAGTTCTACTCCATTTAACTTAAATTTCAACTATTTACTTTTAGTTTATTCATCATTAACATTTAAAGTTGAATATAGACTATAACATTTATAGTAATTATACAAATATCATTATACATATATATTATTTATTAATTAACTTTTAATCAATTTAACCAATTAAAAAATAATTTTTAATTAAATACTTATTAATTTCGAAAATTTTATTATTATTTACCTTAAGCATTTTAAGATAAATACACACATATATATAACTTTTAATTTAATAATTGACTTTTGATTAATTATTTATTTAATCGATCCAATTAATAAAATAATTAAGATAGAATTTCAAAATTAATTTATTAATTTTCAAAACAATTCTGAAAAGTGTTTATAATATTTATTACATTTTCTTTATACTTCAAAATTAACTTTTAAAATTTAAATTTTCAATTCATATTTTGAAAATTAGCCCTAGGCCCAAAATCAATTTGGGCCTTTTATATTAACGATAAGCTTTGGGTTTACTTCATCATTCGGGCAAGGTCAATAACTAGGTGGGGAAAACTACTTGATTACTCAAACCCACCCTTAACACTACCTTTCTAGACACCATACTAGTAGGCTTTAATAAGTTAGTCCTAATATTGCTAATTTAGACCATATAGGCTATTGGGCTTTGATATCACCGATGGAACCGGGTCAGCATGCAGCAGGTTAAATAGAAGAATTTTAATTTTTTTAAACCATTTTGGATCTTTGTTGGGCTTATGAAATCTAATTTATTTTCGATCCAATCTAAAATATTTTAAATAAAAACTTACTTTATTTTGTTTAATTTGTTTATAAAGGGTTTTATTTATTTAAAAAGTATATTTTATAAGTGATCAAATACACTTATATGTGTATAGTGCACATGCAATAGACTACAGACGAATACTGCACTTTTATTTGATTGATTTTGAATTGAATTTATCTTGGAAATGAAGAGGCCAAAGTACATGAGGAGAGAGTAAAAGTATACCTTCAAAATGAATGAGAAAAAGTGGTTTAAATAGATATCTAGGTAGAGGAAAAAGTGGAGATCTAATCTCCTCTTTTTACTTGTCTTTTGTGCCTATTCAAATTAGCAAATGATCATTTAAAACTACCCCTCCCTTGCTTCTATAGCCGGCCAAAACATAGGGCCCTATGGGCCATTAAAATTTCCAAACCTACTTAATAATTAATTATTTTAAATCAAATTTATATATTTATCAATATCGTATATCAATAAGTACATATATAACTTTTATATATACACCTAATTAATTACCAATGGCACCTAAAATCGAATAAAATAAAAAAACTAATAATTAATATTTCATAAATATTAATTAATTTAATAAATTTTCAACAATTATAAATTAATTAAATCATATGGTATTTCGAAGTTTTCAACATTACAGTTGTGCAACTCAAAGGTGTAAATGGGATCAGTGATCAATATAAAACAATTTGAATAATAATATTCACACATCACCTTAGCTAGTGGTGTGATAGTTCGGCCAAATTTATCACTTACACATTTCTTGGTAAAATCCAATTTCACTATTTTAAGCATACATGGTAGTAACATTATTACACCAATTCTCTTCATCAAAATCATATCACTTTAAGACTAATGAATTCGGTTATGGTCAAAATTCCAAAATGGTCCACATTCAACTTAGATAGTCCAAACACAAAGTCCTTGGTTCAATATTAACAGTTATTATTAACTGTACCACCCCGGTTAGAGATTTTGACTTTAAGTTGACCACAGTTGATCGTGATACTAACTTTGTATAACCGAGGAGAAATTCTCCATTGAATAGTATTTCACTGCCAATGCTTCAACTCGAATCCAACTATAGTCGTTCGATGGACGTCATGCCACAGTTTAACTATAATCAAATTAGAGTGTCCACGCTTAAGTTCAACAGTATTCTCAAGTCAAGAGAATTGTGTAATATTGTAACTTCAAGATTCTCTGTTTGACCATAGTTAAACTCCCAAGTGAGTCATTTCATAGTTATCTAATAACTATTTGTATGTAACCCCTTGGTACCCCCAGTAGACATGAGTAATACATTGTCTAACATTTGAAGGGTGTTACGTACTCTAGTCTTAACGGATGTATCAATATCCCGTCTCGAAACACCTTGACTAGGAATATTTAAAATAATATGTTATTTTTAATGCGATAAATTTCTCATGATTACAACACACTGTAACTACTATCACATAACATATCATTTAAAGATATTTTATTTAATATACTTAAATTATAATTAATTAACATATCATGTATGACAAGTATACAATAGAAAGAAAAACACCTATTATTTTGAATGAGATTTATTACATGTTAATAATCTTATATATAAAGCAAATACTTGAGGAGGTGAAGCCTTTTTCAGATTGACAAAAGTACCCTTCGTTGTTTGAAAACAAAATCTATCTCATACGGTCAGATTTGTCCATCCCACGTACAACACGTTTTCACCCCATTTCGGCATCATGTTTTCAAACCATCCGTTCGTTTCCCGATCTATTACTCTGTCACCTCAGTTTTCCAACCCTAACTGTTCCTCACCTCGCTTTCCATTATCTCAGTGGAAAATATATGAAAAATTAGCTCCGATATCAAATCAGTCATCAAGTAGTTTGTGTATGGGACTCCACAGCAAACCGAGTTAAAGTATGACAGTACAGGATTTAGGTACGGTTTCTTCTCTCCTTTCCACTTAATTTCAGATGTAGTTTTTCCTCTTCTAATGGTAACTAAAATATGTGGATATGCCTAAAAATTATTGTTGATGTGAAAGTTTTCGATGTTAAAATATGTGGATTTCCATGTTTAAATGGTTGAAATTTCATTGATTGTTAAATAAATTATGAAGTATTTTTGATGATCTTCGGGTTTCCCACTATTAGCATTAAATAAACAAATAATGTACAAGTACGCTCCTGTGATTTAGTTTCTATCACACCCACATTATCATTCAGTTACCATGATTTGGAAATCATGATTCTAATTTCTTAGATTTTCCCGTTCAATTCGTCAATCGATATCATCCTTCCCCAAACCAAGTTTGTGAGTAATTCTGTTTCATGGCTTTGAAAGTATTTTCAATTGCTTAACTTTTAATTTAGTTTTCATATTTTTTTACTCTTTGACTATACAGAAGAAATATAAAACAAGATTGAGGCCAAATGTGTTAAAGATATGGATGAAAAGAGGCTGATGGCAATAAAGTTTGAGGAAAAGTACGTCATTTTTTTGGGTGTAATGACTTCCAGAGTTTTCATGAATTTTGAATTTGGAGCAGACTTCACATTTTTAAACAATGTTCGAATTTTTAATATAAGATGACTTATTAAAAATAAATTATACGACAAAGACATTAGTAACTAATTATGAAGCTTTGCAATTACTGTAATACCTTATTCAGATCACTTACAATTTAAGGTGGTGAGCATGGAACTATTTGATATTCCTGAAGGCTTTCCCAGTGGTATGTCGGGATTTTCCTTTTTCTTCTTTATAGACTTGCTGAAGTAAAACCTTACATGATTTGTATGTAATTAGTTAAGTAATTCTATAATCAAAAGACCATATGAATGTGCTACACTTTTTTGTTTATTCATATGTGGTCCTAACAACTTATAATAACTTTAACATTAAATGATAATCCTATGCTTTGCCATGCCGAAGATCCAACGTAGGATGAAAACACTCTCATTTTTATGTTTTTCTATTAGCTTACTTTATTATACTCCATTATCTTCGAGATATCGCAATTCGTAACGCACAAATCGGATCGAAGTGGTTTTTGGATAATTAAATTTGATCCCAGTCTCTTCGAAATGATTAACGAATTTGGCCAGACTTGATAGTCGGTTATTTAACTATCAAATTACACACATAAGCAGTCACTAGGCCCAATTTATAAATCTTTCAAATATTTATTTCAAAATATCTTTACAAAGACTATACTCAAATCTCTTTCAATATTTCAATATCTGAAACAACTCAAACACCTATCCATAACAGGATATTTTTCAACCATCTCAGCACTTAGAAATATTTCAAAATCCCGTTTATAATTCATTACTTAGGAAAATATCCCTATACAAATCATTTCATCGCTAAAATATTTCCAAAACCTTCTATTTCAATACTTAGGAAGATATTGCAAGTCTATTTTCCAAAATCATTTCTAATATCGACACTTACGAAATATTTTATAACTTATCTCATAAATCTCAGGAATTTTATTTAATTCCTTTTTACAATTTCCAAAACCGATTATACTTATTTATAATCCCATCTAACAATTTATAACTTCCTTTATGAATTCAGATTCATTTTCGAAGTTCCCGTATCTAAAACATTTTGGAAATTTCTCAAGTTTCCAGAATCCCATTATAAATTCCTCTTACAAAACCATCTCCATTTACTAACTTGATATACAAATCTCGAGAGTATTTATAAATCACTTCAATCACTTACCTTTAAACCATATATATATAATAAATATTTTTAAAGAATAATAATTTAATTTCAAAACATGATTAAGTAACTATTAAAATATCAAAGCACTTTTTTAAATAGCCGACAATAACTAATTTCCAAATCATTTGTAAATAATGCTAATCGATTTACAAAGCTTATTATAAAAATTAAAATTTCATTTCAACTAATATTGAATATTTAAATAACCAACTTTCCGAAATATTTCAATACTATAACAGTTTTTAAACTCCATAGTTTAAGAAATTAAATCTCCTTTTAAAAACAAAACTAACTTCTCGATAAAAATTTATTTTCAAAATTCAACATAACCATTTTTATATTTATAAATATCTCTCGCTTTTTCACAAATCGATTTTCATTTCCAATTTCACAATTATTTCAAATTTCCAAAACAAGATTCACTATCTCTTTCTAAACCGATTCTCATAACCCGATATAAATTCGTATGTGAATTTATATTCTCAATTCATCGAGTGATAATCACTTCATTTTATTTATACCATCGTTTATAAATTCTACAAATTCATTTCCAGTTCCACTTGTTTATAAAATAAATCTCATTTATAAGATTTAATTTATAAACCCTTCCCTTCATAAACCCTTTTTATTTTCAAACCTATTTTAAATATCGATTCCGATTCCCTTTCTGTATTTCAAAAATTCTACTTTAAATCCACTGTTCAAATTTCCTTATATAAATTATTTAAAATCGCTATTTAAAATATCTTCCGAAATAGATAAGTACAAATTCCAAAATCAAATCATTTATTTTATCCAAATCAAATCCTTTTTAAATACTTCAAAATTCAATATAAAAATTATCAATTCCAAAATCGCCTTTTAATTTCCCTTTTAAATTCAAAAATATTATTGATGGTATTTAAAATACCAAAATTAGGGCCAGTGCTACTATAGCATCCAATATATCAAATCACACCATAATCCATAACAGATTATTTAATCACATCATATATCACTATACATGGAAAACAATCAATATATTTGAGGAATTTTGTTGGATCCCTCCAACCTGTTTTCTTGCAACCACAGATGTTATATAACATAAAATACCAGTCCCGCTTCGAGGCGGGATATCGCGATAATATAGGGTCATCCGCTATTATGCGGGGCGCATAGTGTCTCATTCGCTCCAATTGGCGTGAAATATAACTAACTACTAATATATATACTACTATATATAATATAACATCCATCTGATAATAATATATCAATTCAACCAATCATCCAATAATTAATTTTTAATTGCTATAAATTAAACCAGTCAACCAAATTGAGTGAGATTTACTCACCTTGATTTTTAACTTGCCAAGCATCTCGTTTTGAATTAAATCGAACAACTCTAAAATTTTAGCTAACTCTGGAAAATTCCATACTAATTCCAGATTATATATTTCGCAGCTACGAATCCAACGTGACGGATTCCATGATTTTTGGACTTCGTATGGATAAGTTTTCAATTTTTAAACATTCCATTTATGAAATAAGATTTTATTCTCCTGAATGACAATAATTAAATTAATTACCTAACCCTAATCAGCTTCCCATCGCACATGCCCTCCACCCAGAAACGCGACTTCACTCATCATCACTATCGCTCCATCTCCCATGTCGCCAACAACCAATCCTAGGCTGTCGCCTCCATCCTTCCACTACCATGGCCGCCGAGATCCACCCTCCACCGCTTCCCCTACAACACACCGTACCACCACAGCTCGGCCTCCATCGTGCGAAGCTCACTCGACCTCCCGACCCAAGCCCTATAGTTGGAGTCGCTCGATGTAACAACCCGCATATTTATCGATTTTATATTTTATATTTTATTTAAATATTTTATCATTAACCGGATTTTGGTCCGAAAAGCTACTTTTTGCATACGGTCAAATTAGGACTCGAGACCACCTCCATTGAGTTCAAAATGACGTTTGCGATCTTTTTGAGTGTAAACTTCGATATGTTTGGAGATAGTGAAATTTTCATCACTTTTTGCTTGGAGCTTTGGTTTGGGCTGAACCATTTGTTAACTCAGTCCCAACCCCCTCTCCTCTTCACCACTTCATCAAACACATCAAAGCTTCTTCAAAAATGGTGGAGGGAATGGGAAATTAAAACTCCAAAGCTTTAATCTTCATTGCAAATCCAACATCTACTCCGAATTCAAGTGAAGACATTGATTCAAGCTTGTTGTTGTCATTGTTTTGCTTCAAGCTTCATCTTCATTGGGTTTTGGTGCAAAGGTGAGATTTTTAATCTTACATCTTGCCTATAACTGTCATTGGACTGTTGGGAATGATTCCCTATCACTTGTGCGCATGCATTTGCATTTGGTTTGGATTGAATTGGTGAGAAACCCAATTTTTCAGCGTTTTTGGCAAAGTCTGGGCCTTAGGTCGCACTGTCTCGAAGCCTCTGTTTGCAGATTTTCGTTCTGGCCTTAGGTCGCTCGCCTGGAGTTAGGTCGCAAGGTCGCTCGTATGCTAGGTCGTTGGGAATTAACTCGTCCGGCCTACAATCCTCTCTGCAGCTTAGGTCGTTCGCCACCTAGGTCGCTCGCGAGTTAAGCCTTAGGTCGTTTGGCCTTTATAACGTTAGGTCGCTCGCGTGTTAAAACTTTAGGTCGCGTGGCCATCCCACTTAGGTCGCGCCTTTCCTTTTCTCGACCTTGTTAGGTCGCTCGTACCACTTAGGTCGCGTACCCCTTTAGGTCGCGTACCCCTTTAGGTCGCGTACCCCTTAGGTCGCGTACCACTTAGGTCGCGTACCACTTAGGTCGCGTACCCCTTAGGTCGCAACCACTAGGTCGCTCGGCCTCTGATCTTAGGCCGTTCGCCACTTGGGTCGTATCCCTTTGGTCGCGAACTCTTTGGGTCGTTAGACCTTATATCTTTTAGGTCGTTAGACCTACTTCCCTGAAGGTCGCTTGACCAGCTTGTATCCACTAGGTCGCTCAACCACCTACTCCACTAGGTCGAACCCCGTAGCGGGGGTGTTGCCCCCGCACCCCCACCTTGGGGGGTTGCCACCCCCCCTGGACCCCCCTCCGTAGGGGATCTTATCTGAAAAATATTCAACAAAACTTCCTACTTTGATGGTTTTGGGGATTGATTTCTTTGGATTTTTCTCACGTCTTCGAATGTGAATTTATGTGATTCGATTTGTTTCAACAATCGTTTTGTGACTTGTCACTTTAAAGACATAGAGGTTTCAATACTAGTAGTAAATATCAAAGCTCTTTCATCAAAACGATTTCAACCCTATTTTATTACAAAGCTCTTTTTTTTAAACCGTTTTCCAATCTATTAGTATATACAAGCCTTTACTTCACTCGGATGAGAAATCGAATTAAACTACTTAGTAAAACGAGTGGTATGAAACGCTTGCGTTCACTTCGTCGGTTAGCTCTTGGACTTGTTCGATTGAACCCTTTTGTGACAATTTCCTAGTGGAGATCTACAGTTTGTTCGTAAATATTTAAGTTAAGCTAGTGGTTATGGGACATGAAGCTAAACTCATATATTTACTGGCTTAGTGTAATTGACACTTCTATATGATCATGACGATCATTTTTGTGATTTAGACTAGCAACTGTGCGATGTCTCTTTGTCTGCGAGGGAGACTAGACCCCGCTTTTGTGATGTTTCATCATCACATATATGGGGTAGCACCCCATGGTCTTCGGGCCGTTCATGTGTCAAAATTTAATGGATAGCTTCCATGAGATAGCTTCTCATTTATGTGTTTCACGCGTTGGTGAGTTTTCATGCTCCCGTTCATGTGTCAGGCCTTCCCCCCTTTTTATGTGATTTCTGGATTTCTGGTGTTGATTTCTGGAATTTGTGCTTCACCACTTTTCATGATTTTCATTGATATGAAATCAGTTTTTGTGCATTGGTGAATTCATGTGTCATTGACTTGTTATGAATACAAGTTTAGGGTATGATACCCTATTTTATCTTTGAGAAGATTCTTGTGATATTGATTAATCTCTTGTTGATTTTCAATTACATACTTATAGTAGTATGCCATTATGGTTATTACATGTTCATGCCATGTCTTTTACTTTATACCATATCATCTGATATTTATAACTAGACTGATCCATTTATTATTTTCTTATAAATAATACTCGGGTCAGACCGAGATGTTACAGGTGCTTCTGCTTGACTTCTCTTCAGGATTATTCTGACTTTTGGCTAACACATAGATTAGTAGTTTTTGGATGTACACATTTGAGATATAGACTCTATGTTGTGTACATATTCTTTTGTATAGCACGTGTTGCTATCCTTTTGTATTATCGTGGATCTTTCCGACCACTACTCTGATGTACACTTTTATGTGTTATATATTTATTCATATCTTCTTTCGCCTTTGTGATATGGATGTCTGTGACTGATTTATGTTATGATTATTTCTATGTTTGTTTCCGAAGATTATATATAGCCACTGTGTAATAGCTTTGGGTTTGTATCGGTATGTCGGATTTCCTCCTTAAATGATATGCATTCTATTCTATCTGACATATCAGTGCTCGCACAAAGAAGTTACATGGATGGTCGCTCCTCCACAGCCTTATTCTTCGTGCTAGTCGACAACACTACACCGTAGTGTTCTTGTCTAGCGTGGGTATAGAGGTGGGGCGTCACACTCGACTTCACGGCGGCGACTAGAAGCGAATCAGAGTTGAGTTCGACAATTCTATTCGGCAGTAGTAACCTCAACAACCAAGCGTAGTCACCAACAGCATCGACGATGACATTTCCTTCATTCAGCGATTAAAAGTGACTCAGCAACGACTTTATTTGGTGGCGGCGGGGCTTGGAGATTTGGGGGTGAGGTGGGTTTAGGCATCGATTTTTTTTATAATGCTCGAACTGATTTGTTTCGAAAGAAGTAGATGAAGAACATGCAACTTTAAACCTAAAGAGAGAGGCGCCAACAGATGGTAGGGCGGCACCCTATACGATTTTAGGGTAATATAAGTTGACTTTTAAATTTTATAAGATTCAAAAATATTATTTAATTTCCAAAGTATCTCGCTTATGGCACCTTAAAATCCCGAACTCCTATCGAGGCGTGCCGCCTGGCGTTCCTAATGTTATACCCATATTCTGAACGCAATGGAACAAGTTTCGAAACCTAATTCGATCGTATGCAGAAGATATTTTGAACGCGTTTCTATCCCGTACGATCAAACGGTAACTCCAAACGCTATGAAATTTGAGATCCGATAATAATACACTATTACGGGTCCAATGGAACTTGTTTCATCGAATTCCGAGACTATGCCCCAGATCGCTATTTTAACACGTCGATTAAATCGACGATTTCAAAAATTTGCGAAATCACTTGAAATTCCAGTTTTAAAAAATTACTAACTCAATTATAATCCCAACAGAATTATATCCATATTAGAAATTGTTTCGATTCACATTCAACTCCATTTTCAATTATTCACCATTTCCGTATTACGATAAATCGTTAAATTTTGAAATTTAAATTCATTCTATAATTTTCAACCGAAACCTTCATATTCAAAAATCAATTTATATTACAAATCTAATATTTAAAACCATTTAAATATTCAAAATTAAATGTCGAAAAATCCGGGTCGTTATAAATCTTAATATCACTTGAAAATAAAAAATCATTTTTTTGACTTATTTAAACATATACAATTTATAAGGAAAACCACTCACGCGCGAAGAGTTTGCCATAACACTCATAAATATAATAAATATATATAATATATATAGATATACATTTATACATATATTAAAGGTTAGTTATAAACAATTTATATATAAAACATTTATAATATATATATGTATGTATATATGTATATGAATATATATATATATAATAATAATAATAAAATCACTAAATTAATTAGATATTAGTTTACAAAATAATTTTAACTTATATATATATATATAATATGAAAGCGGTGAATAATTTATTAAAATAATACTTTATTTTATTTTAAATTAATTTATTCAATACATATAAATATATTTAATTAGAGATATGTATATTAATATAAGTAATAAAATTAAAATTTTATAAAAATTATATTTTAGCAAATTTTGCTCTCGACCAAATATATATATATATATATATATATCTTTTTAGTTTTTCATATTAAATCATTTTTAAATTTAAAATCCATATAAAAAACTAAAGTAAAATAAAATATATTATTTCTAAAGTATTATGTGTAATATATGTTATATAAATTTTTATATAAAATTTTGTAATTTGTAATACACACACATACATGTGTGTGTGCGCACACATGCGTATAAACATTTTAAATTACATAATCAATTTTAGGTTAAATAACTAATTTAATATATTTATTTGGAATAAAAAATATTTTTTTATTTTACTACCGAATGCATTTAATACATGAATTAATTTTCTCAAAATTTAAAAACATATGATATATAATATTAAAATTTAAGTATGAATTTTAATTAATTAAAAACATTTAATAATCAGCGGACGGCTTTATTATACCCTCCTCAGGAGTTTACCGGTCCGCCGGGTTCTCTTGGGTTTTCAAAAAAAAACATTTAATAATATTATTGAAATAATTATTATTTTTTACAGTCGTGAGCATTGAATAAAGCAAACATACAAAAAAATTTTTTTTAATCATTTATATAGATGTAATAATATACACAACCGACCAATTTGTGGGAGCATTTCTATATACAAGATTCATAATATAATTATATAAATAGTATATCATATAAATATGATATAAAAAAGATAAAATAGAGATTTACCTTTCACCAAAGCCTTTGTGTACACCTTGAAATGTTGAATTGATCCCCTTCAATCCGTTCGTAAATCAGAAGTTGCTAACTTTCGAACTGCCTTACCATCGATAATCGAATCGAAGTTTTTTGATGTAATTTTGTGCTAGGATTTTTGGGGCTTACAGAGGAGAATTCCTGACTGGAAATATCATGGAGGTAGGAGAAAAAGTTAGAAGGAAATGGCATAAAAGGTGGCTTATAAAAGAAAGTCAAGAGAGTGAAAAGTGGATCACATCCTAATATCTCTCCCTTATCAATTCCACTCTTTTAACCATTCAAAATCCTCCATAATTGCCATCATATGGCTGCCCAACTCATGCCTGCTACAGTCGAAAATATCATGCTCATATGGGCCTCAAATATGGTCCAAGTTCGAACAATATTCAAAGCAATTTTAAATCTTATTTAAATGCATACCGATATCGTATATCGACCAGTTAATTTATAACTATTATAAACACACTGTTTAATATTGTTCAATGTACATCAAATAAAATTTTATAATTAATATGTCATAAATATTAATTAATTTAATTAATTTAATTAATTTACAATAATTTATAAGTTCATTAAATCAAGGGGTAAAAGGAATATTTAACATTTCGGTTGTGTGACTCTTAGGTGTAAATTTGATCAGCGATTAATATTAAAAATTTCAAATATTAACGTTCACATATCACTTAGTAGGTACTGTGACATTATAGCTAAATTTATCTCTTACTTAGTTTCGGTAAAATCAAATTTTACTTTATTAAGCGTTACCCGACAATGGTAATTATTTACACCAATTCTCTTCATCAAAACTATATCACTTTGGACTTATGGAATTTAGTAATGTTCAAAATTCCAATATCATACATATTCAACTCTATTATCCATAAACAAGGTTCTTGGTTCAATAATAACAATTATTATTAATCGAACTAATTTGGCCAGAGGTTTTGACTTTTAGTTGACTTCAGTTGACCGTGATACTAACCTTATATAATCGAGGAGACGAATCCTCCCTTGAATAGTATTTCACCTCCAATACTTCCACTCGACCCAACTATAGTCATTGGATGGGCATCGTGCCATGATTTGACTATAATCAAAGCGGAGCTTTCATATGAAAGATTAACAATATTTTCAATTTAAAAGAACTGTGTAAACCAATCATATTGATATTTTCTGTTTGACCTTCGTTATATTAACCAACAAAAAACTACCAAGTGAGTTATTGCATACTCATCCAATAACTATCAGTACATAACCCCTTGGTGCTCCACTAGTCATGAATAAATAACTACCCAACATTTGGAGTGTTGATTACTCTAGTCTCAATGGATGCATCAATATCCAGCCTCAATGCATCTTGACTAGGAATATTTAAAATGATATGTTTATTATATTGCGATATAATACTCATGATTACAACTATTTGTAGTTATTATCACAAACACATTGTTTGTGGATTTTTTGTTAAATATCTTTTAATTAAGCATTTAATTATTTATAACGTATTATACCAAATATGTAACAGAAAGAAAACACATTTATTACGAATGAAAATTGACTACAGAGTTAATAATTTACAATAAATTATAAAATTGCCTCTAGAGCGCCCCTACTCTATCATTCTCTCACTTGCACTAGGGGCCAATAATGGAATCTCAATCCCATCCCTTCGATCAGCTTCGATAGAGCTAGACACTTAGTGGATGGATCTTCTATGAAATCATTGTTATCTACCCTTTGTATAACAACGACTTTCTTCTCGATGAATTCTCTAATGAGTAAAACTTCCAAAGAATATTCCGTGACTTCTTGTGTGCTCTGGCCTCCTTTGCAATCTGTGTCACTGCATTTTTATCGCAAAACAATGCTATTGAATTCCTGGTATCGGGAATCATTTCGAGCTCACTCAAAAACTTATGCATCCGACTGCCTCTTTAGCTTCTTCATTGAGGGTTATGTACTCGGCCTCCATCATTGAGTTAGCTACCATCTCTTATTTGGAACTTTTCCAACCGACGGCTTCACCGTTAAGTGTAAATACATGACCGGACATCGATTTACTATCATCAATAGCACTTTGAAATCTTGAATCTGTATACCCCTTCATAAAGAGGTCTCTATTCCCATAAATGAGGAACAAGCCCCAATTATTTGTTAAATACTTCATTATATATATTATAGATCCAATGCTTTTCTCTAGGATTAGAGATATCGGCTTACGCATCCTAATACATATGTTACATCAAGTCTAGTACATAACATAGCATACATTATGGATCCTGTAATGACCCAAACTTTTTATGGGAATATTTAAATAATATTTAAATATTAGAATTATTTAAATAATTAAATCCTAGATTTAATGTGGATAAAAAAGATTTCAAAAGCTTATTTAAATTCAATTCAAATAATAATTATAATAGAAAAATTTTGATTTAAATTTAAAAGTGATTAAATTTATTTTAATAATAATTCAATTTAATTAACGTGTGAAATTATCATTCCATGGCACTATCTCAGATTTTGGTGAAACTAGTGCCATCGGATCCGGAATAATGAATTGTTATACGTTGTCGAGTTTCGTAATGCTCAGACGTACTGTGTGGTCATGCGAGCTCAAAACGCATAGCAATTGATTTCAGGAATTAAACATAACATGATTTGTTTTAAAAAGCTAACTTTTGTATATGATGGAATTGTGTCTCGATACTAGTTCTATTGTGTTCGGAATGGAGGTATTATCTAGGAATGCCAGTGAGCACGCCTTGTTTGGAGTTCGAGATTTTGGCGGGTAAACAGTGTTGGAAATTTTTCTAAATAAGGACCTCACTTTTCTCCATTTTCTGAAATTAAAAGTCTAGCCACCGAGATAAACCCTAAATCCAATGGTCAGAATTATCCTCGATGATCGGGGCCGTTTAAGGCGAAGTGTCCAACTGCAAAAAGGTGCGGGGAGCCATGGGGAGTTCATTGATGGTGATGGATCAGCGGTAGGTTGAGCGTGGTGGCGTGGATCTCAAGATGAAGGATGCAACGATTTTGAGCTCGATGGCGAGCTGTAGGTGATGAGAGGAGGGGATACTGGTAGGGATGGGTTGCTGGTGGTCGTGGCTACCTGCGATGAAGGTGCGACGGCTGGAGAGGTGACGTGACGGCGACGGTGATATATTGAAATGTATTAAATTGGATATATTGTGATATATTGAGAAAATAAATATTGGGTTGTTTACATGCATTTTGGCGTGTTGGACATAAATGGATAGTTTTGGGAAGTTATATACATTGGAGAACAAAAGGGGTGTTAGAAATCTTTATTTTTTTTAAAGAATAAAGGGCTTTGATTTTGGATATTCTTGAATCTTTTAAAAGAAGTTTTGAAGTTTAAATATGTTTTATAATTATTTTGGAATTTGAAACTAAAGGATTTTATATTATAATACATGTTTTTATGGATTTTAAATAAATTATGAAATAAGTATTTTTAAGTGATATTTAATATAATAATTTTAAAGGTATTTCTAAGTATAAAATAGTTTTAAAAGTATTTCTAAGTATAAAATAGTTTTTAAAAGTATTTCTAAGTATAAAATAGTTTTAAAAGTATTTCAAAGTAAATAATATTTTTTTTAAAAGTATTTCAAAGTATATAATAGTTTTTCTAGTAATAGTAAGTATATATAATTTTTAGAAAATTAGTTAAATATTTTATTAAAGTAAATAGAATTTTATGTAACATAATATCCTATATAAATAATTATCATATATTTTAAGTAGTTTCAAAACTATTTTGACATATCAATGAATATTTTAAAAGTATTTCTATATTATATATAAGTTTTAAATATTAAATTAAGTATTTTATAAATTTAATAAAGGAAGTTTGGGCTTGAACCTTTAAGTTAAAATAAATGGTTTTGTGAAATTAACTAAAAGTGTATTATCTTAGCTAATGAGTGTGGACATGCTTTAGTCTTTAAAATGTATGTTTTTAAGTTAATGATAAGTATATAAATAATTTTGGGTTATAGTAAACATTGTTTTAGTAACAATTGTTCTTGACCCTTATTATTCTTTATACTTAGTATTATAATTATATATCTACTAATGAATAGTAGATAACTATAAATAAATGGTTTTGGATTTGTTGTGACAATGTTTTAAACAACAATTGTCTTAAACCCTTACATATAATCGAATCTTTAAAAAGGGAGTTTGAAAGAGAAATGTTTTTAAAACATGAAATAGATTTGGGTTTATTGTGACAAATGTTAGAGTTACAATTGTCTTTAACTCTTAAATGTAATTAAATCCTTAAAGGCATGTTTTGAAGATACTGATTAAATAAGAAATGTTTTGGGTTGTTATAAACAGTGTTTTAGTAACATTTGTTTTTAAACCCTCAAATTATATTTTTAAGTGGAAAATATTATAAATATAATTAGAACTTAAATAATGGAATTTATGAAGATAATAACAAGTATTGAATCTTTCATAAAAAGGTAGAAAATGTTGAATCTTTAATTTATTGAAGAGAAGAAGCTTATAATAACGATGTTTTAGTAACTTTTGTTTTTAACCTCTTTGATTATATTTTAAAGTAAGTAAACTTTGTTAAGTGATTTGTGAATATACTTATATTATTGAGATAAGTATATGACTACTTTTTAAAGTATTGATAAGAGAATAAGTGAATATTGAAATAATAGAAAATAAGTGCATATCTTTCATAAAGAGAAATATATACATATATATACAAGTTTATAAAGAAGGTTTTAATTGATTAAGGGTATTGATTAATAAAAGAAGTCTTGATTTATAAAAGAAGTTTCATTTGATAAAAATGTGTTTTACTGAATGAAAGGGTTTTTAATTAATAAAGAATAAATTAATTAAAAGGGATTAAAAGTCGTTTATGTGACTTGATCATGCTTTGGATGAATTAATAGTGCTTGTATGTTTACTTGCTAATGGAGAGTATACGGGAATTAGTTTCCTTATGCGATCATTCATACTATTGATAAATAAGACCAATTCATCGATGCAGTCTTGGAGAGACCGGGATCGGTAAGTGTTCTACTTATCGAAAACCACTTCAAGGTTGAGATATGGGTTCTATGTTTTGGAAGTGGAACGATGGAATCCATGTGTAGTTCCAAAATCTATTGAGATGATGGAATCTATATGGGATTCTTTATTTGTTCGTGTATTGAAGACTCGTGTGAAGATGCAAAACGTAGCCTCGACATCGGAAAAATGACTAAAAATAGAGTAGGATGCATAATCCAGGGGTTTTGCTAACCCAGAGGGGTGTCACAACTCCATTATCTTGAGTACGCTTATCGATATGTTGCACGCTGGGAGTTGTTGATACTTGGTTCCACGTGGTTCGGGTTCGCTCGTTCGGGCATGGGCCATTGTATTTAACTTATGATATATTTTATCTAGAGATATACGGCGCTCTTAAGGTAGTTTCTAATCCTTGTCATAGGAGATCCGCTTCAGTTTTTAAGCTGGAGGCATCTCCGTGGAAAATCAATTTATACGAACGTCCCTTAGCAGTTTTGTTTGTATACTAAATATGCTGTTGAATGTAACAAATATAACCATTCCAGCTATGATTTATATTTATTTGAAACCCTAGACATTATTATAATATAAATAGATTTACTTATGAAATGGTTTGGTTATCGTAAGGTAAAAACCCATCCGTGTTTATTTATGGTGTGTTCTACGAGATACCTTTATTTTGAACGGTTTTGTAACATTAAATAATCCAAATGACTTGAGTTTCTCACGTTGGTTTACCAGACTGATCTAGGTGTTATTTTTCTTATAATCCTCGGGTCAGCCTCATGTATATTTCCATATTTCGTTAATTTTCATTGGAGCTCTTGGAAAGGAGCTAGATGATTACCTACCGTGGTTTTTCTTTCTTTGCTGTATTAATTTGTTTATATTTATCAGCAATTGTAACGGCATGCTGTTATAACTTTCTATGCTGATGATAGGTTAGTTTACTCTGATTGTTGTATGTATATTAAAACGTTCCTTTATTAAAGTATCATTCTAATATTATATATTATCATTCTGATGTGAGATTTTGATGTTTCTGTTCTCTTCTTTCTTATTCCTTTTCTTTTCTTCCTTTTATTTTACCCTAACGTATTGTCTTTCCAGCACTTAGGTGCTCGGCACGTGAATATTGTGGATGTATTACCGTCGACATTCGAGAGTTGAAAAGGCGACATTACATTTTTGTATCATAGTTGAAGGTTAAGCGAGAACCTTGGCTTTGTGGGGTATAATTCAATAAGAGAGAAGATAATTGAATGCCTTATTATGAGTTGAGCGTATTATATATATGAGAGCGCGTATTTTTTAATGCTATATAAATGTTTTATATTAGGGACAGTTTGGCACAGGTCCATAATAAGTTTCAAAATACACAAAAACCCCAGTAAAATAAAGTTTGTAAATTAGGTCCCTAGAATTAAGTTACCGAATAATTGCATAAATGTCTGCAATTATTCATTTATGCAATTATTCAGTGAATAATTGCAGACATTTATGCAATTATATCAAAAAATTGTAGACGTTTCCACAATTATTCACTGAAAAATCGGAAATTTCCGCAATTATTCACCAAAAAAATTGCAGAAATTTCCGAATTTATTCACCAAAAAAATTGCATAAATTTATGCAACTTTTGGATATAATTGCATAAATGTTTGCAATTATTCAGTGAATAATTGCATAACCATATGCAATTACTTAGTAACTTAATTCTAGGGACCTAATTTACATACTTTTTTTACTGGGGTTTTTGTGTATTTTGAAACTTATTAGGGACCTGAGCCTAATATTCACTTTATATTATGTTAATTGGCTTGTTGATTGATTTATAAATTCTAGTTGGAACATGAGACGCCATGATATCGATAGAGATTTCTAAATACTTAAACAAGGCAAACTGAGACACTGTTATTTTTAAAATTAGGTGGATGAAGTATTTTTACCTAGGATTATATTTATGTATAAAAGAATAATTTCTATAAATTTACATAGTTATTTATGATGTGTTTGTTTGTTAGGAAATGATAATATTCAATTATTGTCATTTATTGTTTGATTATTTCTGCTAGGCCAGTTTATGAGCATTGACTATTGTTTGTTGATTTTTGAATTGTGTTTAACCAGCAATTACCTTTATACAATATGGGATGGGTAGATTGTAATTTAAGGGAACACTCAAACGAAAAACTTGTGAATTAAATTTCACAATTTGACTATAAGGCGTTCGGTGATAATGTTGGGTTAAAATTTAAATTTTATTAAAAGTGGTTTATTATAGTATTAAAGACAGGTAACGCATTTTAAAGATAAACGTTGATGTAATAGTTTTATATAAGAAGTGATTTATAAAAATATGGTTTATAAATAAAAAGGATTTAAACTGAGAATTTGGGAATTTAAATCTCGGTGGTTTCTGAAATTGATTTCCTATGATTTTGAAAAATAATAATAGTATTATTTGAAAGTAAATATTTGGGAAATTAGTATATGAAATTGATATCATAGTACTTAGTAATATTTACAAAGTATTCGGTACCATTTTGGAAATGATTTGGGTTAAGCCCGAAAGGCACGAGTTAGAAGACTTCTGTCGTTGGAAAATGATTTTGGTGATGACTACAGCATCATCGGCGTTTGTTTTTGAGTTTCAAAGTGGGGAATACTACTATAGTAGTTATGCTACAAAATTATTTTGGAGTAAAATAGATTTAAATTTAAATTTCGAAAGTATGATTTGATATACAAAGATTATAAGTATATATTATTTTGAAATGATTCAAAATGAATCTCGGTATTTGGTTCTTAAGTTTTTGGTTAAGATATATTATAGACACATGTATCATATGCATTTGGCTAGATTGGCTGTGCATTTTGTTTGATATGTTGTTAGTAGTTTTATTGAAATAAAATGGAATTTTTGGCAATTTCGGATGGTCAGAAACTTTCGAATTAATATAGGAACTGAAACCAAGTAATTTTGTAAAATTACAAAAATTGAATTTTTATAACTGTTAATTTGAAAAGACGATAAGGAAATAGGTTTTAGTTTGTAAAACACCTTTGTTAAGTAGAGCATTCGATGTTATTTGGCCAACTAATAAATATCTTTACTCTAGGGTTGTCTAAGGAAAGTAGACTCTAGTTTTGAGTTGGATACCAGAGTCAGACTCTTCCTAGCTACTTACCAAACTCGACAGATAATGGTCTAGAAGGTTTACTTGTTAATAAGATCCAGGTTTACCTTGGACCTTCATCGAATTTTAGTAAGTTAAAATATTTCTAAATTTTTTTAATATCTATGTTAAGCAAATGGATAAGATTATTTTGTATATACTCTTGAGATATAATATTGTACTATACAAGTATAAACTTAAGTCTTGGAATGTATTAAATTGAAATTGCATTTTAAGACATGTTTATAAATGAAGTTAAACTGTTATATGAATGTTTACGAACTTAGTTAACATTTTATGAAATATGTTATAAATAATTTGAGTAGTAAAAGTGAATACTATTTGTGAGGCAGCGAAATAGGGATCTTAAGGCTAAATGAACACTAGAAGGGGAGGGGGCGTGAATAGTGTTTAATTGATTATATGAATAATTTTCAAATTCTTTATGATTTTACTTGGAATGATGTAATACTCATAAGTCTTCATTCTTGAACTCTTCAATACTCATAAGTCTTCATTCTTGAACTCTTGAAACTCTATATTTGCATCTTGAATCTACTCTTGATATTGTACAATCTTCTTAATCAACACCTGTCTAATATCCTGCATTATATACTATATATAACTTGATAAAATATTAGTATCTATATTTTATGTAATGTCCTATAGTTGTTATCATCAAAACCAAAACCTAAGGTACTGACAATCTCCCCTTTTTGATGTTGACAACTCTGTATATAAAATATAATATAACTTCCCCTGGGTTACAAAACTCCCTCTTAATCTATGCCTAGATTTTATATATTTCTCCTCCTTTGTCATTAACAAAAATAACTATCTAAAACTATAACTCTAACACTAACTCTTACTTTAATTCTAACTCTAACTCCCCCTAAGTAAAATATTAATAAACTAGAGAGTTGAATTTAATAAATAAGATTTAAATGCTATGTTAATGAATCATAAATGATACACTGAATATGATATTATAAAGATGTAATATGTGATATACAATGAGAAATTATGACATATAAATGATGATTAATATATGATATGAATGATGATTAATATTTGATATAAATGATAATAATATAAGATATAAGTGATTTGTTATGATATATATTAAAATATATAATGATAATATAAACTATATTAGAATGCTAAGTAATATGGTTTTAACTACATATATGAATGATGATTATTAATAGATATTAAAGTTATTAAATAAGGGAAACCAAATACAACTTACACTATTTATTTAATTACTATCAAATCTGAATGTGGGATACTATAATCATTATATAAAAATGGGAATAAACTCCTAAGTAAGATGATAAATACATCAAAATCAATACCTAATGTATCTAAAATAATATAAAATAGATGACGACATGTGTATGCATATAGTCAAAATTCAATTATGATAGGTTTGAAGATGATTTAATATAAATGTTATTATTGTCTAAACCTAAGCATCCAAATCTTACAAAGAAATTTGTATATTAGATATATTATTTAAATTCATATATTTACATAACAAACCATATTAATTACGAAATTTAATCATAGCCTAACCACAATGTTTGATAATTGTAACTATGTATATGGTCTAATATGATTTATAACCTTATTAACCTCTTTATTTAGTTTCTTTAAAATAATTCATCTTAACTTAAGTGTTGAAAATCCAAACTTCCATTACTACGTTTATAAAATACTTAACTTACTAATTAAAACCTACATATATATTAAATTACTTATTTTAAAAATACTTATAAATAGGTTAAAACACTTTTAACTTACTTAAAAATATATCATAATATAATATTAAAAAAAGACAAAGATTGAAAAACGAAAAATAAACGTGTTTTGTATTAAAAACCTTTTTACTTTAAAATTTTATAATTAATTATTAAAAATGTATTTAAACATGACATCAATTTTAAAACATTTTAGTATAAGTTAAAAAATAACTCTAAAAAGATTAAAGGAAAATTCTTAATTTAAATATCATTTTTACATAATTTAAAATTTTCAAATAGAAAAGACATCATTTCTTGAATGCTGTAAAAAGTTTTCGAATGTATTCAAAACACTATAAACCAGAAACTGCAGCATTTATCGAGTGTTGCAAAACGTCTCTGAAACACCTTGCAATGTTTCAAAGCATAGAAATGCTATCTAAACAATTCGCAACAGGCAAAAATTGTTACATTTACAAAAACAACATTTTAGAAATGCTATTTAAAGTTTTGAGCCTGTTTTTAACATGATTTTGCACTAATTTTCTACTAGTTTTTGACACTTAAACAATTGATTTTGATCCCATTTTTCTACAGTAGTTAGTATACTTGGAATACTTAAAAACCATGAAGAAAAATAAAGTAAAATATAATAATTAAAAAAAATGAGATACTCTCCTAAACCTTTTACTTTTAAAACACAAGTAGAGTTTTAAAATTCATTCATGATACTATTATATGTAATATAATGTGACATAATGCATTTTGTCACATTCATTATTTTAAATTGTAACTATTTTAATGAATTACATGTGTAAAGACACTTGGCATCATGCACATATACAATGATTTTCCTAAATAACAAATGTAATGACACATGTCATTTTACATGTGTGTTACTATTTATTTATATGACAAGTGTCATATGATGTGGCGTGTTCTTATTGATTGAAGGAAACTATAATTAGAGACTTATTTACATGTTCTAAATTCATTCAATTAGTCTCATGAAGCCATAAAGTTAATATCTCATCATAAAGTTAGTAAGAAATAGAAGTGAAAGAAGTAAAATCAACATTTAGAAAAGTTAAAATCATGGATGAAGATATTCTTTTCTATTTAGTATATTTGTAATAAATGATTAGTGCGATGTCATCAGAAAGGACAAACTTATAAAATTCATTAGGGAAAAGATATAACCAATCATGAAGAGGCACAATCGTTTTACAAAAATTAAGAAATTAAAAGCACAACTTGACAGTTGAAGTGTCTATTGAATTTTATTAAAACAAAAGAATATGTTTCATTAATTTAAATTACTTAGAGTTTTTTTATGTAGTTATATATACTAATTTTTAGTTGGAATATATTTTTATTATTGAAAAATTATTTGATTTAAAGATCATAAAAATTCAAATTTTGGCTCTAAAAATATAGCAGTTGTAACTTATTAAGTGTCTATTCTTCAAAAATAATAAAATAGTTATAATTCAAATTTTAGCTCCAATTTTTTTTATAGCATCAAGTATATTTATTTAAGAAATTTCGTTATTAAATTATAATCTCTAAGATTTAAAACATACTATTATATTCAGTATTTCCTGCCCTATTTTCAAAGTATATAGTTAATTTTGTAAAAGTTTTACAAAATCTAAAAATTAGTATTTTTCTTTGAAATCATTTTCTAAACTTTTAATACATAATATTAATTATAGTAAAAATATATTTTTTAATAGATATATAGTTTAGGATATTCTATAGATAAAATCATAAGGCATTTCAAAAATTAAAGCGTCTTTCCAATTTAAAACTATCCCATAATTTATTTTGGAGGGAAAATTTGTTTTCTACTTATTTAAACCTTTTTGGTTATTTGAAACATAGAAGAATAACTAAAATTTCTTTCTACTTGAAGTAATATATAAAAGTTCCATTTCCTAATACCTTCAAAGATAATGTTTGACTCATTATGTTGCAATTACCGTTTTCAAACTTAATTTTAAAATCCTTATCATATAATTGATTAAAACTCAACGGATTATGATTTAAATTCCTTACTAACAAAACATTAGAAATAGTAGGAGTTTTAGAATTACCGACATTGCCGATGCAATAACATATCCTTTAGAGTTATCTCCAAAATTTTCCGATCCACCATCTTTCTAAACTATATCTTTCAAATCTTTGGATTTCCAGTCATGTGTCTTGAGCATCCACTATCTAATATCCATTTGTCCTTTTTGACTGTAGCGTTTGATCATCAGTTGTCTGTTCATCAAAAGCCATGTAACACATCTGTTCCTACAGTTCATACCTTTTCAAAAGATAAGTGATTTTTTATAATGAATAGATGCAAATTTATGAAACAACATTATGATGATTTTGCAAATTATCTTTTCGAAATAGTGTTAAAAATATTATCAAAAATTGCCAATTGAAACTTTTACAAAAAATCAGATTGTGAATACTTGAAAATCAATGCTCCAATACCAAAAGGCGAGTTAGCAGAGTAGGGATCTTAAGGCTAAATTAACACTAGGGGGAGGGGGTGAATAATGTTTAATTGATTATATGAATATTTTTCAAATTCTTTACGATTTTACTTGGAATAATGTAATTGACAATCACAGAAACAATCACATGATCAAAGTACCGATAAAAATAAACGTAGTAAAAGTAAAAAGGAGAGAACACATTAAGATTTTATACTGGTTCAAAAATCCTGGTTCGGAGTTACCCTACATTCAGTCCCGTACAATTCCTTGTACAGATTTCTTTTCAACTAGTAAATGCAAATACAATCTCGATTTCAAGGCTACGAGACACACCCTCCAAAATCCCGACCTCTGGGTATAGTTACTTGATTTTTGGGCTACAAGCACGCCTACTAGATTTACAGGCTACTAAGCACACCCAATTGATTTTAACATGCTACAATCACACCTACTTGGATTTCAGGGATACCAAGCACACCACAAAGTATAAGAGTGTGATTTAATAGATTTTACAGACTCAGATCTTCGATCTTGATTACAATTGATCCTATAACTCTTGAATAGCACTTTGATGTTGAGAGAGATGAGAGAAATCAGAGAGTATATGAAAGAGAATCAAAGTAGTAATGACTGAATTTGATTCTGGTTGAATTTCGACAGAGTTTCGATATAAATTGATGTAGAAATCAAGAGAGTGAAAAATAAGAAAGTAGTTAATCAAAATTCATTTAGAAGTCTGGTATATATAGGGAAACAACTCCATTCGCGAAGAGATACGACGAAAAAACACTTCCATTCAATTTTTAATTTTGAATTTTATGGCCACTATGTCGACATACATAGATAATATATGTCGACATATCCCTTTGTATTTGAAAAACGCTTTGAAAATATTATTTTGAAAATCCGTTGCTCTGTAAAATACTTTAATACTTTGTAGAATCATTTAAATATAGTTTATACACATTCTAATCAAAATATAACTTAATAAAACTTTACATAATTTTGAAAGATTTAATAAGAATATTCTATAATATATATAAAAATTAATATAATTATAACTTATTAAAATATAAACAAAAATTCAATATATATAAACTTAAAAACACTAAAATGATATCTTTATAAGTAAGAGAATGAAAATCGTTTTAGGAAATATTTTGAAAATATTATTTTAAAAACAGAATATTTGAAAAACAATTTAAAACAAAATTAGAGAAGGTGAGAAAGTGTCATCATGGTTTTAACATAAATTCTATGACTCTATAACTTATCTGGAATATCTTGAAATCTGGAACTCTTCAATACTCATGAGTCTTTATTCTTGAACTCTTGAAACTCTATATTAACATGTTGAATCTACTCTTGATACTGTACAGTCTTCTTAATCAACACTTGTTTAATATCCTGCACTATATACTATATATAACTTGATAAAACATTAGTATCTCTATTTTATGCATTGTCCTATAGTTATTATCATCAAAACCAAAACCTAAGGTACTTACACTATTTAGATAAACAAATATGGACTTTAGATAATGAATACTATATAAATAAATTTGCTGTTTTTTGAAGTAAATTATGAAATTAAGTAATATTTTTATTAGTAAAGATAAATCCTTATAAAATATTTATAAACTCAAGTTAATATTTTATGAAATGTTTTGCAAATAAAGTTCGTGTTAAAAGAGAAATACTACATGTGATGATAAATGTGATTTGATATGTAGATAAACATAAGTAATGTTTTTAGAAATGATTCATTAATGATTTTAATATTAAAGGGAAAATAATTTAAGTAAATAAATATTAACTAAGAAGAGATAATATTTGTATAAGTAAATGGGATTTATAATGTATGCGAATTAAGGAATAAATGGTATAAAATGAAACTAATTGGAATAAATATGTGAGTTGTATGTAGATCATTTTATTTGCATAACTGTTTTGATCCAGATTCGAGTACACAATTTCGAGGTCGATTACATCGGTTCGACTTAGGATTTTTCCCTTGATTCTTGACGACGAACACTTGATACAGATTTTTGATTTGATTCTAAAGTTTTCTATCCTAGTATATGGCTATGCAAAGAGAACAGTTGTTTCTAATCAAGGAACTTGATCTGAGCCATACTAGGGAAGTCGAGTGAGCGATACTAGTTCGGAAGTGAAATTTGTGTGATCGAGCGAGCGATCAGATTTTGCGTAAGGTGTCATACGTATATCTTATGTGCTTTAATATAATTGATATGATTTTGACATTAGAAAATGAAAGTTGTTTGGTTATCTATCATTTGTAACTAAGTTGCAGGTTCATGGAAGCAAAAGTTGGTTTGATGCTTTTGGTTTCATGGGTAGAGTTTGATTGCTCGACCAATAGGTACAAGTTTATGTTGTTGTTTGATGGTTTTATGCCCCATATATAGGTGGCCGCTTTTGGGTTTTTGTTTTTTGTTGGATTGGGCCATTGTGGCGAATTGTGGGTTTTTTCGGATCAAGCCGCACAAAGGAGGTACTATCGAAATTTCCCATAACATATGAGATTTTTAAAGTTAATAACTCATTTTAGCAAATTGGTTTTCAAAGCAAAAGGTTTGGTAACATTTTTCTACCTTTGGGAATTTCGGGGATGAAATTCTTTTAAGAGGGGAAGAATGTAATGACCCAGATTTTTAGTGGGAATATTTAATTAATAATTAAATATTCGAATTATCTAAATAATTAAATCTTAGATTTAATGTGAATAAAAATGATTTCAAAAGCTTATTTAAATCCAGTTCAAATAAAAATGATACTGGAAAACTTTTGATTTAAATTTAAAAGTGATTAAATTGATTTTAATAATAATTTGTTTTAATTAACGTGTGATATTATCATTCCGGGGCGCTGTCTAGGATTTTGACGAAACTAGTGTCATCGGATCCGGAAAAATAAATTATATACGCTGTCGAGTTTCATGACGATCAGGCGTATTATGTGGTCATGCACGCTTGAAACGCATAGCAATTGATTTTAGGAATTAAATATAATATGATTTGATTTGAAAAGCTAACTTCTATATATAATGAAATTGGGTCCCAATACTAGTTCCATTGTGTTCGGAATGGGGGTAATTAGCTAGGAACGCCAGTGATCATGCTTCGTTTGGAGTTCAAGATTTTGGGGGGTGAACAATGTTGGAAAATTTTCTATATAAGGACCTCACTTTTCTCCATTTTCTAAAATTAAAACCCTAATCACCGAGATAAACCCTAAATCCAACGACCAGAATTACCCTCGATGATCGGGGCCATTTCAGGGGAAGTGTCCAACTGCAAAAAGGTGCGGGAAGACAGGGGGAGTTCATCGACGGTGATGGATTGGCGGTAGGTTAAGCGTGGTGGCGTGGATCTCGAGATGAAGGCGGCGGTGATTTTGAGCTCGATGGCGAGCTGTAGGTGATGAGGGGAGGTATTACTAGTAAGGATGGGTTGCTGGTGGTCATGGCTACCTACGGTGAAGGTGCGGCGGCTGGAGAGGCGACGTGGCGGCGGTGATGATTGATGAAAGTCGCGACGAGGGTTTTGAGTGAGAGCGGCCTGGGTTCGTGAAGGTGATTAAGGTTAATTACCTTAGTTAACTTAGTTAATTATTATTTAATTATCTCTAAGTTCTAACGATCGTATCTTGCTCATACGAGGTCCGATCGAGGCGCCGCTTTTGTCATTGCATTCGTATCGGGATTATCTACGCAATGAAGTTGGATTCATCGAGTTCGAAGATAGTAGGAATTTTAGTCAAAATCGAACGACGTTCGTTTTAAGATTATTCGAAAACGCGAAAGCATTAACTAGAGCTTGGGTGAGATTTTCTCACCAGTTATTTGTTTATTGTTGTGATAATTGTTTGTTGTGAAAAATATAGTTAAAGTTGATAACAATGCAAGTTATTATTTTTGAACCCCTCGTTGCTTATAAAAGCAAATGACAACAATATTTGTAGTGTAATCTCTCTTTTAAAACATCTATAACATGTATCATGGCCCAGACTTGTTTACATGTTTGATATTGCTATTTTATTTGGTTGGAAATTATATTGCGAATGTTTGAAGCATTATAGTCATTTTAAACGTGCGTTGAAATCCTTCATAATTGAAATGTTTTTAATTGGATATATTGTGATATATTGAGAATATATATATATATATTGGGTTTTTTACATGCACTTTGGTGTGTTGGACATAAATGGATAGTTTTGGAAAGTTATATATATTGGAGAACAAAAGGGTGTTGGAAATCTTTATTTTAGTAAAGAATAAAGGGCTTTGATTTTGGATATTTTCCTAAATCTTTTAAAAGAAAATTTGAAGTTTAAAATTATTTTATAATTATTTCTGAAATTCAAAATAAAGGATTTTATATTATAAAACACATTTTCATGGATTTTAAATAAATTATGAAATAAGTATTCTTAGGTGATATTTAATATAATAGTTTTAAAGGTATTTCTAAGTATAAATTAGTTTTAAAAGTATTTCTAAGTATAAAATAGTTTTAAAATTATTTCAAAGTAAATAATAGTTTTTTGTAAAAGTATTTCAAAGTATATAATAGTTTTTTTAGTAATAGTAGTATAGTTTTTAGAAAATTAGTTAAATATTTTATTAAAGTAAATAGAAGTTTATATAACATAATATTCTATATAAATAATTATCATATATTTTAAGTTGTTTTAAAAGTGTTTTAACATATCAATAAATATTTTAAAAGTATTTCTATATTATATATAATTTTTAAATATTAAATTAAGTATTTTAAAATTTTAATAAAGGAAGTTTGGGTTTTAACCTTTATGTTAATAAATGGTTTTGTGAAATTAACTAAAAGTGTATTATCTTAACTAATGAGTGTGGACATGCTTTGGTCTTTAAAATATATGTTTTTAAGTTGATGATAAGTGTAGAAATGGTTTTGGGTTGTAGTAAACATTGTTTTAGTAACAATTGTTTTTAACCCTTATTATTATTTATACTTAGGATTATAATTAAATATCTACTAATGAATATTTAGTAGATAACTATAAATAAATGGTTTTGACTTTGTTGTGACAATGTTTTAAACAACAATTGTCTTAAACCCTTACATATAAGTGAATCTTTAAAAAGGGAGTTTGAAAGGGAAATGTTTTTAAATCATGAAATAGGTTTGGGTTTGTTATTACAAATGTTTGAGTTACAATTGTCTTTAACTCTTAAATGTAATTAAATCCTTAAAGGCATGTTTTAAATATAATTAATAAATGTGAAATGTTTTGGGTTGTTGTAAACAGTGTTTTAGTAACATTTGTTTTTAACTCCTTGAATTATATTTTTAAGTGGAAAATATTACAAATATAATTAGAACTTAAATAATGGAATTTATAAGATAATAACAAGTATTGAAATCTTTAATAAAATGGTAGAAAATGTTATATGTTTAATTTATAAAAGAGGATTTTATAGTAACAATTTTTTTAACCCCTTTGATTATATTTTAAAGTAAGTAAAACTTGTTAAGTGATTTGTGAATATACTTGTATTGTTGAGGTAAGTATATGAATAATTTTTAAAGTATTGAAAAGAGTATAAGTGAATATTGAAATAGTAGAAAATAAATATATATCTTTTATAAAGAGAAATATATATACAAGTTTATAAAGAAGGTTTTATTCGAATAGTGGGTAGTGATTAATAAAGGAAGTCTTGATTTATAAAAGAAGTTTCTTTTAATAAAAAATGTTTTTACTAAATGAAATGGTTTTTAATTAAAAAAGGATAAATTAATTAAAAAGGGATTAATTCGTTTATGTGACTTGATCATGCTTTGGATGAATTAATAGTGCTTGTATGTTTACTTGCTTATGGAGAGTGTACGAGAATTAGTTCCCTTATGCGATCATTCACACTATTGATGAATAAGACCTAATTCATCGATTCTGTCTTGAAGAGACCATGATCGGTAAGTGTTCTACTTATCGAAAACCACTTCAAGACTGGGATACAGGTTCTATGTTATGGAAGTAGAATGATGGAATCCATGTGTGGTTTCGAAATCTGTTGAAATGATGGAATCCATGTGAGATTCTTTATTTGTTCGAGTATTGAAGACTTTTGTGAAGATGCCAAACGTAGTCTCGACATCGAAAAAATGACTAAAGACAAAGTAGGATGCACAATCCTAGGGTATTGCTAACACAAAGGGGTGTCACAACTCCACTATCTAGAGTATGCTTATCGATATGTTTTGCACGGGGAGTTGTTGATACTTGGTTCCATGTGGTTCAGGTTTGCTCTTCGGGCGTGGGCCAGTTGTGTTTACCTTGTGCTATATTTTATCTAGAGATATACGATGCTCGAAAGTTAGTTTCCGATCCTTGTCATAAGAGATCCGCTTTAGTTTTTAAGCTGGAGGCATCTCCGTGGAAAATCCATTCATACGAACGTCCCTTAACAGTTTTGTTTGTATAAAATATTGTTGTTAGAATGTAACAAATTTAACCATTCCAGCTATGATTTATATTTATTTGAAACCCTTGACATTATTATAATATCAATAGGTTTTCTTACAAAATGGTTTGGTTATCGTAAGGTAAAAACCCATCCGTGTTTATTTGCAGTGTGTTCTTACGAGATATCTTTATTTTGAATGATTTTATAACATTAATAATCCAAATGACTTGAGTTTCTCACGTTGGTTTACTAGACTGATCCGGTTGTTATTTTTCTTATAATGCTCCAGTCAGTCCAGCGTATATTTCCAGATTTCGCTGATATTTATTGGAGCTCTTGGAGAGGAGCTGGATGATCACCTACCGTGGTTTTTCTTTTTCTGCCGTATTACTTTGTTTATATTTATAAGCAATTATAAGGATAGGCTGTTATAACTGCCTAGGCTAATGACATGTTAGTTTACTCTGATTGTTGTATGTATATTAAAATGTTCTTTTTGTAAAGTATCATTCTGATATTATATGTTATCATTCCGCTGTGAGTTTCTGATGTTTCTATTCTCTTCTTTCTTGTTCCTTTACTTTTCTTCCTTTTCTTTTAACTTAACGTTTTGTCTTTCTGGCACTTGGGTTCTCGGCACGTGAATACTGTGGATATATTAGTGTCGACATTCGAGGGTCGAAAAGGTGATCGTTGCAGATCCTATGGTTGAAGTATAGTGGATCCTCTTCATATGCTCTTTCTCCTCATCATCATGAAGAATGTCCTTCTTAGAAAGGACGATTCCAAATTGCGTTGGAAAGTTTCTATGCTTGGAATTCTCTATACTGAACCTTTTTAGTATGATATATATGTACAGGGTTAAGATAATCCCAATAGCCTTTTAGATCTATCCCCATAGATCTTTATACCTATTACTAGGCTGCTTCATCCAAATCCTTCATGGCGAAGTTCTTGGAAAGTCAAACTTTCACTGATTGCAATAACGAAATGTCATTGCCAATCAACAGAAGATCATCGACATATAAGACTAAGAATACGATAGTGTTGCCCTAATCCTTTCTGTATATGCACGCTTCCTCTATATTCTAATAAAAAAACTATTGGATTACCTTATCAAAACACTTGTTCCAACTTCTTGAAGCTTGTTTAAGTCCATAAATGGACTTTAACAACTTGCAAGCCTTGCCCTCACTCCTACTGACCACAAAATCCTTGGGCTACGACATATAGATGGTTTCTTCTAAATCACCATTTAGAAATGCCAACTTTATATCCATTTGCTATATTTTGTAGCCATAGAATGCAGCAATGTCAGGATAATCTGAATGGACTTAAGCATGGCTACGGGCGAAAGGTCTAGTCATGATCAACACCTTGAATTTAATGAAATCCTTTGGAACTAGCCTAACCTTATAAGTCTCTACTTGTCCATCTATGCTTAGCTTTTTCTTAAAAATCTATTTGCAACCAATGGGTTTTATCCATTCAGGTATTTCCGACAAAGTCCATACTTTATTTTCATATATGGAATCCATATCGGATTTCATTGCTCCAAGCCAGAATGCAGAGTCATTACTTTGCAGTGCTTTTTGGAAAGATAGAGGAATGTCGTAATCTAAGACATAATCCTCCTTCTTGTTATCCACGAAAAAACCATAGTATCTCTCTGGTGCATGAGATTCCATACTAGACCTTCTAATAAGTTGCATGTTTTCGTATATGGGTGAACTTGGTTCTCCCACTAGTTCGGCCTCAGTGTTAACTTCTTCGATCTCATCCAAGTCTACAACTTCAATATTAATTTCCTTTGATAGAAATTACTTTTCCAAAAATACAGTGTGCCACGAAATAATAACCTTTTTCCTTAGTATTGTAGAATATATATCATACTGAGTTTTAGGATATCCTAAATTTACACAATACTGATCTTGCCTTTAATTAATTCGGACTAATGTTTATAACGTAGGCTGGACAACCCCACACCTTCAAATACTTAAGTTGGTGTTTCTTACCATACCACGTATCATATGGTGTTTTATGCATAAATTTAGTGGACAACAAGTTTGATATATACGTTGCGGTTTCTAGTGCATATCCCTAGTAGGACAGAGGTAACTTAGCTTTACTCATCATAGAACGAACATATCTAATAGGGTTTAGTTCCTTCGCTCCAACACACCATTGTATTGCAGAGTATAGGGTGGAGTAACATAAGAGATAATCTCATCATCTTTTAAGTACCGTTGGAGTCCTTATCCAACGTACTCACCTCCTCGATCGAATCGACGAATTTTAATTTTACGGTACATTTTATTTTCTACTATATTCTTATACTCAACAAATTTCTCATAGACATCGGATTTGTTCTTCATAAAGTATACATATCCTAGCCTTGAGAAATCATCAACGAAGGTAAAAAAGTAAGAACTATTATCTTTGGTAATTATAGGCATCGGGCCACATACATTACTATGTACTAACCTTAAGAGTTCATCAACCCTTTCATTGCTCCCGTTATAGGGGTGCTTGGTCATTTTACTGTTGTGATTTGACTCACACGTGACAAATGATTCACAATCAAGTGACGGGAGAAAACCTTCGGTTTTCAATTTTTGTAGTCGTTTCTCCCTAATATGACCTAGCCTACAATGCCAAAGATAGCTATCATTTATATTGTTTGAAGAACTATTTATGACACATGACTAGTGTTGATCACATAAATGTCATTTTCACGAACACCATCATAGACTCTATTTTCTTTCAAATTAATGTTGATAACATTATTTGCACAATGAAAAGGATAAGTAGATGCTGCAAGAGGTCGGAAAGTAGGACCAATCCAAACCCTTCTTTCGGGAGGAAAGAGTAGAGAGGGATATTAGGACTGTTGCTACGACAATGTCAACTAATGATGCTCTCGTCCCCATCTTAGATTCTTTCTCTATATAGTAATATACTCACATACCCTTTGTGGTAGATTAACGCCATCAGACTAGCTTATTATATAAGACATATCTACAGAGACTTATGATAAAGGATTCAATCTAAGGCTTTTTCCTTCAAACAATCTAGAAACAGACACAATTCCATAAATAAAGTCTTTTACAAATGAGCAATTATTCAATATCAATACTACTCCATTAGGAAAACATAAACGATAATTTCCTACCACCGTTGCATCTACGATAGATCCATTAGAAACTTAGAGCCACGTATCTCCTTTTGCAATGTGGTGTCAGTTCCTAAGCCCCTGTAACGAATTACATATAAGAGTTCCAGATCCAGTATCTAAAACCTAGGACATTTTATTGATTACAAAACAATTTTGAGTCATAAACATACCTGATGGAGCTACAGAACCGTTTTGCTTTCTTTCTCTAACAATCTTTGGGTAATCAGGCAGTTCCTTTTCTAATGATCTTTCGTGTGGCAGTGGTGACATTCACCCTTATCATCGGTCTTCTTACTTTTCTTATTCTTCTTATCTTCTCTTTTCCACTTCTTTGAACCTTTCAAAGATGATGCACCATCCTTTACAACAAGTACAACCCCTTGATCTTTAACGTAGACTCGGCCGACCTCAACATATCAAGGAGCTTCGTAAGATTCACATTCAATTGGTTCATATTGTAATTTAGTATGAACGGTTCAATTGAGGTGTAAGAGAACCAAGAATCAAATCAAGCTATAATGCATTGCTTATCTGTATGTCCAATTGCGAAAGCTTATCAATATAGCCCTTCATCATTAATACGTAATCGTCCACTTTCTATCCTTTAGTATTTTAGTATTGAAAAGCTTTTTCATAAGCTCATACCTTGCGAAATGTGACTGTTCATCAAACATGACCTTGAGACTATCAAATATTTCATGGATAGACATGTTTTCATACTGCCTCAATAACGGCTTGTCTAACGTAGACAACATGAAAATATGAACGATCTCTAGGTATGAAACCCATTTCTAATAAAGTCTAAGTTCGGGGTCCGCATCATCGACGATTTGTTTCTTTAGGTTCACATGCAATAGATGACCAAAGACTCTTGTAAGTCAATGTTATCTTAATCACTCTTAGCCAGTCGATATAGTTTGGTCCAATAAGCTTGTTGTTTTTAGAAAATAGCTTTGGAGTTGATATTTTCTACAAGTTTTAATTAGTAGATTATTAGGACAACATCATAATAAATGTTCTTATAATGTTAGTAAAGATAAACTTTATGTTTCATTTTACGGATAAGCTCCCACTAGTCTTTTATGTTTCACCAAGCCTTAGTCGAAACATAGAAGTCTTTCGACGTCACCAGTAGGTGTTGGGACTTGTTTGTCTTGGAAGTCTGATATTGAGTTTTCTCAACAAGTCATAGATCCATGGACGATGGATAATTCCTTATTGGTTGTATCATATACAACCCCTAACCTGTGGTATCATGTCCTAATTTAACTTCGAGGTTGAGTTTGCTCAATAAATCAAATGAAATTATTCACTCGTACCTACCATATCGCGATAGCCTAAGTATAGTATATGTACCTTGAGTTTGCTCAACAAATACTTATAGTTATCTTACACTGTCTATTCAATATATTAATAATACTAAACATATCATCCCTAGCTTAAGTTTGCTCAACAACTAAGGAGTATGCATATGAGATATATATATATATATATATCATAGATGATAACATTATATTAAAGATTCAAAATCTTTAATATTTTATATAGAGTGATATTGACTTGTGGAATAATGCATTTCTAATGAAATACCCTCGTGTTTCAAGTGTCACACACATCGGAGATCATGGTGTATGTATGTTTAGATATATGTTTATTCCTTAAGTCTATTTAGAGTTTCTATAATGTTCCACCTTTAGTTTATATATTCATATTATTTAAGTTTTATTATTATATAACTATTATATTTTAATTGATTTATATAATAATCTTATGTATTACATTATATTAATTTTAATTAATTAACTCTTTAATTAATTGTTTATTATTCAATTTTAATATAGTAAATATTTTGTACTATAGCCTTTATAGTAATACACATATATCATATACATATGATTTTAATTTATCAATTAATTTTTAATCAATTTATTTAATTAAATTTTTTTAAATAAATTTATTTAATTTTGAAAAAATATTTTTATATACATACATGTATACTTATATTGTCTTAAATATTTCAAGACAACATAACGTATATCATTAAATGTTATACATGCATATATGTATACTATTTAATTAATTTAATTCTTTTTTTAGTCTTATTAATTAAATTAAATTTCATAATTATTTCATATTTCTTTTCAAACATTTGGAAAATTTTCATTATATTATAACTTTTATAACATTTATATATCTTATTCTAAATTTAACTTTTAAATTTAAAATGTATATTTTTAATTTTCAAACAATTTTGAAAATTAGCCGAAGGCCCAATTCAAATTGAGCCTTTTCTATTAGGGACAACTTTGGGCTCATATATTTGTTTAGGCCAGGCTGATATCCAGGTAGGGTAGAGTATTTGATTACAAAACACAATCCTTCGACATTACCTTTCTAGACATCGTACTATTTGGGTTGCGAGCTTAATTAGTTAGCGCTAACATGACTAATTTAGTCAGCACGGACTATGGGGGTCCGATACTATTGTTGGAACTGGACCAGCTCTTAGTAGAGTAATTGGGTAAATTTAAGAAAATTTACATTATTGGATCTTTAATGGGCCAATGCAGTCTAATTCATTTAGAACTTTTCTAAATTTTCTATTAAATGAAATCAATATTTTATTTCAATTTATAAACAAAGTTTTATTTTATATACAATTTTTATTATTATAAATATATGTGCATCATATATACATATGTGTGTGTGCACGTGCAATATGATAATGTGTAGATGGTTTGACATGCCCGTGTATAAATGCTGGAATTTACATCACAACAAGCATTTTAGCCCCTCTTGTATTCGATTTTTTGTCTAAATGCATATATATATATATATGTATGTATGCATCAAAATATCATATAAGTAAATATATAATATAAATATAAATGTGTGTATATATGTATATTAAATGTTAGTCGTAAACAATTTATATATAAAAAATATAATATGTATGTATGTATGTATGTGTGTGTGTTTGTGTATGTAATATAATTAAATAACAAAATTAATTAACTATTAGTTTATAAAATAATTTTAACATATACATACATACATATATTATAATATGAAAGCCGAGAATAATTTATTAAAATAATATTTTAATTTTATTTTAAATTAATTTTTTTAATACACACACATAGACATATACATATATGATTATATATATATATGCGTGTGTGTATTAATATAAATAATAAAATTATAATTTTTTTTGCAAATTTTGTGCTCGGTCAAATATATAATTTTTTTATTAACGTCTTTTCAATTTTGCATATTAAATCAATTTAAAATTTAAAATCCGTGTGATAGTAAAATAAAATAAAAAATATTATTTTAGAAGTATTATGTGTAATATATGTTATATAAAAATTTTAAACAAAATTTTACTATTTGTAATATATATACATACAGACAAATATTTTAAAATACACAATCAATTTTAGGTTAAATAAATAATTAAATATATTGATTTGAAATAATAATTTTTTACCGTCGAATGCATTTAATACATGAATAGAAAATTCAAAATTTTAAATATATGATATCTAATAATCTTTTAAGTATGAATTTAATTAATTAAAATAATTTAATAATATTATTTTTTTTAAATTATTTTTCTAGCCTTGAGCATCTAGTAAAGAAAACATATAAAAATAATTTTTTATATTATTTATATAGATGCAATAATGTACAACCAACCAATTTCAGTACTACAAATCTGCAATTTTCAGACGTATTTTTTGCGTCGCTAATTTTTTAGTAACGCCTTAGTGATGCTAAAAAGCGTCAGAAAAACAAGTGTCACTAGATCAGTGGGGGTCGCAAAGGCATCACAAAAGTGCCTTCATAATGGCATCACTAAATTTTGTGACGTCGTAGCTACGGAAGAAGTTTAGCAAAATAATGGCGTGGCTAAAACTTGGCGACGCCATTGTGACGTAGCTTGAAACTAAGAATTTTTGCATCGCAATGGCATCGCTAAATATTAGCAATGCCACGGCGATGCCAATATTCTGATATTCAAGCAACGTCGCTAATTTTTAACGAAGTCATTGTGACGATTGGGTCATTATGACGATTGGTGGACATGCTAAATCAAAATATTAGCGACGCCTTTGCGACGACATAGCGTCACCAAGTTACTATGAAATTTACTGGCACCTCCCTATATTTATTTCCAGCACCGCAACGCAAATATGATAACCATATAGTGCCGAACATGCAATATAATCAACATATGCAATCTCAAAGCTAATATATAAAACCATACCATCACAGATACTGTCATAAACAAGATACCATCACAAACAAGTTAAGTCTTAAGACATACAACATAACATAATTATAGTAAATAAAACATAATCACATGATAACTACAATTCCTAACCCAACATATCTGAATAACACTTAGTAAAAATACATATATGATACACAAATCCATCACAAAATGTCCAAACTAACAATTTAGATGTAATTTTTTAAATGAATAGTACATCTTCAAATGTTGAATTGATCCCTTGAATCCGTTTGTAAATCAAAAGTTGCTAGCTTCCGAACTGCCTTACCACCAACGATCGAATCGAAGTATTTAGATGTAATTTTGTAATTGGATTTTTGGGGCTTAAAGAGGATGGTTGCTGGCCGAAATTATCAGAAGAGAGTAAGGAGAGAAAAAGTGTAAAAAAATGATGTAAAGAGATGTAGGAAGTCAAGAGAGTGGAAAGTGGATCTCATCCTTATACCCTCTCTTACTATTTCCACTCTTTTAACCCTTTAAAATCCTTTCTACTTGCCATCATATGGCCGCCCGAACCATGTCTCCTATAGTCGAAAATGTCATGCCCATATAGGGCTAAATATTGTTTAATATACACCAAATAAAATTTTATAATTGATATTTCATAAATATTAATTAATTTAATTAATTTACAATAGTTTATAAATTAATTAAACCAGGTGGTAAAAGTAACATTCAACGTTTTGGTTATGTGACTCTTAGGTGTAAATTTGATCAGCGATTAATATTGAACATTTCAAGTATTAATGTTTACACGTCACTTAGCAGGTGGTGTGATATTATGGCAAAATTTATCACCTGCTTGGTTTCGGTAAAAATCCAATTTTACTTTATTAAGCTTAGCTGGTAGTGACAATTATTTACACCAATTTTCTTTGTCAAAACTATATATCTGTAGACTTATGAAATTTGGTAATGGTCAAAATTACAATGTCGTCCATATTTATCTATATAGTCCATACACAAAGTCCTTGGTTCAATAATTACAATTCTTATTAACCGAACTACTCTGTCCAAAGAGTTTGACTTTGAGTTGACTTCAGTTGACCGTGATACTAACCCCATATATTAACAACCATCCCTAGCTTGAGTTTGCTCAACAACTAAGGATGATGCAAATTTTATATAGATATATATGGTAGATGACAACATTATATTAAAGATTCACAATCTTCACTATATTATATAGAGTGATATCAACTTATGGAATAATGTATTTCTAATGAAATACCTTCACGATTCAAGTGTCAGACACATTGAGAATCACAGTATACGTTCATTTATGTATGTATTTATTCCTCAAGTCTATACAAGATTTCTATAATGTTCCCCCTTCGGTTTATAAATTCATATTATATAAGTTTCATTATTGTATAAATTTTAATTAGCTTATATAATAATCTCATGTATAACATTATACTAATTAAATCATATTTATTTAATTTTAATTAATAGTTTATTATTCAATTTTAACATATTATATTGAATATTTATATACTATAGCCTTTATAGTAACACACGCACGCGCGCGCACACACACACACACACATATATATATATATATTAATTTATTAATTACCATTTAATTAATTTATTTAATTAAACAATTTTAATTAAATTTTATTGACTTGGAAAATTATTCTGTACACACATACATATGTATATTTATAATGTCTTAAACACTTCAAGACAACATAACATATATCACTATATATTACACATGCATAAATGTATATTATTTAATTAACTCATTCAATTAATTTAATTCTTTTATCAATTTTATCAATAAAATTTAATTTCAAAATTAACTTTTATTTATTTTCAAACATTTTGAAAATTAACTCTTATTTTATATATGTATGTATCTTATTTTATATTTAACTTTTAAATTTAAGATATATATTTTTTAATTTACAAACAATTTTGAAAATTAGCTCAAGAGCCAATTCAAATTAGGCCTTTTCTGTTAGAGCACCCTTTGGGATCACATATCTTTTTGGGCCAAGCCGGTAGTCAAGTAGGGCAGAGTACTTGATCCTTTGGCACTACTTTTTTAGACACCCTACCATCCGGGTTTGAGCTTAATTAGTTAACTCTAAGATGACTAATTTAGATAGCATAAGCTATTAGGCACTGATACCATTCTTGGAACCGGGCCAACTCGCAATGGAGTAATTGGGTAAATTTTAATTTTTTCTACCTATTTGGATATTTAAGAAGCCAAGGTAGTCTAACTCATTTAAAAGTTTTTTAAATTTTTCATTAAATAAAATCAATATTTTATTTGAATTTATAAACAAAGTTTTGTTTTATATAATATGTATTATATTATATATGTGTATCATATACACATACATGCTTGCGTGCACATGCAATAGTATAATGTGTACATAGTTTGACATGCCCGTGTATAGGTGTTGGGATTTATATTACAACGGACATGTTAGCCCCACTCGTATTCGATTCGCTATCTAAATGTGTGTGTGTGTGCGCATCATATTATATACAGAGGGAATTAGGGAAAAGGACAAATTTTGAAGAAGAAAATTAGGCTGAAGGACATGAAGTTTTATTTTTAGGCTAAATGACAAATGCTAGTTATAATTAGCATTATATTCAAATTTTACACTATACAAAATGCTAGTTATATCTAGCATTATATTCAGTTTTACACTATACAAAATGCTAGTTATAACTTGCATTGTCCTTCAGCCTAAAAAACAAACTTGTTGTCCTTCAGCATAATTTTTTTTCTAAGTTTGTCCTTGTGCCTATTTTCCTGATATATATATATACACACACACATAGGTTAAATGTTAATTATATATTATATATAAATATATATTTATATATACATATGTATGTGTGTGTGTATAATAAGTAAATCACTAAAATTTAATATTGTTTATAAAATAATTTTAACATATGTATATATATAATATAATATGAAAGCCATGAATAATTTATTAAAATAATATCTTATTTGATTTTAAATTTATTTATTCAACACATATAAATATTAATGTAAATAATAAAATTAAAATTTTATAAAAATTATATTTCTACAAATTTTGCTCTCGGCTATATAATATATATATATATATATATTATTGATTTCTTTTCGGTTTTGCCTATTAAATCATTTTTAAATTTAAAATCCGTGTAAAAAAATTAAAATAAAACTAAAAAATATTATTTTCAAAAGTATTATGTGTAATATATGTTATATAAATTTTTATACAAAATTTATTCTTTGTATTATACATATACACAAAAAAATGTTTTAATTACATAATCAATTTTAGGTTAAATAAATAATTAAATATATTTATTTGAAATAATTTTTTTTCTTTTACTACCGAATGCATTTAACACGTGAATAACATTTTCAAATTAAAACATATGATATATAATATTAATCTTTTAAGTATGAATTTTAATTAATTAAAAACATTTAATAATATTATTAATTAAATTTTTTTCTAGTCGTGAGCATTAATAATGCAATCATTCCAAAAAAAATATTTATATAGATGCAATAATATACACAACTAACCAACCTGTGACAACATTTCGATATACAAGATTCGTAATATAATCTAACATCCTATCATCTAAATAATATAGCATATAAATATGATATAATAAAGATAGAACAGAGATTTACCTTTCATTGGAGTCTTTGGGTACACCTTGAAACATTGAATTGATCTTCTTGAATCCGTCTATAAATTAGAAGTTGCTAGCTCACGAACTGCCTTACCACTAACAATCGGATGTAATTTTGTACTTGAAATTTTGGGGCTAAGAGAGGGGAATTGCTGGTTGAAAATATTAGGTAGGGAGGAGAGAAAAAGTGTAAAAGGAAATGGAATAAAAAGTGGCTTATAAAAAGGAAGTCAAGAGAGTGAAAAGTGGATCATATCCTAATATCTCTTTCTTACCAATTCCACTTTTTTAGCCATTCAAAATCCTCCCTAATTTCCATCATATGGCTGCCCGCTTCATGCCTCAAACTGCCAAAAATATTATGCCCATATGGGCCATAAATCTAGTCTAAATCCAAATAATGTTCAATGCAAGTTTAAATCTTATTTAAATACGCTGATATCGTATATCGATCAATATATTTATAACTATTATAAACACACTGTTTAATATTTTTCAATACACATCAAACCAAAATTTTATAATTAATATCTCATAAATATTAATTAATTAATAAATTTACAATAATTTATTAATTAATTAAATTAGGTGGTAAAATTAATATTCAACGTTTCAGTTGTGTGATTCTTAGGTGTAAATTTGGTCAGGGATTAATATAGAACAATTCAAATATTAACGTTCACACGTCACTTAGCCAGTTGTAACAACCCACACTTTAATGGGCTCGAATTTCGATTAAATCAAAATCCAAGTCCACTAGGATATAGATCGTTAGTTTTGGTAACCTGTAATAGACATAAGTATATCAGAGAACAGACTCATAGTGGAATGGTGAAATATAATAGAACATATATGCTGACTAAGGCTACCATCTTGGAACCAATAGTATTCCTTTAATATCTGATTGCGTTACCAACGCTGAGCATGAATGAAAAGACTTCACCATCTATAGTTTCCATTTTGCACTAGTAGCCTTTATCTCTTAACCTATCATGTGGGTTTTAATGAGGAGGGGGTCAGAACAACCTTCTAGTGATTGGAAAATTACATATCTTATTCATGACACTAATTTATGCCGATAGATTTCTATTTATGTATCATGTCTATTATTCATGGTTATTCAGTTTAATTCCATCTAAACATAAGATATGTCCAACATTCTCTAAGGTATAACTATATATGTGCATATATATAAGCGTTGTACTAACCAAAAGAAAACCTCGGCTACTTAATACTTCCTAAATAAAAAGGAGGCAAACCCAATTGCCATCTCAACCACAAAGGGGGCCTTCCATAACGTAATCGCTAGTTAGCCGACCCTTAGCTACAAAGGCCGATGACTCCTAGAACAGCTTTGTAATCTAATTTGTCATATTACTAATGTATCTCAAAGACTCATCTATGGGTTACCACCTCCGACAAATAAACTACTAATTAAACTTTGAGGTCTTTGTGTATCTCATACGGATTCTACAGTAGTAGAAAGTAAAATCCATCAGGGCATAACCTAAGCTTTACTAAGGACCGCTAGTGGTCAAAGCCTATATGCTAGCCGTACTACTAAGTACCGGTCCTACAACAACATTGACATAGCCCATTGACCTCCGATAGGCAAAATTCCATTTAGACTAACCTATTGTAAGTCAAGGAAAAACACCCATCCTAGTTACTTAATACATGTTGTTAGAAATGAAGCGGACCCCATTTTCCTATTAGGTACCATCGTAGGTTATTTAAGACTTCTTATATAGGGATGAGGAAGACCTAACGGCAATTTAATAGCTTCTACCCCAAAGTAAACCCCTTGACATCCTTAAAGATACCGATCTATTTTATACTTCAAATCCAAGACGAACCCTTGGTATATTTCCCTATACATATACGCAGACATATATCCCTTCCTTACAGGTCCTATAGTTGGAGATGTCCCATTTCAATAGAACATATATACAATTGCCGGTGGTCTCTAGGTGAAGGGCAAACTTCTATTATGTAACTTGACTAATCTCGCATCCCAACCCATTCTAAACCAAACCAATTATTATATGCATAAATATTGGGTTTGGCCCATTAATTTACATTCGTCCTTATGTACTATTAAGGCTATATAATTTCCTAATATAAAAATTATATTGCCTTCTAAGTTTATTCACCAATACCCCCCTAATTATTTGCTATGAGCCTCTTTCTATCTATCTTATTACGTATATTCCTCGCTTCCTTCTATGTCCTATAAATGCATTTATGTCCCCATTTAATTTCTATAATTCTCAATTAACTACACATTTATTGCCCACTAAATTTGCTTGCTTGTAAATTTAGGAGTTACTTTCCATTTCAACCTTCTAGTCTTTTTATTTACTACGGTACTAATAACTAGTTGTCCGAAATATAACTAATATGAATACCGATGTATATTACGCATTATTTATTACCCAATGTGTGTGTATTAATCGGTAGGTGCAGTTATAGGTGCGTGCATGCTCGCATGTGTGTGTGTGTGTTCCTATCTCTATCTTATTAATTCCTATGCTTAGGAATTCTAGAACATACACTTATATGTACATTCTGTAAAGAATATTTATTTCCATATTTTAATATATGTAATGGCCCTAAATTTAAATTAATCAAATAAAATTAATTAAAAGGCCAGGGCGACCCAAACAAGAGAAGCAAGGGGAAATAAATGAATGGAAAAGGGTTATGAGGGCCCAAGCCCAAAATATTGTGGGACAATAAACATTACTCCTTTTATTCATTCATTTCATCCTACCTAAAATAAAATAAACAAAAGAAAACTCTAATGGTGGTGGCATAAAGAGGACAACGAGAAAGAAGATAATGAAAATGTAAGTTAAATGGGATTAAGAAGACTATAGCAAAACATCCTAAAGATCTAGGAGAGTAATACTTAACCTATCTACACCGATCCCTAATACTAGGTTTAAGGTCTAAATTTGTATGTATTTATGTATGATGGGGTTCATACGGACTTTTATTAACAAATATAAAGGTTTAATGAATGTTTTAGGCAAGGATGGATATATATGGGATGTTTAGATAGGTTTCCCCTATATTGACGATTTTGAAAGATAATAGAATCATATACGATGCTCTAATCATGATTTTAGAGATGGAATTTTAGTTTGAGAAATTTCTTAAACTTATATGATTTATTGAAGGTGCGCAACTAGATAATAAATAAGAAAAATACCCTTAAAAGTCCAAATAGAGATTAAATATGTTAGAACAAGTATTCACAAATTTTATGGGAATTTTGTTAAGATTTTCTGTAAGGAAAATGAAACCAAAATGGGCTAAGAACTGCATTGGGGCAGGGAGAATTGCAGGGATGCAAGAAAATAAAATTATATGAGAAAAACATGTCAATAGATGTTGAAAAAAAAGAAACCAGATCCAAATCATTTGCTAAAAAGAAAGAAAAATGACATTGCAAATAACAAAAAGTGAAATAGGGATGAATGGTACAACGACAAGTGTAAATACATTGTCAGAGATGTTAGGGTTTGTCTGATACGGCGTTAGGGCAGCAGCTCTACATTTATTAGGTAAGAACCGCGCACGGTAGGAAAGGATCATGCTGCGCAATAATTGGGAAGGGAATACTTAATGAAAAATTGGGAAGCACTCAATGTTTGGGAAGGGTGGTACTGTGCCAAGAAAAGTAATAAACAAAACCTAATAAGATAAGTAGGATGTACTTAGAGAGAGGCCAAGTCAGTAATGGTATAGAATCCTGTGCTAGAAATAAGGTTAGAAGGGCTATTGACGTCAAATGATGATGCTCACTTGAATGCACACCTTGGGAAAGTAAGGAGAGGCATTTAACTTCCAGGAACTGCAATGAATACCATTAGTAAAACAAATGTTTAAAGTGGATGCACATCTTAGGAAGGTGAGGAGAGACATTCATGAATGCACACCTGGGGAAGGTGAAGAAAGGCATTATACTGTGCAAGGAACAGTATTAAAAACTTTGAAGGAAATAATAATAATAATAATAATAATAATAATAATAATAGTAAGTAAGAATTGCATGGGGCGCAAAACTAAGTAGTTTAAGAAGAACAATAAGACAAGCGTGGGGCACAATATTAAGCAGCTAAAGAAGAATAAGTAAGGCCTGCATAAGGTGCGGTACAGTTAAAGGATAAGTCAGATCTGGGTGGGGCGCAGTATTAAACAATTAAAGGAGAAAGAAGAAGATGCATGGGGCGTAGTATTATAGTAGATTAAATAATAATCTAAGGTGGAAACCAAGTGGGGACTGTGCAAAGTGCATAGTAAAGTATTGTAATGAAATAAAAGCATGAACTAAATTGGGAATTGAGTGGGGTTTGTGCCGGGGGTGCAGTAGTAAAAGGGGACCGCTTAGGGAAGCGTAAGATGCAAAAGTAAATAAGAATCAATTGCATCAATACTTTGAATGGCACTTGATGTTTGGATAGTGAGGAAAAAAACCCTACCAATGCAGTATAGTTTGGTCTCGTTATATGATTGTTTTAGGTAAGTATTATTCACACCAGATTTTATGTCCGACACATGTTTTTATCATTGTTTTTCCCATAAACTCATGGGTGCTCATTTGAGTAGGCCAAGTTTATAGGATTAAACAGGTATGAAATAAGGGCTGCGTTACGAAGATAGAGGACGGAGCATGAGTCTTGTGACTAATAAAGATTTTTGTTTTCGATGTACTAAGGAGTGCGGGCTGCATCATCATATGTTGACCCGACTCTTTACTGTGTTATTTTCTATTATATTTGACTCCTGCGTGGGCATGTCCTTGGGTTTAATTGTGACAGAAGTATGTGTAAAGAATGCTCAATCAAATTTTTATGTAATTAAAAGTATTCAGTTGCTCTGTTTACTTTATCTGTGTTTAATTAATAAACTGAACTCACTTTCGTAGTTGGAAGATAATTAAGTTGATGACCGCAACATCATCGGCGTTCGTTTTCAAGTCTCAAGAGGGGGATTACATTTTGGTATTAGAGCCTAAGTTAGGGGCACTTAAGTAAAATAGAGCTAGATAATTAGGAGAAGTATTTAAAATAAAATGAACACCCTAGGGAGGGATGCACTAATACATATAACGTAGTTGCATGTCGCTATATAGATATGTAGAAGATATATCTATCCTTCCATTGTTGTTCCACTCTCTATCTTTTCCTTTCCGATGAAGACCTGCTTAATAGAAAAGCAAGATGGATTTGAGAAGTGGAAGAGTTATGATAGAGGAGCAAGTGTAAGAAGAGAGGCTAAAGGTACATAGACTAATGTAAGGAATGAGGAAGAAGTCCCAAAAGCAGTAGGAGAGGAAGCTGTATAGCCAACAAATGAGGCAAGCATGGATGTGAATGTTCTATTTATGCAGTTCATGGCTTAGATAATGAGGGAAGAAGCACTGGAGGCAGTTCAGCCACGACCTACAATGGTGAAGGAGGATATCTTAAAGATGAATAACAATTATAAAAACCTAGGAGGAAAGGTATTTACAAGGAAGGAGCCTCCAATTGGAGTGCTAAATTGGGTAAGAAGTTATGAGCGCATATTTGTAGACTTAGGATTGAATGACGCATATAAGAGAAAGTTAGCATCAAGGCAGTTGCAGGAAGATGCACTGGACTAGTGGAAGATAGTAGTTGCTGAGACCTTAGAGGAGGAAATAACTTGGAAGCAGTTCAAAGAGAGATTTGAGGTGTAGTTTATATCAAAATCTCAATAGAGTATGCCATTGAGAGAGTTTATTGATATGAAGCAGGGTGATCTTATAATGGAGGGGTATATCCAGAAGTTTAATTCTTTAGCTAACTATGGCATGGAGTCATCAACACTTCGATAAACAAGAATGAGGAGTTATCCGGGGCTTGACGCAAGGTCTTGATCATAAGGTGATGGCTCATTTAGCATCTCCTTTTGAGTTTGTAGTTGAGATGGCTAGAAGGTATGATGGGATGTACCAAGAGCAGAGAAAGGTGGAGGTGCGACCTAGAGCAGAGCAGAAGAAGAAGTTTACCCCATATACGGAAGGCAAGAAAGAAGTGCAAAAGGTGAAGGGAGTGCAGTTGCTAACACAAAGGTTGTATGCTTTAACTGCGGACAAAAGGGGCATTATACTTCGAGGTGCTCTACTCCCAGAGAATCTGGGAAGATGAAGTTCTTCAAGTGTGATAAAGTTGGACATTTGAAGATGGACTGCCCAGACCTTAAAGCACAAGTTTATGTTTTGGAGGGACCAAGGGAAGGACCATCTGCAGAGGAAAGAGGCAAGGGGAAAGTCTTGGATGGTATGGTTTTGATTTCTGGTATTTCAGTTAGAGTATAGTTTGATATTGGACTACACATTTATTTATAGATAAAGAATTGGTTGATAGATTTGGGTTAGAGGTTATCTATTTAGTCACTTCTATATGTGCAGCAAATCCTGATATGGGGTATGCCACTCTTGGATTGAGATATACTAAAGTTGATATCTAGTTAGGTGAATGTAAGTTTTCATGTGATCCCTACGTGTTTGACTTCATATGCTTTGGAGTTATTCTAGGGATGGACTGGTTAAATAAGTATAGTCTAAGAGTGCACTACGCTGAAAGGATAGTTTCTTTGTGTCATCCGGACCGCTGAGGTAGAGTATATGTGGTCTTGGTAGAATGTGAAGAATCATGCATGAGTGTTTTATTTGCTTTAATTTCAGAGGAAGACGATCTTGGAGCAGTACGTGTAGAGAAGGAGTTCCGAGATGTATTTGAGTCAGTTTTAGAGTTACCACCCCCGAGAGCAATGGAGTTTTGAATATATTTACTACCCAAGACCAAAATGTTTAGTTGACCCCTCAAGTAGATGTCTCCAAAGGAGACAGAGGAGGTGAAGAAGAAATTGGCAGAGTTAAAAGGAAAGAGCTTCATAAGGCCAAGTAGTTCGCCTTGAGCATCGGTAGTGTTTGTGAGGAAGTTCGATGGGTCATTGAAACTATGTATAGACTATTTGAAGCTGAATGAAAGGACAGTAAAGAATGAGTATCATTTGCCGAGAATTGTTGATCTATTTGATCGGTTTAGTGGAGCTAAGGTGTTTTCGTTGTTGGACTTGGCTGCATGGTTCCATCAGGTGAGAGTTGCAGAGGAAAGCATACCTTTGACTGTGTTTAGAATAAGGTACGGTTCATATGAGTGGTTGGTTATGCCATTTGGGTTGACCAATGCACCTTTATTCTTTATAGACTTGATGAACATGATCTTCCGAGATTAGCTTGATAGTTACGTGTTGGTATTTATCGATGACATCTTGGTGTATTCTAAGGATGAGGAGGAACACGCAGTTCACCTAAGGCTTGTTCTGAAGACGTTGAGACAACATAAGTTGAAGGCGAAATTTTCTAAGTGTCATTTTTAGAGGAGGGTAGTGAAGTTCCTAGGCCATGTGATTTTAAAAGAAGGGTTAGCTGTAGATCCTTCAAAGGTTGAGGCAGTAAATGGGTGATGAGACTTGAGACTATGATATAATACAAAGTTTCTTAGGATTGGTTGGCTATTACCAGAGATTTATCAAAGACTTCTCCTGTATAGCTCTGCCAATGACGAAGCTGACCGGGAAGGTAGAGTAGTTTTTTTGGGTGTAGGAGTGTGAGAAGTAATTCCATGAACCGAAGTGTAGATTGACGAATGCACCTGTGTTGGTAATACTTAAAGGGAATAACGATATGACCATATACACTGATGCATCAGGATTAGAGTTAGGTGCAGTATTGATGTAGAAGGGTAGAATAATTGCTTATGCATCTAGGCAGTTGCGACCCCATGAAGTTTGATATCCAACTCATGATTTGGTGTTGGCAACGGTTGTCTTCTCGTTGAAGATTTGCAGACATTATCTCTTAGGGGAGAGGTTTGAGTTGTATACTGACCACAAGTCCTTGTGATATTTATTTTCTCAGAAGGAGCTAAACATGAGGCAATAGAGGTGGTTATAGTTTCTAGCATCATATGTTTTTGGGACAGAGCACACCCCAGGAAAAAGCAACAACGTAGATGATGCCTTGAGCCGAAAAAAACAAAGTCCTATTTTGGCAATGATAGAGGAACGAACCGTTTTAGAAACGTTGTCTATGAGTGATGTGTAGTTTCGGTCTACTGCAGGTTCAAGCAATGCATCCAGAATGCTATCAAGCTTAGAAGTCATCCCTATGCTGGTAGAAAGAGTAACCGAACTGCAGAAAGAAGACAAATTCTGCACAGTCACAATAAGGAATTTAGACTCAGGAGTCGAAGCAGTATAGCTGAAGGGATTCAGTGTTGATAAAGAAGGCACACTATAGAAGAATTGTAGGTTGTTTGTTCTAAGTATAGATGAACTGCAGAAGAAAGTATTGGATAAATGCCATCTTTCAAAGCTTACCATACACCCTGTAGGTATGAAGATGTACCGAGATATAAAGTGGAGTTTCTTCTGGAAAGGGATGAAGAAAGACATTGGAGAGTATGTGAGAAGATGTCTTACATGCCAACAGATGAAGGTAAAACATCAAAAGCCAAGTGGGCTTCTACAGCCTTTAGAGGTTCCAATGTGGAAATGAGATTTAGTATCTATGGACTTTGTAGATGGGTTGTCAAGGACAAGGGCATGGAATGAAGACATAATGGTAATAGTTATCAGTCTAACTAAGTTTTCCCATTTCATTCCAGTGAAGGCTAAGAGGACTGCATTGAAGTTAGCTGAAATATATATGAAGGTAATAGTGAGACAGCATGGGGTGTCTAGTACTATTATTAGTGATCAAGATACGCGGTCCACTAGTGCATTTTGGCGAAGTTTGCATAAGGTATTAGGTACAGAACTGGGCATGAGTACTGAAGACCATCCACAAACAAATGGGCTGACTGAGAGGATCAATATGGTCCTGGAAGACTTGCTAAGAGCATGCATCTTAGATTTCGATGGATTGTGAGAGAATTACTTACATCTGGTAGAGTTTTCAAATGACAATAGCTATGAGAGCAGTATTGAGATGGCTCCAATTAAGGCATTGTATGGAAGGCTATGTAAGTCGCCTGCATGTTGGTTGGAGGAAGGGGATAGGATTGTGTTGGGACCAACTGTGGTGACGGATGCTATTAAGAAGGTAGAACCGATCCAAGCTAGAATGAAGGCAGCATGGTCTAGGCAAAAGAGTTATGCCGACACAAGGAGGAAGGAACTAGAGTTCGCAATATGCGATCAAGTGTTTGTGAAGGTATCTCCGATGGGGGGTGTAATGCATTTCGGGAAAGCTGGAAAGTTAGCACCCAGATATGTAGGATTGTTTTCTATCATATATAGGATTGGGAAGGTAACATATAAGGTGGATCTGCCTAGTATTTTTTTATCGATCCATAATGTATTTCACATATCATGGTTGTAGAAATGCATTAGAGATCTGGGCACAATAGTTAATCAGTGCGCGGTAGGAGATTTGGTCATAAAGCCAAATACAATGTATCTGCACAGACCGGTTCGAATTGTGGATCGAGATGAGAAGCCGCTCAGAACAAGGTAGTGAAGCTAGTGTGCGTCCAGTGGATCGCATATCGGGAGGATGTACGTGGGAAATAGAGGACAAGTTAAGAAGACCTCTCTAGAGTTATTCGTTTTAGATTAGCGTATGACTTATGTATTGAGTTGTACTGCTATAAACCATATATATGTATGAAAATTATGGATGTTTACCGTATTAGTAGACAGAACTAGTACGTTTTATATGCATGGATTGGGAATTCATGGGTATGCTGAGGGTAAGCATGAATTAGAGAACAAATCTCTACTGAACCTTAATTGAATTTCAAGAACGAAATTCCTTTAACGAGGGAAGACTGCAACGACCCTAAATTTAAATTAATCAAATTAATTAATTAAAAAGCCAGGGCAGCCCAAACAAGAGAAGCAAGGGGATATAAATAAATGGAAATATGGTGCAAGGGTCCAAGCCCAAATTATTATGGGACAACAAACATTACTCATTTCTTTTCATTCATTTCATCCTACCAAAAATAAAATAAAAGTGAGAGAAGAACTCTAATATTTATTGGCGGGTTAAAGAGGGCAAAGAGAAAGAAGATAAGGAAAACGCAAGTTAAAAGGGAATTCAGAAGACTAAAGGAAGAAATCTTAAAGATCTAGATGAGTAAAACTTAACCTATCTACACCAATCTCTAATACATGGTTTCGGCCTAGATTTGTATGTTTTTAAGTATGATGAGGTTCGTATGGATTTTTATTACAAATATAAATGTTTAATGAATGTTTTGACAAAGGATAGATAAACATGGGATGTTTAGATGGGTTTCCCTACTTTAATGATTTCAATTGATAACGGAAATCATATATGATGTTCTAATCATGATTTCAGAGATGGATTTTTAGTTTGAGAAATTTATTAAACTTATATAATTTTATATGATTTATTAAAGGTGCGTAACTATAGAACAAATAAGGAAAATCCCTTTAAAGTTAAAAAAAGATTAAGTATGTTCGAACAAGTGTTCACAAATTTTCCAGGAATTTATTAACATTTTCTATAAGAAAAATGAACCAAAATGGGCTAAGAATTGCGTTGGGGCAGGGAGGAACTATAGGGACGCAAGAAAAAAAAATTATATGGGAAAACATACTAATAGATGTCAGAAAAAAGAAATGAGATCCAAATCATTTGCTAAAAAGAAAAAAGGACATTGCAAATAAAAGAAAATAAAATAGGGACGAATGAGATAACCACACGTGGAAAGACATGTCAGAGATGTCAGGGTTTGTCTAAAATAACGTTGGGGTAGCAGCTCTACATTTATTAGGTAAGAACAGCACATGGCAAGAAAGGATTATGCTACGCCATAATTGGGAAGGGAATAATTAATAATAAAAGTGAGAAGCACTCAACATTAGGGCAGGGTGGTACTATGCTAAGAAAAGTAATAACGAAACCGAATAAAAGGTAAGTAGACATGACTCAGGGAGAGGCCAGGTCAGTAATGGGGAGGGATCTTGCGCTAGAAATAAGATTGGAAGGGTTATTGACGCCAAGGGGGGGATGCTCACTCGAATGCACACCTTAGGAAGGTATCATGTGCTAGAAATAAGGTTGGAAGGGCTATTGATGTCAGGTGAGGATGCTACTCGAATGCACACCTTGAGAAGGTGAGGAAAGGCATTCAACTTCAAGGACCGTGTGGCAGTTCCACTAGTTAAACAATTTAAAGAGGATACATACCTTAGGAAGGTGAGGGGAGGCATTCACGAATGCACACCCAAGGAAGTGAAGAAAGGCATTCGACTTCGCGGGGAATAGCATTAAATAAGTAAGAACTGCATGGAGCACAATATTAATCACTTCAAAGGAAATAATAATAACAGGTAAGAATTATGCAGGGTGCAGAACTAAATACTTTAATAAGAACAATAAGACATGCGCATGACGCAGTATTAGGTAGCTAAAAAGAATAAGTAGACCTGCATAGGGTACAGTATTAAACAGTTAAAGGATAAGTAAGACCTATGCGAGGTGCAGTATTAAATAGTTAAAGGAGAAGTAAGAAGATGCAGGGGGCATAATATTATAGTAGATTAATAATAATCTAAGATGGGAACCAAGCGGGGACTGTGCAATGTGCGCAGTAGCAAAGTATTGTAATCAAATAAAAGAAAACTACATTAGGAATTGAGTGGGGTCTACGCCGAGGGTGCAACAATAAAGGGGGACCTCTTAGGGAAGCGTAAGATGTAGACGTAAATAAGAACTAATTGCGTCATTACTTTGAATGACTCTTATGTTTGGATAGTGAGGGGCACACCCAACCTATGCAGTATGGTTTGGTCTCAAATATATGATTGTTTTGGGTAAGTATTATTCACACCTGATTTTATGTCTGACCCATGTTTTTATCATTGTTTTCCCTATAAACTCACGGGTGCTAATTTAACTAAGCTAAGTCTACGAGATTAAACAGGTATGACATAAGGGCTGTAGTACAAAGATCAAAGATGGAGCAGGAGGCTTATAGCTAATAAATATTTTTGTTTCCACTATACCAAGGGGTGCAGATCGCATCATCATATGTTTACCCGATTCTTTACTATGTTATTTTCTATTATACTTGACCCCTGGGTGGGCACATATTTGAGTTTTGTTGTGACAGAAGTATATGTAAAGAATGCTAAAACAAATTTAATCTAATTAAAAGTATTTGGCTGCTATGTTTACATTGTATGTGTTTTACAAGTAAACTGAACTCACTTTCATCATTGGAAGATAATTAAGGTGATGATTGCAACATCATCGGCGTTCATCTTCGAGTCTTAAGTGAGAGATGTTACAATACATTAGAGTTATCCTTCCCAAAAAGGAATACCGTTATAACATTCCATAAATTACCCCAAAGTGAGACTTTTGCTCCATTTAAAAGTACAAGAAATTATCTCTTTTCTTTTATCGAAATAGGCAGTGTAGACTACAAAGAAGTACATCCATAGTTTGCACATCTCTTTCATTTTTGGTATGTCCATTAATATTTCAAATGACGCACTTTTATACATAGTTTTGGAATTAGATAATTTATGAAAATTGCATGGAAATGGATACAACTCAATTGTACCCACAATGCTTCCAATAAATTAAAACATAGAATTTCACATTCAAAGTAAAATTAGGGCAATCTAAATCCATGCTAACAATTTACGACCCAATTATCATAAATTTGGAATAAATCTTGCAATATTATCAACACTATTTTAACAAATTTAGGGACTAATTTCTAAATTTCCAAATTATAGCTTAAATACCATTCCTATTCCAATTACATAACTTATAGAATATGTAAGCAAGAATTCAAGTGAATATGCTCTTTCTAAGCCTACAACTCCACAGATTTTACATAGACATAATAATTAAGTAAAACTCAACGATATAAATTTCAATGTTATATATAAATTATATAATTTCCCACTCATCTTTCTAAGTTTTAAAATCTCCCAAATTTGAATTCATCTCTCTAATTTTACTCCTTTTGCCTTTCCAATCCAAAAATACATATAACAAGATATATACATACCCATTAAAATTACAGATCTGAGTGGAGATTTGAATTAAGTAGAATATAGATTTATAATTATAAAGTTTACCTTTTTCCGCGGTATTGATTCGCTCCTTCTCTTCTTCTCTTTTATTTTCTGCCCTTCTCTAATTATATATACATATAATATAATAGTTTATAATTAATAGAAGATCGGAGAAGGTGGAATGGCAGAGCCTCGCTGTTTTGACAAGAAAATATGAGAAGAAAAGTGATGGGCTGGGCCTGTATTTATAGGCGCTTGATTCAATCATATCCATTAGATTTAAAATAATAAAATTTGGGTCGTTCGTCCAAGGTTCAACACTAGGCATTACACTCGCTATCGGTCGATTGGCCCAAGGAGAGGGGTCGAATGGTAGGTCCGCGTGGTTATATTATTTATTTACTTTTAAAATCTTATTTAATTATTTTTGTTTTGAAAAATTCAAATGATGATAACTTCTTCGTTTGAACTCCAATCACAAAACTCCATGTATGAAAGTTGCTCAGAAAATCATCACGAACACAATGTTGCAAGTTTAATTGCCAAATTATGACATTTTCTCAATATTAGTTCAAATTTTAGCTTAACATTTAAATATTTTTTTGAATATATGGAATTTAAATAAAATTGCAATAAATATAAATTCGAAATATATGTTATCTTCTTTATTCGATGGTCAGTATGCAAGAAATACAAGTCATCTCTCTTTACTCAAATTCAAAAATCAAAAAAGGAGTGGATATGTAAATTCTTATTTCTAAAAGTCATCATATCGAAATGATCAAGTTATCTTCTTCTTCGCCGACTATTAAAGGAGGTATTGAGCTCTTATGGAAGCTTAGAAATGTCTAACCCAAATTATGATTTGTGCTAAGAGAGGGAAAGGAGAGAGAGAGGCCCCATTTTAGGTAGGGGTGAATCTATATTTATAGAGATTGGAGAGTGGCATACCTTGCTTGGATTGGTTTAATTGAAGTTGACACAGATCAGTGACTTAGCAAGATGGATGGTCTTCATGGAGCCACTTGTCATTATCTCAATACTTTGGTAATTCATGCTGATCACAATCTTGGCCATGGTATCAACAAAGAAGGCATGGTAGTATAAGAGTGTTTTAGAGCTTTGCTACACATGATTCCCTTCATACTAATACACTACTTCTTTATATAGGTTATTGCTTGAATTTCACCATTATATGATGGTTTGTTCTTAACATTTGTTTGTCTTCAGCTTCAATAACTTTAATTGATGACCCTGATCAACATTCAATGGCTATAATTGATGCATGATGGCTTATGTTGGAACGTGAGGGCTCTATTCAATACAAAGCAACTTTAATTATATACGATAGCTTGCGCTTCATTACGATGGCTTGAACCAACATGATTTATCATGATAGCTCCTTATCCATTCGACAACTTGAATTATTATGATGGCTTGAATAATTGCGATTGCCTGAATATCTCCCCATGATGGCTTTAGCATGTACATTTCGTGATTGCTTTAATAGATGCCTCATGATGACTCCTGGCTCTTTGTATCATGATACCTTTGTTAATTCTTCATGATAGCTCTTTCCTGCATTACTTCACAATGGTTTCTATGTGTTATCATTCACTCATGACAACCTTTGGAACTACCACGAAAGCTTTATCAAGTTGCTTCCTGGAGACTTCACTATGGCCTTGACTTATCATTTGAGATGGCACACACTTACTATATTTGAACTTCTCATGACAACTCTCGTTTTTCCTTTGAAGATAACAGGATCGAAGTGGTTTTTGGATAATTAAATCTGATCCCGGTCTCTTCGAAATGATCAACGAATTTAGCCAGATTTGATAGTCACTTATTTAACTATTAAGTAACACACATAAGCAGTCACTAAGCCCGTATTATAAATCCTTTCAAAACATTCATTTCAAATTATCTCTTTACAAAGACATATATACAATTCTCTTCCATAAGATTTGTTCTTACTATATTTAATTATCCGTAAGATTTGACTTTGATGAAACATTCTCTCTAGTAATTAAGCCAACGACAATCAGAATTGTTCTTACTATAGATTGCATAGAAATTGGAAAATCAGACATTTGGATATAAATAATGCTTTTCTAAATGGGGATTTAAAAGAAGTTTACATGGAGCAGCCACAAGGCTACAAGCAAGACAGAAGATTAGTGTTCAAACTGAATAAAGCCATTTATGGGCTTAAACAGGCTCCCAAAGTCTGGTTTAATAAACTGAAATTCACATTAACAAATTTGGAATTTCAGTCTACCAAATCAGACAAATCATTATTTATAAGAATTAATAATGTTTCAACTATGTACATACTAATATATGTTGACGACTTGACCATCATAGGTAATAATGAGTCAGAGATCAACATTTTCATTCAGCTTTAAGACAGACAATTCTCAATAAAGGATTTTAGAGCACTAAACTATTTTCTGGGAATTGAAGTTACAAGAATATCAGAATCAGAAATATTTCTATGTCAAAGAAAGTACATCATAGAAATTCTAACCAAAGAAAAAATGGATGCAGCAAATTCTTTACCAACACCAATGATAACATGCCATCATTTATCATAACACAAGGGAGAACCTATACTTAATGATAAACAATACAGAAGTATTGTTGGTGCATTACAATATGCAACCATTACAAGACCAGAAATATCATTCAATGTTAACAAAGTGTGTCAATTTATGCAGGATCCAAAAAATGAACACTGGAAAGTTGTAAAAAGGATACTCAAATACTTAAAAGGGCACTGCTAATCATGGTTTGAAGCTTAAAGAATGCAAACATCTAAACATAACAGGATTTGCCGATGCTGATTGGGCAACAAATTCTGATAATAGAAGATCTACCACAGGATACGGTATATATATTGGAAATAATCCAGTTTCTTGGTGTTCTGAAAAGTAACCAACTATATCTAGATCAAGTACTCAAGTAGAATATAGAAGCATAGCATGTGCAATAGTAGAAATTATATAGATACAATCATTGTTAAGTGAACTGAGAGCAGCACAGATACAAAGCCAATACTATGGAGTGATAACTTAAGTGCAATTTCATTATCAGCTAACCCAGTATTGCATTCCAGAACCAAACATATGGAAATAGACTTATACTTTGTTCGTGAATAAGTGATACAAGGAAAATTGCAAGTTAATCACGTACCTGCGACTTACCAAATTGTAGATGTTCTTACAAAACCATTATCAACAAAGAAGTCATTGAGTATAACCCTTAGCCACAAGCATTGCTTTATATCTTGTAATGGTTCCATCAAGATTTTACTTTAATCTAAATGTCCAATTGCATCCCACTATATTTTTGTTTTCGGGTGGATGAACTAAATTCCATGTTTTATTCTTTATGAGTGCATTATATTCTTCATCCATGGCCTTTTTCAAATTCTTGTTATTTACTGCCTGATCAAAGTTGTTTGGTTCTTCAGATGTAACGACTGCAGTATATATTTTTGGCTTAAATATGCCACTCTTTGATCTGGTAGTCATTGGATGTCCAATTTGAACTGGTTGTCTGACATGTATTTGTTCACTTGTGTTGTCTTGTTTGGTAATTGAATGCTCATACTCTCTTCCTTGACTTGTACTTTGTGCTTGATCATTTGTAGGAGTGTGATTGAACCGATCAGATTGCCCTACTTTTTCATATTCTGGTTCATTGAGCACTGTGAGTTATGGATCAGAGTGATCTGAGCCCTCTCCAATCCATTTCATGTTCTGCTCAGTTTGATATTGAGGTACATTTGATATTAATGCTTTTGGATTATATACTTTTTGTGTTGTCACCACACCTGTACTAGAAAATGGAAATACATTTTCATTGAAAATAGCATGTGTGCTCACAAGTATTTAGTGTGAGCATCAAAAAAGGATATATAGTAATTAAAACCATAATATGAATTGACTGATGCTAGACCCCACAAGCCAGCAGCAACCAATTCAAGTGGTTTTTCATACTTTGTTTATGAATCTGTAAATGAGAGTTAATGGCTTTTGCTCTTTGACAGTATGTGTACATATATGGTAAAAAATGTTTTCAAAAGGAACTTTATTATCTATTAAAACCTGCTTTACAACGTTGGCATTAGGATGCCCTATCTTGTTATGCCAAGAATTAAACACATTATATTTTCTTTCTGTAATTACAGAAAGATTACAACATCTCTTCTTTACCTTTGATTTTCCTTAATTAATAAGACTAAAGTTGTATAGCCCTCTATTAGCATTACCCTGCAAAAGAATTTCTTTAGTAAGTATATCTTTGACTAAGCAGTAATTAGGGTATAATTCAAAATAAATATTGTTGTCACTTGCAAATTGTGATACACTCATGTGATTTTTATTTATTTGTGGCACTCTCAATAAATTATTGAGATATAGCCGTCTTTCAACTTTAAGATAAGCAAGTCCAATGTGTGTAATTTTAATACTGCCACCATTTCCCATGTATATGGCCTGTTTACCTCTATACTCCTTTTGTCCAAGATTTAGGTTGTCTAGGTTACTTGTGATATGATTAGTAGCCCTTGAATCAGGTTACCAGCTTTCATATGATATATCATTTAGTTTCATTATTGAATTTTGTTGATAACTTCTTGAACTATCTGATTGATTGCTTGAAACAACTTTGGCGACATTGGTACTTGGATTTATTTTTCTTCGATTGTTTTGATTCTGACCTACTACATAATTTGCATTAAATCTGAAATAACATTTAACTTCAGTATGACCAACTTTCTCACATATTTGACACTTTGATCTGTTGCTATTGTTCCATCTTCCTTTACGTCTTGATATATTAGAGTAACCACCTCTTTGATAAGACTGGTATGCTTTGCTATTGCTTTGTCCTTTGTTTTTATAATTGGCTGCATAATTAATAGACATGTCTACATCAATTGGTTTCTTATGATCTATCCTTCCTTCATGAGCAAGAAGGGTGGAATGAACATATTCTATAGATGGTATAGCTCTTTTTGATGAAATTACTGCTACAACTGACTCATATTCTTCATTAAGACCATTTAGAATGGTTAAAACTTGCTCTATGTCTAAAACTTTATGGCCTGCAGCTTCTAACATAACACATCTTATCTTGATCTTTGATAAGTATTCTTTCATAGGCAGATTATCTTTTTTGATATTATGCAACAATTTTTATAATGCATGACTTTGGTTGCAGATTGAGTATTGAATATTCTTTCAACAATGGTCCAAATCTTATTTGATGTTTTGCATCCAAGAAATTATGACAATAAATTGGTCCTAATAGATGATAGCAGGCATGAACTTATAAGTCTGTCTTATCTATGATACTTTGTGTATTCCTCATTACGTATCATCTTGTTTTCTTGATTGGCTATAAATTTAGGAGGAATAGAGAGGGTACGAAGAACAAATCCTTCAAGACCATAACCTTGAAGTGCAGTTTCTATTTGGAGCTTCCATAATAGATAGTTATCTTCTTCAAGATGGACAGTTATCAGTTAGCTCTAAGGGCTGATTACTATCTTAATGAGGTTTTCATTGTCTGTGGCAAGTTGTTGGGTATTAGCAGAGTTTTCTGATGTTGCTGAGTTGTTGTTATCTTCAGCCATGATAATACAACTCTAAAGTTGAAAGACTTGAAGGATTTTAAAGGCAGATAGATTCAAGAAGAGCTTCAAGAAGCAGGAAACATGTTAGATGCAACAAAACTTAGATGATGAGATCACTCTGATAAGTTCTTGGCATGGCACTTACTTTTCTTGTAGACTTTGATGAATTTCTTGATTTCTGTTTTGGTTGTCCTGAGTCCTTTTTTGTCTCAGAATTTGCTAAATTCAAGTTGCAGCCAGGAATTGATGAATTCCTAGGCAAAGCACCGGTCTTTGGCAAGTTCTTCAAATCCCAGATGATGAGAATTAACTCTGATAGGAATTTGACTATCGGGTGATGATCTTTAATCTGATGATAGATCAGATTTAATGAAGAATCGGTAAATTTGATCGAATGTTGTTAAGCTTTGGAATGCTCTGATACCATGTTAGAATATTATGAAGAATAAAGATTGTTATTGAATTAGAATTGCATTGGCAGTATCAGATATTATATTTGAAGAAGAAACTGAATTATATTCAATTGATAATTGTTACAGTATGATTGCAATGTATTTATAATAATAAGATGCTGGACTAATGTGCCTTTATAGATACTAAACCTGAAGTCCTTTTGTACCGATAATAATGCAATAAACATTACACTCAGAAACTATCTCTATTCATAATAAAGTGACTATCAACAATTACTTCTTATTTTAGTTTTAAAACAAGTACTTTTGTTTTATAGCATCCACTAGTTGATTCAAATAAAGTGATAATAACTACAAATTAACAAGGACAACATTATTATGCTGGTAAAGCATTCAAGCTTTACCAAATTATAGTTTCAAATCTCTATATATGCACCTTTTTTTAAAAATTGGAGATATTGCTAAAACTCCCATGATTTTCCTTAAATTACTTTCTACGTTGCTTAAGTGGTTGAATACTATAAGAAGATCCATATAAACATGTTAAACAACTTTCTAATTATTATAATACAATAATAACATAATTTCTGTTTTGACCGTCCAAAAAACAAAATTTTAAGGAAAATCAAACACTAAAAAATTGAATAAATTAAAAGCTTGACATACCTATTGCCATGGCTGCAATACTCATATATCTTGCCAATTAAAGTGAATATGATAAATGAAACCTCCACATTGCATCGAACGAACACTCATGTGCTTTCTTCATAAGCCCGGTCCTTCTTTCTGAAAACATAGTTGTCTATTTGTTTTGTTTTCAATTTCCTTGATTTCTATCTTTCCTCTTCCCACGGTCTTTAGTCAATTCAATTCAATGAATGTGCTCTCTTCATATTAGGAAAAAATGGCAAAAAGAAGAAACATTAGAAACATGCACATATGCATATATTACTATTTTGAAGCTAAATGATATGGCAACAAAAGAACAAATTAGTTGTCGTATTAACTTCGTTAATATCATAGATAGAAAGATGATGATTTTAACAACCCATATTTTTAACGATCGGGTATTTAAATAGTTTATTTAAATATTTAATCGTTAATTAAATAAAGGCCCGAAAATGTGATTTTTTGCATATGGCCGAATCAGGACCCGAAACCACTTCCGTTGAGTTCGGATTGACGTTGCAAATTAAAATGAGTATAAGGATTGCTATATTTAGAGATTGACGATCCCGTGGCCAAAACGGTCTCGAAATACGCGAAATTAGCCTTCCAGGACGTAGTCTCAGATGGAGACGCGGTTAGTGCCATTGGATCCGAAAATAAGGTGATGCACGCAGACGAGTTTCGTGACGATCGGACGCATTGTGTGATCGTACGGACTCGAAACGCGTGAATATTTATTTTGAAGATCAAAATAAATGGAATAGAATAATATATAAATACCCAAATTAGATTCTTCCCTCCAAAAATTCAATTGCCATCTTAATGTTCACACCAGAGATTAGAAAATCATGGCCGAACTTCTTTAATCACTTTCAAAAATTCATTTCCCTAAATCCAGGCCACTAAAAATCACCAAATAAATTCTAGCGAGATCGTATCGAAGAGAGCTTTGATTCTATACCCTAGATCTTGGATTTCGTGATGCTTGGTCGAGATTGGTCTTTTGACAGTGGATTTAGGGCTCGATTTTGTTTAGGAATGAGGCAACGATTTGCAAATCGGAGATTATCATTGGATTGCTTGCGACGACGTTCATCACCCTACCAAATTTCATCGAGTGCGGTCATGCATCCCAAAATGCATAGACAAGCATGTTGCTCGTGGCCATGAGTCACGATTCCATTCTTGAGGCCAAGCTTCGAATCGATGGATGAAGATCGTAGAGATTTCGAAGAGAGATTGTTTGGCGAAGACGACAGTCGATTTCGTTGTGAATCGAAGGAGAAATTGAGGAAAGAAGAATCGAAGATATGCACGGTGATGTTATTCTCATGCACGGCCTGTAGCATTCATATTGGAGAAGAAGGATTAATTAATAAACAAGGTAATTAGTTATTTATTTAGTTAATTAATTTATCTCGTTAATCACGATTCTTATTATCTTCATATCTTTTGCATACGAGGTTCATTTTGGATGCGATTTCTTGCATTTGGATCGTATTGGCAAGGTCTACGTTTTGGCACTGGTTTGGATAGATTTGGCTCAGGTGAGTGATATTGTCTCTCACTTTACTATGATTGGTTGTTTATTGTTATGTTGATGCTCAGAAATGATTTTTGTTTTTTAAACATGAAATTATTATATATATGCAGCAGCTATATTTTTATAAAAGAATATATAATTACTTTTAAATGATTTATAAAGAATATCACTTATTTTCCATCATCGTGCCATAGTTAGGGAACTATTAGATTAGATCTATTATTGATGTTATTTCCCACATTAATCGATATGGATGGATTTTTAAGTTGTATGTATGATGTTTTGGATGGATGTATGGTTGTTCGGATGTATGGATGCATGTTTGATTGTTCAGTTTGTTTGTTATTTGGCTATTTTGATTGAAAACGCCGATTAGCAGTGATTGGATTGTATGTAGCATCTTGTATGTTAGAGTTCCGCACACGTGGGAATCTAATAAATGAGATGAGTTGTAAAAGAGGGTTTGGGATACGTGCCGACCGATCTGGATTTCAGAGTGGATGATGCTAGACATTTCTGTTTTATATGTACTTACCTGTTCGGTAAAGTACAAGACCAAGGTGGATGGTATTGACCATAGTAGAGTGGTCATTGTCCATTACTGTTGTCAACTGGCGATTTGGCCGATATGTGGCTTAGACGTCGAGGAGATATCATGGTGTGCAACGTAATGGTTTGTTTGTTTGATCGATTTGGAGATTGGATGTTATTACCCTACGAAGAGTGATATTGATGGTGAGGCAGGGATGTGGTGCTTCGACCTGGCAATATTTATGGTGAGGCGGGTATGTGGTGCTTCGACTAAGTGATTTTGATGGTGAGGCAAGGATGGGGTGCTTCGACCTGGTAGTCTGATACCGCAGGTAATGACTCGATGATGTCCAGGATGATAGTATCAAGACTGTATGGATCCTGCTAGATCTCGGGCTTTGGATAGCATGATAGTAGGATTCTTCGATCAAGAGCTCAAGCAGTGAGTAGGATCGAGGATGGTAGCTCGGATTGGAGTGATGCAGTAGATAGTGGACTGGCGTGAGTGTTAGGGCTCGTGCCTAGAAAACTGTAGTGAACCAGTAGGGTTTAGATCCGTATCGAGTGAGTAGGGCTCGATGGATATGTTTGTGTCCAGGATCGTTGATGACTCAGAGCGTTCTGGTTGTGTTCAAAGCAAGGATACTATATGCGGGGGCACCCGAGAGCTGGTAGTGCCAGTCTATACCCTGGACCGGTAGGGTCTAGATCAGGTGGTACAGAGGTATCACGAGAGACAACCATGCGGGGTTTTCTAACCGGTGAATACGGCGAGCACAATCGAGAACCAGGATTTCCACTAGTCCTTGACAGTCTCCGAGGGTCATATGAGTCATCATATATCTGGCATATTGAGTGACGGTTAGTATTGTTTAATGGATGCTATGTTTGTTATTCTTGCACACTAGCTACCTATCACCCTAGGGATGTCACACTAGGTAGGTATTGTGGTAAGGATACCTGGATACCCTGACTTGACTTAGTGTCGAATAGGTATAGATGGAGATACTTGGATATCTGAAGTTTACTTAGTATGGAGTAGGTACCGTAGGTGGAGATAGCTAGGCACCTTGATAGATACTGAGTATGGTATACCCTTTTACGATATTATAGAGTAGCATATTACTTATGTTTATGTGTTGACTCTGTGATTGCAGGGACATGCCATGTATGTTTTATATACCCTCTGTTATGTTTATTATCGACTTTTATAGTATTTTAAGATTTGATATCGCTCACACCAGACTGTTGTCTGACCTGTGGTTTTATGCTTTGCTTCCCATTATCTCGGGTACTCTTAAATGAGTAGATCGAGACCAAGTGGGTGATTATGGAGTTCTATAGGTGGACCGATAGGAGGTAACGGTTATTTATACTTATATGTGCATTTGTTATTATATTTCCGCTGTGTGACACTGTGGAGCCTTGACAGTGTTGATTTACTATTATGAGACAATGTACCAGTTGAGTTTACTTTCCTATTGTATAAACTCAATTATGGTGTTATATATCTTTGTGGACCTTTATTTAGATGATTATTTCACATTGTTATTACTGTCTCTCTCATTTTATACCTATTTTGATTATCTGATGCGATGTAAGATATGCGATAGGTAATTTGGTTATTTGATGCCTAATTTTTCTTCTTTTCCATTCGTTTCTCTTCTATTTCTTCATCTTATTTCTTTTTCTTTCCTTTAACTACCGTTTTGCACTGTAGGTGTAGGGCGGTCATTACATTTGGTATCAGAGCAAAGGTTACCCAATTAACCTTAGTTGATACCGCAATCTGGTAGAGATTGGGTAGGAGTTATTGCCTTAGATTGGATCTAGAGAGTGTGTATATACGAGAGAGTTCGTATTTGTTATATATTTTGGTTTTCAAAAATATATAGTAGTATATATAGTATATGAGTTGGGTGCACACATGAGCACTATTGATTTAGTTTTCTTTATGAGAGACTGATCATCCTTATTGTAGAATAGAAATGATCTGGCATGGAAGAAAAACTGCTATCGACTCTATCTTTAGAGTAAGTATTGGGCATGATCAAGGGCCACTATCCCTGATTGATAGGAGATGTTCATAGAGTTGGTGTGGATCATTTCCTATATGTCCAGTTTATTCTAGAAGGTTATGGTGCTCAAGTGCAATTGGTTAGAGTCCAGTTTGTCGGGCTATACATAGACCATGAGAGTCTAGGAGGCAGGCTGTTCCTTAGAACAGAGTCGGCTATTGGGAGGAAAATTGGTTGGTTTCTTGCAGAATGATCTTTGATGACTGGGAGTTAGATGATGTATGAGATAGAAGTTAGTCTTTGGATGACACTAAGGACGGACGATAAACTAGTGGAGTATTTCCTTAGCTCTAATTCCCAAGGACCGATTTCCTTTGAACTAGTTCATAGTTCACTTCGAAGAAGATTTGTCTTGACTTTTCTAAAGTCGGAAATGGTTAGAGAGTTCACTGATTTGAAGTACAACGATATGTCTGTGTGGGACTATGAGGTCAGATTAGATATGATATCAAAGTACCGTCTATTCACCTTGATACTCTACAGAAAATGGATTGAAGTTTACATTGTTAGTCCATGAGTTGATGGTTTTGATGACAACAACCTTAGAATAAGATTATAAAATATAAATACTAACATTATAGTTTAGATATATATATACATGCAGGATTTAACCATGTAGGTACCAAGAATGAAGACTGTACAGTATAGCGATTCAAGATATTAAGATTGAAGACTCATGAGTATCAAGAATATCAAGATTATCAAGAGTTCAAGATTTCAAGACAAGTATTGAGTCTAGAATTATGTTAAAACTTCACAATAGCACTGAAATCTTCACTCCATTTTTCTTTTGGGATGGAACCCATTTCCACCTTTTTAGTGGCTTACAAACCCACGACAAGTTGCTTACAAACCTACGACAAGTGGCTTACAAACCCACGAACATCCTGGTTTTGTACAAGTTCTCGAGTCCTGTCATGATGAGATATTCTGCAGGAAGAAGCTTGCAAAACTACTTCAAAATGATTTTCAAAAACTACTTCGGAATGATTTTCAAAATGTTTTAGCCTTAAAAAATATCTTTTTAAATGATTTTCAAAAAGATGTTTTAGCCTTAAATATTCTTGTTTATAAACTTCGGTTATTTTAAACTATCTTTTAATTATAATATATTTATACTTTGATTTAAATATAAAATTATAGTAAAATATTATATATATTATTCTTTATATTCATCTATGTATTTTATCTATAATCAAGTATATTTATAAAGTTTAAAATAGTTTTAATATAAGATAAAGGTTATTTTCAAAGAAAATCAAAACATCAAAAATTGCTTTGGGATGTCGACATGCCTATGGTGACCATGTCGACATGGTGACAGTTGAGTTCAAAATTTAAATTTGAAAAGAAGTGTCTATTCGCCATAACTCTTCACGAATGGACATGACTGTTGTTCTTCTATAAATAGGGGTTAGTTTCAACGAATTTTTAATCAGTTTTTCTGGTTTTTTCACTCCTCTTCTTCTTTCACATTTTCTTAATCAAAATTCTATCGTTACTCTGCCGAAATCAACATTGAATCTAACTAGATTATCTCTGGTTTGATTCTCTATCACTATCTCAACAAGGTCTAAGTGCTATTCAGAGTTATAGGCTTCTTTGTAATCTATCTAGCGAGAAAAGGTGTGATTGTAGCCTTGGAAATCAATCAAGCGAGAAAAGGTGTGATTGTAGCCTCGGAAATCAATTGGGTGAACTTGTTGCCCCGGAAATCAAGTATCTCTACCTAGAGGATTGTTATTCTGGAGGGTGTACCTCGTAGCCTTGAAATCGAGGGTTGTAATTGTTGAATTGCTTTTGAAAGGAAATCCGTACTTGATTGTGCGGGACTGGATGTAGGGTAACCCCAAACCGGTATAAAATCCGGCATGTTCTTTCCTATACTACATTTACTTTATTTCTGCATCTGTGTTTGTTTCTGTGATTATACCTGTGTCTGAATATTGCATACATTTGTGTTCAAATTAACATAAACTCAAAAAGATTTAGTAATTTCTTAAAAACACTATTCACCCCCCCTCTAGTGTTATTCCTAGCCTTAAGATCCGTAATCCGCATTCCTCACATTTGGTATCAGAGCAAGGTTTTCAAAAGTTTCATAATCTGATTTTTGAAAAAATTTCAAAATGGTTACCAACACTGGTAATGTTTTTAACACTAGTATTCCTGTCACTAGTTCATTTGTAGAAGGTCAGTCTACTGCTAGACCACCACTTTTTAATGGCAGTAACTATGCATATTGGGCATGTAGGATGAAAATATATTTACAATCTGTAGGATTACATATTTGGAATATCACACAAACTGAATATTTTGAACCCACAACTAATTTTGCACAGTGGACTACTAAGCAAAAGACTGTTGCACAAAATAATTCTAAAGCAATGAATATTTTGTTTTGTTCACTAGAAAGAAATGAATTTAATAGAGTGTCAGTTTGTATGTCTGCATATGAAATCTGGAAAACTTTGCAAGTGACTCACGAAGGAACAAGAAAAGTTAAACAGACCAAAATTTCCATGCTCACAAATCAGTTTCAGTTATTTAAAATGAATACTAATGAGTCTATTTCAGATATGTATAGTCGATTTCAAGATATTGTGCATTCTTTAATATCCTTGGGAAAGGAATTTTTAGAAGAAGACCAAGTCAGAAAATTTTTAAATTCTCTCACTCCAGAATGGGATCAAAAGACACTTGCAATTGAAGAGGCAAATGACATCAGTACCTTAAAGATAGAAGAATTGACTGGAAATCTAATGTCGTTTGAATTTCAAATGATCGGGAGAAGAGAAAGCAAAGCATCTGAAAAGAAGTCAATGGCATTCAATGCATTAACCGACGTATCAGACTCAAATAGTGATAATGATGAAGAGATAGCATTTATGACCAGGAATTTTCGGAAATTTCTGAAATACAAAAAGATGAATAATCTCAAGAGAAACAACTATAAGAATTCTGGAAATCAGAATGCAATACCAAACAATGTCAAATGTTTCAACTGTGATGAACCAGGTCATATCAAAAGAGACTGTCCGTATCCATAAAGGCAGAATCCTCCTATAAACAATGATTCAGTAAAGAAATGGAAACATGCATTTACTGCTACTCTAGATGACTCAGAATCATCCTCAAGCGATGATGATCAGAAGACAGATAACTCAAATTTGTGTTTTAGGCAATTCATGACTTCAACAAATTCAAGGAAACGGACTCAGAAAAAGGTACATATTTACAATACAATTGATTGAGATTGCATGCTTAGAATTAGATGATTGATTGCTTGATTGATTGATTTTGAATTGGTGTGTTGATTGAATTTTAAATTTATTTTTTATTATTATTTTTATTATTTTTAATATAATAATATTTTCTGGAATTTACTATAAGAATACTCCAGATATATATATATATATATACATTAAAATAATAAGTGTATATATATATATATTAGAATACTAGGAAAAATAAATCATAGAAATTCACAGGCACATGTCGACATGGTCCCTACCATGATGTCGACATGGGTACAAATTTTGAAATTCAAAATTTGAATTCAAATGGTTGAATTTTCCTCAATCTTTTCACTTCATTCAATACTCTGAAAAGGCATCTTTTGACCAGAGAACATGTCTTTCAGAAATCTATTTAGTCACTATCTTTTATCACAACTTTTCACTTTCATTTTCAAATTCAAACTCTCTCTTCAAAACTCCAAGCTCTCTATTCTCTACCTTAATGGCTTCTTCAAGCAACCCCTCCACCATGAGACTCTCCAGAAACTTGAAAGAGCAACTCCTCAATAATCCGGAGGCAATAAAAGCATACATCAATTATGCTAACTATGGAAAAGTCCATCTCGAAAAGTTTGCTATTTTTCAAGATTTTGCTTCTTATGAAATTGATACTCTTTTTGCAAACAATCAAATTCTTAGTCTTGTTGATTCTTCTCAAAATGATTTTGTTTGTTACCCAAATCTTGTTAAAATTTTCCATGCAAATCTCAATCGAGAATTTTTTGAAGGAAATGATAATGAAATTTGGAGTAGTGTCAAAGGCACTAGAATTGTTTTAAATTGTGATCTTTTGGGTACCATTCTCAATTGCAAAAGCACGGGAATGGATCTTTCTAGTTTTCAAATCAATGAACATGATCGTGAGACATTTCATCATATTTTTGAAGGAGATGAAAACTTTGAATTTAAAAACCGAAACTTTCGTCCTAAAGCAAGAATTGTCAATCTTCTCTTACAACATACTTTGACCCCAAGATCGGGAAATTTTAACAATCCTACTTCAAAAGTATGCAAAGCACTTTTTGCTATTTTCGGAAATTATGATATCAATTGGGCGCAAGTTATTTTGGATGAACTTCGTCCTAAAAATTTTGAAATGGGAGAAAACACTTTATATCATGGAATTTACCTTACTCGGATTTTCAACTATTTTGGAGTAAATTTCAAAGGAGAAGAATTTATTTCAAGAAAAGTTTTTAATATCTCAAACATTTCTCTCATGAAAATCTCATATGTTTTTCAACCTTATGAGACTCTTGCCGAAAAGGAAGAGCGTTTGGCTCATGAAGATATGGAAGAGGAAGAAGAAGAAGAAGAAGAAAGGGATGAAATGGAAATAGAAGAAGAAGAAGGTGAAATATCCCTAGAAAGTATTGAATATCCCTCCAATCCTTCCAACAAAACCCTTCTCAAAAACCAAAAGGTTATTGTTGAGAATCAATGGGTTCTTAAAAGAACCGTTAGTAAGAAATTGGACAAAATGTCATCCAAGATGAACAAGTTTTTCTCTAAAGTCAGCAAGAAACTTGGATTATCTTCATCTTCATCATCCTCTAACTAGTTCTATATCTTTATATCATATCGAATTAGTTTAAGTTTGTTTTAATTTGAGTGTTTATGTAGTTCTTTATGTTTAATCATTGTATTATCCTATTATGCAATGAAATTGAATTTCCTTTCTATTATCTAGCTTATCTTATCTCCTGAATAAATGTTAGTATATTACATAAATTTATATATATACACAATTATTCACAAAATCAATATTACCATCAAATTTCACTATAGTATGTCGACATCCCCCCTTTGACCATGTCGACATGTACTGGTCAGAAATGATATTTCATTTCAAATTTGAAATTTGAATAACTACCATATGTCTATTCATTTCAAACGAATTCCTACACCTATAAATACCTATTTCTTCTAGAATTTTTCACTCAATATTATTTTCTATCTTTTTTATCTCTTATTCTCTTCACAAATTCAAAAATGGCAAATCATATTCACAATTTAACCGAGAATCTTGAAGAGACTCTTAATTCGTTCAAGAACATTCTCTCGTTCATTCTTCGTAACTAGCGACACTTAGAGTTGAGTCAAATGCAGATGATCAAGGAGCAAGAAAGGCATTTCGATGCAATTCGATGGATGATATCTTCCCTGCACAAGGATGATAACGAAGCACATCCTTCTGTCTCTCTCACAAATGACAATGAAAATTGGGATGCCATCAAAGCAGATCCTATTTTCGGAGAAGAAGGATGGGTGGAAGTTCCCCGTAACATTTAATTTGTTTGCTTTATTTAATTACTCTGTTTGAATTGATTGTTTTTGATTGAAATTGGTTGTTTTGATTGACTTGATTTATACATTGGTGTGGTTTGATGGTTGTATAAAATATACATTAATATATTTATAATCGTTGGTTGAATATCATAGTTATTTCTTATATATACTCTATTATATAGTTTATTAATGCAGGTACTTGAGTACAAGAATGAGGGGGAGTTATAGTTTGTAGTTAGATTGTTTTTGTTGATGACAAAGGGGGAGAAATATAAAATAGGAGAGTTAGGCATAGATTAAGGGGGAGTTATTAGATTTAGGGGGAGTCAATAGGATAGAAGTAATATTTTATAAATAAAGGTTGTCATCATCAAAAAGGGGGAGATTGTTAGTCCATGAGTTGATGGTTTTGATGACAACAACCTTAGAATAAGATTATAAAATATAAATACTAACATTATAGTTTAGATATATATGTATATGCAGGATTTAACCATGCAGGTACCAAAAATGAAGACTGTACAGTATAGGGATTCAAGATATCAAGATTGAAGACTCATGAGTATCAAGAATATCAAGATTATCAAGAGTTCAAGATTTCAAGATAAGTATTGAGTCTAGAATTATGTTAAAACTTCACAATAGCACTGAAATCTTCACTCCATTTTTCTTTTGGGACGGAACCCATTTCTACCTTTTTAGTGGCTTACAAACCCACGACAAGTAGCTTACAAACCTACGACAAGTGGCTTACAAACCAACGAACATCCTGGTTTTGTACAAGTTCTCGAGTCCTGTCATGATGAGATATTCTGCAGGAAGAAGCTTGCAAAACTACTTCAAAATGATTTTCAAAAACTACTTCGGAATGATTTTCAAAATGTTTTAGCCTTAAAAATTATCTTTTTAAATGATTTCAAAAAGATGTTTTAGCCTTAAATATTCTTGTTTTTAAACTTCGGTTATTTTAAACTATCTTTTAATTATAATATATTTATACTTTGATTTAAATATAAAATTATAGTAAAATATTATATATATTATTCTTTATATTCATCTATGTATTTTATCTATAATCAAGTATATTTATAAAGTTTAAAATAGTTTTAATATAAGATAAAGGTTATTTCAAAGAAAATCAAAACATCAAAAATTGCTTTGGGATGTCGACATGCCTATGGTGACCATGTCGACATGGTGACAGTTGAGTTCAAAATTTAAATTTGAAAAGAAGTGTCTATTTGCCATAACTCTTCACGAATGGACATGACTGTTGTTCTTCTATAAATAGGGGTTAGTTTCAACGAATTTTTAATCAGTTTTTCTGGTTTTTTCACTCCTCTTCTTCTTCTTCCACATTTTCTTAATCAAAATTCTATCATTACTCTGCCGAAATCAACATTGAATCTAACTAGATTATCTCTGGTTTGATTCTCTATCACTATCTCAACAAGATCTAAGTGCTATTCATAGTTATAGGCTTCTTTGTAATCTATCTAGCGAGAAAAGGTGTGATTGTAGCCTTGGAAATCAATCAAGCGAGAAAAGGTGTGATTGTAGCCTTGGAAATCAATTGGGTGAACTTGTTGCCTCGGAAATCAAGTATCTCTACCCAGAGGATTGTTATTCTGGAGGGTGTACCTCGTAGCCTTGAAACCGAGGGTTGTAATTGTTGAATTGCTTTTGAAAGGAAATCCATACTTGATTGTGCGGGACTGAATGTAGGGTAACCCCGAACCAGTATAAAATCCGGTGTGTTCTTTCCTTTACTGCATTTACTTTATTTATGCATCTGTGTTTGTTTCTGTGATTATACCTGTGCCTGAATATTGCATACATTTGTGTTCAAATTAACATAAACTCAAAAAGATTTAGTAATTTCTTAAAAACACTATTCACCCCCCCCTCTAGTGTTATTCCTAGCCTTAAGATCCGTAATCCTCATTCCTCACATACATTAGGTAGAGAGATCATCTTGGGGTGATTGATTTGTCACATTGACGAGGGCTTCGAGAGGATGATCGAGAAGTACCCAATATTAAAGTGTTATTCCATACAAGTTGAATAGGTGTATTGATTGCCTTTCCGATTTCATCGGTTGGTCCATTGATGATACAAAAGGGAAAGGGAATCACCGTTTAAGATATGCTTTCCGCATATGATGGTTCCATACGTGTTTATTTGACGTTGAGGTTTCGTATACCTTTATATCTAGATCCGATGGTTAGATATTGGGAGAATGACTCAAGGAAATTATTGATCTTTGATCGTGATAGACCTAGTTACGGGCTTAGCCGGCCTAAACGTGGTTTGTCGAGACCTTTCACTATCGAGTCATGGTTGTTTGTTTGTTAGGCATAGATTGTTTGGGGTTTAGTTGGGTTGGCATTATAGTTTAAGAATGGACTGGATGAAGGGGATACGAAATAGTGGTGGACTGTGAGAGGCCGTTGATGATGATCGGGGTTATGGAGGAGCGGACAGTAGTGATTGGTTGTCAGCATGGAAGCCTTATATATTCGCTCGATATTCCATATGATAGGATGTCATTTGTGCCTGTAGTTAGAGAGTGTCCGGACATACTCGAGGAGGTGGCCGGATTACCACTATATAGGGATGGAGTTCCATATCGATCTGGTCAGAGGGATTGGACCAGTAGTTATGCCTTTAAGGTAAAGAGTTCCCAAAGAGCTTAGGAGATTAGAGGTGCGAGTAGATGACCTGTTTAGATGATGGTTCTTCCATTGATGTATATTTGGGTAGATGCACCTGTTGTGTTCGTCAGTAGGACGGATGGCTCTTTGGAGTTGTTTGCTGGTTGTTGTGAGCCGGATGAGATAATGAACAAGTTGTACTCCCGTTTGTTGATAACTTGTTCAATCAGCTCTATAGTAGGAGGATGTTCTCTTAGTTGGACCCTACGGTGAGGTTTCACCAACTGAGAGTAATTTGGTTGAGTGTTCCGATTATAGTGTTTTGTACGCTACCTTGATTTTTGGTTGGTTATGACGTTCGGGCTAACCAATGGGTCGACATATGTTTTGGATCTCATGGACCATGTTTAGAGAGGTCGCTTGAGTGGGTTATGCTTGTGTGGGTGATGATACTTTCGTCTATCCATGGATAGAAGAGGAGCACAAGACACCAATTGGTTGTAAAATTTTGGGGGTATCACTCCTGAAGGAGGGGAGTGAGATACTTGGGTCATGTTAGTCATGAGCAGGATGCCACTGTAGACCTTTTAGTTATGGCAATCCGAAAATCTAAAGGGACCCAATGTAGCATTATTGTCGACCTATTAGGAGAAGATCAAGCTTTTGTTTGATACATGAGGTGTAGACACGCGTTAGTGAGTCTGACCGAGAGATGGTATCCGACTCTTGATTTGGAGTTGGAGGTGATCGAGTTTGCTTTGAGATTTTGGATGCAATGTCTGCTAGGAGAGGAGTTTGAGTTGTTCAGTGATCCCTTATCGTAGTAGTATCTCTTCTTCGAGAAGGATCTTTGCCTTCGCTAGTAGCGATGGTTGGAGTTCCGAGCCTCCCATGGATTTGACACTTCCTAGACGTTTGGAAGGGGAAATGTAGTTGTTGGTGTTTCGAGTGGAAGACGTACCAGTTTAGGAGTGATATCCCTAGAGTGGGCATTGCCCGAGCTTATCATTGGTTACGACTCTAGGAATCGATGAGCTTTGGCCGGGTGTGATGACTAGTTTGACCGTCAGACCTACCTTGATTTAGCAGTTTGGAACTAGTCGGAGGCATTAAACTAAACTACTGGAGATCATAGCTAAATTAGAAGAATGAGTAGTGTCTGGAGAGGCGATGCAGTGCGGATCCAACCAAGACTGTTGGTTCCGTAGGGATGAGAGATCGTTTGTTCTCGAGTAGTGGGAACAAATGTTTTAGGACTGGATCAAAGGATTGCTGATGACTAAGGATAGAGAGATGGCATTTGAGTCATAGTCGATTGGTTGACAGATGATGCTAGATTTGTATTCCTTAAGTCTAGTAGTACAGCATCTATTTTTGTTGTGTTGCTTGAGGGATGGTTGGTGTAATTCTATTGTATGCCAAGAGCATTGTAAGTGGCCAAGACTCGTTGTTCGATAATGGGTTTTGGAAGAACTTACAGGAGGCGTTTGGATATTTGGCACTAAATGGATTAAATGATATCAAGAGTGAACCATGGATTTGGAGGCCTCGTAGGCCTGTTTGTACCGATGGATGTGATACAAATCAGGTTAGGAGTAGGTCGAACGAGTAGTAGGGGTTCAGTGGAATGAAAGCGAAGATGATAGGGTATAGTGGACCATGGGGAACATGAGTATGTTAGTCCGAAGCTCTTTAGATGGTAGGATTTTGTTTTTATCGTCAGCTTTCATTATGGGTATCATATTGGATGTTTATATTAGATGATTTAGTATTCTGCACGCTAGGATAGGCATGGATTTTATTTTTGGATGTTAGATCTTATGTATGCATGTTTGATTTGATTGTTGGCATTTGAGATGATAGTTTATGTTTGTATGGTTGTTAGGCATGCGGGATAGTTATTATTTGGTATAGCATTCTCGTTTGATGATTGCTATATATGATCTTGTATAGTAAAAGATACGAGTTGTATACATATCTTCGCTGTAGTAGAGCTTTTCCTACTTAGTCGTCCAAAGGAGGTTCTACCGAATTTTCTGGAATCTGATAGATTTTTTAGGGCCGATGGGTTAGGAGACGTTCTCTTTACTTTGTGATTTTGCGAACGAAATTCTTTAAGGAGGGGAGAATGTAATGACCCGTATTTTTAACGATCGGATATTTAAATATTTAATCGTTAATTAAATAAAGGCTCGAAAATGTGATTTTTCCCATATGGCCGAATCAGGACCCGATACCACTTCTATTGAGTTCGGATTGACGTGGCGAATTAAAATAATTATAAGGATCGCTATATTTCAAGATTGGATGATCCGATGGCCAAAATGGTCTTGAAATACGTGAAATTAGCCTTCCGGGGTGTAGTCTCAGATGGAGACGCGATTAGTGCCATTGGATTCAAAAAAATAAGATGATGCATGCAGACAAGTTTCATGATGATTGGACGCATTGTATGATCGTACGGATTTGAAACGCGTGACCATTTATTTTAAAGATTAAAATAAATGGAATAGAATAATATATAAATACCCAAATTTGATTCTTCCCTCCAAAAATTCAATTGCCATCTTATTGTTCACACCTGAGATTAGAAAATCATGGCCGAACTTCTTTAATCACCTTCAAAAATTCATTTCTCGAAATCCAGGCCACTAAAAATCACGAAATAAATTCCAGGGAGATCGTATTGAAGAGAGCTTCGATTCTATACCCTAGATCTAGGATTTTGTAAGTCTTGGTCGAGATTGTTCTCTTGACCATGGATTTAGGGCTCGATCTCATTTGGGAATGAGGCAACGATTTGCAATTCGGAGATTATCATTGGATTACTTCCAATGATGTGCATCACCCAACCAAATTTCATCGAGTGCGGTCATGTATCCCAAAACACGTGGACGAGCAGGTCGAGCTCGTGGCTATGAGTCGTGATTTCATTCTTGAAGCCGAGTTTCGAATCGATGGATTCAGATCATAGAGATTTCAAAGAGAGATCGTTTGGCGAAGACGATGGTCGATTTCATCGTGAATCGAAGGAGAATCGATGAATGAAGAATTGAAGATATGCATGATGATATTATTCTCGTGCATGACCTGTAGCATGCATATTGGAGAAGAAGGCTTAACGAATAAACAGGGTAATTAGTTATTTATTTAGTTAATTAATTATCTAGTTAATCATAATTCTTATTATCTTCATATCTTTTGCATACGAGGTCCGTTTGGGACGCAGTTTCTTGCGTTTGGATCGTATTGGCAAGATCTACATTTTGGCACTGGTTTGGAAAGATTTGGCTGAGGTGAGTGATATTGTCTCTCACTTTACTATGATTGGTTGTTTATTGTTATATTGACACTCGAGAATGATTTTTGGTTTTTAAAAGTGATATTATTATATATATGCAGTGGTTATATTTTTATAAAAGAATATATAATTAGTTTTAAATGATTTATAAGGAATATCACTTATTTTCCATCGTCGTGCCATAGTTAGGGAATTATTAGATTAGATCTATTATTGATGTTATTTCCCACGTTAATCGATATGGATGGATTTTTATGTTGTATGTATGACGTTTTGGATCGATGTATGGATGCATGTTTGATTGTTCGGTTTGTTTGTTATTTGGCTGTTTTGGCTGAAAACGCCGATTAGCGGTTATTGGATTGTAGGTAGCATCTTGTACGTTGGAGTTCCGCACATGCGGGAATCTAATGAATGAGATGAGCTGTAGAAGAGGGTCTGGGATATGTGCCAATGGATCTAAATTTTAGATGGATAATGCCGAACGTTTTCGTTTGTTCTATACTTAAATGTTCGGTAAAGTACAAGACCAAGGTGGATGGTATTGACCATAGTAGAGTGGCCAATGTCCATTACTGTTGTCGATTGGCGATTTGTCGATATGTGGCTTGGACGTCGAGGAGATATCATGGTGCCCAACGTGATGGTTTATTTGTCTGATCGATTTGGAGATTGGATGTTATTACCCTACGACGAGTGATATTGATGGCAAGGCAGGGATGTGGTGCTTCGACATGGCGATATTGATTATGAGGTAGGGATGTGGTGCTTCGACCTAGTGATTTTGATGGTGAGGCAGGAATGTGGTGTTTTGACCTGGTAGTCTGATACCGCGGATAGTGACTCGATGATGTCCGGGATGATAGTATCAAGACTGTATGGATCATGCTAGACCTCGGGCTTTGGATGGCATGATAGTAGGGTTCTTCGATCAAGAGCTCAAGTAGTGAGCAGGATCGAGGATGGCAGCTCGGATTGGAGTGATGCTATAGATAGTGGACTGGGGTGAGTGTTAGGGCTTGTGCCGTGAAAACTGTAGTGAACCAGTAGGGTTTCGATCCGTATCGAGTGAGTAGGGCTCGATGGATATGTTTGTGCCTAGGATCGTTGATGACTCAGAGTGTTCTGGTTGTGCTCAAAGCAAGGGTACTATATGCGGGGGCACCCGAGAGCTGGTAGCTCCAGTCTGTACCCTGGACCGGTATGGTCTAGATCAGGTGGTACAGCTGTATCCTAAGAGACAAACGTGTGGGGTTTTCTAACCGGTGAGTACGGCGAGCACAATCAAGAACCAGGATTTCCACTAGTCCGTGACAGTCTACGAGGGTCAAATGAGTCATCTTATATCTCGCACATTAAGTGACAGTTAGTATTTTTAATGGATGTTATGTTTGTTATAGTTGCTCACTAGTCACCTGTCACCCTAGGGATGTCACACTAGGTAGGTATTGTAGTAGGGATACCTGGATACCCTGACTTGACTTAGTGTGGAGTAGGTACGGATGGAGATACCTATATGCCTGAAGTTTATGTAGTATGGAGTAGGTACCATAGGTGGAGATACCTAGGCACCTTGAAAGATACTGAGTATGGTATACCTTTTTTACGATTTTATAGAGTAGCATATTACTTATGTTTATGTGTTGACTCTGTGGTTGTAGGGACAGACCAGGTATATTTTATATACCCTATGTTCCCTTTATTATCGAAATTTATAATATTTTGAGATTTTATATCGCTCACACCAGACTGTTGTCTGACCCGAGATTTTATGCTTTGCTTCCCATTATCTCGGGTACTCTTAAATGAGTAGATCGAGAGCAGGTGGATGAATATCGAGTTCTACAGGTGGACCGATAGGAGGTGACGGTTATCTACACTTATATGTGCATTTGTTATTATATTTCCGCCGTGTGACACTATGGAGCCTTGACAGTGTTGATTTACTATTATGAGACAGTGTACTAGTTAATTTTACTTTCCCGTTGTATAAACTCAATTATGGTGTTATATAACTTTATAGACCTTTATTCAGATGATTATTTCACATTGTATTTCTGTCCCTCTCGTTTTATACCTGTTTTTATTATTATATTTACTCTGATGCGATTTGAGATATGCGATAGGTAATTTGGTTATTTGATGCTTCATTTTTCTTCTTTTCCATTCTTTTCTCTTCTATTTATTCATATTATTTCTTTTTCTCTCCTTTAACTACCATTTTGCACTGTAGGTTTAGGGTGGTCGCTACATTTGGTATCAAAGCAAAGGTTACCCGATTAACCTCAGTTGATACCGCGATCTGGTAGAGATAGGGTTGGAGTTATTGCCTTAGACTGGATCTAGAGAGTGTATATATACAAGAGAGTTTGTATTTGTTGTATATTTTGGTTTTCAAAACTATATAGTAGTTTATATAGTATATGAGTTGGGTGCACACATAAGCACTATTGATGCAGTTTCCTTTTGGGAGACTGATCATCCTTATTGTAGAATAGGAATGATCTGGCATGGAAGAATAACTGCAATCGACTCTATCTTTAGAGATAAGTATTGGGCAGGATCAAGGGCCACTATCCCTGATTGATAGAATATGTTCATAGAGTTAGTGCAGATCATTTCTTGGATGCCCAGTTTATTCTAGAAGCTTATGGCGCTCAAGTGCAATTGGCTAGAGTCGACTTTGCCGAGCTGTACATGGACCATGAGAGTCTAGGAGGTAGGTTGTTCCTTAGAACGGCGTCGGCTATTGGGAGGCAAGATTGGTTGGTTGCTTGCAGAAGGACCTTTGTTGACTTGGATTTAGATGATGTATGAGATAGAAGTTAGCCTCTGGATGACTCCAAGGATGGACGATGAACTAGTGGAGTGTTTTTGTAGCTTTGATTCCGAAGGACTGATTTCCTTGGAACTGTTCATAGTTCGGTTCGAAGAAGATTTGTCTCGACTTTTCTGAAGGCGGAAATGGTTAGAGAGTTCGCTGATTTGAAGTATGGCGATATGTCTATATTGGAGTATGAGGTCGGATTAGATATGATATCAAAGTACCATATATTCTCGTTGATACTCTACACAAAATGGATTGAAGTTTAGCATTGGGTAGAGAGATCATCTTGGAGGTCGATTGATTCACCACATTGACGAGGGCTTCGAGAGGATGATCGAGAAGTACCAGTATTGAAGTGTGATTCCATACTAGTTGAATAGGGATAGATCGGGAAGCATATGTATTGATTGCCTTTCCGGTTTCATCGATTGCTCCATTGATGATATAGAAGGGAAAGGGCATCACCGTTTGGGATATGCTTTCTACATATAATGGTTCCATACGTGTTTTATTTGACGTTGACGTTTCGTATTCCTTTATATCTAGATCCGATGGTTAGATATTAGGATATAGACTCGAGATAATTACTGATCTTGATCGTGACAGACCTAGTTAGGGGCTCAGCCAACCTATACGTGGTTTGTCGAGACCTTTCCCTATCAAGTCATGGTTGTTTGTTTGTTAGGCATTGATTGTTTAGGGTTTAGTTGGGTTGGCATTATAGTTTAAGAATGGACTGGCTGAAGGGAATACAAAATAGTGGTGGACTGTGGGAGGTCAATTATGACGATTGGGGTTGTGGAGGAGCGGACAGTGGTGATTGGCTGTCAGCAAGGGAGCTTTATATATTCACTCGATATTCCATATGATAGGATGCCATTTGTTCATATAGTTGGAGAGTGTCCGGACATACTTGAGGAGGTGGTCGGATTACCACCATATAGGGATGGAGTTTCGTATCGATCTGGTCGGAGGGATTGGACCAGTAGTTATGCCTTTAAGGCGAAGAGTGTCCAAAGAGATTAGGAGATTAGAGGTGCAAGCAAATGACCTGTTTAGATGATGGTTCATCCATGGATGTATATTTGGGTAGATGCACCTGTTGTGTTCGTCAGTAGGACGGATGGCTCTTTGGAGTTGTTTGCTGGTTGTTGTGAGCCGGATGAGATAACGAACAAGTTGTACTCCCGTTTGTTGATAATTTGTTCGATCGGCTCTATAGCAGGAGGATGTTCTCTTAGTTGGACCCTGCGGTAAGGTTTCACCAACTGAGAGTAATTTGGATGAGTGTTCTGATTATAGTGTTTTGTATGCTACCTTGATTTTTGGTTGGTTATGCCATACGGGCTAACCAATGTGTCGACATATGTTTTGGATCTCATGGACCATGTTTAGAGAGGTCGCTTGAGTGGGTTATGCTTGTATTCGGTGATGATACTTTTGTCTACCCATGGATAGAAGAGGAGCATAAGACACCAATTGGTGGTAAGATTTTGGGGGTATCACCCCTGAAGGAGGGGAGTGAGATACTTGGGTCATGTTGGTTTGGAGTAGGACGTCACTGTAGACCTTTTAGTTATGGTAATTCGAAAATCTAAATGGACCCAAGGTAGCAGTAACTCGACCTATTATTTAGGAGAAGATCAAGCTTTCATTTGAGATGTGAGGTGTAGACACGCGTTAGTGAGTCTGACCGAGAGATGGTATCCGACACTTGATTTGGAGTTAGAGGTGATCGAGTTTGCTTTGGGAATTTGGATGCAATGTCTGCTAGGAGAGGAGTTTGAGTTGTTCAGTGATCCCTTGTCATTGTAGTATCTCTTCTCCGAGAAGGATCTTTACCTTCACTAGTAGCGATGGGTGGAGTTCCGAGCTTCCTATGGATTTGACATTTTCTAGACGTTTGGAAATGGAAATGTAGTGGTTGGTGTTTCGAGTGGAAGACGTACCCGTTTGGGAGCGATATCCCTAGAGTGGGCATTGTTCGAGATTATCACCGGTTACGACTCTAGGACTCGATGAGCTTTGGTAGGGTGTGATGGCTAGTTTGACCGTCGGACCTACTTTGATTTAGCAGATTGGAACTAGTCGAGGAATTAAAATAGACTAGTGGAGATCATAGCTAAATTAGAAGAATGATTAATGTTCGGAGAGGTGATGCAATGCGGATCCGACCAAGACTGTTGGTTCCGTAGGGATGAGAGATCGTTTGTTCTCGAGTAGTGGGAACAAATGTTTTAGGACTGGATCAAAGGATTGCTGATGACTAAGGATAGAGAGATGGCATTTGAGTCATAGTTGGTTGGTTGACAGATGATGCTAGATTTGTATTCCTTAAGTCTAGTAGTACAACATTTATTTTTGTTGTGTTGCTTAAGGGATGGTTGGTGTGATTCCATTGTATGCCAGGAGCATTGTAAGTGGCCAAGACCCGTTGTTCGATAATGGGTTTTGGGAGAACTTACAGGAGGCGTTTGTATATTTGGCACTAAATGGATTAAATGATATTGAGAGTGAACCATGGACTTGGAGGCCTTGTAGGCCCGTTTGTACTGATGGATGTGATACAAATCAGGTTACAAGGAGGTCGAAGGAGTAGTAGGGGTTCAGTGGAATGAAAGCGAAGACGATAGGGTATAGTAGACTGTGGGGAACATGAGGACTGTTAGTCCGGAGCTTTTTAGATGGTAGGATTTTGTTTTTATCGTCATCTTTCATTATTGGTATCATATTGGATGTTTATACTAGATGGTTTAGTATTCTGCATGCTATGATAGGCATGGATGTTATTTTTGGATGTTAGATCTTATGTATGCATGTTTGATTTGATTGTTAGCAATTGAGATGATAGTTTATGTTTGTATGGTTGTTAGGCATGCGGGATAGTTATTGTTTGTTATAGCATTCTCGTTTGATGATTGCTATATATGATCTTGTATAGTAAAAGATATGAGGTGTATACATATCTTCGTTGTAGTAGAGTTTTTCTGACTTAGTCGTCCAAAAGAGGTTCTACTGAATTTTTCTGGAATCTGACATATTTTCGAGGGCCGATGGGTTAGGAGACATTCTCTTTACTTTGTGATTCTGGGATGAAATTCTTTAAGGATGGGAGAATGTAACGACCCATATTTTTAACGATCGGATATTTAAATGGTTTATTTAAATATTTAATCGTTAATTAAATAAAGGCTCGAAAATATGATTTTTCGCATACACGGTCGAATTAGAACTCGTGACCACTTCCATTGAGTTGTGATTGACGTTGCGAATTAAAATGATTATAAGGATCGCTATATTTCAAGATTGGACGATCCGATGGGCAAAACGGTCTAGAAATACGCAAAATTAGCCTTCCAGGACGCAGTCTCAAATGGAGACGTGGTTAGTGCTGTTGGATTCGGGAAAATAAGATGATGCACGCAGACGAGTTTCATGATTATTGGACGCCTTGTATGATCGTACGGATTCGTAACGCGTGACCATTTATTTTATAGATTAAAATAAATGGAATAGAATAATATATAAATACCCAAATTAGATTCTTCCCTCCAAAATTTAATTGCCATCTTACTGTTCACACCCGAGATTAGAAAATCATGGCCGAACTTCTTTAATCACCTTCAAAAATTCATTTCTCAAAATCCAAGCCACTAAAAATCACGAAATAAATTCCAGTGAGATCGTATCGAAGAGAGCTTCGATTCTATACCCTAGATCTAGGATTTTTTGATGCTTGGTCAAGATTGTTCTCTTGACCGTGGATTTAGGGCTCGATCTCGTTTGGGAATGAGGTATCGATTTGTAAATCGGAGATTATCATTGGATTACTTGCAACGACGTGCATCACCCTACCAAATTTCATCGAGTGAGGTCATGTATCCCAAAACACGTGGATGAGTAGGTCGAGCTCGTGGCTATGAGTCGCAATTTCATTCTTGAGGCCGAGCTTCGAATCGATGGATGCAGATCATAGATATTTCAATGAGAGATCGTTTGGCGAAGACGGTGGTCGATTTCATTGTGAACCGAAGGAGAATCGATGAATGAAGAATTGAAGATATGCACGGTGATTTTATTCCCGTGCACGGCCTGTAGCGTGCATATTGGAGAAGAAGGATTAACGAATAAACAAGGTAATTAGTTATTTATTTAGTTAATTAATTACCTAGTTAATCATGATTCTTATTATCTTCATATCTTTTGCATACGAGGTCCGTTTTGGATGCGGTTTCTTGCATTTGGATCGTATTGGCAACATTTACGTTTTGGCACTGGTTTGGACAGATTTGGCCGAGGTGAGTGATATTGTCTCTCACTTTACTATGATTGGTTTTTATTATTATGTTGACACTCGGGATTGATTTTTGGTTTTTAAAAGTGATATTATTATATATATGCAGCAGCTATATTTTTATAAAAGAATATATAATTATTTTTAAATGATCTATAAAGAATATCACTTGTTTTCCATCGTCGTGCCATAGTTAGGGAATTATTAGATTAGATCTATTATTGATTTATTTCCCACATTAATTGATATGGATGGATTGTTATGTTGTATGTATGACGTTTTGAATGGATGTATGGTTGTTTGGATGCATAGATGCATGTTTGATTGTTCGGTTTGTTTGTTATTTGGCTGTTTTGGCTGAAAACGCCGGTTAGTGGTGATTGGATTGTAGGTAGCATCTTGTAGTTGGAGTTCCGCACACGCGGGAATCTAATGAATGAGATGAGCTATAGAAGAGGGTTTGGGATACGTGCCGACGGATCTGGATTTCAGAGTGGATAAAGCCATATGTTTCCGTTTGGTCTATACTTAGCTATTCGGTAAAGTACAAGACCAAGGTGGAAGGCATTGACCATGGCAGAGTGGTCAATGTCCATTACCGTTGTCAATTGGTGATTTGACCAATATGTGGCTTGGAGGTCGAGGAGATATCATGGTGCGTGACGTGATGATTTGTTTTTCTGATCGATTTGGAGATTGGATGCTATTACCCTAGGACAAGTGATATTGATGGCGAGGTAAGGACGTGGTGCTTCAACCTGGTGATATTGATGGTGAGGCAGAGATGTGGTGCTTCGACCTGGTTGATGGTAAGGCAGGGATGTGGTGCTTCGACCTGGTAGTCTGATACCACGGATAGTGATGCGATGATGTATAGAGTAGGCTCCAGGATGATAGTATCAAAACTGTATGGGTCATGCTAGATCTCGGGCTTAGGATGGCATGATAGTAGGGTTCTTCGATCAAGAGCTCAAGTAGTGAGCAGGATCGAGGATGGCAGCTTGGATTGGAGTGATGCTGTTAATAGTGGACTAGGGTGAGTGTTAAGGCTCGTGCCTAGAATACTCTAACCAGTGGGGTTCAGTTCCGTATCGAGTGAGTAGGAGTCGATGGATATGTTTGTGCCTAGGGATCGTTGATGACTCAGAGTGTTTTGGTTGTGTTCAAATCAGGGGTACTATATGCAAGGGCACCCGAGGGCTGGTAGCACCAGTCTATACCCTAGACCGGTAGGGTCTAGGTCAGGTGGTACAGAGGTATCACAGGAGACAACCGTGTAGGATTTTCTAACCGGTGAGTATGGCAAGCACAATCGAGAACTAGGATTTCCACTAGTCCTTGACAGTCTCCTAGGGTTATATGAGTAATCATATATTTGCCACATTGAGTGACAGTTAGTATTGTTTGATGGATGCTATGTTTGTTATGGTTGCTCACTAGTCACCTGTCACCCTAGGGATGTCACACTAGGTAGGTATTGTGGTAGGGATACCTGGATACCTTGACTTGACTTAGTGTGGAGTAGGTATGGTTGGAGATACCTAGGTACCTGAAGTTTACTTAGTATGGAGTAGGTACCGTAGGTGGAGATACGTAGACACCCTGACATATACTGAGTATGGTATACCCTTTTACGATGTTATAGGGTAGCATATTAATTATGTTTATGTGCTGACTTTGTGGTTGCAGGGACAGGTTAGGTGAGTCTTATATATCTTCTGTTCCGTTTATTTTCGACTTTTATAGTGTTTTGAGATTTGATATCGCTCACACCAGACTGTTGTCTGATCTGAGGTTTTATGCTTTGCTTCCTATTATCTCGGGTACTCTTAAATGAGTAGATCGAGAGTAGGAGGATGATTATGGAGCTCCACAGGTGGACCGATAGGAGGTGACGATTATTTATACTCTATGTGCATTTCTTATTATGTTTCCGCTGTGTGACACTGTGGAGCTTTGACAGTGTTGATTTACTATTATGAGATAGTGTACCAGTTGATTTTACTTTCCCGTTGTATAAACTCTATTATGGTGTTGTATAACTTTGCGGATCTTTATTCAGATGATTATTTCACATTGTTATTACTGTCTCTCTCGTTTTATATCTGTTTTGATTATTTTATTTACTCTGATGCGGTGCGAGATATGCGACAGGTAATTTGGTTATTTGATGATTCTTTTTTCTTCTTTTCCATTTTTTTCTCTTCTATTTCTTCATCTTATTTCTTTTCCTTTCGTTTAACTACCGTTTTTGCACCGTAGGTGTAGGCGGTCATTACAATGATATAGGGGTTTATCCATTTATGTAATTAGTATAAACTAAACCGAATGATGTCTTCAAAATTGGAAAACTAGATGTGCAGTAAGTGTGTGTGATGAAATACCAACACTACAACACATAAGAAAATACCTCATTTCAGATTGCACTACTTCAAATTAACAAATATGGACATCAAATTGCTTGAGGCGTTCTGTAAACCAGTAACAAATGCGCATTATATAAATTGTTCTTCCACAAAAGCAATTAAAAGTTAACCTAAAGGAATTGAGTGTTTACGTAAAATTCTAACTCCAAAATAAGTTGAAAGTCGCATAATTACTTCAGAAAGTACAAAATCATTCCGATGTTTAATTCACAATTGAATCAAGTTCAATAGTAGTTAGACATCCGGTGGAACAAAACAGTTTAAATAATAATAATAGTCAAATTTGTTTCAAACTAAAATCATGATAAATAAATAAAAACTAACCTCAGTTTTGAGAAGCACAAGCAACCAATCCTAGGTAAATCAAAAAATTGATTTTGTCAATGGTTTTAAGAAGGCATGCTTACTGATCAATGTTAAAGGTGACTTTGGCGAGAAAAGCACAGCAACAAAAAGTTAGAGTTCACTTGTCCAGAGTAGCAATGACTGATTTTTTTATTGTTGGTGATTATAGGACAAGTAAATTGGGAATTTCTTTTCTCAGGGTTCTTATTGAGAGGCAGGAATGGAAAAGCAAACGCAGGAGCAAACTAAAATAATTGAAAAAGAAGCGGCCTAAAAAATATTTTGTATGTCTGCTTATAAATTTTGACATCTTATTGTTTTATAGCATAGTTTAATGCCATGTATATTTTCTTGTACTTTTGATGGAAGTAATAATGCAACTGGCAATTAAACGCAGTTACACATTGCAGTTAATAACCAGTTTCCTTCTAGTTCTCAGTCGTATACTCAATAATCTCACAAAGATGAATAAGAGTAGTCATTTTATCTCATCAATAACCAGATGAGAGACTAATAAGCTCTCTACTCTGCTCCAGGGTCTTCCTCACATGCTCCCAAAGCAACCCCTACAGTTTTAAGTTACTTTGATGGCCATCACGACATGATATCCATCTAGCATCAAGATGCCATGTGACTATGCAATGGAACGGTCACGATTCTACATGTGCCCCAAATGGTAACATATTGCTGGCATAGTGACATGGGTCAGTGTCTCTCGGCCATTTACAACAAAATGTGTCACCGATCCAAAACATGACCCAACAATCAGCACCATAGGATGGATGTTAATTAGCCTAACATGGTTTACTCCTCACAAAATAACATGAGTACTCTCATAATAGATAGACACACTTATGGCTCTCAACTTGTAAATCTCAGCTTGCAACACCTTATGTGTAAAAACCCCGTATTACTCATCCATACATGAGTAACGTCTACTTACAAACAATAATTGAACAAATATTAGCTCTAGTGTCCCATACTGTAACATCCCTATTTAAAATTAGAAACATTTATTTGAATAATTTATCGGATTTAATTTAATAAAATTGAATTTTGGATTTATTTGATAATATTGATTTAAAAAGTCAAATTTGAGATTTAAATTGTGGTTTAAAAAATATAAAATTTGTCTAAAAATTTGTTTTGGTAAAAATAATATTTATGACTTTTAGAATTATTTTAGGAAATAAAACAATTATTTTATAATTTTTTATAACTAAAAAAATGATATCTTAATAAAAGAAAAATCGTTACAAGGTTGGAATAAAATTTTAGTAAAAACGTCTCAAATTGGATTTTTATAAAATAAGGACAAATTTTCAAACCATACTGCTTTTCAAAACTATTTGCTTCAATAGGCCGGTTTCAAAACTATTTGCAACTATAGGCTGGTTTTGGCCAGCTCAGCGATGAGCTGGCCTTTTTTAAAAATAAAATAATACGGGGCGCATTTCAGAAATGCGCCCGATTTACACTGGCGCATCTGCCAAATGCGCCGGTGTAAATTTTTCTAAACAAAACACAAACCAGAAGCCATACGCCAGTCAATTGTTTTCTACCCAAAACAAATCATATTCCACGTACAAAATCCAATTCCGTACCTTTCTTCCATTCAGCTCAAAAATTCATCAAAATCTACTCAAAATCTCAAAATTACTAGCCGCATTACTTCTATCAGCTATTTGGCATCAATTTGAAGGTAAAATACTAACTTAAACTCAAACCCTAGCTCAATTTTTTGGGTATTTTAGTATTTGTGTAGCAATTGATTGTTCTAAGATTAATAATGTTTTCCTTTGTAGAAGTATGTCGGATTTCATCCCAATTATTTGCTACTTTGATGGAAAATTGACTATGAAAGAAAACAATACACCGGTATATGTTGGTGGTAAACAAAAAGGTTCAAAGGTTAAAAAAAATTTCTCCTATCATGAACTAAAAGAAACGGTGTATAGGGTTACAAAAATTAATTCACAAGAGTATGATGTAAAACTAGTAAGCAAGTGGGTAACGGATTCTGGGTCTTCTGCTATCGACGTAAATGATGATGAAGATGTCGATGCTATGTTTTCCGTTAATATGAAAGTGATCGAATTATTTGTAATAAAAGAGGAGTTGAGACATTTTGAAGAGGCAATTACCACTAATTTAAACCAACATTCTACTCAAATTCTTGGTACTATTCCGAGTTATCCTTATCAGAGCAATCCAAGTCCAGCATTTCCTACTTGTGTGAATACAAAGTAAGTAATTTGTTAAAGTATTTACATTCGAGTAGTTGAAATTTATAGTGTTTTGATCTCATACTCTTTTTTTCACAGTTCTACGGTGCATCCGGGTGGTTCAAGCTCTAGATTGGCAAATGATCAATTTTTACACTCCGTTCCTTCAAATGCTAGAGAGGTTAACAATGATGATGGAGGCCGTAGTTCACCGCATATAGATAGTATGCAAATTGCTTCAATGGATAATGATATGTCATGGATGGAAAATATGGAAGTTAATAATGAAGCGCTAGAGTTTGAAATTAATCATGAGAAAGAAAATGAAAATAATGAAGCATCTTTGGTGGAAGAAGAAGATGATGATGATATCGATGAACATATGGAATTTGAGGTGCCTTTGGCGGATGATTTATGTAGTGCGAAAATTGTGGCGGCATGATTGATTGAAAATGTAACTCCTACTAGAGATGTTTTTACCTCAGAATGTGTTGATTCTGGTTTTCAAGTGGGAATGCAATTTCAAACAAAGGAAATACTTATTCAGCAGTTAAGTGAGTGGTCCATCAAGAATTCTGTTACTTTTAAACCTAAAAAATCCCGCAAAACAGAATACACCGCGATTTGTAGTGTTGATAAAAATTGCCATTGGAGAATACATGCAATTGTCCCTAAAAAATCATTGATGGGGTGGTGGGAAATTAGAAAATATGATGGCAATCATACTTGTGTTAATCCGATTATTAATTCAAATCATAAACAAGCTACAAGCAGATTTATTGCTAATAAAATACTTCCTTTTGTGAAATCGGATTTGAATACCACTCCTTCTGCGATTCAAGTGCTAATGTCTGAAACTTTTTTATCAAAATCAGTTACTTCAAGGCATATAGAGCATTGCATAATGCACTTGAGAGAGTTTTTGGAGATTGGGAAACATCATATGGTGAGTTACCACAATATTTAGCTACCATTAAAAAACATAATCCGGGAACAGTTTTCAAAGTTGATGTCGAAAGAATCACCGATGATAAAGTTCTTTTTAAGAGTGCATTTTGGGAATTCAGTGCATCTATTGAGGGTTTTGCACATTGTTGACCGTTGATTTGCATTTATGGCACTCATCTATAAGGTAAATATCAAGGTACGTTGCTAGTCGTGACTGGAGTAGATGCAAATGATGGTATATTTCCATTAGCTTATGCAATCGTAGACTCTGAATCAAAAGATAGCTGGGATTGGTTTTTTAGATGCATGTACTATTATATACATAGTGTTCGCAATAGGTGTTTAACTTTTATATCCGATCGAATGAAAGGTATTCCAAGAGCATTAGATAATTGGCCACAAGAACACCATCACCGCTTTTGTGATAGACATCTCAAAGCTAACTTTCAAGTTGCTGGATTTACTCAAAAAAATTTAGTAGACTTGTTTTATTCATGTGCTAGTGCTACAGATGATTTTCAGTACAAAGAGTTAAGGGGACACTTGAAAACTATTGCTCCAGATGCACATGCTTGGATTGAAAGGAGTTTACGAGGTGTAGAGGAAAATTGGGCTCTATGCAAGGATAATGGTGGAAGATTTATGATGATGACAACAAATGTGTCCGAAAGTTTTAATGGGGTTCTAAGAGGTGCTCGTGCTTTTCCAGTTAAGTCGTTAGTAGCAAGAACGTTTTATCGTTTAAACGACTATTTCATGAAACGTCGTTCCGATGCCGAGAGATTTGAAACGCAAATGAGTCCAAAAGTCGAAACTCTTTTAGCCAAAAGAGAAAAACAAGCAAGATATTGTGGAATTGTTAGATTCAATCAAACTGAATGGCAAGTGAATGATCAATTTGGAAGAGTGTTTACAGTGACATTACAAGATAATATATGTACGTGCACTTGCAACATACCTTTATTTTGTGCATAAAAGATAGTATATGTACGTGCACTTACAAAAAGAAAGACGGGACGTCCACGGTCGACAAGAATCAAAGGCATGATGGATAAAATGGGAGGAAGTAAACAAAATACTTGTAGCAAATGTGGTCAAAAGGGGCATAAAAGATCAACTTGTCCGTCAAAATAATTTGCATATTTTGTAGTGAATGATTTGAACGTATTTTGTAGTGAATGATTTGAACGTATTTTGTAGTGAATGATTTGAACGTATTTTGTATTTGATATTTCGTTTGGATGTTTCTCTTCAATTTGTATGTTGTCTGTTAGCTTCAATTTGTATGTTGTCTGTTAGCTTCAATTTGTATGTTGTCTGTTAGCTTCAATTTGTTCAATTTGTATGTTGTCTGTTAGCTACAATTTGTATAGCAGGTCTCTGTTATTTGCTTGAGCGCATTTGGCAGGCGCGCACTTAAAAAATTGTACAGGCGCATTTCGCAGGTGCGCCCAAGCAATTTTGCATAGGCGCACTTACAAAATGCGCCCCGTGCTGTTAATATAGACAGCCAGCCAACCTTTCTTCCTCACTTCATCTTATTCCCCCATTTCACTCAAAATCCCTAAAACCCCAAATTTCCTAAAATCTCTACCCCAACATCAATTGCAATTATTTCTTCGTCAAATCTGCTGAAAAATGGAAGGATCGTCATCATCTTCTCAAGTTAGAGGTATAATCTTCAAATTTCAAGTATACACCTTTGTTTATCAATTTAGTTTTGTATCTTCAAAATGAACATCGAAGCAATTACATTCATTTACATCAAAGCAATTACATTCAAAATGAACATCTAAGCAATTACATTCAATTACATCAAAGTAATTTGTTCAAATTTGCCTTCAATAACATTCACACTTGAACATTTTTTTCTTAAAGAGTTGGTACCCGGTCCCGTGAATGCAAGTGTTTTGTATCTTCAGAATGAACATCGAAGCAATAATAGGAACTTGATGCAGGTAATTTTCTTAAAACATTTGTGCTTACATTAGAATGTCTTTATTTGGTTACTACTTCCACTTTTTTACCTTTTGTTCGATTATGAATGTGTAGAGTGATGAGCCACTTGAGTGTCATGATCATTCAAACAAATTAAAATTCATCACGTCTAATACTCCAAGAGTTCAACTTGCATTACAAAGAGCGGGATTTAGGGAAATATCTAGATTGGGCTTTTTGAAAATAGATCATGTGCTAGTTACTTCATTGGTAGATAGATGGAGACCCGAGACTTCAACATTCCATTTTCCTACTGGTGAAATTACCATCACATTAGCAGATGTTAGTTGTCTTCTAGGTGTTACAGTGGAAGGAAATCCTGTTACTATTAGACAGCTAAGTAATTACGAAGATATTTGTCAACAGTGTTTAGGTGTGGTTCCATCTCGAAGTGAGATAAGAGGTTCAACAGTTAAGTTGACATGGCTTCGCGATATGTTTGCAGATGAGCCATCACCAGATGCTTCAGATGTAGAAATTGAATATCATGCGAGAGCTGTTATTCTACATTTGATATCTTGTCGTCTATTTCCCGATCATTCTAAAGGACGACTAAACCTTTTTTAGTTATTGTTTTTGCGAAATTTGGATGAGTGTGCATGATATTCTTGGGGCAGTGCTATATTGGCAACATTATATAATGAGTTAACAAATGTTGCACTCATGAAATCCAAATCGATAGCTGGTTGTCTTCCGCTTTTACAGGTATAATATGCATAGATATATTTGTTATAAACTCATATGTAATATTTAATTCTAATGTATTCAAAAAATTTATTTATTTTACAGCTTTGGGCATGGACACATCTTCCCATTGGTCGTCCAAACGTGACTTCATCCATGCAGATTGACAGAACATTGCCTTACAGTGCAAGGTAGTTAATTTCCAACTACATTTACATGTGTGTATTCTTGTACTAATAAAACTCTAATTGTATAACTATTTATATAGATGGTTTGGTTCAAGGAGTTGGGTTGAGTCTCCAAAGCAGGTGGCCACTTACTACCGCGACCAGCTCGATATGTTAACAGATGAAGTTATTATATGGAATCCGTACACACAGGATGTGCTAGTCGATCTTCCGCAGATATGTCTAAGTGGGATGCACAGTTGGCTTTGTGACACATATCATATGCATGCGAGATGTAGAAATGTATAATCCTGATCGAGTGATGCGACAGTTTGGTCTTCAACAACACATACCTGATCCATGCGAACCAAAGCCGGATTTGGAGTTTGCTATCGTCCAGTGGAACGATAGACATAACCGTATCGTACACTAACAGTTTCCTACCATTCCTATTTCGAGATACATGACTTGGTACTGGTCGATTACTCGAAGATTCATTGTTGCAGATCGGACTTCTCACGAACGAGCATACACCGCTCGTGCACCGCTTGAGCGGGATGTGGTAAATCTTCACATTATCGTGTTATATTTAGTTCGTTCACTTGAATTATGTTTCTAATGTTGAATAAATAACTACAACTTGTAGGTCGATGTACTGGAGACGGTAGGAAGAGGGTTGGACGATATCGGGCATGGTAGAGTACCCGAACGAGAAGTCCAACCACGGTGTCTTGATTTGAAGAAACTTATTGACACGCTCCTTTTTAGAAATCGATTAACACGGCCAAGCTCTTCCGAACAAGCTATGCGGACTAGAGAGCGAAGAACTAAAAGAAGGCAAGATACACACCAACCGCAACCCGCTGGACCTTCTCAACCCCCACCTACTCAAGACGATCCGACTCAACCATGAGTATTCCTATTTTTAGTTTACTATTAGTTCGCTTCTGTAATCTAACTATAACTTCTACTTTAATTCGAATGTAATCGACTTTTAATTATGTTATGCTAGAATTTATTTAATGGTAGTTTTATTTGTTGGCTTTAATGTAGATAAACGTTTGCTATCATTTAAGATTGTGCATTTGTATTTGGATTTTGTGTATTTGAATTTGAATTGTTTGGTGAAGCTTTTAGTCCAGGTTTGGACCTGAGATTTACACTAGCGCATTTGGCAGATGTGCCAGTGTAAATTATAAGGGGCGCATTTCTGAAATGCGCCCCGTATTATTATTATTTTTAAAAAGGCCGTCGCTGAGCTGGCCAAAACCAGCCTATAGTTGCAAATAGTTTTGAAACCGGCCTATTGATGCAAATAGTTTTGAAAAACAGTCTGGTTTGAAAATTTGTCCATAAAATAATTGTAAAACATTGATTTATTATGGTTAATCTTGATAATGGTTAAGGGTATGGATTTTAAATATAAAAAAATAGAACATAGAAAGGATAAACGTTACTTTAAATCCTATCCATGACACAATCATGATAGTATTGTAAACAAATAAGAATATATTATAAAAAAATAAATGCAGAAGCCATTAGAGAAAGAGGCATAAGATATATTATTCATTCCTGAAATTAATAATATATTTACATCACATAGCCTCCTTTATAGCTTCATAGTTTGGGATTGAACTTATCACACGATGTGAGACTAAATAAAACAACATAAAAGCATATTCATTATTTACCTATACTATAACAGATAGTTTAACCTACTTCGTTTTTTATCTATAGTGCACCTTTATCCTAAAATCCACCCAAACATTCATAACTCCAAAACTATAAAATACCTAAAGCCTTTCTTCACATTTCCTTCTTCATCACGTAAGAAGAAACATAGGTACACTTTCTTCATCTCTCAAGCAAAGCTAGGGCTTTAAGAATCATCACCATTTCAACATAATTAAGCTAAGAAGGTGAGTATATGTTTCTAAATCTTTAAAATATTTTCTATACACCATATTTTTGACTTTTATGCCAATTTCATTTCTGGACGGAAATTATGTTATTTTGAGTGATTTCTTAAAGCTAGCGGGTAGAACCCTCATGTTTAAGCTTGATAATGAATAATATAGCATGATTATATAAATTATTAGTGATTTAATAATGATATTTCATGATATTAGCTACTGTTTTGATGAAGTTAACACCTGAAACCAAACTGAGATATTATTAAAATGAGTTAGTAGAGACATTGGGTGTAGATATGAGTGAAAACATATATTATAGGATGCTAGAATAAATCATGGTTTATGATTTGAGTTTATATGTATACGGATGAGATAGCTGCTGTTTCAAACTTGATTCTACCTAAAAATAATTACTTTGAGTTTATACGAAGATCAAAATAGAATCGAAGGATGGAACTTATATTTGGCAACTTGAAAACTATGATTATACGAGAACCAAGCTCAAGATTTAATGAATCAATGTTTATGCAAAAACGAGTCAGTATTTAAGTGCCAAAACATCCCAAACTAATTAATGTCGAAAGTATCAGGAAAAATCTATAAGTTGACAGAGCGGATTTGACATACTACCATGGGATTTACTGCCCTTATAACAACATGTTAGATGTCCGATCTGGTAGTTCAGACAAACCCACTTTGATCCATTTTTAATTGCCTTGCTCCTTTGTTTTGGGTTCAAATATCATAGTAAAGCCTTGGAATAAATTGCAATCATTTTGAAATTAGTTTGAACTCCTTTTAAATCAAAAGTGAAGTAATGTATGCTAATGTTCAAAAGAAAAACAAAAATGGAGGTGTAGTGTGTGAATGAAACCGATATAACTTGCTGTTATCATCACAATACTAGTCGAAAGCTTATAATTTGATTTGGTATGAATTGTTTGCAATAATAAACAAGAACATGAGTTATGAGATGAACACGGATCTATAAAACTGTGAACCTGAAACTCAAATCAATTGAGGAGTTATATGGCCTGAAACGAACTCGTGTTGAAGCCTCAAAATTAAAGCACCCCAAAACCGACATGAAGAAGCCCAAAGAGACAGGAGTAGATGGAGTCATGTCACCTACCTTTGCCGGGGGTTTACCACCTCTATATGCATCAGGCCAGACATCCGACCTGATGTTTAATACGTTCGAACCTGAGCTGCCAGGAGCAGTAAACCCTTGGCTGTAGCCTGATGCACCGACTCACACCCATTTCGCTTGTTTTCATCTTTGTTTGATGTTGTGATCTCTTGATACAAACTTTAGTGCTGATATGAAATTGTTTTGAAATTAATTTGAATAAATTTAGAATTATTTTTAATTTCAAAGAAGAAATCAAAAGGGACTGGCAGAAGGAAGTCAGACGTCTAAAACTTTAACCAACGTCTTAATTCCCAATCAGATGTTTGACTTTTTAGTTCAGGACATTTGAATAATAACGCAGTCATCTGAATGAGCCTTTAGATGTATAAATACATGTTAATCTTTGAATTTAGATTAAATTTGAATTTCTTTTAAATGAAAGAAATAAAAGTGTTTAATTTGAAGTAGAATTTAAACACTGCTTTATTAGGCTTAAGTTTCTGAATAAATGCTTGTTTGAATTTAATTACAAGCTGGGTTATTTTAAATATTCCATCTACTTTTACATGTCATGTTTATAAAATTCTACTTCGTGCCTTGATGCTATAGTTTAATGATGCACGTACATGACCTTTATTTAATGGAAATGGGATAAACGTCATTTAAGAATAATTGGCGTTAGAGAAGTAAAATATCGTGAAAGATATAAATTTAACATTTTAAAGAGAATGGCATAGGAATTATGACCGTTAGACACTAGTATCCCCCCTAACGAACTGATTCGAGGGTCGCAACCTGAATTGTGATAACCTTGTCCCTCGTCACAGTGTCCAAACAATATGTTGCATTGATATTTGCTGAAACATTAAGATTTTCGGAAGCGTAGTGCAAATGAAAAGAAATAGCACCATAGATGGAAATTGGAAATATGCTATAGCACGAGTAAGATATATCACACTTTCTGATGCCAAGAGGGAAGGTGTAACTAATGGGTTGTGTGAAGTGCACTCGCATTTGGTCAGAAGCAGCAGGTGAAAATGACCATATGGGCTTGTTGAGGCAGATAGTCTAATAGAGAGTAAATCCATCGTTGAGATTTACCAACGTGAAATCATGATGGGGGTTCATAATAGAAAGGATGATTTAGCCCTCCTATATGAAAAAGTGCAATGTAGATGATGATTTAGCCCTTTCATGAGAAAAGGTAGAAAATGCTGAATCATAAAAAGCGAATGATTTGAACAATAATTTGTATTGATACAACAAAAAGCAACTCATATAATATAAATATAGGACGTGAATCCTAGTTGACTAGAGTTTCAATTATGAGTCATGATGAATAGAGTCGTGACACATGTATTATCACTAATTTGTTGAAATGGGCGGCGGGATAATTCGTACGATGTAAGTCACTCTATGTGTAACTATTATGATACCTAAAACCCAACACGACACCTTTACTTGTTTTTATTATTCCACTATACTCATAGCTAGATTTCTAGCTTGACTCGGGATTTTGTTTTGTAACATCTCCTCGGGTCAGACTAAGGTTTTGTTTGCAAGATGAATTTATTTTCCCATTTCAAAGTTATTTCTTGTGATTGCAAGATGATGGAGTGGCATACTATTTATAAATTTAGAGTTATGTGGACCTAGAGCTGCATGGACGTGCCCTGTCTACTGGTGTTAGAGGGACCGTTAAAGTAATCTGGAGTAAGAATAACCATGAGACCCATCTCGAGTCAGTAGAGCTTTGTTAGTTTCTATGTAGGCATTGTTGTATATAGTTGACTTATGGTTGTGATAGGACGTCCTAGTTTTGAGAAGTTTTGTATATAGTCTGCCCAGTCGATGATATTGTATATATGTTGTGTTTTGATTCGATGTCTAGTTGTATATTAATTTTGATATGTGCATATATATTGTAACGACCCGCCATTTTGGACTATTCGCATCCGCACATGTCGGACTTGAATAATTCAAAATACCGAATTGTTAATTTAAATTTGGCAAAACTGAGCATATACAGTAAATAAATAGAACACAGATCACAGACACAGAGTAATAAATGCAGCGGAAACAAAAGATAGTAGTTCATGAAGCTACTATATACATATCAGAGTTAAATAAGGTACAACAGATGTCTCGGATACAATAATCAAATACAATATCAGAATACATCACTAGAATTAACTGGATATCTGAAACTGGATAGATAGCTGGATCTCCAAGCAAAGCTCCAACTCCAAAGGTGAGTCTCGAATGCTGGTACACTCAGTCTGACCCGAGCGTAAAGCAAAACACAAAACACTCGAGTCAGGATTAACATTCTTATATCAATAAATCCAACTCAAGTGAAATAGCAACTGAAATACAAGTAACTCAAAGGATGTTTGGAATAACCATCCTTTAAGGATCCGTTAAACTATCTACTATGTAGTAGTGTACGGTAAGTAGATAATGCCTATCAGTAATATAAAGTATCAAAATAGTGTTAAGGCGTTACCATTATTCCCCTTAACACATTTTATATAAGCGTTATAGACTATACAACACTGTAAACTCCACTGTAAACTAGTGGGATATCAGGGAGTACTCCATAGGTATAACACAAAACAAATCGTAGTGGTCGCGTATATAGGGATACAAGTATGACAAGGCACATGAGGCAATACCCAAGGTAGTGAAACTACCGTTTGCCTGATCCGGACTGGTGAGAACGCATCGTTGCAGCGATCGCAACACCGCGAAACAACACTCCCAAAATTTCGAGGGTGCACCAATCGATAACAAGTAATGAGTAGTATTCGAAGAAGTGTGTTCGCTCGAGGTAGCTGACCCCATTTGGCCCGGCACGGCTCCTGTTTTAGTCATTTCCAATTTGACACAAGTGTCAAGGCTATCCATTATCGTTCTCTTTCTTCAGTCATCACGAACATCATTCCAACCACTTCATTCTGGATCACACTCCGCGTGTAGTTATTAAAGTGGTTTTCGGTTTAGACAGTGAGTATGTCCCTAACCGATTCCGGTCTCTTTAATAACCTTCGTCATTATTTCACCGATTGGTCGTTTATATATTTCAAAAGCCAAATCAATTACAATTTCAATTAGAATTTGTAAACCAACATTTCATTTGTCTTTCTAAATCAATTTCCATAATTTACGTTCAAAACTTCCAAATTACCATTTCAAAATCTTATAATTCAATTTCAATTTTTATGTAAAACAATTCAAATATTAATTCAAGTTCGTATATAAGTTTCATTCTGAAATCATTTAAATTAATTTAATTTAACATTCAAATCACTTTAAATTCATTGACCGATTTCGTTCAATATTTGTTAAGTAAATTTGTCATTCAAACAATTTCTATTAAATTTCCAATTCATTAAATCAATTACTTAAGTTCAACTTCATTATATCAAAACTTCAAATTGAATTAAATTAGATTTGTCAAATCAATTCTTTAAATTACAAGTCTTACATTAATTTCAATAAATCACATTTTATTTCTTGTTAAAGAAATTCGATTTCACTTATTTATTTACTTAGTCACAAATTTCTAAACTTAATTATTTCATAACTCAACTTTACTTATTAAAGAAGTTCAATTTCACTTATTACGAAGTTCAATTTCACATATCAAGAATTCAATTTCATTTAATTATTAAATAATTCCATCTTATTTAATTATTAAATAATTTCAAAAACTTAATTATTAAATAATTTCAAACTTAATTATTAAATTTTAAACAACATTCTTTCATCAACTACTATGTTAATATTTTGTTTCGCATTATTACATATTAACATTTTCCTTTCATAAAAATTCAAATTCCAACTTCATTTAAAACCTTATTATTTATTCAAATAAAATCTTTATTTTATTTTTAAATCAAATTATCGACCAATCGGGTTTTATTTAATTCTCTATCCTAGGTTAAAGTTTAATTTGGGTATTCATCATTTCAACCCGATTCCAATTCAATTCAAAATCAAAGCATAGCAAAGGAAACTTGCAGTGTGATAACTGGGATGGTGTCAAAGTAAATAAACAAGCAATAACAACAATCAATATCAATCCAATAATCAATTCAAATAATCCTGAAATAATCATATTAATTCACCTTGTTGTTTGTGCGAATTAATATAATTATTTCTAGAATCTACACTATCATTTCATGTAGATTAAAGATTATTACACTAATATTTATACGGTTCTTTACTTGTCATCCATTATTCAATTTTATACTACAATAATTTATACAACATACATTCAATGGTTCAAGGTGTACTTAACCAAATTCTACGTGTCAATTATTTAAAGGGGGTCATATTATACAAATTTAACAAATCAAATTCAACACATATATCAAATCTAACTGTCCTACGTCAATTTCAATTTTAAATTATTTATCACTTACAACATTAACAATTTAACGTCCAATGTCAACATCAAACAATCAATCATTTATCAACCAACTGGATTATTATTTCATAAATAACAGATAATGGTGTCAGATATCACATGTGAACTGATACATGTAATAGCATATATAACAGTGTAAATAACGAATAGCAGCATTTCAATTGTCGTTTCAATTGAAATTAAATTTAATAAATAAAAGAACATTAATCTTGAGTGATTGCTCACCTTTCGAGGCTAGAGAGAATAGACAACAGGAATGAGCTACAAATCCAGATCAAAGTGAGATGGCACGAATTTGATGAAGAAACAGACACGACGGACCAAAAGCTGATAAAATGGGAATCGATGAGAACCAATCAGAATCAGTTTTGATATAAACTGAAAATATATACATTATTTTTTTTATTAGAATCAATATTTAAAATTTTTAAACACCTATACAATAAAATCTCTATATACGTTTATTTAAACTGATATCAAAATAAATCATAATAGATATTATTTTAAAATCAATATTAAAACGTGTTAACATAAAATCTATATATATACTATAGATCGCTACTTAACTTAAACACAAATATTTAAAATCAAGCATATATATAACAAGTAGCATATACAAATCACTACGATTCACTGGAGTAAAATATAAAAGTACACTAGATCAATATATATATATATATATTAGTACTATTCATATAAACCTTTTAAACAGATAAAATAAGAATCAAAATCTTTATATATCATATTTAAACCAATACAAAATCACATATATACTACATGATGTATATCAAATGTATGCTAATAGAATCTTTTCCTAAAAACCAATATAATATATGCGTGCAATAACTCTTTCTTATTCTTTATGATATAATATAATATATACCATACAAACAAAACCATAAATATTTAAATTTTGGAAACGAGACACTAACATAAAAAAAATATCTTACATAGACTTTATGCGTTATATATATATACGTAAACTAACTGTAAAACAAAAATACTTTTTTTATAAACTCACATACAATTGAAACCCAGTCAGATCCTATACATACATATAAACATGATATATACATGGCTCACCTTCATTCAAATATATTACAATATAATGCAAATACAATTAATCTTGTATGCTTTAGACATATGCGGTATTAAAATATCTATACTATTTTATTGTAATATAATATAAACTATATTTATAAACAAATATATGTATACATCGTACACTACACAACATCTGCAACTTATGTTTTCAAACCAAACATATATTATACTTGGACTCTGTATATATAAGACATATATATATATAACTAACTTATACAAACCAAACAAGATTATAACCCATAGCCGAATAAAAATTTATATGTATACAAATATTTAAACTGCAACCCTTTCATACTTACCTATAAAAGAGATCTACATAAAAAAATTTGAAATGGATGCTAAACATACTAACATAAAGTCTGCATGTATATTACCTACAAATGATAAAGAGGAGGAAGCAAGTTGAAACTTGCGGTCTGAGTTTGTTGTGCTTGTGGGAGCTAGCTACTGATGCTCGGACGTGAGCAGGTGGGGAGGCACGAGAGGAGGAAGGTCGGAGGTTGGAGATGGGGCTGCCATGGCGTGGTTGCACGAGATGAAATGTGTTGAGGTGGCCAAGCACGTGGTGGTGATGGGAAGCACGGTGTCTATGGTCACGTTGGTGATGTTTGTGTGGGTCGGAGGTGGATCCAATGTCTGGACGGTGAGATTGATGGCGGAAGTCGTGGCGGGAGGAGGGGAGAACGGCGTGGGAAGAGCAAAGGCCGAAGGCTGTTCGAAGGAGATGGTGGCTGCTGGTCTTCGTCGGTGGTTACTGATGAGGATGGAGGCTCGGTCTGGGCAGCATGGCAAGGTGGGCTGCTCATGTGGTGATGTGTTGCGGCCATTGTTTATGGTCGTTGGAGGTTGGATCAGTGGGTAGGGCGAGCGGGTTGCGGCTGGGTGCTTAGGCGGAGGAGCAACGGGATAACGTGGCGACAGGGAGGAGGGAACGTCGTGAGCAAAAAAATTTTTTTCTCTGCCCATGAATGGTTTGAGTGGAATAAGCAGGGAAGGAAATAAGCAGAGAAGAAGAACACGAAGCTTCAGGTGGATCTAAAAAAATGGAGCCTGTTCATAAATGTTACTTCATACCTTAGCAATATATTTATTTTTCAAATAAAACAATCCATCAAAAGCAACGAAACCGGTTGGAATTTGAAATAATAAAAGTCATTGGAACACCAAAAGTTGTATACGTGAATTTATGGAAATAAATGTTAAAGGCTATTTGAATTCAACCAGTGCACAAATAGAAAATATAAAGACAAGAAAACAAAAGGCTCAAATACAGAACCGATACGCTTGACATTTCGCAGATTGCACCGCACACCGGATTCCGAATTTGACAATCGAATATACCATAGAGATCAGCACGACGAGGCGATCAAAATGGTATACAGATATCAGTGGTTTGATTGAATTATAAAAATTCGAATTTTCTACTAGCGGAAAATGCAGCAAAAACGCAGAAAAATAAGATCGACGGAGCTAAAGAAGTCCAAATTTGAAAAAACAAAAAATGACGTCTTAGTCAGAAGATGAATTAGAATTTTTCTATATATATATTTGGGTTTCGAAAACATTTTATTTTCATCAATTTTAACTGATATAAATTGGAATAAAATTACACTAGAAAATAAACTTCCAAATTATCTGATGAAAATTTACCAGTTTCTATGTCTAATTAGACGCATTCCAAATATCAAATTTTTATTTCAAAATTTTATCGTTTAAAATTTCACAAAATTTCAACTAATTACGTTATTAAAACAGTTAAAATTTACGGGTCGTTACATATATATATATATATATATATATATATATATCTTTTATTCTCATGTGTTATAAGACCTTTATTTATTGTGTTCCTGATATGTGATCTATACAGAATTCTTAAACTTGTGTATATTGCCTTATGTCAAGGCGAGATACATATTATTTCAGATGTATTCAGGTATTATAATATATTGATGTTAATCCAAAGTAGTTTATATGAGAGATCTCTCCTTCCATGCTCTTTTACCTGAGCTATCGAATGGTAAACTCTTTTAGATAGTTTAATCATTGGAGCCGGAGCGTCACTGCCTGGTATCAGATCCAAGATTTGTCAAGACAGAAAAGAATTTGTATAAATCGGAAATTATAACCCATTTGACTATAGAAGATTCAGGTTTAGGATGTTACCTAATTAGTATAACCTTAATAGAATTGGTTATAACTCGTGTATATGATATACAAGTTCCAATAAGTGTTCCAAGGGAAGAACACTGTGATAATATTTGAGTACATATTTGTATTACATAAGTAATTGTTAGTAAACATTTTTAAAAAATATACTATCTAACATTTATCCAATGAAGTGATAAATGTTGGTTAGCAGAAAATGGTAGGACCTGGAAGACCAAGGATGAATGCATCAATTGATTCATCTGATGGTCAAGCCAATGATTTAGGAAATCCCGGAGTTCTTCTAACCATGGACTAGTGGATGGAGGCCAAAAGACGTACAAAATATGGGAGCCGTCAGAGATCAGAATCCAAGTCGAATCCTTGGTCGGAATTCACTAAACTCTACAGCGATTATAAGAGTCTTGGAGGCAAATCATTTCTAGGAAATGAAGGAGTAATGGGAGTACACGCGTGGTTGAGGACATGTGATTTTTTATAGAGATTTGGATCTGTCAGTCCAAGCCAAAAGGAGATTGGCATCACATTAGTTACAAGCTAGTGCATTAGATTGGTATGATGCCATAATTGTAGCAACTTCATAAGAAGATATCGCCTATCAAGAATTTAGGGATCTCTTCAGAGAGCACTTCTTAATGAAAGCAGAGAAGGCGGCTTTTCTTCGAAAATTTATAAATCTAAGTCGAAAATGCTTATCTGTGACCAAGTACATGAATGAGTTCAACGCACTCTCAAAATATGGACTAGCATTGATTATTACTTCTAAGGAAAAGAATGAGAAGTTTGTTCATGGACATAACATTGGACTGAGAGATAGACTACTAACTCGGCTTTGGTATTCGTTTGAAGAATAATAGATATGACATTAAGATATCAAAATGGTACATGATCATAATTCAACCTCAGGTGGGCGGTCTACTCAATAATTTGGTCAAAGGAAAAAGCTATTTTATTCAAAGAAAAATTGGAAGAAGAATAAGAAACCTTTTCAGCATCAACGACCTGAGCATAAACACCAACATAATCGACCCCCGGTTGAATGTACAGTTGTAGAAAGAAAGGCTATTATGCAAATGAGTGCAGAAAGAGGCTTCAAGAGTCTGGAAGGAAATACTATAATTGTGATGAAGTGGTCATTTTGCAGATCAGTGCAAGAAGCCCAAGAGACAAACCCAAGGCAAAATGTTTTCTGTTAAAGGACCCATTTCTGCACCTAACCAGGGGAAGCAAGCCTCAGTATTAGAAGGTACTATACTCTGGCACAACATTCCCAATAATATTCCTTTTATACTGGCACTTCTCACTTATTTTTGTCAAAAGAAATAATAAAGAAGTTAGAATTAGATGTTTCTACTCTTACTACTTCTCTTAGAGCAGCTAATCCACTTGGAGGATGCGCTTATCTCCATACGAAGTGTTATGAAGTTTCCATTCGACGGTTTGGTTATCTTTCTTATGTGATTTGTTTGTCATGGATTCTTTGAATTTTGGAATTATCCTTTGAATTGATTGGCTTAAGCGATATCAAGCTCGAGTACTATGTGCTGAGCAGGAAATCAAACTTTGACACCTTGATCATACAAAGTGAGTTTTAATTGCCTTAGAAACTTCGAGTGCCATTTCAGGGCATTCTTTATATGCAATGGAATCTCCAGGAGGTAAGATTGAGCAGATTCTAGTAGTTAGATATTTTTCTAATATCTTTGAACTGATCATATATCTACCACCTAAAAGAGTAGTAGAGTTCAGGATTGATTTATTTCTAGAGCTCAGCCGTTTAGTAAACCACCTAACTAAATATGCCCTAAAGGAATGGAGAAACTAAGAACTTAATTAGAAGAGCTCGAGCAGAATAATTTTATTAGACCGAGTAATTCTCCGTAGGGTGCATCAACTTTATTTGTTGGGAAGGCAGATGGATCTTTTGACTCTGTATAGACTACATAAAGCTGAATAATCTCACGATAAAGAATAAATACCCATTGCCGAGAATATATGATTTATTTGATCAACTGGACAGTGCTACACTATTTTAATAGCTTGATCTAGCAACTTGTTTTCATCATCTTAGAGTGGCTGAAGATAAAATATTCCATATTGCATTTCGAACAATATATGGTTCATATGGATGGTTAGTGATTCCATTTGGATTGACAAACATTCCATCTTATTTCGTCAATCTAATGAATAGAGTTTTCAGAAGTTATCTAGACAAATTTGTCCTAGTTTTAATTGGTAATATCCTTGTCTATTCAAAAATGGAGGAAATTCATGCAATTCATTTAAAATGGTGTTAGAACCTTAAGAAGACACCAACTTAAAGCAAATTTTTTGAAATTTCAATTGTGGTAGAAGAAAGTTAAATTTTTAGGATATTTGATCACTGAAAAAGGTATCTCAGTCGACGCAGCTAAACTCAAAGCTATTCAAAAATGGAAACGTCCAGAGACAGTGACATAAATCCATAGTTTCTTGGGATTGGCTAGATAATAGAGGAGATTTATCAAAGACTTCTCCAAAATTTCTACTCTACTCACTCAATTAATGAAGAAAGGAAAGAAGTTTGTTTGGATAGACAAATGTGAAGATGCTTATTTGAAATTAAAGAAATTACTTTCAAATGCTCCAATTTCGATAGTTTTAAAGGGAAATTAAGATCTAGTAGTTTATACCGATGCTTGCCGGATAGTCTGGGAGTTGTATTAATATAGAAAGACAGCCTATGCATCGAGACTACTCAGACCAATTGAGGTAAAATACGCCACTCATGATCTTAATGAGCATCAGTAGTGTTTTCTTTGAAGATTTGGCGACGTTATCTGTTAGGAGAAAGGTTTGTTTTATATACAGACCACAAGTCACTAAAATATTTATTTTCTCGGTAGTATTTAAATATGTGACAACAAAAATGTTTAGAATTTTTAGCTGCATATGATCTACAGATTTAGTATATTCCAGGTAAAGGAATAAAGTAGCAGATGCTCTTAGAAGAAAACATCAATTAGTGGTATCCAAAATGATGGCAGAATGGAAAGATCCAAAGTTATTATCTTCATGTGATCTTCAGTTTAGAAAAATAGGTAAGAAGACAACTATGTTAGCCAGTCTTGAGGTTCGACCTAGTTTGCTCGATCGAATCCAGGGTAGTCGAGAGGATGATCTAGTTCTAAAAGGTTGAATCAATAGATTAAAAAATGGAGATGTTTTTTATGATATTTGTGGATTTGAGCTTGACTTAAAAGGTTGTCTAAAATATGAAGGAAGGTTGTTTATTCCCAAAGCCAATCTAAAGAAAGATATTCTAGATGAATATCATCGATCTACATTTTCTATACATCCCGGTGGTGCATAGATGTATAAGGATATGAAGGTGATGTACTATTAGGAAGGGATGAATAGAGATTTCAAAGAATATATGAGACGATGCATTACATGCCAGTTAGTAAAGGGCGAGCATCAAAAACCCAATGATTACATCTACCTCTTGAAGTACCACAGTGGAAATAGGAACATATTTTTTGGAATTTATTAACGGACATCCACGGTCAAGACAGGGAAATGAGAATATTTGGGTGATAGTTTATGGACTCGCCGAAAGTGCTCATTTTATTCCAGTCTGAGTAATTAAATTACAGAAAGTTTACCCTGATTGTTTGTGAAGCAAATACTTTGGTTGTATGGAATTCAAAAAAGTATAGTTTGTGATCATGATCCGCCATTTACCTGTCTTTTTGGCCAAGCTTGCAAACTACATTTGGGGTTTCACCTCAATTTGAGTATTGCATACCATCCTAAGATGAATGACCAGACAGAAAGAGTTAACCGAATTTTTGAAGATCTTCTCTGGTTATGTGTTTTAGAGTTTGAAGGTTCTTGGGAAAAATATCTTCATCTTGTTGAGTTCTCCTACAACAACAGCTTTCAGTCAAATATAGGCACAACTCCTTTCGAAGCTTTATACGTAAGACTATATCTATCTCTAACTTGTTGGCTGGAGAAAGGAGACATATTGATTTTGGGTCCAGACATGGTTAGAGAAATGACTAAGAAGGTAGATATCATCGAAGATAGAATGAAAACTGCTCAATCAAGACAAAAGAGCTACGCCGACAAATAGAAAAGATCTAGAATTTTCAATGGGAGATAAATTTTTCTTGAAAATATATCCAATGAAAGGTATGACTAGATCTGGTAAGGTAGGCAAACTTACTTCAAGATATATTGGTCCATATACCATCATTGAGCAGTAGGTCCATTAGCATATCGGTTGGAGTCGCCTAATTATTTATTTGGAATTCATGACGTATTCCACATATCTTAGCTACACAAATGTATGTAAGACTCGGATATTTTAGTAGAGCCAAGACAAATGCAAGATCTTAATTTACAATCTAATCTGTCATATCTTGCCGAGCCTTCAAAAATCATAGATACAATGGTGAAACATCTAAGAAATAAGCAGGTTGAGTTAGTTAAGATTTAGTGACTGAGTAACCCTAAGGATTATGCTTGGGAAATGGAAGAGCAAATTGGAATTACATACCACAAGTTATTCAAGACTCAATATGTATGTTTTTAATTTATCTAAATATTTTACTTTTTTATTTGGTTGATTTTACATGCTTGATTGATATGCATTGCATGATTACATTTGGTTGATTATGCGACTAGAATTGTTATAGTACTCTCCAATAAATTACAAGGACACAATTTCTTTAAGAAGGAAAGTCTGTAACATCCCAAGTTAAAATTAAAAACATTTATTTGAACAATTTATTGAATTTAATTCAATAAAATTGAAATTTGGATTTATTTGAGAATATTGATTTAAAAGTTTAAATTTGAAATTTGAATTACAGTTTTAAAAGTCAAAAATTTATCTGAAATTTTATTTTGATAAAATTAATAATTATGATTTTTGTTGGGAAATAAAACTATAATTTTATAATTATTTAAAACTAAAACGCGACAATTTTTAGTAAAACAAAAATTGTTACAAGGATGGAATTAAAATTTGGTAAAACGTCTTGAATTAGATTTTTTATAAAATAGCTGTTAAACATTGATTTAAAGTGGTTAGATTTACTCATTGTTAAGGCTATGGATTTAAACAAAAAGAAACCTAGAAAATAAAAAGGATAAACATTACTTTAAATCCTATCCATAACATAATCATGATAATTTAATCTACTTCATTTCTAACCTACACTACACACTTATCCTAATATCCACCCAAACCTTCATCACTCTAAAACTATAAACACAAAAAGCCTTTGTTCTTTTTTCCTTCTTCATCACCTAAAAAGGAACCTATGTCTGCTTTCTTCATCTCTCAAGCAAAGCTAGGGATTTAAGAATCATTACCAATTCAACATAATTCAATCTAGGTAGGTGATTATATGTTTCTATACCTTTAAACTACTTTCTATACACCATAATTTTGATTTTTATGCCAATTTCAATTCTGGACAAAAATTAAATTATGTTATTTTGAGTGATTTCTTGAAGCTAAAGAGTAAAACCCTTACGTTTAAGCTTGATAATGAATATAGCATGCTTGTATAAATTGTTAATGATTTAATTAGTGATAATTCATGATATTAGCTATTGTTTTAATAAAGTTAAGAAACCAAATTGAGATGTTATTGAAATGAGTTATTAGAGGTATTACGTGGAGATATGAGTGAAAACATATGTTATATAATGTTAGAATAAATCACGGTTTATTATTTGAGTTTATATGTGTATGTACAGATGAGATAACTGTTGTTTCAAACTTGATTCTACACGAAAATAATTACTTTGATTTTATATGAAGATCAAAATGGAAACAAAGGATGGAACTTCATGTGGTCGAAGTTATCGAGAAGCAAAGGCAATAACTCTACCTCTTTGCATCGATACAACTCTTAACCAATTGCACAATCAGTACACACTACCAAATCTTGATTTCCAATTGACACAACTAATACGGGTGCATTAGTCAATAAATGTTTTAGCTTCAAGAATGATTCCTTACATTTATCGGTCCAAACAAACTTTATGTCTTTTCTCGTTAGGATTTCCATCGATGTTGCTATATGGGAGAAATCCTTAACGAATCTTTAATAATAACCAACCAACCCCAATAAACTTCTAATTTCAGCCACGATCTTAGGTCTCTTTCAATTATTGATAGCTTCGATGTTTTATGGATCTACAAACTACTCACCTTCTAAAACCACATGACCAAAAAATCCACTTCTCTTTCCCAAAAATGTCATTTTGAAAACTTTGCCTTTAGATGATTTGCCTTAGCACATTTAGAACTATTCTTAAATGAACTTCATGATCATTATCATTCTAATAAAATATCACTAATAAACACCAAAAAAATCTACCCATATGTTCATTAAGTTTACAAACAAAGCATGTGCATTAGTAAGCTCGAAAAGCATGATTAACCACTCATACAAACCACAACTTATTAGGAATGTCGTTAACGGTGTACTTCCCTCTACCACTTTCAACTGATGGAAACCCATTGTTAAGTCCAACTACGAAAACATCTTGGCCCCACTCAATTGATTGAGCAAATCATCAATCCTAGGTGAAGGATACCGATTCTTCACGGTCTTCTCATTAACTTTCTTTCATCATTATACATTCTTAGTGACCCATGTGGATTCTTCATGAACACCGCCATAGCTCCCTAATATATTTTCTTACTGTAAAAACCCGATAAAGTTCATCTTTTACACTCTACATAGCATACAACAATGCACATACGTTGAAACTCAATTCTTCTAATGCGTATGAAATTAAATTATTGGAATCATGGTGTCTTAAGGATATTATTTTAACTTGAAAAGATATCCTTGCATCATATATGTTTAATCAATCCGTACCAAAAGTTATCCCAAAACCCACAAAGTCAAACACATGCAAATTGTATGTAAAATTATAACCTAACAAATCAAACTCTAAGCGGTCGAATATCATTACAAGAGTTTCAGAGCCTCCGATTGGGTTCGCAACTTTCAAAGAGGCTATAATGCATGTCTGTTCAAGTCTTCAAGATTCAACCTATCTATCGAACATCTAGATATAAAAGAATGTAGTGCTCTAGTATAAAACAACATTTTAACAGTTATGCCATGTATTAGACACGTACCTCCCAACATAGCCTTTCATTTCCACTCAGCAGTCAATATATAAGCTATAGGTTCAAAAGTGTGTACATTACCTTTCTAAACTTTGACCAGTTCAGGACATTCTCTCTTGAAGTGCCCCATGTTGTTACAATTATGGCATCTCACTCCCTTCTTATCACAACCTTCTCTCTGATGCTAATATGACGTTTATTAGCAAAATTACCCTTCTTTTCACACTTATAACAAGTTATATCAGCTTTTCCTTTCTTGTAAAGTCCTCCTTTCTTAGTTACCTTCTTTCCTTTATGATTAAAGGATTTTCTCTTCTTGCCCTGAAAACCAATGGGTTTTTCCTCCTCCATCACAGACTTATTCTTCTCAATTGATGCAAGGTAATCTTTATTTCCTAAAAGCCATGTCTACAACAACATTATATGGATCTCTAAGGTGTGAAATAGTTTCCATAGCAATTTCAAGCTTCAATCCTTTAATAAACTTTTTATTCTTCATGAACAAAGTGTTAATGACGGTCTGTCTGTGCCTTAAAAGATCACTAAAGTTAGTCGTATATTCCAATATTAACATATCTCCTTACTCTGATTCCACAAACTTCACAACCAAAGTAGATTTTATCTCATTAGGCAAGAATTGCTCCAAAAATCTTCCCTTGAAATCAACCCAAGTAAGGTCATCTTCCAAGTGTCCATAGTCAGCGTATTCCACCAATACAAAGCATGTCCTTATAACTGCCTAGAAGCCAACCTCCACCTTTGTTCATCCATCAAAACCAGATCAATAAATATCCTTTCAAGATGGATAAGCCAAACCTCCACTTCGATGGCATTCTCTGTACCCATAAATGGCTTTCCCCCGGACTGGTATAATCCCTACTTAACATTGCAAAGTAACCGTGAGAAGCCACTTTAAGCACGACAACTCAAGCTCCAACAATACAGCCTACTCCAATGTTTCCTCTGGTCATTCCAACCGCTGCTTCGGTTTGCATCATATTCACAAAGAACTGATACATCTTCCTCATATTAACTTGCACAGTTCCAACACTCAAGTTTTCACTAGTGTTGGCAGTTCGATTTACATTTTTTCATGCATTAAGCCAAATATTTATACTGGTCACGGTGCTTTTGCCTCCCAAATTAAGTGTTCCACTTCTAGTGTCCATAACTTCTTTTCTCATAATCTACATACGTATCTTCATGAGATTTAGAAGAAATGACTAAAGATAGAGGGAAGAATATAGATATATATTAGTACTTATGTATATACGTATGTACGTATGTATCAAATAACAGGTACATTACTATAGCGCTACCCCATTCCCCAATCTAACTCTTCATAATTCATTTTATGTTTTCAAAATCTTATCATGTTTAAATAATGTTTTCTTTGAAAACAAGTTGTAAATCCTCGATTTTGGGACTTGAAAATAGAAACTAATTATACTGCAGCCATCATTAGCATTATTTTTCGATGAAAAAATAAGATCAATTATTGTATCATCAACATCAAGAGCACAAGAGTTCACAATTTTCCATTAAACAATTTTCGTTCATTTGTCATAAATTCATTACATAACGCCATGATTACACTTTCATTTAAAGTATAATAAATACAAAATACGATTCCAAGAGTGAATATGATGATGCCTCCTTGGATGATCAAAGTCATAAACACCGACGATTATAATAACCGTCTTCACATATAAATATAAACAATTATATTACATAGAAAAAATAAATGAAGACTACTATAAACTTGCCACTTGCACGTCTCTAGAAGCTTTATCCACCTTAAACATGAAAACCATACTCTCGACCTTCTCGAATAAGTACCTAAATGTTTAAGGAGATATTTAAACTTCGAGTCAGATAAAAATCCAATGTGAATAATATTAGACCATCCCAATCAAAATAGATACATAACGGTGAAAGAGTTATTGGTATGCTCTAGAGGAAATTATGTAATTGTTACATACATCTAACTATGTAGTCATTCTTGTTCATGGTAACTATATCTATTTTTCATTATATACTTTGTAATATTTTATATAATTTATTAAGTAGTTAAATTAAAGCATATAATAGGAGAATCCTACAATAAAATGTTATGTGATTATAGTTGCAAATAGTTGCAATCACGAGTAATTAATCATAAACTAAAATGACATTTTGTTTTTAATATTCATGGTCAAGATGCCTCGAGAAAAGAATATCATCCACTGAGACCAAACTGCATAACACTCTCTAAATATTAGGCAATGTGATACTCAAGGCTACTGGGGTCACCAAAGGATTACATACTTGTAGTTATTGAATAACTATGAAATGACTCGTTTGAGAGTTTCCTATTGGTAATGACAACTAGGTCGAACAGGAAATCTTAGTGTGATGATGTTACATAATTTCCTCCCCTTGAGAATACTATGTAACTACAATGTGAATACTCCACTTTAATTACCGTTAAATTATGCCATGGAGATCCACCGGGCGACTATAGCTTGGTCTGAGCTGAAGCATTGGAAATGAATCAATATTAAATTTGTCTCCTTAGTTGTATGAGGTTAGTATCACAATCAACTGCAGTCAACTCAAAGTAAAAAATTATGGCCAGAGTAAATTGTTAATAATAAATGTTTTTATTTAACCAATAACTTTTTTTATTGACTAATCGAGTTGAATATGGATAATATTGGAGTTTTGATCAATACCTAACTCCATATATCCTAATGTGAAATAGTGTTGGCAAAGAGAACGTGTGTAAATTATTAACACCATTGGTACTGCTTAAGATAATATAAAATATAATTTTACCGAAATAGTCTATAAGCGATGAATTTAGCCAAACTGTCAACCATTGGCTAAGGTGACATGTGAACACTAATACTTGAATAGTTTAACATTAGTTGCTAACTGAATTCACACCTCTGAGTCACATAACCATATTTTTAATTCTTCGAAAAACCACCCGATTTAATTAATTTATAAAATGTTATAAATTAACTAAATTAATAAATATTTGAAAAATATTTATTGTTATTTAATTTATTTGACGTTTTCAAGTTGGAATTATTTTATTCATATATAAAAGTTATATTTTCATGCATCAATATACGATATCAGTGTAACTTAAAAATGGGTTTAAATAAAAAATAATTGCTTGAAGGGATTTATGGAAATACCATATGATGGCATCTAGGACCGAGAATATCATGTGAAGATGGAGGGGTTGAGAGAAAATTAGGGGATTAATTAGAGAAGTTTCAATGAAAGAAAGGGAAAGGCTTCATTCTTTCAATTAAAACAAGCCTACTAATTTCATTTTCGTTAATTCTTCCATTCATTCAATTTTCTCTACTCCTTGCTTATGTCAGGGCCAAAAATAATTTTCGTTTTTCTAACACAAAATAAAATTCAAATCAAATGAAAGCATCAAATAAAATAAAAGCTAAGTGGTTCATCATTCTCTTGCAAAGCTGTGTGTGGATCGACTTAGAGATCCAAGAAAAAAAATCTCAAATCAAGATGTTACAAATGACAAGACTTCTTTAGGTACAATTTCCATTTGTTTTATTCATCCATGATGTTTAACCTTAACCAATTTCACATATATGAAATTTTGAATTGTCACTTATTGATTTAATCAGAATCAATTATGTGTTGTCTTTTATTATAAAATCAATTTTGTGTTTGTTTTGTTTGTATATTGTTATTGTTCATTAGATCCGAAATAATTATTAATATAGATTTGATTTGCTATAATAGAATTCACATTTGTTTCATAATTTAATATAGTTATATTTATGGAACTGGTATTTTGTTAATTGAATTGCGTATGTATATGGTCATATGCCTCTGCTTCATTATAAACCAACAATAAGTTCAAATTTGGTATAACTGATTTTGTTTTACAAATCAATGATTTATTGTTTAGTCTAATGTGCGTATTTGAATTTTGAATTTTAAATTACAGCATACCCATATGTGTGTATGTATACATGGATTGTTCTAAAATTAATCATGATTATTAAAGTTATATATTAGTTATGACGATAATTTTCTTTTTCAATTTTGTTTACATGAATGTGTATTTTCAGATTTGTAATTTTAAAGTTAGGAAATTTTGTTATGACTAAGCTAAGTATTTTATGGTATTGAATCTATTATTAATTAGTGTTTGTAAAAGAGGAAATTAAAATAGCATCTTATTTCATTTCCTTTTAATTCTGATCTAGTTAGATCAAGATTCAATGTGAAACTTTGTTTCCATCTTCACTTCCAACCAAGCATTCTCTTATTTAAAATTTATCTCATTTTAATACATAGAATTGTTTATACACACACACACACAATTATAAGTGGCAACATAAATATCACACACACATATACACACACCCCCCCACGTTTGTGTATGTGTGTGTGTGCATGTGTGTGCGTATATATGGGCAATGATCGACTACACTTCATATTTTCTACACCACTATTTTCCTCGATTTCAACCATACGTTCTTATTTAAATAATATACTTCCTCTCTTGTCACCTCATTATATTATTTAAATCGAAATATGATTGAAATCAGGATGGAATATGTAACGAACCGGGCTTTTTAACCCTCGAAAATCGACACTAATACGTCCACTGTATTGCGTGCCGAGCATTCAAGTGCCAAAAAGACCGATCGTTATGGGAAAGAAAGAAGATAGAAGATAAGAAGAAACTAAACAATCATAGAATCTCACAACGCAATGGTATAACATATATTAATCAACATAATTCTTTACAAGGTCATTTCAAAATGATACATCAACATCATACTAATACAAATTCTACCCTAGGACAATTATAACAGCATGTCCTTACCTAACTGATGCTATATACATATAAACATTGGAAATAAGATAATAACTAGCTACCGATGAAGGCTCATGCTCTAAGCTCCTCCAAGATGCATCCGAGGAAAACCCGAACTACTTAGCTGCCCATAAAACTTGAGCACCCAAGAGTTTTAGGGAAAGAAAATAAAACTTCGAGTCAGACATGGGTCTAGTGTGAGTAAACTCAAACAACTGAATTATTTCTTTTAAAACACTTTTAAAATCAAGGGTATCTTGTAAGACCACGCCGCATGTAAATAAGGGCGGGTTTTTACCTTATGACAACCAAAACACTTTTATAGAAAACCTAGTGATATTATAATAATTTCTAACGATTCAATTAAAATATGAATATAGCTGAAATGCTTGCATCTCACATTTCAACATAGTTGGGTACATCTAAAACCGTAAACACACGTATTGGAGAATGGATCCCATACCATGACAAGGTAAGGAACTACCTTTCGATGGTACATCTCTAGATAAAATGCACCAAAGACTAACAAGAAATCTTGTACCCCTGCCACATAGGTTTGGCCTACCACTTAACTAGTAGTACCGACTATGATTACCCCACTTTGGGCCCCAAAGCATACATGAGTAGATGGTAATCAATCTAGATTTTGTGATAACCATACCCTGATGGGAGCGACCCACACGGCCCCACTGCATGCCTGATTTTTGTCATTTTTCGGTTGATGAGACTTGATGCTACATTTTACTTTTATTTAGCACTTCCCACTTAGAATGCTACACTGCCCTCCAGGCATCAATGCAATGCTAGCATTCATCCATACAAGTTCATTTTGGGACTGAACGAAACCGAAGGCACTACCTCCACTAAACCTATTTTGGAGCCACCCTCAAGGTTAGTAGCAAATAGCCCTTGCACTTCAAAACTCTGTCTTCGATTCCATACTCTTCAAATGTCTTCAGTTCGAAATGCTTGAGTTGGATCGAAGTGTTTTTCGAATAACATATCCTATCCCGATCTCTTTGAAACAACTTTCGATAATTTCTGGTAAATTCAACCCCGGTTCTTTAGGAAATAAACAGACAAGATAAGAGCGGAGATCACCTCCTAACTGTTAGTGGACGGATTTCCTTATTATTTATCTTAGAAGAACGAAACGAAATTTATACGCACAGTTAAACATCATTTGGGGATGACTGTGCCATATAAATCATGTGTTTCTCCTAGATATTTGCAAAGTTACGTTTTAGTCCAGGTTTAATAGTCGATTATTTAATTGTCAAATAAACAATCATTGGTTTAATTCCATATAGGATCCACTAAACCTTTATTAATTAATTTTTTAATTAATAAAATCACTTTATAAAACTTGATCAAAAAATCTTTACAAAACACTATTTCCAAAACCCTTACTTCCCCTTTATACTTGGGAAAATATTTATACTTATCTTAGGGTATAAGTATACTATCAAAACATTTAGAAAATTCTCTTTTTTTAAATTCCTTTTGAAAACATTACTTATTATAAACCAATGCACTTATCCTTTATAAAAAGTTCCCTTTTAAAAGCTCACTTCACATTTAAATACCTTTTTAAATTCCAAAATCAATTTATAAAACACTTTTTGTAACATCCATAATTTTTGATAACCATATTCAGAAAAATTAATTAGATAAATTAAATAGAATAATGACGATAAGGAGATTGAGATTTGATGAAATAACATAATAGGGTCGTGCTTATTAACAAAGTAATTGGGCTTTAAATTGGTTTAGAGGTTAATTAAACAACACATGGGCATATTAGTAAATTAGCTAATTAATTATACATGGCTATTACTTCTCCTCTATGTCCATTCATGTTTTATTTTTCTCATGGTCATAAAAATCTAAAACCTAAATCAAAGTCGACCATTAGCAAAGATGTAACATCCCGAAAATTTTCGACTTTCAAAAATTCAACATCGATACTCACTTTATCGACTGCCGAGCCATCGAATGCCGGAAACCCGAAAAGTTATGGTTTTAAGAAAGAAGAAAAAGGTAGAAGAGGAAGATAGAAGAAAAAGAAAGAAGAACAACAACAGAACAACACAGAAAACAATATCAGAATCTCACATATCGCAGCGGAACAATATATAATAGATAAATCAGTAATCTTTAAAACAAAGAACTATATCATTTTATATATACATCAATCATCAGAGTCAATATACAACAATGGACAGTTATATAAACTTGTCCTCATACAGAATACACAGCGGAATAAATACTATCAGATACAAATACTACGTCTCGCCATCCAGCTTATCTCCAAAGCTCCAGAATATCCAGAATATCCTGATAACATAACTCTAGGCTGCCCGTGTGGAAAATTTGTGGGCACCCAGAGTTTAGAAGGGAAACAATAAACTCCGAGTCAGTCATGGTGACTGGTGTGAGATCGTAAAACAGTTATTCTTTATAACAACAAAATAATTTTTAAAGTCAATTCGAAATGCTTTTGGAAAATGAAACTACCATAAGACCTCCCACCACACACACAATGCAAACGCAGAATTGGAGGAGATTTCTTCTTATGATAGTCAAAGATGCTTGATACGCAAAATCAAATCATTTTTGATATTATTATTAGTGCATAGTGTAGAAAACATTTCGAAAGTATAATATTAATCTTAGCCAGCATAGGCATTCCGCACTTATGCCTACTATAGCTACCATCCAAACAGTGGTGACCACCATAAGTGAATGATAGGTTCTACAACTAAAACCGTACAAGTCACGTATTGTTTCTTTGGATTTCCAACAAATGGTCAGGCTAAGGAACTTCCTATCCACGATGGGTACGTCCCTGGAATAGACGACCCGAGAACCTAACCGGATCTCTGCCAACACAAGGCCGGGTTACCTCTGCAAAAATAGGTAACTACTGACACGCGTATGCCATCCCCCGATCGTCACCGATCTTCCCGAGGATCCCCGATTCGCAACAAACCACAAAGTAATGATAACTGTGCAGCAACCACAGAGGTTAAGTATCTGGGCTCCATACCATGATACCACCTTTATCCAGAAGGAATGACATACACTAAGGGGCGCTACTCCCTAGAACCTTGCCGCATTCTTCCTCTTTCGACCATTTCCGGAGTGTGAGGCTCGATGAAGTCTCGTCCACAAAGCTACGCTTTCTACAAAGCCCTGCTTTAGGTTCAACAAAAATGATCAACCTATGATCACAAAGATATAAGATCAAACAAATGATCATATCGCAAATGATCAAACACTGATCATTTCACAGCAACACTCAGTATGCCACGTTACCAAATTGGGATATATCGCTGATGAATTTCAACTACATAACCTCTGAGCTCGTACGTCTCAGAGACGGGTGTTAAGCTAAAAGAATAAATTCTCCGCCACCAACAGAAATGTATTTGAAAGAAATCAGCTTTATATCTCAAATTGTAACGTCAGACACACAATCCATATAAGTCTGTTCCGGGATCGAACAGAACCGAAGGCACTTCTCACGAAGCCCTTGCATATCCGGATAATTTTCAATCACGTCAGGACTTCCCGTCACTAAGGGTGATAAAACCTCTAAATCGAAGATCAGTCGATGTAGAGTAACTCGACGGTAATCCTTCCGTTTTCAAAAATATCCGGTCTTCAACACCGGTCTTCGAATGCAATTCATAACGACGTATCACATATTCGGAATGGGTTATACGACCCCATGGTCCTTTCCCGGCTAACCCGAATAGTGAGCGCTTATTCAAAAATAAGTGTGGCATTCAAATTTATCCAATTCACAACAAATACCTATCTAAAGGTAATTATTGATAGTCGGTTATTTAACTATCAATAAAGATGCGCAACATCATCAGATTCCAAATAATTTTCCAAATTATTTCATTTTCAAGAATATCTTTACTAGATATAGAATTTCCACACTTAAAAATAAATCAACGTTTATTTTTAAACAACTTCCCTTCCTTTTATAAATTCCATAGTGAATTTATATTTCAAAATATCTACTGATATACGATTCTCAAATCGATTTCAATATTCAATTTCAATTTATCTTTAAGAAGATAAAATCTCAAAACGTTTCATTTCATTTTGGAAATGCATTTCCCTACTTATTTAATAATAAGTATTTCACAAATCATTTATTTTCAACATTGGAAAATGTTCGATATACTTAAATCAATATTAAGTATATATTCATTCTTTAAGGAAATCTATTTCTATAACACATTTATCTGAGTCAAAACGAATGTTACGTAGAACATCGTTACGATGACTCAAAATCACTAGTATAGGGATTCGAAATTTAGATAGATATATATAAATTCCAATACTAGACAAAAACATTTCCTTTCGGAAATCATTTACTATAACAACAGTGTTATAGTCCATCATTTCCTTATTCCTCGAAAACGTCTATTTCAACAATAAATGTTGAAATCTATGATTTCGATATTTCACACGTTTTAAAACATCTTTTAAAACAATTAACTTCATTTTATAATATCGCTTTCCCAAAACATATCCATTTAATTTAATAATATATTCACTGTCCAAAATCGTGAATATACTTCACTAATTACATTTCACTATTTTCTACACATTTATTTCAATAATAATCCGCTATCCAAAATCGCGAATATATCTCCTTTAACATTTTAATTTATCAAATCCAATTGATTTCGAATTTATAAAACAACGTTTATAAATTCTATTTCTATTTTCTAACGACTTCAATTTAATAAATCTTCTTTATTAATAACTCGATCAATATTCCATTTAAAGGTAAAAATCCAATTTATAAGTTAATCTCTTATAAATCTTTTATTCTACAGTTTCATCCATTTTATAATTTCACAATTTATGAATCTATAAATTCCATATCCTCACGATTTATAATTCTATAAATTTCATCCTTAACACTTATCATCTCGTTTTAAAATTCCAATATTTTAAATTTATAAATATCAACTTTTTAAATCTTTTAAATAAACTGTTCACAAAAAAAATTCGAAAATCTCAGTTCAAACCATTTTATAAATTGCTTAAACTATTTATTTCAAAAATCACCTTACGGTCATAATTCACAAAAATCTTAACTTTTTATAACTTCAAAATTTTAAACGTTTATTTATTTAAAATAAATCAATTCAACAATTCAATAAAACGTATAATTTCAAAGATCACTTTAAAAATCCTTTTAAATTAAAGGTCGTTATTTTTAAAACTTGAATCCGATGATGCTACAGCACCAATTGGTCAATCACAACAGTCAAATATCATATATCATCATATGATAACAGAATATATCAAAATATCTGTAAATAAGTAAATACAGTTGAGGAATCCAGTTGGATCCCTCCAACCTGTTTCCCTGCATCCACAGATGTTAGCACAATACCAATTCCGCTCCAGTACGGAATTATCGCGGTATATGGGTTTTATAAAAATCCGCTTACTAACGGCGCAATAGGGTCTCATCCGCTATACGAGGCGGGAAATCAATCAATCCAATATATACATATGCCAATATGTATATATTGCTATATATAGATATATCCTAAAATATCTAATATCACAATCAACATAGCAATCAAACAGTCAATAATAACTGTAAAATCAAATTTCCTTCGAGTGAGAAAGATCTCACCTTAGATTTTAATTTGCCATCCCATTTTCGATTCCGGCTTGATTTCCTTGATTTATACCTTGTATAAATATTTTACACAATTTGTAAACATTCGAATCAATCGAATAAATTAACTTCATTTGATAAATTAAATTAACCAATGATCAATTTTAAATCATAAATTTAATCTCAACTAAAAATTTATTCTTTTGTTCATTCCCAAATATTCTTTTTCCGAAATTAAATTCCATTTAATATAATACTATCTCCAGGGACCAAAATAATCGATTAACCCCTTAACCAAATTATTTCCTTAGTGTTTAAATAGATTGGTAAATTAAAAATATATATATATATATATTCTTTTAAACAAATAAATTTAGCTGGAAAAGAAAATCAGATTCAAACTAAATTTATTTTCAATACGAAAACAATAACCATCTAATAACTTAATTAATTAATGCTTTAGTTAACTAATTTCCCCTTTAAATCTGATTTTAAAATTTCTTTCTCTGCCTATATATAAAATATCTCCAATCTATATATGTTTCTAATATGTAGATATATACATGTGTTTTTAAATTTAATAAAAGAAAATCAAAACTGCTTTACTGTATATACCTCTGCAAAAATAGAGAACCAAGGCCATCATCGATCGACTTCTTTTTGCCGACGAACGCCTCAACTTTCGAACCCAACCCCTGCTTGCCGACCCAGACTGTTGCCGATGAACCCCGCCTCGTCGTGATTCCCATAGCCAAGTCGATCGCCACTGCCAACTCCACACGCCTCCTCGATTCGAGATAACCCAGCATCCATTCGAACTCGCGTGCTCGAGCTCATGTCACCGCGCCTGGAATTCGCGATGGGTTCGAAAACCCTAGACTGCCTCTCACCGCTGCCCTACGCCAAATCGCGATACCCCATATCGTCGCCGCCCCTAGCGAAACCCCCTGCCTCACGCTCGACATCGCAGTCGCCTCCCCCATCGATCGAAGTTCGCGACCCCCACCTGCTCGTGCCCACGATTCCAATCTCCACAAACATCTCGCACGCGAACCCTAGTCGCGAACCCACAGAGGAGCTGCCGCCATTGAATTTAAACTCGAATTGGGAATGAGAAGGTTTTTGAGCAGAGCAGATACGAGATTTTATAAAAGAAGACTCGTATATTTTTTTTTTCTTCGATTTGATTCTGAGGAGAAGAAGGAATAAGAAATGTTGGCGATTTTATTTTTGAACGAGAGAAAAATTGTACGCGGCCATTTTTTTCTTCGAATTAATCTGCGAACGAAATGATTTCCTCTCGTGTGTTTATCAGAGAAGAAGGGGACAAGAGTACGCGATGTTTCAGGGAATAGGTCGACGCAAATCAGATAATAGGCTGTCTGTTGATTTGTGTATAAATTTTATATTCTAAATTAAATCGATAAATTATTGTCCAGGCATTTTAATCTCGTACGATCACACAATGAATCCGAATGCTACGAAATTTGAAGTCCGACAATAATTCAATATTACGGACCCAATGGGACTGGTTTCGTCGAATTCCGAGACTGCGCCTTGGAACGCTATTTTTAATTATCGATTGAACGATATAAATTCCAAAACTGAACGAAACACTTTGAAATACAATTCTGAAGTTTCTATTATCTTCAGTGTTATTAATATAAATTTTAAAAGCTTTTGAAATATTTTTCTTCAACTGTAAATTGAAGATTTAAATTCTTATTCAACTTTCAATCGATTAAATTTTAAAGTTTAATCGCAGATTTCAAAATTATATCGGGGATTCAAATTAAATTATCGTTCAAATATTTAAAATTAATTAAATATTCTCAATTTAATTTGGTCAAAATTCTGGGTCGTTACAAAAGAGGAAAAGAGGAATTTTAATCTAAAGCCAAAGATCAAGCTAGGAATGATTAATCAACAACAAATCTCAAGTCTCTTATCAAATCTAAGGTGAATAATAATCCTTACCATCTCTTTTTGGATTTTATAGTCATGTGATTTTAGATTTGAATAATTATTTTGTTTCCATGATATATTGGATGACGATATGCTTGAATTTATGGATTGTTTGATTTAAACCCTTAAATTATATGAAATCCCAAAACCATGTTTTATTGATTTTAAAATGCCATGGAAATTTTTTATGTTAAGTAAAACATAATTTTGGAGATGGTCATTAATTTTCAGAATTTTCCAAGCTATGGAAATTTTATTATGACTTTTTGATGGAAAATATGATAAAATTGGGTTAAATATTTATTTTATGATTTCAGGAAGAAATTAGGTCTAAAATTTTAATATGTTTGATTACATGATTAATTCGAATTTCTGTGATTTTTGGGAATTTTCCCAGTTGATTTATTTGGGAAAATAAATTATTTTAAAGGAAGAGCTTTTCTGAAAATGTCGGTTTTAGGTTATATGGAAAGGTTTTTAACGTTTAAACCTTTAATTTAGGATCTGAATAAATGCAGCCATTTAAAGAAATTAAAAAAAATTATGGCAACCAATCAGTGTTTTACAACTAGGCAAGTTGTTAAAAAGAAATTACTTAAAGTTGCAATGATTCAGCCTTTAAATCAGAAAAAGGTGTTTCGTCTTTAATAGAAGGTACCTTCCGACCCCTTTAATTCCGCCCCATCATGGTTGAAACCATCATAGTCGAAACCTTCATAATCAGAACCAATCCACATGGTATCTCCTGGAAGATATGTAGTGGGTTGGAAGATGGGCGAAAGCCTTCATGTCGAAGGGTAAGCTTCCGATGGGGTCGAAACCCTGTTTTGTTTTCATAAGTTAAATCCTTGCCTTATTTTATTTATAAGCTTTGACTTAGTCGAAACGTTGTTTTCGAAAGGGTGTATGTTTAACTTTCAAAGAAGGTTGCCATGTTTTACTAAAGGTATTAGCTTTCGAAGGAGTTCCACTTTTCTTCAAATAAAAGCTTTCGAAAGGGGTTGGTTTCGACCCAGTCGAAGCATAACTGTTACTATACGTTTCGACCTTGATGTTCAGTAATGCTTTCGAAGGATTGCCCTTGTTTTTACCTTAACCAAGCTTTTTCTTATTTGCTTTCGAAAGGGATTGGGGTTTCGAAGGAGACGGAGTCAAAAGGGGGTTTCGACCCAGACCTTCGCAGTTCTGATTTTGAAGTCATTGCTTTCGAACTAGTTGGCTCCGACACCATCAATCTTTCCTCAAACTAGTTTTTATTGGTTTCGAAAGAGATACTTTCGCATACAACTATCTTGATCCAAATGATGTTTTAAGAATAAAACCCAATGCTTTCGAAAAGGTATTTCATTTGTTTCGAAACCTATATTTAAAGAACGTTTTCTTGATATCATCGAAAGGTCTTATTGGTTTCGAAAGGTATATATATACTTAGATTTTTGAAAAGGGGTTTTTTATGCTTTCGAAGGAGGTCATCCAGGGATTTCGAAAGTGATGTTTTAAGGTTTCAAAACTAATAGTCCATTCTCATTTTAAGGAAAGACCATGGTATAAATAAAAAGATTTTGGAAATAATATTCACATTGTTATTAACCTATAACTGAATTTTGGGGAAGGGGCAGAATGACCAGTTATGTTGACCCAGTAGTGAATATAACTTAACAGATGTTAAATTTATAATTTTAAGATATTAGCATGGGCTAATAGGTTTACAGTAAGCCCACCAAAACTGTATGATATTGGTAGGGGCCAATAGGTTCATAGTCAGCCCATGAAAACTATGATTTGATACTGGCAGGGCCTGTAGGTTTGTAGTTAGCCCATGAAAACTATATCCGGATTAAGATGTTGGCAGTCAGCCAATAGGTTCCTAGTTAGCCCATGAAAACTAGGATAAAAAATAAGATATTGGAGTTACCAATAGGTTCTTGGTGATCCCATGAAAACTAAGTAATTGGACAGATAGTCCTTAACATTTTAACAGGCTAATAGTAATCCTAGAAACTATAATTGAGACAGATAGTCAGAATGAATGGGGATGGGTAATCCAGAATTGATTTAATTGTTTTGCATATCATCATAATGTTTTGAAATACTATGTTTTAATCATTGTGGATGCAGATGCCAGTATATGATTTTATATATGTTTTAGGATACTAGTGAGGTAAAAACCCGTTCCGCTAAGCGGTGTGGTCTCACTAGACATCAAAATGGTTTGAGATGGTAGATTATTATTCATAGCAGGCTTTTTGTCTGACTCGAAGTTTTTTTTCCCTTAAACTCTTGGGTACTCAATTCATTTTGAGTAGGTTGAGAGTTAAAGGTTTTTAGATTTTTCTCTTAGACGAATAAAGCTTCCGGAGGCGTGTAGGAGGCAGATAGTTATTTAAAGTTATTTTATTTTCGCTGTATGTTTGATTGTAAAGGCAAACTATTTTAATGCCTTAGTATGTACTCTGATCAACCAAGGGGGCATCTTCATATGTCGCTCTTGGCGTATTTTGTTATTATATGCTATCTGAACGTGGTCTGCGACTGGGATTATGTAATCAATTTGAATTATTTCAAAATGGAATATGGATTTTATTTGTTGTTTAAAATTATTCCATATCCTTGTGTTTCTATGTATCAATGTATCTAATATCGCCATATTTGGTCACCAAGAATTAGTAACTATGGATGACTACAACATCCATAGCCGTTAGTTTTAGGCCTCCAAGTAGGGGGATGTTACAAGTTGGTATCAGAGCATAGGTTTATGAAACTTTAAAAGAAACTTAAACCTAAAAGATTTTTCAAACATAATCCAATGAATCAGACAATCAAATTGGGGTTTGGGTTAACGCTATAATAACGTACTTGTATTCAATATATATAGTTATATATAAGTACGTATACCCCACTCTCTTAGACCATTCTTCTGTATCTTACTAAGGATCGTATGTAGGTTTACGAGAAAGGAGATATGGAAGTAGGAAACGGAAGTGGAAATCTCGGTAGAGGAAGCACCACGACTAATGGAAATGCTCGACCCACTACTAAGAGAAACCCGGGTCGACCGGCTAATGCTAGTAACTAGACTGCTGAAGCCAATGCGGGTGCTGGAAATCCACCAGTAGATATGGGGGCGATGTATCAGTTCTTAGCCGGTTTGATGCAAGTTGGTGGTGCTGCTGCTGGAAATGTAGGAGGAGCAAATCATGTGGCTCCAGTTAGGAATATTGCTTTGCTAAGTAGAGATTACACCAGTTTGGATGGGAAACCATTTTTGGGAACGGAGAGTACCGTAGAAGTTCAGAATTGGCTGTTGCATTGTGAGTGTATATTTACTGATATGGGTCTGAATGATGGACAAAAGAGGAGGTTGGCCTCTAGACAGTTGCAGGGGTCAGCACTTCATTGGTGGAATAGTGTCACTGTCGGAGTTCCAGAAGAACAGTTAACTTGGAATGATTTTAAGATGAGATTTGAGCAGAAGTTTGTATTTGAGTTTGCTTAGTCTGAACTGATGAGGAAATTTATGGATTTAGTGCAAAGACATATGTTAGTAGGTGAATATGTTACTAAGTTTGAAGAACTGTCTAGATATGGGTATGCTCTTATAGATACTGACATCAAAAGGAATGAGAAGTCATACGGGAACTGAGGCCCGAGCTTGCTAGAATGACCATGACACTTGTCCGTGGTACTTGTAATATAGTGGTGGAGATGGCTATTCGCCATGAGAAGTTACTTGTTGATCTAGTTAAAGGAAAGTCAGTGGAAATCCAGGGTTCTCAAGGGAAGAAGAGGAAGTTCTTTAAAAAGAAGGGAGCCCAGAAAGGAGACAAATCAAAGAGGTCGAAGGCTGAGGTAGTTTGTTATAAGTGGGACAAGAATGCTCACTTTGCGAATGAATGCCGATCAGGAAATGGGAGGAAAGCTGCAGTTAAGAAGAATGTGAAATGCTTCAACCGTGATCAAGTTGGGCATTACAAGAATCAGTGTTCAAAGCCAGTTAGGGAGGACAAAGGAATTTTTTTTGCTATAGGACCAGCTAGGCCTACTGCAGCAAATAAGGGAAAGACTGTGATGGAAGGTACGCTTTTGATTCAGAGTATTTCAATTAGAGTACTTTTTGATACCGGTGCATCACATTCATTTATATCTCAGTGGTTGGTTGATAGATTATGTCTAGAACCCACCTACCTTGTTACTTCCTTAAGGGTTATGAATTCGATAGGAGGGTATGCAACTCTAGGGTTAAGATGTGACCAGTTAGAACTTGATTTGTTAGGTCATAAGTTTGCATGCAGTTTGTATGTTATTGATTTCGTATATTTCGAGATCATTTTGGGAATGGATTGGTTGGGTAGGTATGATGCTAGAATATTTGTCATGATAGAGAGATATCACTGAGACGCCCTGATAGTCATAATCGAGTGATATTCTCAGTAGAGAATACTGACCGAAGTGTTAGCGCTTTGCTTAATGCTATGGAGGTAGTAAATGAGTTAAGTCAGGTTCAGGTAGCAAGAGAAGTTGTAGATGTTTTTGAGCCAGTCACTGGATTACCCTCTAAGAGAGCTGTTGAGTTTAGAATAGATCTTGTGCCAAGGGCTGAACCTGTAGGTAGACTACCTAGCAGGATGACACCAACTGAGTTGAAGGAATTGAAGGTGCAGCTAGTGGATCTAGAAGGAAGGAGTTTTATTAGACCAAGCAGTTCGCCTTGGGGAGCGGCTGCGGTGTTCATGAAGAAACCAGATGGGTCGTTAAAGATGTGTATTGACTATCGTAAGTTAAATGAAAGGACAATCAAGAATAAGTATCCTTTGCCAGGAATAGATGATCTGTTTGATCGGTTGAGTGGAGCTAGAGTGTTTTCACAGTTGGATTTCACGATAGGTTTCCATCAGTTGAGAGTGGAGGAGGACAGTATTCCTTTGACAACATTTCGGACTAGATATGGTTCATATGAGTGGTTTGTAATGCCATTTGGATTGACAAATGCACATGCTTTCTTCATAGATTTGATGAACCGATTTTTTCGAGAGTACTTAGATAGGTTTGTTCTAGTATTTATAGATGACATTCTAGTGTACTCTAAGGATGAGAGAGAGCATGAAGTTCATCTTAGAGTGGTGCTTGAGATGCTGAGGCAAAATCAGCTAAAGGCGAAGTTTACCAAGTGTCATTTCCGAAAGAAAGAGGTAAAGTTTCTTGGTCACATGGTTTCAGAGAAAGGATTGTCAGTCAATCCAGATAAGATTGAATTTATGAATAATTGGAAGAGACCAGAAACGGTGACTGAGATTAGAAGTTTTTTTGTACTTTCTGGCTACTACCGAAGATTCATTAAGGATTTCTCGTGGATAACAGCACCCTTAACTAAGCTAACTAGGAAGGAAGAAAGATTTGTTTGGTAAGACAAATGTGAGGAGGCATTCCTTAAGTTAAAGCATTTGTTGACTAATGCACCCATGTTACTAGTTTCGGACGAAAACCAAGGTTTGGTGGTGTATACGGACGCATGTGGAACTGGGTTAGGAGCGGTGTTGATGCAGAGTGGTAAAGTCATTACCTACGCATCTAGGCAGCTTAGACCGCATGAAGTTAGATATCCTACTCATGATTTGGAATTGGCAGCTGTGATCTTCGCATTGAAGATTTGGAGATATTATCTCTTAGGGGAGAGATTTGAGTTATATACCGATCATAAGTCTTTACGGTATTTATTCTCTCAGAAGGAGTTAAATATGAGACAGCAGAGGTGGTTGGAGTTTTTGGCTGCTTATGATTTTGGTATAAAATATACACCAGGAAAAGGTAATAAGGTGGCAGATGCCCTTAGCAGGAAACATCAGAATGTGGTGTTAGTGATGCTGGCGGAATGGAGAGATTTAGAAGCTTTAGTCAGTTGTGATGTGTAGTTAAGATTGACTGCTGGTTCTAGTCAGAGTACCGCCAGGTTGTCTTCTTTAGAAGTTTGACCAGTATTGATTGAGAGAATCGCTTCTAAGCAGAAGTAGGATTCAGTGTTAGCTGAGAGGATCAGAAGACTTGAGGTTGGAACTGAGACCGATGATTTAAAGGGTTTTAGCCTTGACCAGAGAGGGTGGCTAAGAAAGAAGGGACGGTTGTGTGTTTCGAATGTGGAGGACTTAAGGAAAGAAATTCTTGGAGAATGTCATCGATCCAAGTTTACGATTCATCCTGGAGGAACCAAGATGTATCAGGATATGAAGAGGAGCTTCTATTGGGAAGGCATGAAGAGGGATGTTGGATTGTGGGTTAAACAGTGTGCAAACCGTCAACAAGTGAAAGCTGAACATCAGAAACCAAGTGGGTTACTACATCCTTTAGAGATTCTAGTTTGGAAATGGGATTCGATATCCATGGATTTTATAGACGGGTTTCCAAGGTCAAATAGAGGTAATGAAAGTATATGGGTTATAGTGGATAGATTGACCAAGAGTGCCCATTTCATTCCAGTTAAGTCAACCAGAATGATACTTGTTTTAGCAAAGTTGTTCCTGAAAAACATAGTTAGACTGCATGGAGTTCCTAGTAGTATGGTCAGTGACAGAGATGCATTGTTCACTAGTGAATTCTGGAAGAGTCTACATGAAGTGATGGGTACCAAGCTCAATATGAGTACTGCATATCACCCTCAGACAGATGGCTAGATAGAGAGAGTCAACCAAGTACTCGAGGACTTACTGCGAACTTGTGTATTGGATTTTGGTGGATCTTGGGAAGATCACCAACATTTGGTTGAGTTTTCCTATAATAATAGTTATCAGACCAGTATAGGAATGGCGCCGTTTGAAGCTTTGTACGGGAGACCATGCAAATCACCAACATGTTGGGTGGAGAATAGGGACGGATTGGTCTTAGGTCCAGATCTAGTTAGAGAGGCGTCAGAGAAGATTGAGTTAATCCAAGGAAGGATGAAGGAAGCTCGGTCAAGACAAAAGAGTTACGCAAATAAGAGGCGTAAGGACCTAGAATTCTCAGTTGGAGATAAGGTTTTCATTAAGGTATCACCTATGAAGGGTGTGGTACGATTTGGAAAGTCAGGGAAGTTAGCCCCAAGGTATGTAGGTCCATTCCAGATTATAGAGAGGATCGGAAAGCTCGCATACAGAATAGAGTTGCCAAGCAGTTTGGCAGGTGTCCATAATGTATTTTATGTATCTCATCTTCACAAGTATGTGCATGATCCAGAGACTACTATTCCTCTGACAGGGTTGGATGATTTAGTAGTAGAGCCTAATTTGACTTTTGTTAGACAACCAGTTCGGGTTGTAGCCAGAGATGAGAAAAGATTAAGGAACAAGACAGTTAGGTTGGTGAAAGTTCAATGGAGTGACAACGAGAAAGACTATACTTGGGAGACAGAGGATAGGATTAGAGATACTTATCCTGATCTGCTTGAAGGGTATGTCTATATTAGATTTATATAGATAGGAGCTAGGTAGTTAGACTAGTATGGTTGTTAGGTGTTGTTACAGATGATTGCTATTTAGTCCTTACTGAATTTCGAGGATAAAATTCTTTAAGGGGGAGCCTGTAACATCCATAATTTTTGATAACCATATTTACAAGATTTAATTAGATAAATTAAATAGAATAATCACGATAAGGAGATTGAGATTTGATTAAATAACACAATAGGGTCGTGCTTATTAACAAAGTAATTGGGCTTTAAATTGGTTTAAAAGTTAATTAAACAACACATGGGCATATTAGTAAATTAGACAATTAATTATACACGGCTATTACTTATCCTCTATGTCCATTCATGTTTCATTTTTCTCACGGTCACAAAAATCTAAAACCTAAATCAAAGCCGGCGATTATAAAGAGGAAAAGAGGAACTTTAATCTAAAGCCAAGGATCAAGTTAGGAAGGATTAATTAATAACAAATCTCAAGTCCCTTATCAAATCTAAGGTGAATAATAATCCTTACCATTTCTTTTTGGATTTTATAATCATGTGATTTCAGATTTGAATAATTATTTTGTTTCCATGGTATATTGGATGATGATATGCTTGAATTTATGGATTGTTTGATTTAAACCCTTAAATTATATGAAATCCATACGGTTTTAGGGTCAAAACCGTGTTTTATTGATTTTAAAATGTCATAGAAAATTTTTATGTTAAGTAAAACATAATTTTGGAGATAGGCATTAATTTTCAGAATTTTCCAAGCTATGGAAATTTTATTATGAATTATTGATGGAAAATATGATAAAATTGGGTTAAATATTTATTTCGTGAATTTTAGGAAGAAATTGGGTCTAAAATTTTAGTATGTTTGATTACATGATTAATTCGAATTTCAGTGATTTTTGATGATTTTTCTCAATTGATTTATTTGGGGAAATAAATTATTTTAAAGGAAGGGCTTTTCTGAAAATGAAAGTTTTAGGTTATATGGAAAGGTTTTTAAAGTTTAAACCTTTAATTTAGGATTTGAATAAACGCAGCCGTTTAAGATGTAAAGAAATTAAAAAGTTTTATGGCAGCCAATCAGTGTTTTACAACCAGGCAAGTTGTTAAAAAGAAATTACTTAAAGTTGCAATGATTCAGCCTTTAAATCAGAAAAAGGTGTTTCATCTTTAATAGAAGGTACCCTCCGACCCCTTTGATTCCGCCCCATCATGGTTGAAACCATCATAGTCGAAACCTTCATAATCGGAACCAATCAACATGGTATCTCCTAGAAGATACGTAGTGGGTTGGAAGATGGGCGGAAGCCTTGGTGTCGAAGGGTAAGCTTTCGATGGGGTCGAAACCCTGTTTTCTTTTCATAAGTTAAATCCTTGCCTTGTTTTATTTAAAAGCTTTGACTTAGTCGAAACGTTGTTTTCGGAAGGGTGTATGTTTAACTTTCAAAGAAGGTTGCCATGTTTTATTAAAGGTATTAGCTTTCGAAGGAGTTCCACTTTTCTTCAAATAAAAGCTTTCGAAAGGGGTTGGTTTCGACCCAGTCGAAGCCTAGCTGTTACTCTACCTTTCGATCTTGATGTTCAGTAATGCTTTCGAAGGATTGCCCTTGTTTTTACCTTAACCAAGCTTTTTCTTTTTTTCTTTCAAAAGGGGTTAGGGTTTCGAAGGAGACGGAGTCGAAAGGGGGTTTCGACCCAAACATTCGCAGTTTTGATTTTTAAGTCATTAACTTTCGAACTAGATGGCTCCGACACCATCAATCTTTCCCTAAACTAGTTTTTGTTGGTTTCGAAAGAGATACTTTCGTATACAACTATCTTGACCCAAATGATGTTTTAAGAATAAAACCCAATGCTTCTGAAAAGGTATTTCATTTGTTTCAAAACCTATTTTTAAAGAACGTTTTCTTGATATCATCGAAAGGTCTTATTGGTTTAGAAAGGTATATATATACTTGGAGTTTTGAAAAGGGGTTTTCTATGCTTTCGGAGGAGGTCATCCAGGGATTTCGAAAGTGATGTTTTAATGTTTCAAAACTAATAACCCATTCTCATTTTTAAGGAAAGACCATGGTATAAATAAAAGATTTTGGAAATAATATTCACATTGTTATTAACCCATAACTGAATTTTGGGGAAGGGGCGGAATGACCAGTTATGTTGACCCAGTAGTGAATATAACTTAACAGATGTTAAATTTTTAATTTTAAGATATTGCCAGGGGCCAATAGGTTTACAGTAAGCCAATGAAAACTATATGATATTGGCAGGGGCCAGTAGGTTTGTAGTTAGTCCATGAAAACTATATCTGAATTAAGATATTGGCAGTCGACCAATAGGTTCCTAGTTAGCCCATGAAAACTAGGATAAGAAATAAGATATTGGAGTTACCAATAGGTTCTTAGTGATCCCATGAAAACTAAGTAATTGGACAGATAGTCCTTAACATTTTAACAAGTTAATAGTAATCTTAGAAACTATAATTGAGACGATAGTCGGAATGAATGGGGATAGGTAATCCAGAATTGATTTAGTTGTTTTGCACATCATCATAATGTTTTGAAATACTATGTTTTAACCATTGTGGATGCAGATGCATAGTATATGGTTTTATATGTGTTTTAGGATACTAATGAAGTGAAAACCCGTTCCGCTAAGCGGCGTGGTCTCACTAGATATCAAAATGGTTTGAGATGGTAGATTATTATTCATACCAGGCTTTTTGTCTGACTCGAAGTTTTTGTTTTCTCCTTAAACTCGCGGGTACTCAATTGATTTTGAGTAGGTTGAGAGTTAAAGGTTTTGAGGTTTTTCTCTTAGACGAATAAAGCTTCCGAAGGTATGCAGGAGACAAATAGTTATTTAAAGTTATTTTATTTTCATTGCATGTTTGATTGTAAAGGAAAATTGTTTTAATGCCTTAGTATGTACTCTGATCAACCAAGGGGACATCTTCATATGTCGCTCTTGGCGTATTTTGTTATTATATGTTATCTGAACGTGGTCTACGATTGGGATTATGTAATCAATTTGGATTATTTCGAAATGGAATGTGGATTTTATTTGCTGTTTAAAATTCTTCCATATCCTTGTGTTTTTGTGTATCAATGTATCTAATATCGCTGTATTTGGTCGTCAAGAATTAATAACTATGGATGACTACAGCATCCGTAGCCATTAGTTTTGGGCCTCCAAGTAGGGGGATGTTACACTTTTATAAGTCTATAAGTCAATTTACAAAACCCCTTTACAAACCTCTAAAATCATTTATAATACATTTCATCATTTAAAATTCCTCTGATAAATCTTCTTTAAGAAAAATCCTTTACAAAATATTTATAAATCACTTTAAATAAACCTTTTTACTTAGTAAAACCCATTTTTTTAAACAATTTATTATTTAAATATACCTTTATAAAGTAATAATTTAACTTGAAATATCATTTATAAACCTTAACCCCAAATTGATTAAAGAATTGAAATTAATTCAGAACCATACTATATAATTTCAAAAAGAGGATTAGCAACCCAATGGTAGTAATTTAAGTTACCATTTAACATCAATTTCACTTTCAAGTCACTTAATCATCTATTTACGTAAGTCAACGTATATGTAAATGCAATTCATATCCAAATCAGGGAATAGCGTATCAATACAACTCAACTAGCATATACATGTCCAAATAACAAAATAGTAGGATGGTTATTTTTCTTGTTAAATAGATGTCCAAACAATTCACTACTTAGAGAAAATGAGAATTTATTCTACCAAACATATGTCAACATAAAACAATTACATTATAGCAGAACGGGGATTTATTTTGCTATCAGATGTCCAAACAATCAAATAATCAACTTATAACAGAACGGAGATTTATTGGGCTAAACATGGCCACACAATCAAACCATTTGCATAACTCATTCACAATTGTTTGTCTACTTAATGGCATCGACATTTGAATCCCTTGTATTCAAAACCATCTTTGGAAAAGAAGTACCTTTAAAACAATTTGATTCTCAAAACAAAGGATTTAAAACTTAAAACTCCCTTTTAAATGATTAATTACAAGTCAAACTCTTTATTAAATCATAATTAATCTTTATTAATTTTGAACTCAATTTAATTATAAATTAATAAATAATTAACCTTTAATAAATAATTTATTTATAATTTAACCCTTAATTGATCCTTTATTAATTATTAAATAATAATTTAAAACTTTATTAATAATTAACTATTGATTAATCTCAATTAATTAATTAAATGATATTTTAATTAAAACTTAAACAATAAATTAAACCTTTAATACATAATTTATTATAAGTTAAAACCTTAATTAATTTATAATTAAAAATAATTAAACATTATCTTAATAATTAATTAATAATTAACCTTATATTTAAATAATAGTTAATAAACCTTATTTAATCTACATTAATTACTAAACTTAATTAATTAAAATAAATAAATTATTAAATTCCTAATTAACTTCTAAAACATCATTACTAAGTTTATAAAACATTTCCAAAGCACTTTTAATTATAAAAACCAAATTTCGCAAAAATGGGATTTTTAAGCAAAACTGCAGCCACAGCGACTATCGCTATGGATGCCATAACTTGAAATATTTTTGCTTTCCTTTTTGAAAACTAAACCCTTGAATACTTTCCAAATTATCTCAAAACATAAATTAAGAGTTAGTATATGGAAAGAAATTTGAAACCTTTGAAATGATTTTGACTTCTTTTAAAACTAACACTAGTTTCACACAAGAATTCAGTCGCCAATTTCATACTAATGTGTCAACTTCCTTAGCATATATATCACATATCCAAGTCTATACATAACCACAACATCCATAGTCACATCACACCACAAACATAAGCAAGGTGTAAGCTTTAACCATTTACAACAATTTTAGACTTCAAATTCAAGCCTAATATCATTTCACATACAAGCAACATGTATATGTAACAATCATATGACAATTTAACCAATTCAAACCAACATATCATGCAACATGCTAACTAACATAAAAATTCAAAAACTTTCCCAAAGCAAAAGTTTACCCACCGGAAATTACTAATTCTATGAGGACCCGTTTCTTCGACTCTCGGAAATCGACACTAATAAATCCTTGGTATTCACGTGCCCCAAATCCAAGTGCCGGAGAAGCGGATTCTCAAGGGTAAGAAAGAAAATAAAGACAGAACATAATCTCACATATATTATTTCAACATAGACTTTACAGCGGAAATTGCATTTATCAGAGTTAAACATGGACAGTTATAAATTTATGTCCTTACAAATGCGGAATACTATAGCACAAGAGTGTGGTGGAAATAGATAACAATCTTTAGAAAAATCTTCTAGCTCCATGCTTCAAGCTCCATCCAGATTTCTTCTAAACTAAACTTGACTACTAGGTTGCCCGGAAAAGTTAGGGCACCCAGAGTTTAAGAGAAAACAAAATAAACTCCGGGTCAATCATGGGACTGGTGTGAGAACTCAAATACGCATTTTAAAAACAAAAAGGTATCTCATAAAACCACGCCACACATAAACACAGAACGGGTTTTTACCTTACGATAACCAAACATTTGCTACGCAAAATATTATTTTAATGACTTTCCTTTGAAAATTTTTGTAAGTTCTTATTAATCTTATCCGAAATTGTTACATTGGTTAAAATCCAGCATATTAGCCACAAAATAGGTTCTACAAACAAAATGGTAGGCACTTATTGGAGAATGGATTTTCATACAAATGACCAGGTGAAGGGACTAACTTCCGGCAGTACATCTCTAGGGGAATGTACCAAGGCCCAACTGATGGTCATCTACCAACACAAGACCGGCACACCTCCTCCTAGATAGTACCAATATGTCATCATCCCGGTCGTTACCGACCATTCCGAGCACTCATTTACCATACACCACATTAATTTAAACCCGAACGTCATAGCAGGTAGAAATATATCTGGAAGGGGATGATCATAACCTAATGGTTGCGAACCACATAGCCTTGCTCCATTTACCCCATTTCGGTCATTTCCGGGCGTGAGGCTGGAGGTAACGATTACCTTTCACATAGCACATCATCTTTCCTCTTTTGAATGCCACATTGCCATTCCATAATCACACAACCGATTTCTACAAATGTATAACTCCTGAGCTCTTACGTCTCAGAAAAGGGTGTTAAGCTAAGAGAAGTTGCCTTCTCCGCCACCAATCAGAAATACGTTTATAGAGATCAATTAATGTGATTTTAAAATGAAACGTCAGACATTCGTCCATACAAGTTCATTCTGGGACTGAACGAAACCGAAGGCACTCCTTGTACCGCATCCTATTTTGGAATCACCCCTAGGATCAGTAGCGATTATTCCTTGCACTTTGAAGATTTTCATAACTGAGCACTACTTGCCACCATAAATATATGATAAGATAAATTTAACCTCGAGGGACAAGTGGAAAATAGCCCTACATCATGAGTATCTTCGTCTTTAATGATCTTATCTTCAACATGTTTTACTTCGAAACGTAAATTGGTTCAAAGTAGTTTTCGGATAGGAATTACCCAGATCCGACCCCAGTTCCTTCAAACCAACTATCGATAAAAAAGGTCAAATAAATAGGTATTTGATTATTTCATTTCTTTTATCAAAAATATCTTTTAGAGATAAATAACTTTAAAACACTTCTTTCCGGTATATATGGAAACATTTAACCTCTCTTTTCAATTCTTTGATTACTTAAAATCTTTTTAAATCTTGGAATAATTCTAAATCATTACACTTTTCACCTAGGAAAACATTTCCAAAATCATTTCATTTAAATTTGAACAAAGATTTCTTAATTCAAAACTAGAAATTTTATCTAGTTAAAACCGTGCTATTTAGAACGTTAATCCAAAATTAGTAAATATTAAATGAGCAGAATCTATAGAAATCATCCAATTCTACTCAATATCAGTTCTCGTATTCAACAAATACTATAGGTGGAATAACGGAGAAATCGCCTTTTAATTTCCACGAATAGTACGAGTTCCCTCTTCGGGCTTTAATAATAAGTATAAGAAGATCATCTCTATACAATCAAAGTTGTATTTAATATAAATTTGGAAAATTTATATCTCTTTATACTTAACTCGTTTCTGACATTTCGACCTTATCTAGCCCTCGCCCAGAGAAGAGGCCAGGTGAGCCAGGGCACTGGTTGCTCCTGAACATCTCCTTAGTTTAAGTACCCCACATCCGGATCTAACGAATAGAAAAATCCAGTCTACTCGTCGGCTTTTAGAGCCAAGATTAAACCACTTAATTTGTGATTACTTTTCTCTAAATCGTTTATTTAAATTCTTTTTAAATAAACTATAAATCTTCCAAATCATCATTAAAACACTTAATTATTCACTTGAAAACATTAATAAAAGATTTGGAAAAGAATTGTTAAGTTTAAAGCTATATTTCAATGGTTATAGAAAAGTGTTGCGGAACTGCAAAAAGTGCTTTTAAAGCTATATTGATCAAAACGACTTTTTATCATTTGGAAATTCATTTTTATAGCTCAAATCACTTTTAAAACATTTTAAAAGACTTCTTAAAATTTATTTCTTATTTTTAAACAAATTCAAAATATCATTTTCAAAGAAATCCTTTTATGGATTCTGAACTGCAAAAAACCACGATTTTTCCAAAAACTTGTTTTACTCATATTTCAAAATATAATTATCGAAATCTTGATTTTCATTCTTTGTCTGAAAACTATGGATATAATAGTTTGGAAAATTCTTATCTCAAAGAATTCCGAGCTAAATTCCAATCTATATACTCATTTGACTATTATGGCGTGAGATCGCAAACTGCCATTGCAAACTTACATATGTTTATAAAACAGTTCAAACTCATTTTAAAACCATTTTAAAGAGGTTTAACATTCCATATAAACCAATTCATTAAATAAAGGAAAGTGGTTTTCTTTGTTCTTATCGACATGTATTTCCTTGACTTGTATATATATTCAACATTCATATTAAACAACCAAACTTGTTGATCAAGCTATTAAACATCCATTGCAAACATCATATCATCATCCAAGAATATAATATAGGTAAGAGTTTCTCACTTATAGTTTATGTTGCTAATTACTTTTTCAAACATTCATCAACCAAACATCCAAACATCATTAGCATCAATATAGTTACGTTAAACATTTATAACTACTTATAATGGTTTAAAGTTAGAGTTCTCACCTATATCTGAACCGTTTCACTTCCTACCAATGTTCAAACTAATCCACACTTCACTAACTATTTCATACTCCATTTAAACTTTCCAAACAACTTCTTCTTCCTTTCAAGTGCTCGACCAAGGCTTGAGATGGAGGTTGGCCGAAAGTATAGAGTAGAAGTGGTGGAGTTTTGACCTTGAATTCTCAAAACTAGATCCAAAAAATAGGTCATCTTCTATCTGGTTTTTGTCCCTCTTACTCTTAAAATTTGAAAAAGTTGTTAGCTAGAAAGTTGTTGAAAATTATTTTCTCTTGAATTTAAAAAACAGAATCACTTGATTTTGATTTTTCTAGGAAGTTATTATCAAAAGAAAAGAGGGTATTTTCGGACTCATAAAAATAAAGACCCAAAATGCACTGTAAAAAGGTGAAATTTTGACATGGTTAGAGTCAAAACTGAAAGAAGTGCTAAACATGGAAGTTGTAACCACTGGAATTCTACATGGTTTGAAAAAAGGTTTACTTTATCTGGATCAGTTTTGGAGGAGTTATGCTCGAATGAAAAAGAGGTATTTTCGACCTTCAAAACTGGACCGAAAATGACTTTGAAAGAATTGAAATTTTGACATAGTATCTCTTAGATTTTGAAGAAATAATGCGAATGAAAATTGTAGCCAACTCAATTCTTTTGAATTTAGAAAAAAATAATTTCTTAATTTGATATACTTTTGAGGAAGTTATGGCCGTGGGAAGAAGAGGTAAAATATGAAAAATAGTGAGTTTGGTTTTGAGGCGAATTGATATCGATTTCATTTTGTATATTCTGTATATATTTCGACATTATTTCTTTCTAATTTTTCCCTATGGCATGGAAGTCATTAGAGAGGAGAGGAAGAAGATGAAGAAGCTTAGAAAAAAGATAAGAGAAAGTGTAAATGAAAGTGGAGATGGAGGTGGGTATTTATTCATGAAGTTTACACACAAAAGACCTTAATACCCTTAACCCAAAACTCATTCCTAACCACATATGTATTCATCCATTCCAATGCAAGATTAGACCTTTAACTACTAGCATTCAATGAGATGGAAAGTACGTGTAAGGAGGTGAAAGGTGATGGTAAGTTTGCTTTTTATTACTTAACATTTAAGTATTTTTATAAAAAAGTAGTGCAATGACCCGTATTTTTCGATAATTAAAAATATTAAATTAAATAAGATTTTGAAATTTAATATTGGGAGAAATTAAAAAATTTTGATTTATAAATGGAATGGATTATTAGAATTAAATTTAATAATGTTAATTTAATGCAATTAATAACTATTTTAATGTAATATCAATCAATTGAAATTATTGTAAAGTTAATTTGGTTATAATTATAAATAAGGAATTAAAATTGGTAATTAATGGAATTAAGGAAATTAAAATATTTTAATTAATATGGTAAAAATGATAACTATAAAATATGAATGTAATAAAATGTAAACCAATGTTAATTATATCCATAAGGTGACAGTTGATTTAATAATAAGAATGGAAATCGAAATAAAAGAATTTATTTGGATTTAAAATATAATTAACTAGGATTTTATTACAGTGTAATTGAATGTTGAATTTAATGAAATATTTTAATAGTGAATTTAACATAGAAAATTTATTTTGATAGATTATTAATTTCTATGTAATCTAGAATGATGAAATTGTTAACATTTAAATTTGAATTTGAAAGGTGGTTAAATCAATTTTATAGTAATTTATTTATTTAACGTGAAAATTAGCCATTTTGGCCACTATCTCAGATTTCGACGAAACTAGTTTCACCGGATCCGTAACGGTGAATTATTGTAGGAATTCAAGTTTTGTAGCGATTGGACTTGTCGTTTGTCCATGCGAGCTTGAAATGCGTAGAAATCGATTTATCGAATTTAAATGAATATAAGCTAATTTTAAAAGCTAACTTCTGTATACAATGGAATTTGGGTTTGAAACTAGTTCCATTGAGTTTAAAAATATTGAAAATATATATTTTGATATATTGGATGACTTACTTTCGTTCTGGAAACGGAACGGGCTTTTCAGGTCGTTGTTATCGTTTCGAACCAATTCGATATGGCCATTCGTTCTTACCTATCTTCGTATATATAAATAGATTTTCCTAACTCTAGCAGCCCTTTTATTTTATATTATCTGTATGTATAGTTTCTTCTCATCTTCTCTTTCCAATGAAAGACAAATCAAAAAAACCTAATTTCCAATTTCAATTTCAAATCAAAATCAAATCAAAAAAAATTAAACCCCTCAAACTATGTCATATTATATATCGTTGGAAAGCTCTCGACAAGCGCAATCCACTGCTGCAATTTGTTTTTGCTATCGAATCAAGGTTTAGCCAGAAATTGACGATCTTTCTCGGCCGTTCATATTAGGGTTTGTCGTTTAACGGTGGATCTTCATCGATAGGACGATCGGGTGGTGCTGGAGCGTAGGGGAGGTCGAGTGGAGTATATCCATGCGGTTGGAATGTCGTGATGGTGCACGATGTCGCCAGAATTGGTGGTTCTTTGGAGCGGCGGCGCTGGCGGCTCGAGCAGTTGGAGGTGATCGCAAGCTTATGGGGAGGCGCGACCTTGGGTGGCGAGTCGAGCGGCGGTGCTTGATTGGGTCAGAGTTGAACGTGGGTGGCGCGATAATTGGATGATGGTGGCGGCTTTGCTCAGTTACCTACAAACGAGGGTTTGGGGGCATGCCTGAAAAGAGCGGGGAGGAGGTAATGACGTGTTTATTATTTTATTTATTTTATTTATTTTATAATATAAATTGTATAACTTCTAACCCTAATATCTTTTGCATACGAGCTCGGATTCACGCACGGTTTCTCCATTGTGATCGTATCGAAATTTCAGACATTATGGAACTAGTTTGGTCGAATTCTAAGACTATTAGATTTTTGGGCCTAATTTGGATTTTTATTCAACTGAAAATCAAAGGCGAGTGATTTAACCCACTCACAAATACTAAATCATCTTATGTTGGTTAAATTAAATTTATGATGTGATTAGAAATTTATTGATTGTTGTTTGGTATATTTAAATTTTCATTCAAATTTAATTTGAATTTATACTGAATTTAATTGCCATTTGAATTAATATTGGAATTGATTTATTAGTTAAATACCTGATAATGATAATAGTTAATTATTGTGATTTATTGGTTGATTTGAATGATGATTGTGATGGATGCTTAATTGTTGACATTCTGGATGATTTGATGTTATGTTTATTTTATATGTTGTATGACACTGCAAGTTCCCTTAGTTATTGTTAAGAAATCACCATGGGTTGAAATGATACATACCCGAATGGTCTTATAGATTAGGGAAAAATCATTATGGGTTGAAATGATAAACTCGAACGATTTTATGGATTTTGAATTTTTTTTGGGATTGCGGGTTGAAATGATATATACCCGTAAATTTAAATTTATTGCAGGTTGAAATAATATATATCCGTATCACTTGACCATAGGGTAGAAAATTATATACGAACACCGGATTGGTTAAATTAAATAATTTTAAATCCTTAAATCTTAAATCCACTTAAATGATATTTTGAAATAAAACTAGATTTATATTAACTGAATTATTTCAAAATCCCAGCTTTTAAATGTTGAAATTGAAATTGGTTTAAATGAATTGTTTAAAGAATTTAAATTGAAATCTTAAAGTTGAATTTTGAAATATAAATGAAACTTATCAAAATTGAGTTATTGTAAACATTTGGATAATTAAACTTCGAAACCTATTGAATTTGAAGTGGTTTAAATTTGTAGTTCAAACATGGATTTGAAATCGATATAAATTAGAATGGTTTTAATGAGAATTTGAATTGAAACCTTTGGTCTTTTGAATTGAAATCATTGAACTGAGATTGATTTAAATTGAATTTTTGGAACTAAAGTTGATTTGAATTGATTTGTGAAATTTGAAGAAACAATTCTAATTTGAAACTATTTTCGATATAAACTCTTTTAATATACAAACTCTTTTAACATATAAACTATTTTTCTCATATAAACCATTTTAATATATTAATAAATTTTAATACATTAACAATTTTTAATATGTAACCTATTTTAATATATAAACTATTTTAATACACTAACTACTTTTAATATATAACCTATTTTAATATATAAACTATTTCTAATATATAAACTATTTTAATATATAACCAATTTTAATATATAAACTATTTCTAATATATAAACTATTTTAATATATAACCTATTTTAATATATAAACTATTTCTAATATATAGACTATTTTAATCTATAACCTATTTTTTTAAATATAAATTATTTTTAATGTATAACTATTCCAATATGTAAACTACTTTCAATATTCAAACTGTTTAAGTTGGAACTGTTATGATTTAGATTTAATTGATTTAAATGCAAATATTTTGATATAATGGTTTAACCTATTTTGTGATTATGATTTTGAAAATGAATATGATTTAAAGTGAATAATGATTTCAAATCTGAATATGATTTCGAAAGTGATATGATTTTGAAGTGAATATGATATTTTGATATCAATTATGAATCAGTTTTGGAAATGTAAAAGAACCAACCGGTGTGAAATAAGCATTTAGTTGTTAAAAAGACCGAGATCAGATATTTTCATACTCTCTGCCAATACCGAAAACCACTTTAACAATTGTGCACGTGGTGGAGAATCCAGAACGAAGTAGGATGGTTTGGCGAACGCTACTGTATGAGGTATGAACGCAGCCCTGGCACCTCGGGTTAGCTTGATATGACTAAAACAGGAGCTATACCTGGGCCAAGTGAGGCCGCTCCTCCGATCGGACATGCTTCTTCGATACCATATCTGTTACTTTGTGATTGATTTGGTGGCCACCTTCGATTTGATTTTTAGGAGTGTGTTCCGAGGTGGGCGGTAGTAGCTGTTATGCGTTATCACCAGCCCGGTTCTGCAAACATTAGAATCCTACCCTGTCATTGCCTCGTGTGCCTTGTCATATGCCTTATCCCTTGGGTTTAAAAACATTCTTTAAAAGATAGCTCACTTTAAACGAAAATTCACCTTTGGAAATAAGTGATTTAAAATCAAAACCTTTATTTAGTAATTAATTAACAATTAAACCCATTTCTTAAATATGATTGAACATTAATTAATCATTAAACAATAATTAAATAATAATTATCCTCTTAAATAAGTAATGAATTATTAATTAATCTCAATTAATAATTAAATAATTACTTAAATCTTAATTAAATAATTAAAGTATACTTTATCCTTACTTAATAATTAAATAATAAATTAAACCTTCATTTAAGAATAAATAAATCTTACTAATTAAATCTTAACTTAATTAGTAATTAATTAAATATTTAAACTCTTTCTTAAATAATAATATTAATAATAATTAACCTTTAATTATTAATTTAATAATAATTAATCTTTAAATAAATTATTAAATAACAATTAATATTTATTTAATTAATTAACTTACTTAATTTATAATTATGTACTCATTCCCTTTATTAATTAATGATTAAGTACTAATTATCTTAACTTAATTAATGAATAAAATAATCATTAAATAAATCAATAATAAATTAATAAATTTAATAATTACTTTTATTACTTAAATTTTTTTGAAAACGCCTTTCAAAAGGATAATTAAGTGAAAACATTTTAGATTTCAAAAAGAGTTCGTTTTCGCGAACTGTATTTATAACGACTATCGCTAAACGACCTATAATTTTCATAACTTGTTTACTATAACAAATGACTTTAAAATTCTTAGCTTTTACATGCAAAACAATTTTATAACTTAATATAAGATTTTGAAAACAAAAATAAGGTTTTGGAAATTAAATCAAAGTTTAAAACTTAAAGCTTTTCAAAAACAATTCTTAAGTAAACTAGTTTTTAAAACAAAGGTTTTTTATGTCGCTACTTATCAAATTCAAGTGCTAAATTTTCCTCAATATAAATTCATGTATTCAATATCAAAAATACATATACCCATCCGAACACAAACATAACAAAGATTACAATTTTATATCTTTTATATTACTTTTGGATTACTTTTTCAAGTCTAGGTTAAATTTCCATACAAACACATACATATTACCATCCAAGCAAGTATACACACACACACACACATCAACATCCAAAAAATTAAGCAATATATTTTCTAAACCGAGATAACACTAATTTAAAGTTCGTAACTTCAAATAAAAACAAGCTTTTCTCACCTTAAGCTATCCAAAATAACCCGAAAATAGGTCATCTTCCAACTAATTTATGGACAAGTTACTCATGAAATTTGAAAAAGCTGTCAAAGGGAAAGTTCTTAAAAATTATTTTCTCTATCATTTCAGAAAAAGAATCACTCAATTAGATCTATATTGAGGGAGATATGTTCAAAAGAAGAAGAGGTATTTTCGGACTTGAAAATCTAGGTCCGAAAATGAGTCTGAAAGAAATGTATTTTTGACCCACTAACACTCGAAAAATGAAGAAATTATGAAAATGAAAATTGTAGCAACTCGATTATCTTGAATTTGAAAGAAATAATTTCTTTATTTGGAGTAGTTTAGAGTGATTTATGGCCGTGAGAAGAGAAGGCAAAATTAAAGAAATGAAAGGGGTATTTATAAGTGATAAATCTAAGGTTTTTAAAACTTTAAAAATTCTTTGGTAGCCATTAGTGAACTCATGAAAGCTTGGAGTAGTTTTATAAAGTAGATATGAACTGAGAAAATGATAATAAGAATTAGGAAATTTGTATATATATTGAATGTATAAGTTAAATTACCAATTTACCCCTTATACTTTACCCTCCACCTCCTTACGCCACCTCACCATGCTTGCCTCTACCCTTGTACCTCATGCCCACCACCTTGTTCCCTTCATGTACACCTTGGACATTATGTTTAAACATGTTTTGGTACTTAATTGTATTTATGTTGGCTTATGATGTGACATTTTCTTTTATTAAAGTATATTTTAAACCTTATATACCTAAATATAAATACATATGTATATATATACACTCACCAATACATATGCATATATACCATATAAGTGTGTATTTTATATTATATAGTAGACTTTCCAACATTTTCGATAAATTATAGCCGACGAAAAGTCGAAAATTCGAAAAAAGAATTCCGGTCACATTTTCGATTTTTCTTCGAACTATATATTTTTGTAAACAAATTTGGAAAACTATTTCAGCATCGTTATTAATTATTTAAAATGGTTTTATTTTAATTACAAAAATCATAATCTGAATATTTAAAATTAATTGAATATTCTTAAATTAAAGCGGTGAAATTCCAGATCGTTACAACTATGATCCAAATAGGAACTTTTCTGAAATCCACCTATTTCACCCGTTGTTAACCAGCCCGGTTCCTTTAAGTGGGACCACGCTATTGAGCAGAGTGGGCTTTCCTTCACTATTATCTTAACGATCAAAATGTCAAACATAGACTCAATGCACTATGCTCTTCTCATCCATATGCAACCACAATGGTTAGAATATCACATGAGCATCATACATAATGCGTCAAAGATAATTTGGCTAATATTTAATAGGATTTAAGGGTCATATTCCCTATATCTACCCATCCTATTGAGTGTCAATACATCGATATAGTTTTCCCAAGGTCATCATAAACCTATTAGGTTTAACGGACTAACTAGAAACCAATAAGGTTAATTACGACCATAAATCAGATAATCCAATGGTCTTCCTTCCTATAAGAGTACAAAGATACTCCTATGTTAGAAGAAAATAGTAGTGACTTCCGTTTTCATAAGGTTACCAAGATACCCCTATGGCAGAATAAAATAAGAGTGAGCGTCCCCACTCAATTTTCGGATGGTACACAAAATTTTAAGCTTAATGATGGCAAAGTCTTACACATTAGAATCACCTACCCTGATAACAAAAGGGCTAAATCTACTATAATGCAAGGTGCTACCGCGACACCAGTCTACAACTTAAACCTGGTTTTTATAAACATCAAACTAGTCATTTCTTTTGATTAGTTCTGGGCATCGTAACACAATTATATCTTCCAAATCCCCTGATTGCAATCCTACTCACACAGCGATGTGGTCTAATTATACTTAATAATATAACAACCCTACATGGTTTATTTGATGATTACATATGAGCAATCACATTATTAATTTCCATAAGCACTAATATAACCGATCAAGGCATATGATTGAACATATAAAGTTATCATCAATACTATAAACATGTCCTTATGATAACCATTTACAGTTAAATCACACATGACAAGCATGCAGTTTATTTTTATAAACTCAAATAAGTTTGGGGAAAAAATTCCCTCTTCCCCATTTTTGAAAATCATATCCAACAAGTGCTTTTTTGTTAAAATCTTCTTACGTAAATTTATTAAAAACATCTACTTTAATATTAAGCAAAGCTTGACCCATTTATTCACAATGTGCCATAGAATGTGTAAAAGAAGGTATTATGCATCAAAATAAAGCTATCACACATATAGCCATCACACTCAAAAGTACGCTATCACGTATATAGCTATCGAAACTTTATGCCATTTCATATTCAAAGTCATCGTAGATTTAAGGTTATCGAAGTTCTATAGCTATCACATGTCTAAAGCTATCACATGTCCATAGCTATCGCACTTCTGACTATTAGAGCATCACACTTTTAACTTGAGTGTCATCGCATGTATAAAAATGAGTTATCAATCATATAGCTATCGCATGTTTAAAGTGCTATCATATCTCTAGATCATATGTTATCGCATATCTAAAAATGAGCTATCATAAATTTAAAAATGAGGCTCTAAAACGGTATTACTTTAATTATCATTAAAACTAATTTAACTCCCCTTAAGTGATTATTTTCACCAAATCTTTCCATACATTAAATTCTCATTCATTATCACATCTCTTTTATAGTATTCTTTTAAAAAATATTTAGGAAAGGTTCATTCTTAACTTAAAATATTAATTAATTGTTCAATTAAGCGCCATTTTGCACAAATATTTCCTTCATCAAATAATTCATATTAATTCGAAATTATACGGGAAAACCCTAAAAATATCCAAAAATCAAAATTTCTAACCTTTTCCATACATAAAAATTCAAGGTAAAATGATTATTTTTCTTATTTTAAATAACTAAAACTCGAAATTGATGGATCAAACAGCATCAAATTTCAAAGCATTTAGAAATTATCATTGAAGGTTTTTAATTCAAAAACTTATCATTCAACTCTGTTAATTCACAATAACATTCATATAATATCTTAAATGAATAGTTAAACTCCACAACCATGTTTTTACCATCATTATCAATTCGAGTTTCATCAACTCCAAAATCAACCATATTAAAAGCTTAGGATGACAATATTATTCATCTTGCTTGGTTTAAGTATGGGGAGATTTTCCTTAAGTTTCCTTCTTCAAGCTTTACATTCTTGTTCCTTTCAATGGAAAAAATTAATGGAGGGCTTCTTCATTTTCTTCTCTTTTGTTTACTTTGTTACAAAGAGTGAATGAAATTTTAAGGGAAAAGTAGAGAAGAGTGAGGGAGATAAATAATGGTTCTTAACCTTCCCTTCCTTATTCCTTCCTAATTTAATTAAAATATTTATTTATTTATCTACATAAAATGTTATTACTCCATTATTAATTTGAATTCAAAATTGATTATTATGGCTAATTTACATACTTACTCCATTCCCCTCACATTATATTTAATTATCAATTAATTAAATTTCCGTGGTAACATGTATTAAAAATAGGGGGTTACAAACCACCTCCAAGAAGAGGACAACAACCCAACATTGAGCAACAAAAGACAGAGACTGAGAAGAAGGAGAAGGAAACATTGCTCTTGAAATTGTATACTAAAAACATGGATGAAGATACTACAGCATACTAGGAGGATCAACAATGTCAAATCATAAGGAGTAGGATTCTCCATCAATAGGTGTATGGGTGTAACAAGTTGTACCTTTTTATTTTTGTATTTTAACTTTAATAATGATGGATGCATTTGTACTATGACTTGTCAGTTCATGTTGCTTTCCTTAGATTCTTTAAATATTTTTTTATGTTAAGTTGAACAAAACATAAACAATTATCGATGGTTGGAGATCATCAGATACTTAAATATAACCAGATACAAGATATTCTTAGAAAACTAGAGATATAACATATGCATAAAGAAATTGTAATGAACCTTAACTACTAATGGTACCCATAATTTTTCTATGTTTGATCCATAAGGACTTGTTGCAATTATTCATGAAGAACTTTGTTGCGGTATTTCAGTTGTTGATCTACGTGAACCTTGAAATCTGCATCGGCAAGAAGTTTGTATTCTCAAAACAGTTCTAGTGTTTGATGTGAATGATCATAATCCATATGCAATACCTCTAAACCTCTTTCATCTTCAATAATCATGTTGTGTAGAATTATACATGATCCTTTTCATTTCCCCCGTATCCCATAATTTACAAGGATAACCTATCATAGTTATGGGTTATGGGAGGCCCAAACACAATGATGTAGAATGGATCTTAAGACTATTACATGCTAGAGGGGGTGAATAGTGTATATCAATTATTTAAAAATTTGCTTGTGAATTTAAAGTTTTCTACTTATACCAGTAATAAAATCACAAATACAGGAAGATAATTAGAGAGTAATATAAAGTAAAGTAAATGACGCTAAGAATTTTTATACTTGTCTAGATTTGCAATCCCTCGTCCAGTGTTGTACTGCCCATATAAAATTTCCGATATCACTTCCATGCTTTCCATGGGTGACAAGAATATTTTTACAATTTTTCAATTTCATGAGTAACAAGATATACATTCCTCTTGACTTTCCATAGATAGCAAGAATATCTTTCTCTTTACAAACATTAGAGCATAGCAAGTAGTTGTGTCTCTAATATGAATTCTTGCATTTTCAATACAATGATCCTATAGACCTTCAGTATCAATACATTTTTAAAATCAATCAGGAATATGATGAGACCGAAGAGAGAATAATTGATAATTCAAGTACAAACTCTCTGATCTTATATATTTTGTAACTTCTTGAAGAATTGAAGTAAAAGAGTATGAATTTGTAAATAGAGTGGAAGTATACTAAGGGATATTTCTCACAAAATTATAGAAATTAAAGAGTAAGAGAACAATGGATTGTTATTAAGATTCATTTTCTAGTCCCTTTAAATGGAGGATAAAAGGATATATCCATTAGTGAAGAGGTAGCACCAAAATCCTTTCAATTAAAATTTGAATTTTAAAATAAATGTTCACTCTAGTAAATTTTGACGTTCTTTTTCAAAATTCAATTTGACTTCCATGTTTTTGAAACTAGAATCATATGTTTATAAGAAGATGTTATGGATTAAAATTAGAGTAAAACAAAAGACAGAATTAATGATATTTACTATAGAGCCTTTAATAAAATTCTAAGACTTAAACAGGTTTACTAAACACTATAAATATCTTTGTTATTAAAACACTTGTGTTTATTTGTCTTAGGTCAATTTCGTCTTTTATTTTCTCTAATCAATATTTCATTAGCGATCTGGAATTTCAAACACTTCGTATTTGAATATCCGAATTATTTAAATATTTGAATCTTGGTATAATGTGATAAAAGTGATTTTATAACCATGATTTACCCTTTAATTAATAATATAAGATGGTAAACTTGTTTCTAAAATATGTTCACAAAAATAAACATTTTGAAGAAATATCGATAATGTGACCGAAAATTGTTTTATCGATAAACGGCTTTTTACGTGATAAACGTTGTTCGAACATTTTAGGCATGTCTAATATATTAATGTGCAACTAAAAATAATTTTTGGTTTATGGCTAACTAATTTCATATGAGGATATCATGGATGATGTCACTTAAGATATTTTGAAGAGGGGTATTTTGGAAAGACTTAGGAGTGAAGTAAAGGAGGGACGATGTGTAAAGTTAAGCACATGGAAAGGAGGGTGCATGGTGACCTTCCAAGGAGGTTTGGAGATGGTATTGGCCTCTTGTTAAAGTCTATAAATACACTATCCTAAGTTCACAAATCATTTTTATAAAATAATAAATATAGAAACAAATAGCTTTTCATCCTCTTTCACTTCACTTTAAATTCCTAAACAATATCAAATGAATACTAAAATTCACCAAACTTTGGAAAAAACCCTAGCATAACATTGGAGACAAGAATATAACCTCAAATTATGAAGGAAAGGAGCACAAACCCATAAATTATTTCTCGTTGTGAGCTATTCTGGTGAAGGGAAGCATGACCGTGAGCTTTTGGAGGCAAAGGAAGGTGGTTGCTTGCTTTGGGGTAATGGTAGGAGGTGTTCTTGTGTTCTAGTGGCTTGTGCTTGATGTTAGTAAGGGTTTGGGATGAGTTAACTCACCATTGGTAAGTTAATAATGTGTATATATTTGTTATGTGAATATAAAGTAACGGAGTTAACTAATGCAAGTTATAACTTTTGAACCCCTTGCTTGGAAAACAAATAACAACTTTATATGTAATATAGCCACTTCTATTATCCTCTAAAACATTTATCGTGGCCTAGACTTTATGTTTACATTTTTGGTGGTGTTGTATGTGATGTGGAAATACATGTTTTAATGTTTGAAGCGAAAGTGCCGCTATAAGTGTACTTCGAAATCCCTTGCGTTAAACTTGTGTTAAGTGGTGATTTGAAAGTATATTGTGAAATAAGTTATTTTGGTTGTGCTCTGAACTTATAATAGTGTATGGAAAACCAAGGAAATGGTTTGTAAAAGTATAGAACTTGTTTAACAAAGTTGCAAAGTTATAGCGAGAAAGGTCGCTAAATGAGCACTTTGTGTTTTTGGCGATTTTTAATATGATTTTGAAAGACATCCTTATGGGGTTTCCTTTTGTTTTGTTAAGTACTTCATGTATATACTTATTATAAAAAAAAAGTTTAAATCATTTTGGAACTGGTGGACAAAATGGCAAAAATTAGAAGTGAATAAGTTACTATATGATCACTTTGAAAGGTCTTATTTTGGGAAATTGTAACATTATTTGAAAGATATCCTTAGAGTATTCTTTGCATGATTTTTAATTACTCTAAGTATAGTATTACCGTAAAAATTTCAGATTTTAAATCATTTGTTTACATAGGGAAAACCGACCACAAACTTTCACGCATTTTAAAAATGCTCTCTGTCCAGTATCTTTTACATCACTTATAAATGCTGTCTTTGACCTACAGTAGCATTTACGGCTTTCATAACATTGTTTTGGTGTTGTGTTATTTTAAGCAAGTTTTATGATTTAAAGTGTTTAAAAGTCATATTTAAATTAATTATTTTTATGAGATCTTTTTAGGAAAGTTTAATAACGGGTTCTAAAGTATTTTAAAAGTGGTTTTAAATTTAAATATATTTTTAATAATTATTCATGAATTTTTAAAGTAAAGGGTTTATTTTGTAACATTTATTTAAAATGGGTTTTCTAGTAATTTCTAAATTTTTTATTTTTACATAACATTTTATATAGATATTTAAAACCTATTTATAAGTAATTTTAAAGTATTTATATATTAGTTTGGAAAAGTAAGTAAAGTATCTTATGAAAGAATAAAGAAGGTTTTGTTATAACACTAAGTTATAATGAATTGTTTTGAGAAGTTCTTTAAAATGTATATTAGCTTTTTTAAATAAGTGTAGATATACTTTGGTTTTTAAAAAGAGTATTTTAAAGATAATGATAAAAATAAAAAGGTTTTGGGTTTATAGTAAACAATGTTTTAGTAACATTTGTTTTAAACCCTTTTGATTATACTTGTGAATATACTTTTTTGAGTATTTTAAAGATGATGTTAAGTATAAAATGGTTTTGGGTTTATAGTAAATAATGTTTGTGTCACATTTGTTTTTAACCCTTTTGAATATACTTTGGAATATACTTTTTTCCTTAAAAGAGTATTTTAAAGATAATGACAAGTGTGGAATGTTTTGGAAGAATGTTAGAAAAGCAAAGGTTTAATTTATAAAATAGAAGGGGTTTATAGTAACAATGTTTTAGTAACATTTATTTTTATCCTCTTTGATAATATTTTAAACTGGAAAATGTTGTTAAGTGATTTGTGAATATTCTTATACCTTTGAGATAAGTATATGAATATATTTTGAAGTATTGAAAAGAGTAGAAATGAATAGTGAAGTAGTAGTATATATGTATATATCTTTTATAAAGGTATTATATATATATGTATATATATATATATGCAAGTACTTACAAAGAAGTATTATTTGATAATACATGGATTAAAAGTCGCTTGTGTGACTTAGTCGTGTTTGTGTGCTTATTTGTTTATAAAAAGTATTTACTCATATACTTAGCACGAAAAGCCAAAAAAGTAGACTTGTTCTATCTATGAGGGTTAAGAATGAGGTGTCAAGGTAGGGCTTGATGCAACTAGTGCTCTAACCTACCTGGCTTTACTCTTGATCGAGGGAAAGCGTAAGTTTAGAAGGTTGGAAACAGTGATAAGTATACGAGACTTAATTTCCATATGCGATCGTTTTTATTACTATTGAATTTGACCAAAATTAACTTAGGAAATATCTAAAAGAAACATGAGATTTATATGATACAATTATCCTCTTAGTGTTGCTCTAACCTATGTATAAACTTGTCTTGCTCTTCTAGGACAAGAGATAAGGGAATCCATCCAGATAAGAGATGATCTCTACCTTATGTGTTGCTTGATTATTTCTAAAAGAATTAGAGTTAAGTTAACCGGGAATTCATCGATTTTAGTTTTGAAGAGTCCGGTAAGCAAGGGAGTGTACTTATATGAGATGACTCAAAATCGTAACCACTTTAAAACCGATATACGAGTTCTATGTTATAGAAGCAGTTATGGAGAAATATTATTGAGTTGAACTCTCTATCCTAAGGTTAAATCCAAGGGAAAGGTCAACGTTAACATTTCAAACAATGCTAGCGATGGTACTTTCTATCTTGAGGATGATTCCAAGAGAGAGGGAAGAGTTAGCATTCATCGGATGAATTATGTTGGAATCCATGGAGAGATTCATGAACCGTTTGAGTGATGGTGGCTCGTGTGTTGAGATGTTGGAATCTATAGAGAGATTTAAGACCCGCTCTGATAAAGACTCATGGTTGAGATGTTGAACATGACTTCACCATAATGAATAACATAAAATAGAGTAGCCCTCATAGCCAGTGGGTTTAGCTAACCTAATGGTACATCAATTTCAAAATATCTAGAGAAGCTTATGGATGTTTCTAGCTGGAGTTGATGGTACTCAGTATCATGTGTTCGGACATAGACCGGTTATGTTTTCCTTTATGGTATATTTTATCTAGAGATATACATGGTTTCAGAAGGTAGTTTCCGACCCTTGTTAGGAGGATCGTACTCGAGGTACTGAGGGCGCCTTCAACGGAAATCCATATACGAACGAACCTTGGCAATTCTAGTTATACTTCTAATATTGTTGTGTTGTGAGATGCATGTAGCACAACAATTTTCTGATTTATAATCTACACAATAGATATTATCTATTATATCACCTTATTTACTTATTAGATAGTTTTGGTTCTTTAAAAAGGAAAACCACTCTGGTTATTCGGTTGGTCTCAATGGATATCGTTATATTATGCTGATGTTTCTTAAGTTTATTATACCAAACCTATGTCTGACTCATGGTTTTATCTTTCTCTTAATTCCTCGGTGCTCTTTTGTGTAGTATGAGAAAGGCTGGCTTTCGTTAGATATTTTTTGGAGCTTCAGGAGATGAGCTGGATGCTTCCATTCACTTACCATTGTATTTTATTTCCGTTGCACTACTAGTATGTATATATCAGCAATTGTGAGGACAGACTGTTGCGACTGTCTAGGCTGATGTATATATCATCTTTAGGAGACGAGTTGGATGCTTCCATTCACCTACTGTTGTATTTCATTACCCATCCTACTCCTTGGTAATCCATCAATAAAATCCATAGAGTTGTTCTCCCATTTCGACTAAGCTGCTTCCAAAGGTAACAACAATCCTCCTGGTTTCTTCTGCTCTGCTTTAACCCCCTGACATGTCATGCTTTATTTACGAACTCCACTACATGTTTTGTTATACCTGACAAATGGAACACTCTTTTCATGTCTTTATACATTTTATCTCCTCCTGGATGAATGGTCATCCTCGAGTAATGACACTCCTTCAATACCTCGTCTATCAGCTCCTTCACCTCCAGTACACATAACCTACGATTTTGCCTTAAGTAGTCTTTCCTATCCTTAAAATAGCGGTCCAAATGACTTGATTTCTTGCCTCTCTCTAACTTATATGTAATCACCACCAAAGAAGCATCCTGCCGTTGATTCATGCCTATGCGATCCATCCATGCCGGTCTGACTTCCAAAGCTACTAATAATCCTGGTGCATACTCCAATGAAGGTCGAAAATCAAACTTAGATACGAACTCTAATTGCCTTATCTCCAACATCATCGAGTTTAATACTGCATGTTTCCTGCTCAAAGCATCCACTACAATATTCCCTTTTCCGGGTGTATATGCAATCCCGAAATCATATGATGCCAAAAATTCCATCCACCTTTTTTGTCTCAGATTCAAGTCTTTTTGAGAGAATAAAAACTTCAAAGACCCGTGATCCGTGAATAATTCAAATCTTTCTCTAAGTAGATAATGTCTCCAAGACTTCAAACCAAACACGACATCAACCAATTTAAGATTGTGGGTTAGGTAATTCCATTCATGAGTCCTAAGCAATATATTAGCATAAGCTACCACCTTTCCTTCTTGCATCAAAACAACTCCTAGCCCGATACAGCAAGCGTTTGTGTATACGGTAAAAGGTTTGGAACCATTAGGTAAAGTGAAAATTGGTGCAGATCAGCAACTCCTTCAATTTGACAAATGCCCGTTCACAATCATTGTCCCATAAAAAGACCAAATTCTTCTTGGTAAGGCATGTAAGTGGCATTGAGATCTTTGCAAAGTCTTTAATGAACTTTCGATAGAATCCAACCAAACCAAGAAAACTTCTAACTTTAGTCACCTTCCTAGGCGTCTTCCAACCTCTCACAGCTTCTTCCTTTCCTGGATCCACAATTAAACCAGTCTCCGATACTATATGCCTAAGGAATCAGACTTCCTTCTTTCAAAAGTGTCACTTAGAAAATTTTGCTTTTAACTCGTTTCTTCATAGAACATCCAAAACCTCCCTCAAGTGCTTATCACGCTCCTCTTCGCTTTTCGAGAATATCATCCATACCACCACAAACTTATTCAGCTACTCCAAAAATACTCTACTCATTAAATTGACATAATATGAAGGAGCATTAGTCAAGCCACAGGGCACGATAACCACTCAAACAAACCATCCGGCGTTCTAAATGCATTCTTCGAAATACTATCCTCTACCACCCTCAACTGTTGGAATCTTGTACCAAATCCAGCTGTGAGAAAATCCTTGTCCTAATCAGCTGATAAAATAAGTCATCGATACATGGAAAAAGATATCGATTCTTCCTTATTATTTTATCCAACTCTCGATAATCGATACACGGCCTTAGAGAACCATCCACCTTTGTGTCAAACACTACTGGTGCTTCCCACTTCGAAATACTTCTCCAAATAAAGACTTTTTGCAATAACTCAGAAACCAGCTTATTCAAGTCCCTTCTTTCCTTCAGAGCCATATGTCAAAGTGGCATTATGATAGGCCTAACATCTTTTTTGAGATCTATCCTGAATTCAATCTCGCGTCGGGTGGAAGACCAGAAACTTCTTCAAATACATCGTGAAATTCTCGCACGACGGGGATAGATGAAAGGTCATCCTGTGATAGGCTAACCAAACACAAATAGCTTGACATCGCATAATTATCAGGCATGCAACACACAACCAGGTCACACCCTCCGCCATTCATTAATCAAACAACCCTCTTATCATGGTCTAACACTACTCGATATTGTGTCATCCTGTCGATCCCTAAAATCAATCCATACCCCGCAAATCCTAATACATACACATCATAATGAAACACCACACCACTAACTACCAATTATAAGCAATGGCACACTTGAGTAAGAATGGCCAATCCTCCAATAGGATTTGATACCGAAACAGATTCATGCACAATGTGAGGTTTTAAGCCTAAACTTTCTACTAATGTACTGATATAAATGAATGTGATGCACCGACGTTAAACAATGTACGAATATGAGGATCAAGTAACAATAACACACCTTCCATTATGGTCAGCTTTCCCTTCTACGCAATAGTCGGTGGAGCAATCTAGGCAATGAGAACACTTTGCTGCATATGCCTCAACAACCTGTCCATCGTTCTTCAATGCTGGGCAATAATATGTTCCATTCGATTAAATCCATAACATTTAACTTTAGAGAGATCTGTCTTGCAGTGCTTTACGACATGTCCAGTCTTACGATAGTTAAAACATTTTGCTCCCTTCTTATTCTTTCCTCCTTGTTGATTATTTCTTTTATGTTTGCAATATTTTTTCTTCGCCTCCTTCTTAAGTTGCTCCTTAGCTACTCTTCCTTCATAGCATTCAGTAAAGCAGCTCCGACCAAATTCTCGTACATAGATCCATGTTGTACTTGGTTTAATACCATCTCCCTTAGCAATGCATTCAATCCGTTAGCAAACCTCATCGCCTTTTTGAATAGGGTATTAACTAGCTCATACCCAAACCTTGGCAATTCATTAAACTTGTTTACATAACCAGAAACCATCATTTCAAACCTGCTTTAGGTTTTTATAAACTTCTACAACATACATCCTTTCTCCACTTCAGAAACAAACTTCACCTTAAACTTCCTTTTGAACAGATCCTAAGTGATATCCCTCATATTCACCTCAGCTGTTATAGTATGCACCACATACCAGTTTCTTGCTTCGGATGCCATGCGGCTAAACGCCTCTTCTCGACCACACTTAATCCCGATAATGTAAAAGTCTCCTCACATGTGTGTAGCAATGCTTTAGTCTCTGCACAAGACTCAGTTCCATTAAAATCCTTCCCACCTAGACTGATAAAATCCTTACACTGCTTGATGAAATTTCCAATAGGCAGTTGACGAGGAGGAACTCCATGGTTGTAGTAGTAGCAGACACAATTAGAGTCTTATTAACCTGACTCAAAGCTTGCATCATGCAGCAGAACTAGTTTAGGATGTTCATGCTAGGAATGTTCAATGGGTTAGGTCTGACTTCAGCTCTAACTGTAGCCTCTGTTCCAGTTGCTTTCATGGAGTTACTCATCCTTAGGTATCTAAAAAATGGACTACATTAGCACTTTCCCATAAAATATGATAACATACTATAATAGTAAAAAAGGTGTATACGTATGTATTTCTATTATCTATAAAATACGATTACAAATACGCTCGCTGATACGTGCCTACTCCTATTGCTTTGCTCTAATATCAAATGTAACAACCTGCTATTTTCAGACTTCTGGTTTCCGACACAAATCAGTAACTTTGAACAGAGAAGTCGAAAAAAACAGATTGTTAGGTGATTGATATAAGAAATCAAAACAGAAACTATTTATTTTGTCTTTCAGAAAACTCACAGTGGAAAGAACACAAAATTTAATAATCAAATAATACTATGTCATTTCCAAACCAATCCATAAATAGTTTCACGTGTCACTGATATATATATACACACATACATATATATACAAATCCAAATCTGTATAGTACATCAAGTACTTTTATACATTTAATCAAACACACATACTAATATACGTAGAACGCCTTCATCACCTAAACCTCCAACGTTATCATGATTCGAAACATAATGGAGAGGGGGGTCAGACACAATGTTTGGTGAGTGAATATAACTATATTCACCATTTACTATATTTATTTCATAATATAACATAATCAAAAATGATAAGCTACCATATCATTATACATTTAGTTCATATTTAATTCATATTTACAAAGTTTCATATAGTCGTGTTATTATATTCCTGCTAAAATGAGGTGATTAAATTCACACTCGTCTATACCCTAAGTTGTATAGTCATATCATGGATAAACAAGTAAAACCTTGAAACCCGCTATACCCATTAACAGTTGTATTGCAGCAAACTCCTAATATCCAAAGTCATGACTACCTCCCATTCTAGCTTTATTCCTATTCAATAACTAAACTAATTCGTATTACATATAAACATCGCCCCACTAAGGCATGCGATATCCATGTACTAAAACACATTTCTACTTAGGATAGGTTACGCCATTTACCCCTTACCAGACTAAAGAATGAGCTCAAGGTTGGAGAAAGGTCGGAGCCTTTTAAGCCATAGTAGACTCAGATCTCAATCAACTGCAATAGATCCATACATGAAGAGACAGATCTACAATCCAAGTCAGATCAGATCCGCTAGCTTGACTTGTTTCAAATTCGAATCATCAGATCTTCCTCAGGCCATCCTATTTCCTCTCAATCATATTTACAAGTGAAGATCTGGGAAGAATTGAGCTAATTTATACCAAATCAATCAATTTTTCCAAATTATCAACTGTTGAATCTCATCTTAACTTAAATCTCCACAATCTCTTTATATAACTTGAAGAATACATGGTGTATTAAAGATGAGAGACTTATTTTCACTGAGAACTGATTTAATTGGAAGATAAAGAGAGACTGCACAAGATCGAGATGGAGCTGTCATTAGGGTAAAAACCCTAGACATTTTTTAGGGTACATATTATGAATGAAGAAAGTTTTCGAGTGTAATATTTATCGTATTATTATCAGTACAAATGGACTTTGGGTTTAGTATCTATAAAGGCCCATTAGTCCAGCATTTTATTATTATAAATACATTGTAATCGTATTGTAACAATTATCAATTGAATACAATTCAGTTTTTTCTTCAAATACAATATCTGATACTATCAATACAATTCTAATTCAATAACAATCTCTATTCTTCATCAAATTCTAACACACGTCAGATTCTTAACTAAAAAGAAATGTGACTTTCCTAATTATAAATGTTTATCTACTTTTACTGGAAATTTTCACATATAATTTATTTCCAGTTTTATACTATATTTTTACGCACAAAATGTAAAAAAACCTCATGCATGCAAGGAGTGATGAAAAAACATTGTTCTTATTTCACGCATTGTATGGGTACTACATGCATATAGCATATTTCCATCATTTCAACTACTTGTTCAGCTTTAAATTATTGCGTCTTTTCAGTGGAATTTACCTATTATTTCCAGTTTTAGGGCAATGTTTCGCACTGGCGAAAATATAGATTGTGGCTCAACCATATACACTTAAAATTTGAAGGATATTACATTTTAAAACCGTGCTCACTAAAAGTACACAAAAAAACCAGAAGTTAAATTGTTTAGTTTCACGTAATTGGGTTCTAAGCCTATTAACCAAATCCATCATTGATTTACTACATAATATCAACAACTTGTATAGTTGTGCGTTAATTATTAATGTTTATATGAAACGATTTTTTATTTATTTCCTTATGCAATAAGGAATGCTATTTTTTTTTTCTTTCTCATTTCACTACAAGAGATTATTCTATTCAATAAATATCACAACATGCAAAACAAGATCGAGACCGATAAGGAACGAAATGTGCTTCATGATGGATCATAGTGAAAGAGCATGAGTATCGCATCTAACCCTAAAGGGTTTCTTTGTAGTGATAAATGAGTTACGGCTAACCCTAAAAGGGTTTTAATCTCTGAAGGAATCGGGTTCAATGCTTTATGACCCGAACCTCTGTTTCACTCTTCTTATTTCTCTTTGGGCCTTTATTCTGTTTTAAGCCCATGTAAAGCTATTTATATATTACAAGCTTTACTCTGTTTTGTATTCATTCTTCTGATAATTCAATAAAGATCATTTCATCAAAACAACTTGTGAAATCATATCTCATTCATTTCAATTTTCTAACTTGGTATCAGAGCCTATCATCGCCTAACGGCAAATCATCTAAAGCATTGGATCTGAAGTATCATCAGATTCAATATCATCATCTGATACTCAGTCCTCTCATCAGATACGAGATCATCATCTGAGATCTGGATCAGTGCCATACCTGAAGACCTTAAGATCTTGGTTGCAGCTGATCAGATAAAAGCAATTCAGAAAGAAGTAAATCAAAGAAAATCTCATCATCAGAGTCAAAAGAAAAACATCAAGAAAATCATCAAGAAATCAAGAAAGTTGTTACCCTGCCAAGAACTCATCAGTCAAATCTCATCACCTGAGTTCTGGCTGTAACTGACCCTCTTCATCTCTCATCTTGAAAACTTCTGACTCTGTAAGCTTTTCTAATTTCATTGTTGATCTCATATCTCTTAAGATACCATGGCAGGAGATAATGAAAGTTCTGCTACATCGAGCACCTCATCCAATTCTCGTCAGAATGCCACTGAAGGCCTGATAAAAACTGTTATAAGCCCTCAGAATCAGTTGATTACTGCTCATCTTGAAGAAGACAACTATCTCTTATGGAAAGTCCAAGTAGAAACCGCCATCAGGGGCTACGGTCTTGAAGAGTTTCTTTTTGGCACCATTATTGTTCCACCCAGTTTCATAACTAATCAAGAAAACAAAACTGTCAGTAATGATGAATACATAAAGCATCAGAGACAAGACAGTCTAATCTGTTCATGGCTCCTATCATCTGTAAGCATCAAGTTACTACCACAGGTAATAGGAAGCAAGACAGCCAATGGGATCTGGTCAACCATAGAGAGAATCTTTAACTCTCAATCTGCTGCCAAGATCATGCATTATAAAAGACAGTTACACAGTATCAAGAAAGATAATATGACTATGGGAGAATATCTAACAAAGATAAAAACATTATGTGATACTCTTGAAGCAGCAGGTCACAAAGTTCCCACGTCTGAACAAGTTCTAATTGTGTTAAGTGGGTTAAGTGATGAATATGAAGCCGTAGTAGCTGTCATATCATCACAAAGATTAACACCCTCAATTGAAGATGTGCATTCAATTCTCCTTTCTCATGAAGGAAGAATTGAGTATAAGAAATCCAATGAGATGGATATGTCTGCCAACTATGCCTCAAACTCCAAGAACAAAAACCATTATAACAACAAGCCAGATCAGAATCTACAAAGAAACAGTCAGTCCACAAGAGGACGAGGCAGAGGAAGATGGACCAACAACAACCGACCAAAATGTCAAATCTGTGAGAAATTAGGTCATACTGCTGCCAAATGTTACTTTAGATTAAATCTAAACTATGTACCAGGACAGAACTCAAATGGTCAGAGAAATGGCAATCCTAGTGCAAACTTAGCACAGGCACAACAAGATCAAGGTGGGCAGTCAGATATGAGCAGAAATCAGACTACTAAACCTGAACACATACATGATGAAGCATGGTACCCAGACTCTGGTGCAACAAACCATCTAACCAGCAACTTAGACAATTTCAATCTTGGAAACAAAGAATATAAAGGTAAACAATCAATTACCATGGGGGATGGTAAGTGCATTAGAATAACTCATACTGGTAGAACTTATATTAAAGGTGCCAGGCAGTTATTCTTGAATAATTTATTAAGAGTCCCAAAGATAAAAAAGAATCTTATCAGTGTCTCACAGTTTGCAAGAGACAACAATGTCTATTTTGAATTCTTTCCTAAGTACTGTTTTGTAAAAGATATCTTGACTAATGAAATTCTTTTGCAGGGTGATGCTGATAAAGGCCTTTACAGATTCAATTTTGTTAACTCTACCAGTACTGTAAAACCGCAAAATAGTTGTAATGTGACTGAGGTGAATCAAACTGAAGAAAATATGAGTAACTTTGATCTGTGGCACTACAAGTTGGGGCACCCAAATGTAACTGTTGTTAAACAAGTACTCAATGAAAACAAAGTTTCTTTTGGAAACATCTCTAATCCTTATATCTGTACTTACTGTCAGATGGGAAAAAGTCACAAATTAGCATTTAATAATTCTTCTACTATATACTCTAATCCTCTTGAATTAGTTGCTGCAGATTTATGGGGTCCAGCTCCAATAAGTTCTGATCATGGTTACAAATACTATATATCTTTTATTGATGCTTATTCTAGATATACCTGGATATATCTGCTAAAAGCTAAGTCTGAAACTTACAATGTTGTACTACACTTTATAAACTTAGTTGAAAAGCAAATAGGTCACCATGTCAAAACTATGCAAACTGATGGGGGCTCTGAATTCAAGCCACTCATCAAACATTTTAACACCAAGGGAATAATACATAGAACCACATGTCCCTACACCTCTGAGCAAAATGGCTTGATAGAAAGAAAACACAGACATATAGTAGAGCTAGGACTTACACTTTTAGCACAGGCACACTTACCACTAAAATTCTGGCCAGACTCATTTTACACAGCTGTATACTTAATAAATAGATTGCCAACAAAAGTGCTAAAAGATGTAAGCCCTATGGAAAAGCTATTTGGGAGCAAACCTGATTATTATGCTCTAAAACCATTTGGTTGCCTGTGTTTTCCCAACTTAAGACCATATAATGTCAACAAACTAGATTTTAGATCAAAACCATGTACCTTTTTGGGTTATCCTAACAATCAAAAAGGGTACAAGTGTTTAGATGATAAGGGAAGGATATTCATTAGCAGACACGTTGTCTTCAATGAATATATATTCCCTTTTGGCAGCTCAGATATGAAAACAACTAAAAAGGTATTCAATCCACATGTATCTATACCTATATTACCTGTATATTCCAAAATCTGGCAACAGGAGACTGAAAGGACTGCCAGCACTAGTGATTCACAACCTACTATGCCACAGCAACTAAGTCATGAACCAGCAGATGAATCCAGCTATCACAGTCAGTCTCATACCTGTACAAATGCAAGGGAACAAGAAACTAGTCAGTCCATAGAGATTCAATCAAATCAAGACAACAATGATAATAATGAGACACACAGTAGAAATGTACAGACTGTGCCAGGACACTCTATGATAACAAGATCCAAGAGTGGCATATTCAAACCAAAAATCTACACTGCTGTAAAAACAACAGAAGAACCAAATAACTTTGAGCAAGCCATAAAGGACAACAACTGGAAAACAGCAATGGATGAAGAATATGAGGCTCTTATCAAAAACAACACATGGAACTTAGTCAACTGCCCAAGGGATAAAAACATTGTTGGCTGCAAGTGGACTTACAAACTAAAGAGAAATGCAGATGGAACAATCAACAGATACAAAGCCAGGCTTGTTGCCAAAGGGTACACTCAACAATTTGGGTTTGATTTCAATGAAACCTTCTCTCCTGTGGTTAAACCAACTACTATCAGAGTAATTTTCACTATTGCCCTACATAAGCAATGGAAAATCAGGCAGTTGGATGTCAACAATGCTTTCCTAAATGGGACACTGGAAGAGGAAATCTATATGGAACAACCACAAGGCTATAATCAAAAGCAGAATCATGTGTGCAAACTAAACAAAGCAATCTATGGTCTGAAACAGGCACCAAGGGTCTGGTTTGAGAAATTAAAAACCACTTTGATCAGATTAGGTTATCAGTCAACAAAATCTGACAACTCACTGTTCACTAAAATAAGTAAAGAATCTACCATATATATTTTAATCTATGTAGATGACTTACTAATTACAGGAAATGATGAGGCAGCAATCAGTGAGCTTGTTCAGTATCTAGACAAGGAGTTTTCTGTCAAAGACCTTGGTGATCCAAATTATTTCTTAGGCATAGAAGTCATCAGAAAATCAGATTCTGAAATCACTTTAAGTCAAAGAAAATATATAAATGAAATTCTACTCAAATCAGACATGGCAGAAGCCAAGCCTCAACCCACACCCATGATATGCAATCTTCAGCTCACAAAACACAAGGGGGAACCAATACTCAATATCAAACAATATAGAAGTGTTATGGGAGCTTTACAATATGCAACCATAACCAGACCTGATATATCTTACAGTGTTAACAAATTGTCTCAATTCATGCAGGAACCTCTTAATGAGCACTGGAAGGCTGTAAAGAGGATACTACGATATCTGAGGGGAACTACATCTTATGGCTTATCACTAAAAGCATGCAAAAGACTCAATGTGACAGGATTCTCAGATGCAGACTGGGCAACAGATCATGATGACAGGAAATCTACTTCAGGCTACTGTATATATATTGGGGATAACCCAGTCTCATGGTGTTCTAAGAAACAATCAACAATCTCTAGATCCAGCACAGAGGCTGAATATAGAAGCGTGGCTAGTGCAACGGCAGAGATCATGTGGATTCAATCTCTGCTCAGTGAACTAAGGATCAAATCTGACATCAAACCAGTGCTATTATGTAATAACCAAAGCACTGTCTACATGTCTGCCAACCCAGTTCTCCACGCAAGAACCAAGCACATTGAAATTGACATCTACTTCGTTCGTGAGCAAATTCTTAAAGGTCGACTAATGGTAAATCATATACCTGGAACTCACCAGAGAGCAGATGTTCTTACCAAAGCACTGAGTTACAGAAATTTCACAAGGTTCAGAGAAGACCTGAAGGTGAAGAGCATCACTGGACATGACTCAGAGGCAAACCAGAATTCAACTAAATCAGCAACGAACATCAAAACCTCAACTTCAGATCCAAGCAGAAAAAGAAGCTCTTTCGAACTTGTCGACAAAGGCAAAGCTTTGAGTTACTCAACCCAGCACTCACGATCTCCAAATGGATCAGCAACGAACATCAAAGTCTCAACTTCAGATCCAAACAGAAAAAGGAGCTCTTTCGAACTTATCGACAAAGGCAAAGCTTTGAGTTACTCAACTCAGCACTCATGATCTCCAAATGGTCCGAATCTCTGGTTTGAGGGGGGAAGTGAAAGAGCATGAGTATCGCATCTAACCCTAAAGGGTTTCTTTGTAGTGATAAATGAGTTACGGCTAACCCTAAAAGGGTTTTAATCTCTGAAGGAATCGGGTTCAATGCTTTATGACCCGAACCTCTGTTTCACTCTTCTTATTTCTCTTTGGGCCTTTATTCTGTTTTAAGCCCATGTAAAGCTATTTATATATTACAAGCTTTACTCTGTTTTTGTATTCATTCTTCTGATAATTCAATAAAGATCATTTCATCAAAACAACTTGTGAAATCATATCTCATTCATTTCAATTTTCTAACTATCATGGTGGGGATGCCTCTATTCAATTCAGTTTCTTGTAAGGGTATTTCCTTTAATAATTAATTAAGTACTCTTGTAACCATAAATAAACTATCATGTAGCCCACTTCACTGTCTTTTACGTGTTTGTAATGGAATGGCTCAAAAATGATGATTTTTGAACTAATTTAGTAGTTAAAATAATGTAAATTTTAGCCTGCAAAAATTCATCTGATAATTCTAAGCTAATGCTTTTATATTTCCATCTTCGGTTGTTTGGTTGGTACTTTAAGATTTAAAGCAAGCAAATTTGGATCTGGCTATTTCACTGTTTGCAATGGATACCCTAAATGCAAGTGAGTATCCTGTTACAATTTTTTAAGATAGCAGTTTATTGCAATTTTTTAAAGTACATTTGCATTGTAAAATTCCCAAGCAAACCGATTTCACTGGAACACCAACCTCTGGAGGTGTTGATGAAACCATTTGTTTGCTATTTCACTTTTTTCATTTTTAATTTGTGTTCTTCTTCTTAAAATTACATGCCTAAAAGGTTTTATTCGTTAGAACACTACAATGTTTGTTTAACTAATAAAGTCGAAACCGACCATTTCACAATGATACCTAATCTATCACACAATCCAACCTTATCAAGGGTTTTATTTGAGAAACACCAATTAAAGAAAGCCATAAGAAGGGAATGATTTATGCCTTGGTAGAACGATATTACTTACTAGATATTTTTCTTTCTCCTGGTAGACATATATGATTATGGTAAACTAATCTAATGAAATAAGAAATATCATTACCTGGATGCTCAAGTTATATCACAAGCAACAATAACTTTATCTTTAACTTATATTTTTTATTTTTGAAGAATTATATATTTTAATTTTATATTCATCAGGCATTTATTAAATACACTAGTGGGCTAAAACTGTTAAAATGATATACCGCTCTTTTGTCTCACCAGAGAACCAAAGTTAGACAGTTGAAGCTTTTGGAATTGAAAGATAAGCCAGTAAGGGAAAATATACGTAAGTATTTTTTTGTAATATACTAACGTAGATAAGATGGTAAGTAGTTTGTAAAACCTATTTTGCCAAAACTTTGGAAACCGACATTTTCTAAGTGAAAGGTCAAAATATGCATGCATTGTAAACAAAAAGACACCATGTTTGGATTTACAAAAAGGATGAATGAAACATATGTTCCTACTTGCAACACAGATGCATGGTACCAGTAGTCTAATTTAATCTAGTATTCCTATGTATGCACTATTTTTAGAAATGTAGATAATGTGATTTTGTGGACCAGGCTTTGGTGAGAAAATGCTGTACAGTAAATGATTGTTCTGTACATTATTTTCCTTTATGATTCAAAACATCTTTGAAAGAGAGTAATCTGCTTTGCTTAGATCAACTGAAAATTATTTGTTAGATTTTTTTTTTGATCAAAGAACCATGATGCATACACAACAATTGTGTCTCGGAGAAGATTTTCAATTCACATGTCGCAACAGAAAGGTACATCTCATTATTTATACTCATGCTTTAATTTTTATTAGTTATACATTATTAATGATACAACAATCCTACATAAATTTTTATATCTTCTCTTCTAACATGAAGCTGCTGCTGACGCAAGGCAAGCTGAACCAAGGTCGAAGAACTAATTAAACGTGCTGCAAACTAGTAGTGAACTGCTAGTGGACAGATTGAGTGGAATGGTGTTGTAGTTGGTCTTGATAAAGCGTGTGTTGATGAATTGCAACTCAAATGGCGGGTTGGAGTCAAGTTGGCATGATGGCATGAAGGCTGATGCAAATGGAACAACGCATCAATGAAAATTTTGATGAAGGCATTGGAAAGTTAGAGAAACTGATGAATGATATGAATCAAAGTCAAAGGAGAAGGTTGCCAGTCTCGAACCATGGAGGAAACAGAGTTTCGCCATCGGTTACGGAAGCGAGGAGGGTGTCGCCACAATCTTACCGAGAAAGAAGAGAATCCTCAGTTTCATTGAGAAGGGAACATCATGAGTATAGACAAGAAGAGAGAAGAAATCCACGTGAGTTTGGAGATGAGCCATATCATGATGATGAAAGACATAGTAGAAGAGACATGCGTGATCGAAGAGATGTTGATGGTCAAGATCGATACCGTAGTACACGTGATTAGGATAAAGAGAGTGATAGAAGTAATAATCATTATCGAGATCGAGACCAAGTACGGAATACATATCGGGATGTTGAGGATGATCGTCGATGGGAATCGGGGATGAAAACTGAAATTACAGAATTCAAGGGTGGAATGGTAGCAGAGGAATTTTTGGATTGGGTTTCAAATGTTGAGGAAATTTTTGACTTCAAAGAAGTTCCCGAGGATCGAAGAGTGAAGTTGGTTGCTACGAGATTAAGAGGGAGAGCTATGGCGTGGTGGCAGCAAACTAAACTTACACGGGAGAGAATGGGGAAGTCAAAGATTGTTACATGGGATAAGATGAAGAAGTTGATGAAAGCTACTTTCTTGCCGCACAATTATCAATCTCTTATGTATCAACGTTTGCAGAACCTAAGACAAGGGGCGAGATCAGTGAATGAGTATGCAGATGATTTTTACCAATTAATTGCACGGAATGACATTATGGAAACAGAGGAACAGTTGACAGCTAGGTTTGTTGGAGGGTTGAGAATGCAGATTCAAGATATGGTGAATATGTTTGATCCGAGATCTATTGCTGAAGCACATCAGAAAGCACTTGCTTGGGAGAAACAAGGGAAACGAGGAGGTGGTTTGTTTACAAATTCCAACAACCAGAACAAGGATGTTAGTAACAGTGCGGATGTTTCCAAAATCGTCAGTAAGTCGATTGTGAATGAAGCCAGCAAAGCAAAGGTTAATAGTAATCTCAAATGCTTTAATTGTCAAGAGTGGGGCCATAAAAGCAATGAATGTCCAAGGCCAAAGAAGCGAGCAATGATTGCGGAGATTGAGAATGAAGATGCAGAGGTAGAGTGTGTCAATCCAATACCAGTTGAAGAAGAAGAATTATTATCTGGAGATGAGGGTTGTAGTTTGTTGATGAGGAGATCGTGTTTGACACCAAAGCAAGAGGATGATTCAAGTTGGTTGAGGAGTAACATTTTCCAGTCACCATGCACTATCTTGGGAAAGGTTTGTAAATTTGTCATCGATGTAGGAAGCTGTGATAATATCATTTCTTCAGAAGCTGTAAAGAAGTTGTCATTGAAAACAGAGAAACATCCAAACCCCTACAAATTAGCTTGGTTGAGGAAAGTAGGGGAAGTGAAGGTTAATCGAAGAGCTTGTGTTAATTTTTCCATCGGGAAGAAATACAAAGACGAAATTTGGTGTGATGTGGTTGATATGGATGTTTGCCATTTGTTGTTGGGAAGACCATGCACTACACCAGAAATGCCATTTTGCAACGGTTCTGAGCCGTTGCAAACGAGTTTCGCAACGGCTTAGAGCCGTTGCAAAATTGGCAGTGGTAAAAATTTAGCAACGGCCCTTAGCCGTTGCGAAATTTAATTTAGCAACGGCTCAAAGCCGTTGCAAATGTCAATTTTACAACGGCTAAGAGCCGTTGCTAAATTTAATTTCGCAACGGCTAAAAGTCATTGCAAAACCTTGTGGTACATGGGTTGTTAATTTGGTTTTGCAACGGCTCAAAACCGTTGCTAATTTTAATATTTTAAAAAATATATATATTGCTTTTTTCTGCCCTCTTACAATAAGAGTTAATTCATTATCATACTCAATACAAACATTTGTAAATTTAACATAATATCACAAAAGAAAGATCAATAAACCAAATATTTTTCATAGATTCAGCACAAAGACCAAATATAACAAATCTTTTAATTATAATGTTCAACAACAATACACTACACTACATAGTTTAGCAGCAACAACAACAATATTACAGTATACAGTAAATACTTGGGCAACAACAACAAAATGATTAGAACAACAATACTACATCATTGCCAACAATACTACATTATCATACTCAATATTACAATATACATTACTCAATACAAACAGAGGTATCTTTTGAGGACAGTAGAGCTTACTACAGTAATCAAACCTGGAAAACCTTCCACATATATCCTTGAAAATTAGGAACCAAGACTCTTCAACTATGATACGTATAAAGAAGCAAATTGTTACCTGTAAAAAGTAGCAAGCACAAACATAATAAGATGACGTGAGTTGGATAAAAAGTATACGAACAAGCACAAGAAACATAACTAATTCTGTAATTTTTAGATAAAAATATCGTAGAATCTTCTTAAATCAGATTTATCAATACGTATACTGATCAAAAAAGAAGTTTATTCGGAAAATTCAATATCACTTTTTGCTTCATCGAGCTTGTGACCCACACAGTGGAAAAAATGGACATATTGAGCCTACTTAGTTTTCAATGACTGAGGAAAGTCTTCATTTAAGTTTTCCATTTTTCAAAACTGAGGCATGCCTCGGTGTCGGTTTCAAAACAGTAGCATGCTAAGCCAAGGCATTGCCTCACATACAAATTGAAGCATGCCTCAGTTTGTTTCAGTCGGATACAAACTGGCAATGTGCAATGTCTCAGGTACAAACTGAGGCAGACCTTAACTTGATATCAGTACAAACTGAGGTAATGCCTCAGTTTGTTTCTAAGTACAAGCTTAGTCGATGAATGCCTCAGTTATAAACTGAGGCGATGAATGCCTCGGTTTAGATATAGACCTCTATAATGTAATCCATTTACAAAATTTGTACAATGCAAACTATTTCCAAAACCTGTATAATGTAGTCACTGTTCTCTTCCACATGATTCAACAACTAAACAAACAATTCATTCAATATAATCAATATTGATCTTCTGAATTAACCCAACTCTTTGTGTCATATAAACAAAATAAAGCACAAATATATGATAAATATATATAACAAATAAATATAATACTTGAACAAAATAACCTGTTCTTCTAGCAGCGGATGGTGTAGAGTCTGAAAGCACGGTTTTGTAGATTAAACGAGAATGTCTACAACAATTGCGTCTACTTCAAATGAATGAATTAAGTTTATTAACTCGATGCATTTGCATTGAGTCAATTGCACTGAGTTTATTAACTCATCACAAATGAATTAAGTTTATTAACTTAGTTATACTTGATATGCAGAACTGAACGACAATCCTAAATTGCACTGAGTTTATTCACGACATAGAAGTATTTCTACTATGCAGGTGCATATTAAAATAACAACTAATATATATATAAAAAATAAAACTAATTTTCAATTTGATTTAAACATGTTAGTCAAATGACAAAATTATCCAAGCTATTATCTATAATTACACCATAATCACATCCTGTAATACAAATGACAAAACTACTCCACATTTGAAATATAAAATAAAAATCTGAATTTTGAATGGCATGGTTAATCTAGAAGTCTAAAAGGCTTCACCACATAGAAGTATTTCTACTATGCTTTTGATATTATGATGTATCAAACACATGAAGTCTAAAAGATTTCACCACATAGAAATATTTCTACTATACATTTGAAATATCAAACCTAGATTCATGAGATAAGAATATACATTCCTGAACGCTTCAACAAAATCAAAGAAAGCAGTCTAGCTTAAAAAGAAATATAGCTCCAGCTGCTAGCCTGCTATGCTGAACACAAAATCTCCAACATGGAGCTAAGAATACAATGAAAATAACATGCAGTTGAAGACTGCAGAGGAAAGTTCAAAACCACTCTAACGTGGTTTCTTTTACAGCTTCAAATCACAGAAATGTTTGTGGTCAGAAGTATTAATGCTCAAAATCTACCCTTCTTTTTGAATGTGGATATATGTGTAAAGATTTAAAAGCCTTTTGATTTTAATAACTGCAATATTTACTTGCAAAAAAAATGTTGCATGTAGGATTTTGAAATGATTGGGATCACAAACAAAAAGGACATGGACCAGATATCCTCATACAAGTTCAAAAGAAAAGGGATTGATCATCGAAAATCGAAAATTGCATGATTGCAAAAGAAAAGGGAAGCTGGGCTTATATTGGTTTCTTGAAAGCTACCCAGTATAATTGGATTTTTAAACACCTCTTAGAAACAAGTACAGCTATAGAGAGGAATAAACAGTGGCAGGTAATCATTAATGAAAAGGCAAACTCAAGAAGGTACATCAGTTGTTAGCTATTTCCAAAGATTATATCATTCTTAAATAACTAGGAGAGAAGAAAAGGGAGAATGAACTAAATGTTCCTTACCAGGAAAACTTCTGTTGCTTCCAACTCCACCCAAAGCAAGAAAACTGCTTGTGCTTTCTCAACTGTCTTTGGACGACCAGTGAGACATTTGGCAACAATAGAATCACATATTTCCTTTGCATACCTAAACATAAAAAGAATAAAGTATTGTTGTTGTTTAATATGATATTATACATTGCAACGCATATGGTTACCTTCCAGCATCAGCATCTGCTGCTTTCAAAAATGCAATCAACGCATCAAGCGCCTTTTCCTGCACTGGGGCATTAGAATCCGCAACCGTCTTTCTAAACAACGGACCTATATAATGAGGTAAAACAATAAACTAAGTACTACTGACAATCTGGGCATAATACAATAAACAGCACATTGTATACCATAATTGTTTAAAAAAATAACAAATAACTTCATGGTATGATGATGACTGCATTAAACAAACATGCATTATGCCAAAACCTTGTGATAGTTGGAATCCAACTCAACTAGCTTGCTACATTTACACAATTAAACATTCGCAATTCGCAACCAAACATGAAAATCAAAGATAACTTGCAACTTGTTAGTTGTTGAAACCATTTTAAGGCGACACATAGTAGAACTAACAGAACTGGCGAAGTGCATTGTGTATAAATATCAAATTCAATGGAAAATTATAAAACAACAAAATTTGAAAATATTTTACAAATATTCTCTAAAGCATCGGCAGAGTTACCAACTCCAAAAACACCAGAAAAACATCGTAAAATCCTAAAACTTATTTATTCAAAACAGCATTAAATGATCAATCGGGTATTAAAAACCCAACAAGATCTAAAACTCACCAAAACTCTCTAAGCCTCGGGTCCTTCGGATCTGTAATCGAACCACAAACTGGAGCTGCCGTGGTGCCGCTGGAGACTGGAGCCGCCACTTCGCCTAGCCCTAGCTTTGAACCCTTGCTTTGAATCGTGAGGAGATGCGATTCTACGAGGAGATGCGAGAAGCCCTAGATTTGGAGCCGATCGACGACGATGAGGAGATGCGATTCGACGAAATCATGGCTGAGAGGTCTGCGTTTTTTTTTCCCGTATGATCGGTAAATTATTTTGTGCCCCAAAGTAATCGGTGCCCTAAGCAGTTGCTTCCCCCGCTTTGGGGAAGGGCCGGGCCTGCCGCGCGACTTTGATTACAGAACTAGGGTTTGGTATGGGGAGGAGGAAGGTAGCGATGAAGAGAAGTGGAAAGAACGTGGAGCTAGGGTTTTTTGGGATTTGGGGTAATCGCCCTATTGCCGGAAGAAATTAGGAAGGAGCGGGAGCAAAAAAAATTGGAGGATACGGGGTGTATTGTTTTGAGGGTGTGCTATTGTACATAGAAGACCATGGTTTGCAATGGCCCTAATCCGTTCTAATATAGCAACGGCTCAAAACACTTGCTAAAGAGTTCGCAACGGACCAAAGCCGTTGTAATATTGCAACGGCCTAATCCCGTTGCGAATTTGCAGCACTATGGTGTTGCAAAATTGCTTATATGGTGTAGTGATGGCAATACGATAGAGCCGTGCAACATGATGGTCGTACCAACAGCTACAGTTTTATGTTCGAGGATACACGGATCATTTTGGTTCCTAAAAGGCGTCAATAGAGTGAAAACAAATTGGAGGAAATTGAGGAGCTAAAGACTTTGTTGTCTTTAAAGGAATTTGATGATGTGGAAGATGAAGTCGATTGTTTTCAACCACCAAAGTTTGATAAAGATGAAGTTGATGATTTTCAACCAACGAAGTTTGACGAACATGAGGTTGAAAATTCACAACTAGCAAAGTTGAATGAGGATGAAGAAAGTAAGTCAGGAGATGAAGAGGGTAATTTATTGGTGAAGGAGGTGGATTCGATTAGTCTACAATATACAAAAGAGCTTGTTAAAGAAGAGGAGGATGGTGCAGAAGTATTCCTGTTGAATGAAAATGAAACCAGTAAAAGTGTTGAAATTCTCGAAGAAGTTAAACCAGTGGTGAATGAATGTGAAGATGTAGCTCTGACAGAGTTGACCAAGGAATTACTGCCACTAAGGGACGTACAACATCATGTTGATCAAGTGTCAAGTGCTATTGTACCGTATATGCCACGTAATCATATGTGTCCGACAGAGCAGGTAGAGTTGAGAAGGCTGGTTGATGGGTTTCTGTTCAAAGGAAGGCAGTTGTATACTCCTGATTGCAGTTGGCAATTAAAAATTATCAAAGACTTACATATAGAAAGACATAAGGACTGTGATCGTACTATGCAGTTGATTGCAACGTCTTGTTTTGGGCCGTCAATAAGGAAGGAGGTTGAAAGGTTTGTTCAAAGGAGCCATAATTATCAAATTTCAAAAGAGACAACGACGAAGTCAGAATTATGTATGTCATTACCTATACATACTAGATCATGGGTGGAGGTAAGTATGGGCTCTGTATTGAATTTGATGAAGATGCAAAGTGACAACGAATCTATCTACTTGATGGTTGAATGATTTCTTTTTGGTACGTACAACAAGCTAGATGCTGGAGGGATGGATCGTTTGGAAATTATGAAGGAAATTGGTGAGAATGATTATAAGTTGAGCTTGCCGGATCATCGTCCTATGACTAAAGTTGACAATATCAAACACTTGGTTCTGCTTCACGAGGATGAGAGTGTCGAAGACGAAGCAACTGTAAATTCGAGGATGAATTTCTGTCAACCGGGGGAGGATGATGCAGCCCAGACTGATGAAGTCTTAGGTCGCGAGCGACCTAACGTGCTGATAAGTCGCATGCGACCTAACGATGAACGAGCTAACGAGATAGATCAAGCATTGGGAGGAAATACGGCGAGTTATGCAAGGAAAGGGGAGCCAGTGACCTACGATAAGTCGCTCAACTATAGGTCGCTAAGCAGTAATGTTTTCTTAGGTCGCGAGGACTTAGGTCGCTCAACTTTAGGTCGCTCGAAGATTTCCAGAAGCGATGTTCTTAGGTCGCTCGATCTTATGCCGCTTTCTTTAGGTCGCGAACGACCTACCATAAGTCGTGGGAAGATAGGTCGCTTATGCCGCTGGGAAGATAGGTCGCTTATGCCGCTGTGAAGATAGGTCGCGTGAAGAGTCCTGAAGCCGCATTTACTTCTTAGGTCATTGTGTATGTTGTATCTGTTGTACTTGTACATATTAAGTCGTACATGTTGTATTTGCTTATGTTGTAATGTTTTTAGGTCGCGTGTGTTGTAACGTGTTGTTAGGTCGTTAACGACCTATACTAAGTCGTAGGTCGCGACCAATGTTAGGTCGTGTATGTTGAGTCGTTTGTCTGTGTTAGGTCGTTCACGACCTATGTGTTGTGATGTAAGTGTAGAGTTGTAAACTGCCTATAAATAGCGGGGTTGCCTCATTTGTAATAGTTAGTTGATTTTGAATAAACTTTTGTTTGAGAGCTTTGTGCCTCTTCTTAAATTGGTAGTTGAGTGTGATCTCCTATCTCCACTTTCGGCATTCGAGTGCGCTCGGATCAACGACTGCTGAAGCCGATTCACGGAATGCTAGATCAACGTACGAAGAATCGTAGATCTTTAAACACGGTATCGTGCGCGATCAACGTGTTTGAGATAGCTAGAATCCGGTATCTTTGGATCAACGGATTTGGGCCTTTGGTATATTTCAATCCACCGATTGCTACTTTCACCGCATCATATATTTTCATTTATCCGTTGCTGCGTCAAAGATTGAAACTATAAGAAGCTCGTGGCATGAAGACTGAAATCAGGTTCACTATATTTATGCACAAAATGTTCTTTTTTTGTTTCTTCTATTCCTGGTACCATTTGCATCATTATACAGTTTTTCTATTTTATGCTGGAAATGATCGTGTGCCAAATTCTATTAATGCTGAGACTTTGCATCTTAATTGCGTATTAGACTATTAGTTATCACACTATGTTTTCTAGATTTCTGACCCCGAAAATATTTTTTATGGATATTCTTGGTTATTTAATAAGTATATGAATTAATACAAACTATAAATGCATAATAAATAGTATTATATAAATGATACATAAATTATATCCTATATCTATACATGTACACAAAATTTATAGATTATATGTGTAAATTAATTAAATCTTATATATAAATAGTAATATTAGTAGTAGTAATGTAATAATAATAATGCCCCGATAAACTTATTAAACTAAAGAATGTAAGTGTATCATAGAATTATATGTATGAAAATAATACAAAATTATATATGAACTATTATACGATAAATTATAAAATATATACAGTAAATAAGTATATGTGGACTTGCTTTTTAGGATGTAATCATAGTGTTATTCACAGAATGGGAAAATGAAGCTGAGTTTTTCATAACCAAGTGAGTTAATGGGAATTGATCGGTATAAATATATACTGTTCTTTTGTCTATTCCAGAACATCCTTCCAATAGAGGTTTGAGGTGTATTGTTAAATACAGAACTCTTTATATTCATGTATTATTAGTCTATGCCATAAAAACTAAATTTCTTATTTACGACTATCTTTATAAACTAACAAGTAGTTAAAATCTCTGTTAGCATAAAACGTGCTTGCTCTTATTGGTGATCAGTGTTTTAAATTAACCATTTATTGCAATTAGCATTTTAGTACAGCTTTGGCTCGCATTGATATTATGACATTCGACACTGCACTTGTGTTTTAATGATATTATGTTTAGCTAGCTTGGTTTCAGCTTGATGTTCCACATTACCAGATCTCACAGCATGACATCAATAAGCATACACATAATATACTTTTCATCTCACAGCAAGTCGGTCAGCTTGTGATAGTGGAATGAACTGATGCAAACTAGGCAGAACTGAAGCGGTATGTGGTCATTGTAGCAGTCTTGTGAAAACTAAATACAATTTAAAGCCTGAATGTTTATTAAATGCAATGTACAAGCACAGAAATGCAAGGATGAATTGAAGCATCGAACAGGCGCTGAAATGCATGAACAGGCTCTAAACTTTATCACAAAGTATGGAGATGTAGTGCATCACGGAATATGAGAATGCAGGCAATGAGATGTTGTGTGACTGAAGCTAAGTGACATAAATTGACTTGATGCTGTTTGGAAAAAATATATAGTAGTGAGGCTGAAGCTATACAGGAACAAAATTGATGTATTGTGGTAGAGTCTGAAAATAAAGAAGTGGGACTGGACTTGAAAACTGCAAATGTTGCAATAAACTGAAATGCATATTGAGGAATGTAGCAGCATAGTCACGGAAAAATGATGATTAGCATCACAGTGTAAACGATAGCCACCATGGAAATATCTCAAGTGGACTGTGAAGAAACACTGCTATAGAGATGATTAGCAACGCAGTGTAAACAATAGCATCACTGTGTAAGTACATAAGATATTATTAATTTCAGAAACTAATATATGACTTTTTTTATATAGATTTGCATCTTAATTAATTATTCTCTTTACTTTATTATATAGGTACACAAAACATTCCTTTGCTATGCGGAAGATTGCTAGCAAAAATTGCTAATACAAGGTATGATTTTGTGCATTTAAATGTGTATGTTATTATGGGGTATATTTTGTTATATATGATATGGATCCGATTTTGTATTGATCGTGGAAATATATATATAATGGGATGTGCGGGAAGCACTAACCGCGCAAAGGAGTTGTTGTTGGAATTTTATGAAATCCGATAAGCCTATAAAAATTAACAAATTTTTATAGAAATTTAACTAAGTTGATTATTTATAAAAATGAACAAAGTTTACAAAGTTTACAAAAATTAATTATTATTATTTACAAAAAATAATTATGTTAAACAAGTTTTATAAAAATTAATCAGATCTATAAAAATTAGCTAAGTTTTACAAATTTTTAACTAAGTTAACAATGTTTTATAAAGAAATAATAAAGCATATAAAAATAATTAAGTTTTATAAAAAATTAACTAAATTGATTAGTTCATAGAAATTAACCGATTTTTATAAAATTTAACTAACTTAGCTAAGTATATAGAAATTAACTAAGTTTTATAAAAACTAATTAATTTTAAAAAAAATTCTAAGTTTTATAAAGTTAAATAAATTTATAAAAGTTAACTAAATTATATAAAACTGCAACTAAGTTAACCAAGTTTTATACAAATTAAATAATTTACTAAATATTAAAGAAAATGTTATAAAAATTAAATAAAATTATAAATATAAACTATAAGTTAACTATGTTTTATAAAAATCAATTTAATTTATAATAATGAACTAATTTTTATAAAAGTTGACTAAGTTTGATAAAAATTAAATAAGTTTATAAAAATAACTAAGTTTATAACATTAATTAAGTTTAAAAGAAAAAACTAATATTGTAAAAATAAACAAGTTAATAAAATTTAACTAATTTTTGTAGAAGTTAACTAATGTTTATAAACATTTAACCAAATTTGTAAAATTTAACTAAGTACAAAAATTAACCGAGTTCTATAGCAATCAAATAAGTTTATAAAAATTAACCATGTTTAATAAAATTTAATAAAATTACCTAAGTTTCTAAAGAATCTATCAAGTTTTATAAATATTTCACTGATATAAAATTAATTTATAAAAATTAATCAGATTTTACATAAACAAAGTTTTATAAAAAATATACAGGTTCATAAAAATTAATTATTAGTATGAATAATAATAGTCACCACAAGAAAATGGTATATTTATCGTTAAAACAAATGTATATTTGAATAACATTCATAAGCAAGAACAAAGTTATTGAACTTATTTTATTCGAAAAAGTTTAATGCAGAAAAAAAACTTTGCGAAAAAATCCAAATTAATTGTATATTGGTGATATATTGCTAATTATTCATGTTCCACCAACAAGTATCTTAAGGGCATACCAAATCAAGTTTTAAACCATTCTAACCTTGGGTTAGGTAAGTCCTGTAGGAATCTGATGATAATTTTCTTCTTGACAGGTGATGGATGATGTTTCTGAGGTTAGACTATATGTTGGAAGATGGATAGAAGTATATTTGCCTCCTCTTTCTTCTTTAAAAATAGGTCATGCTTATATTATAATGTATTATTTTGTGGTGGTGTTCATATACCTTTAATTTTGGTTAACATGGTTATATGTATTGTTACGTTTGTACGCAATATTATTTTTGATCGCTAGTATTTGTATGATTAGTACTTTGTTTATGAAATATTATGGATATATATTGCGATTTGGCCTACGAATGTGTTTGATCATATACATTATAACATGTTAATTGTGTTATTTTGAACTGTTATAATATATATGTTGAAATAAGCTTATTAGAATTGTAAATGAAAGTGTGCATGTATATAGCATTAAAAAATGCTATGAAAAATAATATATTGTGTTTTTAAAAGGCTAAAAAAATGACAAGGCCATAGCTTTTACTTGATATAGCATTTTAAAATTTGTATAAAAATAATCTATATTGCTTTAAAAATGCTACGAGAAATAGGCATTATCATAACTTTAACATACTATAGCGTTTTAAAAAGGCTAGGAAACAGTTCTACAGCAAATAAGGAAATGCAATAGAAAGTTAATAATAGCAATAAGAAACTATAAATGTTCAAAGGTAACAGCAAAAAACACAATAATATGTTACCTTTTGCATTTTTAAAAATGCTATGGTATCTACCAGACCTATGGTAATATGTTGTATTAAGCATTTATAAAAAACCTATAATAAGCTTTTATAGCGATTTTAAAGCGCTATTAAAGGGTCTAAATTTTGTAGTGGAGACCCGATATGGCTATTTCTAAGGTTGAGAGTCCCTAAGGTAGCCAACCCCATACATGCATGTTACATGATATCTATGAGATAATCTACGACATTACTAAGACCATGTCATATAGAGGAATTTGACCATGTACTTATTATGCGATTAGCTGATAGCCAATTGTAGCATAGTTGTGGGCATGCCTTATCTCTTCTTGGATGACATTTGTGTGTTGGTTGATGATCGAATGCATGGTTGATTCACCCACAATGATATAGGTGATGATGTAAGTGCATGGTTTGGGATATGTCATTTTTTTTGTAGTGATCACAAGTTTCATTGAGAGATACATGATATACTATGCTAGTTAATATCATATATTGACATTTACATTTTACATATAGTATGACCCATTTATCATTTCTATAATACTCGCGTCAGTTTGTGACATTTCAGGACATGGGATGAAGTAGCCAGTTAAACTTATTTGGGCACCTTTTTGGAGGCTAGTCTACATAGTAGGATTATAATCACTTTATGTATTTTTGTGGCCTTATTATGTATGTTGATATATGATTATATGTATTAGACTATGCTATATATATTTTGGAGATAGTGGGCTTTGGATTTACATTATGTAGACCCACTATAACTTATGTATTAATGAAGTATTATATTTTATCGTTGTATTTACGGCTCTATGATCTATGTTGCCTATTATGCATCATGTGTTGTTCCATTCTAGAAACACATTTTTATTGCTTTATGTCAGTACCAAGTATATATAGGTAAGTTGTATATAATTTAAGATATGTTCCAGTATTAGCCCAAGAGGATATTTACCTATGACATCCTAATATTGCCTCATTCTCTATATTATTAGACAATATTACTAAGTAATACTCTTTGGTAGTATAGGTGTATATGTGGGGTGTTACAGTTGGTATCAGAGCAAGTTCAGAATAATGCATGATATAGGAGACACGAGTCCTGACTTTAGATGGACTTAGGAACCCCCATCCTCTTGGGTGTTGGGTAGATTCCCTATATATATGCTAGGAATAAATGATGATTACTGGGGTAGTCATCTGGGGGGTGTACTTGTTATTTTGTATGTTAAATATATACATTAGTCTTGTTTATTCTAAATGTGAATCTCACTTAAATGCACAAGTGAGAATGGCAAGTGGTCGATTCCCAAGCTGATATTGGACAATCCAATGTTTTCTAGTAATATGGGTGTGTACATGACCAGTTGATGGAAATTGTGTGGAGCATCTAGGCCTTTGGTGCTTCTATAACTTCTAACCCTCCTACTCCATGCTTTGATTTTGCTCGGATGTGTAGTTATTATGCTAGCTTTAATGGAAGGCATTCAAAGGACTGAAGGAGTTATTGGAGTTCAGGTTTGGCTCAAGACATGCGAGCGCATCTTTACTCAGATGGAAGTCACCAAATTCAAAGGGTGTAGATTGCATCTTTTCAATTGTAGGAGAGGGCTTTATATTGCTATAAGTTGCTTATGGCCGAGGTAGATGAGGCTAAATTGACTTGGGATCAGTTTAAGCTTCATTTTGAGAAGAATTTCCTTCCTGCAGTAGAGAAAGTATCCATGTCCATAAATTTTATTAACCTGAGGCAAGTACAGATGTCAATGGAAGAGCACATAGCTACCTTTGAAGCTCTCTCTAAGCATGGCATTGATCTTGTCAACACTCCTCTCAAGAAGAATTGAAGTTTGTGTATGGCTTGAATAAGGCATTGAGGAAAGCTTTCTTTCCATATCTTGAGACAACCTTTGAGAATCTTATTGAAACTACTTTGAGACTAAAGGAGGCAGAGAGAGTGGTGATGAAGCGCAAAGGAGCAAGGTCAACATTGAGCAGAAGATGAAGTTTTCATTTAAGAAGAGGAAATCTAGTTTTTAGAGGTGGCAAGTTAAAGGAAATACACTAGAGTTTAAGAGTTGAGTTAGAGAGCTAATGGGATGCTTCAACCGTGGAGAGCATGGACATTATTTTATAGAGTGCAGCGAGCCACATCCTGCAGTTTCTCAGATTAGGTGCAAGATTTGCAAGGATGTTGGACATCTTAGCTTTTCATGCCCAGATGGAGGGAAGGTTGGAAGGTCGAACGCTATAGAAGCTTCCAATGGACCATCTCAAGCAAAGGGAAAAGCTTCAGCCATCCATGAAGATATTATCTCATTTAGAGATTCTATGATTACAATTATATTCGACAGGGGTACATTGCATTAATCTGTATCGAAGGAACTAGTTGACATATTTAATTTTGATGTGGTATTCTTAGTTACATCTTTGAGGATTTCTAATCCCATAGGGATATGAAACCCTTTGGATGCTATTTAAGAATGTTGAGTTAAACTTATGCGGGCTGTTATTATTCTATGATTTGCATGTATTTGAGTATTTGAGATTTGGAATCTGTAACACACCGTAAAATTTAATAAGAAATTAAATAATTAGAACAAGTTAAAATTGAAATGTTGAAAATATTGAAATTTGACCATGGGAGTTGCACCATTGCATCCGTGGTAGTTTTCTAATTAATTTCCATATATAGCATATGGAAATCGGAGTTAAAATGAAAAAATTATGGACATTTGAAGTTTTCAAATTTAAAATTTAAACAATTGAATTTGAATTTAAAAGTTCAAAATTTGAATGTTTGAATTTGAAAAGTTAACTTAAGAAGCTTAAGGGTTAAGAAGGATTAAACCTTAACATTTAATTGATTGGATTAATTAGAGAAATAAATAATCAGTTAACAAAATAAAACATACAGTCATTGGTAGGGGCCTGTCGACCCTTGGACTACGACCGGTTGACTGCTAGCGGTTGACCGGTGGGTTGAGGCGGTTGACCGGTGGGAAGCAGAAAGGTAGGTGGCGGCCAAGGTTTGGAAGTTTTGAACAGTCCATATTTGTTTATTTTTAGTCCAACGATCGTCACTCCTTCTCATCTCTATACATAGACCCCTAGACTCCTAATTTTCCTTCATAAAATTTTAGGAACGCTGGTGAAGCTTTGTCAAAATCTCTCCCCTTAAGGTTTCAGAAGCAGTAAACTTTTTTGGTAAATAATTTTAGTTTCTAGTCTCTAATTTTAATTAATCCTTCTTCTCTCTATCTTCTAGTTTCTGAAATCTAATATATATATATATATATAATCTATTTATTGCATATTCAAAAAGGAGAAGATCTAACAGAGAACTAGGAGTGGTAAAAATAAGATCACTTCTTCTTCTTCTTTGGATTTCAGAATCAGTTAGGATTTTCAGGTGAGAGGGTCAGATGTTTAATTCTTTTGATTTCTAATTCTATTCCTCTCTAGTTTCTGATTATAAATCTAATTTTTGTGTACAATTTACTTTGTTGTATATTTCAAAAGAATGAGATCTAAAAGAGAATTAGGCGTGGTGGATTCAAATCAAATTAGGAAGCAAACAATTCTCTATGAGTGGAAATATCAAGTTCTTCACGTTTTGTAAGTGAATAGTATTTATTTGGATATGATGTATGCCTTGGAAAATTTTAGTAAATGAAAACGTAACATCTAAAACCTCTAGAATTTCCGAAAGTAAATATCAATCTTTGTAAATATTGGAATTTTAATTGTTTTTGGTATTGGTATATTAGAATCTAATTCATTGTTAGAATTAGGTAATCTATGATCAATTTAACCTGTTTCCCCTCTTTTGAATTGGGTGTAAAAGGGTTTTAGAAAGAAAATAAATTAGAAATGGTGTGTAAATTATGAATTGAATTGTTTGTAGTTTACACCGCCAATTTCTACCACTTAAATAAATAAGGAATTCCTTTATCACTTCAAAATATTGTATATGAAGGTTGAATTAAATATAAGCGATCTAATTTGTGATGATATGTTCTTTAAAACAGAAAAAGGGATTCTAGCATATTAATACGGGACAAGTGTAGATATTCCATGTTTTCACAAATCTATTATTTGCCTATGATAGCAGCAGCTCTTGTTCGAATTGTAGATTTGCATAAGATTGATATTTCAAAATGCCTTAAGCGAATTATTATCGAATTGTTTTAACGTAATAATTAGACCTTAAATTCCATGCGTAAATATAAGTGTATATATATATATAATATAACATATTGAACATGAAAATTATTATTATTAGAATAGTTAAGTAATATTAATTTTTAGGAAAGGGGTTAGAGTAAATTAGGGAATTAATCCCTAATTAGGTGTGTAATAAGGGGACACCTTATATGGCCTCAATTATTATTCGGGTAGATGATGAATGTATATAGTGGATATACATATAAGTTATGACTAAGTTATAAGTGTTAGTGCCTTAGGTATTAGTTTTGATGATAACAACTATAGGACATTACATAAAATATAGATACTAATGTTTTATCAAGATATAAATAGTATATAGTGTATGATATTAGGCAAGTATTGATTAAGAAGACTGCACAGTATTAAGATGCTGATATCAAGAGTAGATTCAAGATGTTGATATAAAGTTTCAAGAGATCAAGAATGAAGACTCATGAGTACTGAAGAGTTCAAGATGTTCCAGATAAGTTATAGAGTCATAGAATTTATGTTAAAACCTTGATGCCACTTTTCTGATCCCTCTCATCTTCTCTAATTTTGTTTTAAAATTGTTTTATATATATATATATTCTATTTTTAAAAATAATCTCTTCAAAATATTTACCAAAATGAATTTCAAATCTCTTATACTTATTACGATATTATTTTAATGTTTTTAAGTTTATATATACTGAATTTTTGTTTATACTTTAATAATTTATAACTATATTGATTATATATATATATTATTTACATTATATTGAATATTCTTATTAAAATCTTTCAAAATTAATTTATAAAGTTTTATTAAGTTACATTTTGATTAAAAAATTTATAAACTATATTTAAATGATTCTACAAAGTATCAAATTATTTTACAAAGCAACGGATTTTCAAAATAATTTTTATAAAGTATTTTTTTAATTTTTTGAAGGATATGTCGACATATGGGAATATGTCGACATACTAGTCGTAAATTTCAAAATTCAAATTTGAATGGAAGTGTCTTTTCGTCATTTCTTCATGAATAGGCATGATCGTTGTTTTTCTATATATACCAGACTTCCAAACAAATTTTTATTAACTACTTTCTTATTTTTCTCTCCATTTTTCATTCCCTTGAATTCTAAAACAATTTCTATCGAACTCTACCGAAATTCAACCAGAATCAAATTCAATCATTACTAGTTTGATTCTCTTTCATATACTCTCTGATTTCTCTTATCTCCCTCAAGATCAAGTGTTATTCAAGAGTTATAGGATCGACTATAATCAAGATCGAAGATCTGAGTCTATAAACTCTATCAAATCATACTCTTACACTCTGTGGTATGCTTGATATCCCTGAAATTCAAGTAGGTCTGATTGTAGCCTGGTTAAACAATTGGGTGTGCTTAGTAGCTCGTAAATCTAGTGGGTGTGCTTGTGGCCCGAAAATCAAGTGGCTCTACCCAAAGGCTGGGATTCTAGAGGGTGTGTCTCATAGCCTTGAAATTGAGATTGTATTTGCATTTACAGTTGAAAAGAAATCCATACAAGGAATTGTGCGGGACTGGATAAAGGGTAACTCCGAGCCAGTATAAAACCCTTTACTTTTACCGCATTTACTTTTATCTGTACTTTGATTCTGTGATTGTTTCTTTGATTATTAAATCCATCATTCCAAGTAAAATTTTAAAGAATTTGAATAATATTCATATAATTCATTTAAACACTATTCACCCTCCCCTCTCTAGTGTTAATTTAGCCTTAAGATACCTATTCCGCTGACTCGCATTTGGTATCATTGGTTTTCAAAGTATTCATCATCTGATTTTTGAAATAGTTTAAATGGTTACCAACACTGGCAATAGTACTGTTAGTAACACGGTTAATACACTTGTTAGTAACTCATTTATCGAAGGACAAATATACTGCTAGACCTCCACTTTTTAATAGCAGTAATTACACATATTGATCATGTAGAACGAAAATTTATTTACAGTCAATTGATTTAGCCACTTGGAATATCACACAAACTGATTATATTACTTTGTTCACTAGATAGAAATGAATTTAATAGAGTATTTATATTTAAGTCTGCATCATAAAGTTGGAGAACTTTGCAAGTTACACATGAAGGCACAAGTAAGGTTAAACATACCAAAATTTCCAAGTTAACAAACCAGTTTCAATTATTCAAAATGAGTCCAAATGAGTCTATATCTGATATGTATAGTAGATTCCAAGATATAATACGCTCACTTATTGCACTGGGTAAAGTTTTTCTAAAGAGGATCAAATTAGAAAAATCCTCAATTCACTTACTCCCAAATGGGATCTAAAGACTCTTATAATCGAAGAGACTAATGACATTAGCACTCTAAAAATTGAAGAGTTAATTGGCAATTTAATGTCTTTTGAAGCACAAATGCAGGGCAAGAGAGAAACCAAAGCAATAGAGAAGAAATCTATAGCTTTTAATACAATGACGGAGATTCAAGCAGCAATGAAGATGAAGAAATTGCTTTCATGACAAGGAATTTCAAAAAAATTCTAAAATATAGGAAGATGAAAAATTTCAAAAGAATTGACAACAAAAATCCAGGAAGCGGAAGTGGAAGTGGAAACGGAAATGGCACTAGATGTTATAACTTCGATGGCCCTGGTCATTTAAAACGAGACTGTCCATATCCCGATAATCTGAAAACTACACCAAACACTGATTCATCCAGAAAATGGAGAAGAGCCTATACCACAACATTAGACGGTTCTGGTACATCCTCAAGTGATAATGAATCAGATACATAAATTGCTAACATGTGCTTTACAGTAATACACAATTCAGAACAAAATGGTGAAATAGATCGGAAAAAGATACACATTTATTGAATGATTTTTTCTTTTCTTTTGGTTGCTCTATTGGTTGCTAGGAATATCCTATAGACTAATAATAACACTAGTTGAATATTGTGTGATTATATTTTAAATATAAATATTATATATATATATAATAATAGTATAAATATATTTAAAATTATTTTACAATTATTTTTCTAAAAATAGAATAACTATAAATAGATTAATATAATAAAATAGGATATAGTTAAACAAAAATCTTTTTTGAAAATTTCGACCTATATGTCGACATACCCCACTAGCATGTGACGACATATGCAGACAGAATTTGAATTTCAAATTCAAATTCAAAAATTGAATTTCCCTCCACCTTTCACCAACTCCTATGTTCTGAAAAGTTGCCTTTTGACCAGAGAACATGTCCTTTGATTCTCTATTTATTTACTCTATCTCCATCCATTCATTTCTCACTTTCATTTTCAAATTCAAAAAGCAAGAGAAGATTGTCCATAACCAAAGGAAGATTAAGAAATCATTTTCAAAGAAATTTACTTCAATTTCCAACAAAATGGATAAATTCTTTGGAAAGATCATCCGCAAGCTTGGTGGTTCTTCATCATCTTCATCAGTATCTTTCTAGTTGTTTAAACTATCTTGTATTTGAATTTTCTAGTTTTAGTTTATGTTGAATCTTATGTATCTTTTCATTTCTTTGTGTTCTATGTAATCTCTATCTAAGTATTAATGAAAATTTATTTCCTTGCTGTTATATATTGTTTATCATCTCTGAAAAACATATAAATGTAATAGTACAAGCTAAATACATTAGAATATCAAAACAAATTTATTTTAAAAATTCCTGCATATATGTCGATATACCCTAGGTATGTAAGTCGATATACAACATTAACTTTTCAAAAAAAATTTAATTTTAAAAATTGAATAGACAGCAAATGTCTATTCATTTCCAATGAATTTCCACTCCTTTAAATATTTGTTAAGACCAGAGAATCATTATTATCTACTCTCTTTCTTCTTATTTTGCATTCTAAACTCTAAAACCAAAATAACGGCTTCTCCTATCCAAAGACTAATCGAAAACCTTGAACAAACCCTTGCATCATTCAAGAACATTCTTTCTTTCATCCTAAGAAACCAGAGGCATTTAGAATTGAGTCAATGCAGATGATCAACGAGCAAGAAAGCGTTTCGATGCGATCCAGTGGATGATTTCTGCCTTGAACAAAGAAGAACCAACCACTAATCCAGAGTGTACCATCAACAAAGATGATGAAGAATGGGATGCTATCAAAGCTGGTCCGATCTTTGGTGTTGATGGATAGGTTGAAGTTCCTTGAAATATCTATTTTAAATAGGTTTGATTGTATATAAATAATAGTACTTGGTTTGGTTTGGATTTGATTGGTTTTGATTTGTGTGAATTTGTTTGAATGTTGTATGACATAAACTTTGTTTGATTGGATGAATATTTGGATTGATTATTTCATTTTACGTATCACTTATTGTTTGTAAATAATCTTTCTTATAATCATTATATATAACCCTTATACTGATTGATTAGTACTTTATTTAGGAAAGTTAGAGTTAGGATTATAAGAAGAGTCAGTGTTAGAGTTATAATTTTAGTTAGTTTTTTTTATGATGACAAAAGGGGAAAAATATATAAAATCTAGGCATAGATTAAGGGGGGTTTTGTAACTCGGGGGGAGTTGTAATATATTTTACATACATAGTTGTCGTCTTAAAAAAGGAGGAGATTGTTAGTACCTTAGGTATTAGTTTTGATGATCACAACTAGGATATTATATAAAATATAGATATTAATGTTTTATCAAGATATATATAGTATATAGTGCAAGATATTGGATAGGTATTGATTAAGAAGGCTGTACAGTATCAAGATGCATATATCAAGAGTAGATTCAAGATACTGATATAAAGTTTCAAGAGTTCAAGAATGAAGACTCATGAATATTGAAGAGTTCAAGATTTCAAGGTATTCTAGATAAGCCATAGAGTCATAGAATTTATGTTAAAACCTTGATAGTACTTTTTTAATCTCTCTCATCTTCTCTAATTTTGTTTTAAAATTGTTTTTCAAATATTCTATTTTTAAAAGTAATCTCTTTAAAATATTTCCCAAAATGATTTTCAAATCTCTTATACTTATTAAATATTATTTTAATGTTTTTAAGTTTATATATGTTGAATTTTTGTTTATACTTTAATAATTTATAACTATATTGATTTTATATATATTATTTACATTATATTGGATATTCTTATTAAAATCTTTCAAAATTATTTTATAAAGTTTTATTAAGTTATATTTTGATTAAAATTTGCATAAACTATATTTAAATGATTCTACAAAGTATCAAATTATTTTATAAAGCAACGGATTTTCAAAATAATTTTTATAAAGTATTTTTCAATTTTGTAAAGGATATGTTGACATATCCAAATCCCATATGTCGACATATTAGCCATAAATTTTGAAATTCAAATTTTGAATGGAAGTGTCTTTTTGTTATTTCTCTTCATGAATGGACATGATCGTTGTTTTCCTATATGTACCAGACTTCCAAACGAATTTTTATTAACCACTTTCTTATTTTTCTCTCCACTTTTCATTCTCTTGAATTCTAAAACAATTTCTTTCAAAACTCTACCGAAATTCAACCAGAATCAAATTCAAACATTACTAGTTTGATTCTCTTTCATATACTTTCTGATTTCTCTTATTTGTCTCAAGATCAAGTGCTATTTAAGAGTTATAGGATCGATTGTAATCAAGATCGAAGAACTGAGTCTGTAAACTCTATCAAATCATACTCTTATACTATGTGGTGTGCTTGGTATCCTTGAAATCCAAGTGGGTGTGATTGTAGCCTGGTTAAATTAATTGGGCGTGGTTAGTAGCCGTAAATCTAGTGGGTGTGCTTGTGGCCCGGAAATCAAGTGGCTCTGCCCATATGCTGGGATTTTTGAGGTATGTCTCGTAGCCTTGAAATCAAGATTGTATTTGCATTCACTAGTTGAATAGAAATTCATACAAGGAATTATACGGAACTGGATGTAGGGTAATTTCGAACCAGTATAAAATCCTACCATGTGGTGTACCACCTTTTGACCAAGCAGTATATCATAAAATTTGGCTAAATGGCTTCTGTGATTATCAAGGCAGGAAGCCCAGAGAGACGGTTATCAGGCTCGAAAATCGATTATATTATGAACTATGGGCAATAGTTGGGCGGATTTGGACCGGGTCCTAATCAAGGTGAAATCAATATAAAGTGACAAGGAAGGCCCCGTGAGGCCACATTTCAAATTTTCAGTCAATCGAAGTTTGTACGCTCAAGTTATGGGCAAAGGAACAATCGATCGGGAACGATACATAAAATAGCGTAAATCGACGAAGATTGATCAATATCTCAAAATCTACAAAGTTAATGCACTTGAAACTTTCAAAGCATCACTATATCGAGGAGGGGAGCCCACAAAAATGATTGCATGACCTCCCAAATCTTGGAAAAGAGGTCGATCTTTAATGGAACAATCGTACAAATCAGCCATAACGATCCATATTTTTACGGAAAATGTGATATCTCACAAACAGTATGTTGAAATTGCATGAAATTTGGAGAGCAAGTCTCTTATATCATGGGGCACTTCCATGATTGGTCGCAACTCAAATGGATGAAATCTTGGAAATTAGGCCGATCGTTATTGGAACGATCATGCAAATCAGCATAACGATCCATAGTCTTACGGAAAACGCGATATCTCACAAACGGTACGTCGGAATTGCATGAAATTAGGAGGGAAAGTCTCTTACATCATGGAGCATCCCCATGAATGATCGTAGCTCAAGAAGATGAAATCTTGGAAATTAAGCAGATCGTTATTGGAACAATGTACAAATCAGCATAACAATCCATAGTTTTACAGAAAACACGATATCTCACAAACGGTACGTCGAAATTGCACGAAATTTATAGGGCAAGTCTCTTACATCATGGATCACCCCCGTGAATGATCGTAACTCAAAAGGATGAAACCCTAGAAATTAGGCCGATTGTTGTTGGAACGATCATACAAATCAGCATAACGATATATAGTTTTACGGAAAATGCGATATCTCACAAACAGTAAGTCGGAATTGCATGAAATTTGGAGGGCAAGTCTCTTACATCATGGAGCACCCCTATGATTGATCGTAGCTCAAAAGGATGAAATCTTGAAAATTAGGCCGATCGTTATTTGAACGATCGTACAAATTGGCATAACGATCCATATTTTTTATGGAAAACGCGATATCTCACAAACGGTACGTCGGAATTGCACAAAATTTGAAGAGCAAGTAGCTAATATCATGGGGAACCCACATGATTGATCGAAGTACAAAAGGATGAAGCATGGAATGATCTCCTATGATCTAATTTCTAGTCAAAATAGCGAAGATCGATCGATATCTTACAAATGGTAAGTCAGAATGGCGTGAAACTTTGGGAGCATGGACTAGAGGCATGGGGGACCCCATAAAAAAGATCGCAGCCCCATTGGAGTTAGTATGGAATGATCGGATAAATTTTTTTTGGTGTTCGATCGATCCTAAATTTTGTGGGTCAGGTCATATGGGCCTAGACATTCTTCTGCCAAAATTTCAACATGATCCATGCACGTCTTCACTTATAAATACAACGGACTTGGCTCATTGCAAGGGATTTTTTTCGGCTGGCTCTCCTTCATCACTTCTTACCTCTTCCTCCACTAATTTTCTAAGGCAAAAACAACTGTACTTGTAATATTACAGTATAAATAAAATATTATTGGATGGACGTAGGCTGGAGTTTGCCGAACCACTATAAAACTCGTGTGTTCCTTTAATTTTTCTACTATTTATTCTACGATCTACGTGCTTATCTTTCTATTTGGATATTGTTTTTGAAAATTGGTGTTTTCACATACAACTGGGTGTTTATGACCATTTTTGGCACAAACATTTTGGTGCTTTCACTGAGAAGGACTTGCACCAGCGGATTTGGAAGCTTGGATACTTGGATCATGGAAGCAATGGCTAGGCGATCAACAAGGAGACCATTAGTGAATAGGAGCAACAATGGAGGGAGCCGGGAGGCTTTTTCTGGAGCTAGAGCAAATCAAACATCTATCTACATCACCAGAGATGAAATGGGAACAATGATGGATGCTCAGGAGAGGATGCTAAAGAGATAGGAGGAGATGATGCAAAATCTACTCCGACAGATTGGACAAGCTGGAGAACAAAACTAAGGAAATGGAGTAGCAGAAAATGCTATAAATATGGATCATGGAGCTGGAGTAGCAGGAGCTGAGGAAAACGAGAATCAGGACCAAGGAAACGAAGCTAACAGGATGCAAGCTGGAGTGGAATAGCCGGGAGCGGCCCCTGACCAACTAAGAATGATCGGTGCCGATTGAACCATATTTGGTGGCATGCCCCTTGGTCACATTGGATCGATCCCAGGTAAGATACCGAGCAGTGCTGTGCAGTTTGGCATTGATCAAAATGCGTATGCTCATCCGAAAGAGTAGATTTCAGGATTCCCCCGTGGACTTGGGGGCAGGTTAGAGATAATGATCAAAGACTATCACTGGATGACAATAAAAGGTTAGCGGAAATGATCAGACGGGCTATGAGGGGAGGATTGGTAAATAGGGATTTTGATGATGTAAGTAGGAGTCCTTTCGCTCCAAATATCAGGCTAGCTAGGAATCCACCGGAGTTTAAACTACCAACGCTTGAGACATATGATGGAAAAACAGATCCCGCTGTTCATCTGACGAGATGCATGAGACACATGGAAGTACTGGGGGCATCGGAGGAGGTCATGACACGGTGCTTTCCCTTGTACTTAACGGATATAGCTGCACTATGGTTCAGACAGTTAGAAAGTGGCTCTATAAGCACATGGATGGGACTGATCGAAAGGTTTATGAGGCAATTTCGAGTCCACATCACGAGACCCAAGAGTGTGATGACTTTAACATTGATGAAGCAGTGGAAAGGAAAATCACTCAGGGATTTCTTAACCAAGTTCAATGCGGTAGTAGCTATGGTAGATCGACCGAATCTGTCGATGGTTTTGATGGCAGCAGTGTTAGGGATGTGGATAACTCGGATTTCAAGATATTGTTGGAACGGGATCCACCAGTGGACCTCGGAGAGTTTTACCATGAAGTAGAAAGGTTTCTGCGACAGGAAAACGCGAAAGCTGATAGAGAGGGAAGAGAGGAAGCGGAAGTTTATGCGGTTAAAGGTGGAGGTCCGCCTAGGGAAGGTTCAAACAAGGATAAAGGAAAATGAAAAGTAGTGGATGGCTCTGATAGATCGAAATGGCCATAAAGGGAACCGAGGTTCACCTCTTACACATAATTGACTGAGACATTGGAACGAATATATCTGGATACTAAGGAGCAGATCCCCTATCGAAGGCCAATGAGGAGAGAGCCTACAGACAATGAAAAGAAATTAGAAAAATACTATCTATCCCATGAGCTGGACGGGTATAGTATAAATGACTGCAGACACTTAAAAGACGAGATTGAGGAATATGTCCGAAACGGTAGGCTGTTACAATACATAAGAACTCTGGCAGCGGCAGTGGAACAGAAGCAACCACCATCCACATCGAACGAGAATTGCCTTGGATCGAGGCATCAACTTGTCATAAATTGATCGGAATGGCAAAGAATAAGTAATAAACTCCACAATAAAATAGCTAAGTCACTTACAAATGTACAGGATCGAAAACGGCCCCTAGGCATGCTCTAAGATAACGATGAACCGTCATACCCAAGATGCATGCATTGTACTGTTTAGCTTTTGTTTTTGTTTCTCTTTTACTTGGACTTAAATTTATTAGTTGAATATTTTTATTATGAAACTCACTCGAACATGAAATCTGACATTAACAATTTTGAGTCCCATCCGGACAATCGCATTTTTCCTTGAACGGCACTCGATCTCGAACGATCACATTTCGCCTCGAACGACACTCGATCTCGAACGATCACATTTCGCCTCGAACGGCACTCGATCTCGAACGATCGCATTTCACCTTGAACAGACACTCGATGCCATGCGATCATCATCAGCCTGGGATGGCTACGAATTTGATTAACGGTCCCGAGTGGCCGTTACTAACAATCAGGCAAGATCACATATTTGTTCACAGGTCATCAACGGGTTTCGAACATTGGACTTAAGGCAATTCAAAACACGCCTTCCTAATGCAAGGCATGTTTTGGAGGGAAAATGTTATACTGCCTTTTCATCGGGCAGTATATCCTAAAAGTTGGCTAAATGGCTTCTGTGATCATCAAGGCAAGAAGCCCGGAAAGACGGTTATCAGGCTCAGAAAACGATTATATTAGGAACTATGGGCAATAGTTGGGCGGATATGGACCGGATCCCAATCAAGGTGCAATCAATATGAAGTGACAATAAAGGCCTCATGAGGCCAAATTTCAAGTCAATCGGAGTTCGTATGCTCGAGTTATGGGTAAAGGAAAATTTTATATGGATCGATCGGGAACGATCCATAAAACAGCGTAAATCGACGAAGATCAATCAATATCTCAAAATCTACAAAGTTAATGCACTTGAAACTTTCAAAGCATAACTATATCAAAGAGTGGAGCCCACAAAAATGATCGCATGACAAAACTCCAAAAACTTGGAAAAGAGGCCGATCGTTAATGGAACGATTGTACAAATCAGCCATAACGATCCATAGTTTTACGGAAAATGCGATATCTCACAAACGATATGTCGGAATTCCACGAAATTTGGAGAGCAAGTCTATTGTATCATGGGGCAACCCCAAGACCGATCGCAGCTCAAAAGGATGAAATCTTGGAAATTAGATCGATCGTTATTGGAACGATTGTGCAAATCAGCATAACGATCCATAGTTTTACTGAAAACGCGATATCTCACAAACGGTAGGTCGGAATTGCATGAAATTTGGAGGGATAGTCTCTTACATCATTGAGCACTCTCATGAATGATCGCAGTACAAGAATATGAAACCTTGGAAATTAGGCCAATCGTTATTGGAACTATTGTACAAATCAGCATAACGATCCATAGTTTAACGGAAAACGCGATATCTCACAAACGGTACGTCGGAATTGCATGAAATTTGGAGGGCAATTCTCTTACATCATGGAGCACCCCCATGATCGATTGCAACTCAAAAGGATAAAACCTTGTAAATTAGGCTGATAATTATTGGAACGATCATACAAATCAGCATAACGATCCATAGTTTTACAGAAAACGCGATATCTCACAAACAGTACATCGGAATTGCACGAAATTTGGAGGGAAAGTCTCTTACATCATGGAGCACCCCCATGAACGATCGCAGCTCAAAAGGATGAGATCTTGGAAATTGGGCTGATTGTTACTGGAACGATCGTACAAATCAGCATAACGATCTATAATTTTTATGGAAAACGCGATATCTCACAAATGGTACGTTGGAGTGGCACAAAGTTTGGAGAGCAAGTAGCTAATATCATGGGGAAACCACATGATTGATCAAAGCTTAAAAGGATGAAGCATGGAATGATCTCCCATGATCCAATTTCTAGTCAAAATACCGAAGATCGATATCTCACAAACGGCAAGTCGAAATGGCGCGAAACTTTGGGAGCATGGATTAGAGGCATCAAGGACCCCATAAAAACGATCGTAGCCCCGTTGGAGTTAGTATGGAACGATCGGCTAAATTATTTTTTGGTGTCAGATCGATCCCAAATTTTGTGGGTCGGGTCATATGGACCTGGAGGTTCTTCTGCCGAAATTTCAGCCCAATCCATACACGTCTTCACCTATAAATACAGTGGACTTGGCTCATTGCAAGTGACTTTTTTCGGCTGGCTCTCTTTCATCACTTCTTACCTCTTCCTCCACTAATTTTCTAAGGCAAAAACAACTATACTTGCAATCTTATAGTATAAATAAAAGATTGTTGGAGTGGACGTAGACCGGAGTTTGCCGAACCAAAATAAAACTCGTGCGTTTCTTTACTTTTTCTGTTATTTATTATGTGAGCTACGTGCTCATCTTTCTATTTGGATATTGTTTTTGAAAATTGGTGCTTTAACATACAACTGGGTGTTTGTGACCATTTTTGGCACAAACAACGTGTTTTTTCCTTTTTACTTTTACTGCATTTACTTTTATCTGTAATTTGATTCTGTGATTTTTCTATGATTATTAATTCCATTATTCCAAGTAAAATCTTAAAGAATTTTGAATATTATTCATATAATCCATTAAACACTATTCACCCCCCCTTTAGTGTTAATTTAGCCTTAAGATCCACTGAATCACAATCAGGATACGAGGTTAGTCCAAAGCTACATGAAAATCTGCCCAGTTAAATCTGGCTACCAGCGGTGTGGTTTTGCGGACTGATGTTGGACATTGCCTATAATAAATAACCACAGTAGACACGAGGTTAGTCCCAGTTTTATAGGGTAAACCTGCCCAATTAATCTGGCTACCGGTACCTATGAATAGTCGGACTAACGTGAGATGTCAAGAGTGGGTTATGGGTCATAAATTGCGTTTTGGAGGCGGTATGTAACATCCCCCTACTTGAAGACCCAAAACTAACGGTTATGCTGTAGTCATCCATAGTTATTAATCCTCAGCGACCAAATTTGGCGACATTAGATACATTGATACACGGAAACACAAGAATATGGAAAAAAATAAACAGCAAACAAATTCTACATTCCATTTCAAAATATTTCAAATTGATTACATAATCTCAGTTCGCAGACCACGTTCAGATAACATATAATTGATAGAAAATACGCCAAGAGCGACATTTAAAGATGCCCCGTTGGTTGATCAAAGTATGTAATAAGGCATTAAACAGTTTGCCTTTACAATCTAACACACAACGGAAATAAAATAATATAACAACAAGCCCGTCTCCTGCACGCCTTCGGAAGCTTTATTCGTCTAAAAGAACACCTGGAAACCTTAACTCTCAACCTACTCAAAATCAATTGAGCACCCGAGAGTTTAAGGGGAAAACAAAAACTTCGAGTCAAACATAAAGCCTGGTATGAATAATAATCTACCATCTCAAATCATTTGGATATCTAGTGAGACCATGCCGCTTAGCGAATGGGTTTCCCCCCAGTAGTATCCTAAAACATTCATAAAACCATATACAGTGCTCCTGCATCCATAATGGTTAAAAACATAGTATTTCAAAATATTATGATGATATGCAAAATAAACCAAATCTGGATTACCCATCCCCATTTATTCTGACAGTCTATCTCAATTATAGTTTTAAGGGTTACTATTGACCTTTTAAATATTTATGGACTATCTGTTCAATTTTGTAGTTTTCATGGGATCACTAAGAACCTATTGGTAACTCCAACATCATTTTAAATATCCTAGTTTTCATGGGCTAACTAGGAACCTATTGACTATTTGTCAATATCTTAATTCGGATATAGTTTTCATGGACTAACTACAAACCTACTGGCCCCTGCCAGTATCAAATCATAGTTTTCATGGGCAGACTATGAACCTATTGGCCCTTGCAAATATCATATAGTTTTCATGGACTTACTATAAACCTATTGGCCCCTGCCAATATCTTTAATTAAGATTTTAACATCTATTAAGTTATATTCACTACTGGGTCAACCTAACCGGTTATTCTGCCCTTTCCCCAAAATACAGTTATGGGTTAATAACAATGTGAATAAATATATGAAGAAGTAAACATAACAACAAAATAATACCAACACATGTGGTTCATTATCCTTGAAACCCTCTTTATACATATATATATATATATATCCTAGTTAAACCCTTTAACCCTTTTAAATCAAGGAAAACTTCTTCATTTCAAAACACTTTGTTTGTTTATTTATGCCATGGCTAATACTTTAAATTGAGATTGGGTTTATGTTTTGAAATCTTAAAACATCTCTTTCGAAACCTCTGGAGAGCCTCCTTCGAAAGCAAAGACTTCTTTTCAAAACATAGAATACATACCTTTCGAAGCCTTTGGTAAAAATTCTCTTTCGAAACCAATTATACCTTTCGATGGTATCAAATCACCTTTTAAGATATAGAGCTTCAAAACAAATAAAGGTATCTCTTTCGAAACCAACTAAAAATTAATATGGGAAAAAATGATGGTGTTGGAACCATCTAGTCGAAAGCAAAGACCTTTAAAAATTAAAACTTCGAGGGACAGAGTCGAAACCCCCTTTCGACTCCATTACCTTCGAAACCCTCACCCCTTTCGAAAGCAATTAGGAAGCAGCTTAACCTAGGTAAAAGTTAAGATAACCTTTCAAAGGCATTGATGACTTCAATACTTCGGAAGGAAAATAGCGGCTAGGTTTCGACTAGGTCAGAACCAACCCTTTCGAAAGCTCTTATTTAAAGGAAAAAGGCACCCCTTCGAAAGCTGATACTTTAATATAATATGACGACCTTCTTCGAAATCTATTTATAAAACCCCTTTTGAAAGCATATGTTTCGACTATGTCGAAGGCTTTAAGTAAAACAAGGCAAGACTTTAACTTATAAAAACAAAGCAGGGTTTCGACCCTATCGAAAGCTTACCTTTCGACACCAAGGCTTCTGCCTTCCTTCCAATCCACTGCGTACCACAAGATGATACCTTATGTATTGGTTTCAACTATGTGGGTTTCGACTAAGTAGGTTTCTACTAGGATGGGGCGGAATCATTAGAGTCGAAAGGGGCTACTAATCGAGGCGAAACACATTTTTCTGAATTAAAGGCAGAAATGTTGCTTCTTTTAGTAATTGCTTTATAACAACTTGCCTATTTGTAAACCATTGATTGGTTACCATAAAACTTTTCAAATACTTTACAATTAAAACTGCCGCATTTATACCAGATCTAAACCATAAAAATATAAAATTTAAGCCCTTCCATATAACAAAAGTAATATTTGCATAAAAGTCCGTCTTTTAAAATAATTTATATTTCCTAGTAAATCAATTGGGAAAATCCCAGAAATTCAATTTCTTCATGTAATCAAACATAATAAAATTTCAGACCCGATTTCTACCTAAAATTCTCGAAATAAATTTTAAACCCAATTATATCATATTTTTCATTAAAAATTCATAATAAAATTTCCATGACTTGGAAAATTCTGAAAATTAAAACCCATCTCCAAAATCGTGTTTTACTTAACATAAAAAATTTCCATGGCATTTTAAAATCAATAAACCATGGTTTTGGCCCTAAAACCGTACGAATTTTGCATATAAATAAATTGTTTAAATCAAACAATCCATAACTTTAGCATATCATCATCCTAAAATATCATAGAAACCAAATAAATACTTAATTCAAAAATCATAGGATTATAGAAACCAAAAGGAGATGGAATGAATTATTATTCACCTTAAACTTGATAAGGAATTTGAGATTTGTTGTTGATTAATCCTTCCTAGCTTTGATCCTTAGCTTTAGATTAAAATTTCTTCTTTTTCCTCCTTGTTAATAGCCGGCTCTATTTAATTTTGATTTGCATTGTGAAAAGATGAAAATGGAACGTGAATAGGCAATTACAAAAGGTCATAGTCGTGTATAATAGATTGGTTAATTTACTAATATGCCCATGTGTAATTTAATTAACCTATAAAACAATTTAAGCCCATTAAATATTATTATTAAGCACGGCCCGTCATATAATTTATTTAAATCTCAATCCCCGTATCAACACTATTCTATTTAATTTATCTAATTAAATTTCCTTGAATAATGTTATCAAAAATTAGGGATGTTACACGGTAGGTTAAATCCTTCGAAGGGGTTCGCTTCGGGTTTGAGGTATTAAGTGGTTATGGTAAGGCCCGCCTCTTTTTAGGAGAAGTATTAAGTGACCAGATGGGATTTCTTATGATGTCGGCTAGTGAGAACCATGTAAGGACCCACCTCGGGTTAGGTCTTAAATGAAGGGGACCTTCCTATTTTATAGGTCTTAAATGGTTAGAGTTTTCCTAAGTCCCAAGGAAAGAGTATTAAGTGGTTTGGAGGTTCTCGCTCTCGCATCGTTAACGATGATTGCATTAGAGTTTGGAAATGGGTTAGGTATTAAGTGGCAGGGACCTGCCTATTTTATAGGTATTAAATGGTTAGAGTCTACCTAATCTCCAATAAAAGGTATTTATTAGTTTGATTTCTTTCCCTTGCATCATTGATGTTAGTTGCGTTAGAGTTGTATAGTCAGACTGGAAGAGCCTTCGAGCTTACAGTTAACTTTTGTATAGTCGGACTGGAAGAGCCTTCGGGTGTACAGTTGACTTTATTTGTATGTTATGACCTTAATACGTAAGACATATTTCTTTTTTAAATAATACTATCCAAGTGAAATTATGGTAAAGCTTGAGATTTCCAATTCACCAGACATTTATTGTTCTGATCCACTCCTTGAGAGTAATGCTGATTTAGGAGACGAAGGTGGAGGTGAAGACTTGTGGCAGTTATCTATCTATTTATATTTTTTAAGTATTTTGTTGTACCCAGTTCAGACAGTTATGTTATTTTGAGATATTGTACTATGGAGACATATGTAAACATGTTGTAATGTTTAACATGTAGCGTTTCTGAAATGATCTTCTTTATGAAATGAGTACTTGTTTCAGATATTATATTTTATCCGTTTTAAGATTCTAAAAGTATAATAGATAGCTCTGTGTATTATGTAATGTTTTGATTTTATCGACCTAACAGCTGGTCATGAGATAGGCCTAAGGTTCGACAGGCTTTTTTTAGGTCAAAATTAGTTTCGGGGTGGATTGTCACAGAAGCATTCTTGCGATGGATTGGCTCAGTCGATATGAAGCTCATTTACTTTTCCCTAAAAGAGTCATCACTCTTTGCCATCATGAATCCATAGAGCGAGTTAGTTTAGCTCTTGGAAGTATTAGCCATACTTTAAGTGGTTCTCTTTTCGCCTTAGAGTCTCGAGAAAAATAAGTTATTTCCATAATTCCTATAATTCAAGGATACATGGATGTTTATTAGCCTATCAGTGACATACCAACAGGCAATAGAGTTCTATATTGATCTTATTCTTAAACCTCAGCTTATCAGTTATTCTCCCATAATGATGTTTGCTAAGGAGCATGAAGAATTAAAGAAGCGGTTATCTGAGAGCTAAGCATTTTATTTAGTCGTGTAGTTTTCTTTGGGATGTCACAACAGTGTTTGTAAAGAAGACTGATAGTTCCCTTGGATTGTGCATAGATTATCAAAAGCTAAATGAGCTCACTATAAAGATCACTGCCCAGAATTGATGGTACGTTTGATAAGCCGAGCAGTGCTAAGATCTTTTCCCAGCTTGACCTAGTAACTGGTTTCCATCGGCTCAAAATTTCATAGAATGGCATTCCATTAACAACTTTCTGCACTAGATGTGAGTCTTACAAATGGTCGGTGATGCCACTTGGATTGACAGATGCGCCTGCTTATTTCATCAATCTAATGAATAGAAAATTCACATATTATCTTGATAAGTTTGTTCTAGTTTTCATTGATGATAGTACAGTAGACTCCAGGTTAGAACTAGAGCATGAGAAACATCTCAGAGTTGTTCTGGAGAAACTTAGGTGGAATCGGTTGAAAGCTAATTCTTCAAATATCATTTTTGGATGAAGGAGGTGAAGTTCTTGGACCATGTAGTTTCCAAGGCAAAACTGAAAGTGGCCAAAGTCAATTATCGAGATCCAAATCTTTTTTAGATTAGTAGGTTATTATCGATGCTTTATTAAGGATTTCTTGAAGATAGTTCTACCTCTTACTAACTTCACCAAAAAAGGGTTAAGTTCTAATGGACAAACATATGTGAAGAAGCTTTTCAGAGGTTGAAAGACTTGCTTACCCATGCACCAGCGCTTGTAGTTTCAGAAGGCAACCAAGATTTGGTTTTCTATATAGATGCATGTAGGGTTGAGCGTTCAGCCGGTCCGGTCAGTTTTAAGGTAAAAAATGTCAAACTGAATAGAAACCAAAAAATTCAAAATCGAACCAAACCGAACCAAAATAATTTCGGTTAATTCGGTCGGTAATCGATTTAACCAAGAACTAAGAAAGCAAGTAAGAGAATTTATCATATGTCATTATTCAAATGATTGAAGTCAATGGAAAACATAAATTTATGTTTATAAACTATGTTGAGTATTTATTTTAAGTTTATAAGAAAAATTAACCTATTTTTAATAGATAAGGTTTGTTTTTTATTACTAAACCGATTGTTAAGAGTACTACAATGCCATGAATTTGGATAATATAAAAAAAGTTCGGTTAAATCGATAACCAAAATAAAATTATTTTACAAACTAAATTCAAACCGATATAATTTCATAACAGAAATGAACTGATCGAAATGAACCGGTTTGGTCGGTTAATTCAGTTTTAACCGAATATCACTCATCCCTATATGCATGCGGTTTTGATTTGGAGCTATTCTTATGCCGAGAAACAAAGTGGTTGCTTATACATCAAGTCAGCGAAGGCCTAATGAACTCAGATCTACCACTCATGATATTAAGCTTGCAACCATTGTCTTTGCATTGAAAATATGATGTAATTATTTGATTAGTGAGTTGTTTTTCTTGTATATTGATTATAAATCACTAAAGTGTCTATTCACGTAGAAGGAGCTTAATATGAGACAACAACAGTGGCTGGAGCTTCTACCAACTTATGAATTTAAGATTCGGTATGGCTCTGGGAAGGGGAATAGAGTAGCTAACGTGTTGAATAAGAAGCATTAGGCAATTGTTTCTATGATGATAGCCGAATGGAAGGATCTTAATTTACTTTTATGTTTGAGATATAAAATAGGGATTTAGATGTTATTTCAGGTGCAATGATTGCTAGTCCTGTAGCTCGTCCATCTTTGATTGATCGGATTGTAGATGACTAGAGAAGAGATCTGACTATTCTCATCCTTATTCAGATATTGGAGTCTGGTGATAGAGATGATGATTTGGTTGGCTATGAGTTTGATTCTCATGGTTGCTTACGGAGAAGGGATAGAATTTTTTTCCTGATTTGGATGGTCTCGATAAGGAAGTGATGAAGGACTGCCATCGTTTGTGCTATATTATTCACCCTGGTGGAAGCAAGATGTATATAGATATAAAGCGTCTCATTGGGAAGGGATGAAGCGTGATATTGGTTGGTATTAAAAGGGATGCATGATGTGTCATCTTGTTTAAGCTGAGTGTCAAAGGTGTTGCAGTCTTCTTCAACCTTTAGATATTCCATTATGGAAGTGGGACCAGGTATAAGTGAATTTAAAATCTTATAGTTCACTTATATAAATCCCTATAATATCTAGTAAGGATTTCATAATGTTATATTATTTTAGGTGTTTATGGATTTTGTGATGGCCAACCTCAACCCAAAAAAGGCTATGACATCATTTGGTTAGTGGTTGACCGTTTGACTAAATCGGTGCATTTCATACCAGTAAAGTCAAACAGGACTATTCCATATTTGGCTAAGTTGTATATGAAAGAAGTAGTGAGACTTCATGGAGTTCCCAGTGCTATTGGTGTTACCATGATCCATTATTCGCCAATGGCTTTTGAAAAATTCTTTAGACAACATTAGGTACAAAGCTGAACTTCAATACTGCATATCGTAGACTAATGGTCAAATAAGGTCAGTTAACCAGGTCCTTGAGGACTTACATCTCTCTTATATTCTTGATTTGGGAGGTAGCTTATAATAGCTGCAAGTATAGTATACTTGATTCAGTTGAGATTGCTTATAATAGCTACAAGTCTAGTATCGGCATAGCTCCATGTAACAACCCGTACCCCAAGCACACCGATCCAAAGCCCAAAAATAGTATTTGAACTTGCATCATGCCAAGAATTACGAATTGTAGTTTTTTATATTTTGCATGATACAGAGACAGATATAATTTTAGAACATTTTAAACTTTTAGGTCTCACGGTGGAAGAAAATAAAATATAAATGTTGAAAATAATCCAGAGTAATAGTCTCAAAATAACCATGGTACATGCGATGTCTAACATAGAAAAAATATCCAAATAACATCATAATAAAATTCTGTCTAATATATAGCTAAATAGATGAATCTCCAAGCATCATGTCACATCTCCATGTACCTTTCTGGATCAACTCATTTGCTACTCTGTCCTCCTATAGTAGGTATAAAGGGGAAGAAGAGGAAGGGATCAGACAAAGCCTACTGAATGAATTATGTTACTAGTTATGGTGTTCACAAGTAATTAACTTTATCTGTAATCTACATGACCTAAGGTTTTAATTTGTGTTTTTGGACTATGTATATATGTAAATAACTACGCACTAAAGTGAAACTACCCGATAGTAAATGTAACAATCACCTTAAGTGGACTTAGCATCGAATAAACATCCTCAATGATGAACCACCAAATGACTATACTAAGTAGAAAGTCTTTGGTATGAACCTAAGTATACAATCCTGATAGTCAACATATCCCACCGAGTATATCCTACAATGCTTAGGCCCACTTGCCCTAATAACATTGAGTAACCTGCTAATTAATTTTTTATTCTATGCACAACACTGGGTATACACAATAATATCTCGGTCCAATTACCCCAAAACATCATGTAACCTCCCATTAGCGCTCAATATCCTATTCTCTATGAAGTATACCGGGTATACATGATAATGCCTGTAATTACATCTTTTAATGATTCACTCAGCAATCCTTTATCATTTGCGCCTGTAATTACATCTCATAGATCTGACTCGCGGCTTCCTTATCTTTCCATGAGCCCACATTCTATCCCTGCATTGGTTTTGCTGAACCGGCTTCCCTTCTACCTTCTTAGATCTATCCTTGGCAATTGAATTCAACAGTGCATCTCAACCAAGCTTTTCAAGGTAGCTCTAGTAGATACATAGCTTAAAGATATATTCCTCAAAGATGGATTCAACCCCTTAGAAAACTTTATTGCCTTCTTCATTAGTATATTAATAAGATCTAGGCCATACTGCACTAGCTAGTTGAACTCATTAATGTATTTCCTTAACACTATGGTCCCCTTACTCCAAATGGATGAACTTCTCTATCTCCACTCCCAATTCGGCCTCCGACATAAAGTTAGTCTCAAAGCATCTCTTATAAATTGGTCTAAGTAATCCCAACACAGCCATCATAGCAAAAATCCTATCACAATTCCTTAGCCATACCCATGCCTTAACAAATGAGTTAGCCCCGAAATAATTGTTTCCACTTAGACTCTAGAAATCCCAACACAACTTGGGGAAGTCCAAAGCAGGTGGAGGAGCTGAGTTTGCACCTTATGCATGCACTGTAGGTCCTCCATTGGGGTTAAGTTCAGTCTGGCCTCTTGCTTAAAGATACCAGAAAAACCATATAGGAATGTCCACGTTTGGAACCTCGGCTACCTCACTAGGATTATTTCCAGTTTCATTGCCCATCGCACTTATAATTAGGAATTATTAGCAACTTTCCTCGAATAATGTTTGTACCAAAATTGGGCACAACACTCTTCGGAAGTTTTTGAAGAGATAAAATGAAGAAATTAAATGTAAAAAGAGAATTATCTAACAAAAACTCCAGAAAACAGATATGTAAATGATAAAAACGCACAGAAACAAAAGAATTTAGAGTGGTTCGGCGTGTTGCCTACGTCCACTATTAAATTGATCACTTTATTGATGTTTCTTTGATGATTACAATTGATTGTAGCGGATTATAGCGAATTAAAGTTATGAAATTTGAGTACAACAGCAGTAATGGAGTATGGAGTTGAATCCGGCAGAGTCTGGGCGTTGGAGCGTCAAAAGATCCTTTTTCTGTAGGCCCTGGGGGTCTATTTATAGGTGTAGGAGGCTGATATTTCGCTCAGATCTCGGGACTTCTTCTGGAACGTGAGTGGGCCCACGCGACCGATCCCATGAAGTTTCGACTCGATCTGTGATCGATACGAACGTAATTCGTATCGATCAGGATTTCATCCAATGGGGTTGAAATTTGGTGTGGACATTCTTCATCTTGTACGTAAGCTCTTGTGAAAATTTCATAGCATTTGGACTTGTAGATTGTGAGGTACGATCGATACGAAATGGTGTTCTTCGGCAGGTTGTTTCGTTCGAATCGATCTACTCGAATCGATCGCTTCGAATCGATGGCGGCACGCGCTAGCAGGTTGATGTGGCGCGTGTTCTTCGTATCGATCCACATTTTTCGCCGAGTTGATCGAGTCATTCTGGAGTTTTCGCTGTGTTCGTATCGAAGATCATTGCGTTGACCCAGGTTGCATCGACTCGATGGATACGAACAAACCATTGCTCATGGGTTCGAACAAAGGCTCATGATGGATACGAAGTAATCATCATCCGATGGATACGAACTAAGGTCATCTGATGGATTCGAACGACGACGAGTCGATCGATGCAAATAGGGTTGCATGATGGATACGAACTAGCGAAACCTGATGGATTCGAACAAGCGCTCGCCGATGGTTACGAACTGGATGGATTCGAATAAAGACTCTAAGGTGGAGGCGAAGTTGCCGCCGCTCTGATCGATACGAAGATGATGGATACGAACAAGGGTTTAGTTATGGATAGAAATATGGGTTATTTCCTTCAACTTGCATCGATCATAACTTGAGCATATGAACTTGGATTGACTTGAAATTTGGAACGTTGGCTTCCATGAATTCGCTCGACGTGTCTTATCAATTGTAGTATGATCTGGACTTGGACAAAATTCATCGATATCCATGGCGAACCCATATGCACTCGATATCCGGGATGTGCGATCCTTGGTTTTTTAGTCAGTTCCTTGATATCACGGCCTTGCCAAAAGGCAGGATAACATTTGCCCCCCAAAGTATGTCTTGTGGAAACATGATGTGCTTTGAAAAACTACAACCCTCACTCGGAATAGTCATCGTCTTTTCGTTGAAAGTGTTAATCTCTGACTGATTTCCTTGGTAATGTGAACTACTGATTGCCAACTGTTGTACTCTATATTGCTGCAACTGATTGTTGTATGACAGTGAGTAGTTGTTTGTCGTCGTAACCATTATCATATGTAAACCCAACTCATTGCACGTTCACGAGTCGATGTCAGTTCTTTCGTAACGAATTTCATATCGATCCTCTCCTGAATCAATGTAGAAGGCTGAAAGTTGATTTTCGTATCAATGCAACTCAAGACGGATACGAGTAGGGTAGCTGATCTTTTAGGGTCTATTTGTATCGATCGATATGTGCCATCAAGGGTTGCGTCATGATGGATACGAATAGTATAGTTCGTATCGATGCACCTGCATGGTGTCGAAAACAACAGACATGTGCAAGTGCTTCGTATCGATGGAACCTGATGCTTTAGAAAAACTTTCGTTGCGAATTTCACATCGATAAAACTCGAATCTATGGATACGAACAGCTCATTCGTATCGATCTAGGGAAACCCTGAGTGTTAACCCCTCTCTGAACGGCGACTTAATGAATCAAGGAAAGCAAGCGACCTAACGAGATTAAAGGGCGACTTACGACTTACAGCACTCAACAAGCTAACATTGCCATGAACCAGCGACCTACGACTTAACTATTCCCAGCGACCTACGACCTATAGCATCTGGCTTACATGACTCGGCTATTTAAGGAGCTCTGCGACCTAACGAGTGAAGGAAAAAAATGACCTAATGATCTAAAGACACCAAAGACTCAACGACTTAAGAAGCTACGCGACTTAACGACCTAAAGCATAGAGCGGCTCAACACGGCGCGACCTAACTTCCTAGCGACCTAACTTCCTAGCGACCTAGCGACTTAACTCCCTAGCTTCCTAACGACCTAATGAGCTAATGACCTAACGACTTAACGAGTTAGAGCGGCAACGACCTAACGAGTTAGAGCGGCAGCGACCTAGCAACTAAATGAAGACATGGCGACCTAATGAGTTAGCGACTTAACAAGCTAACGAGCTAAAGACAAAGCGACCTAACAACACGACCCAGCAGACTCTAGAGTTAAGCCAACAGCTCCACTAAGTCGCAACACCTTAGGTCGCTGACGACCCACGACCTACGACCTAACTCCACTTTTCTCTATAAATACCCCGCCTACTCCATATTGAAGGGGGACTTTTGGCTCCGGACTTTCGAGACTTTAACACGCCGACACTCTGCTGTTTTCTGGACTCCTTCTTCACTTGCTTCAACGAACTATTGGGAAAAGGTCTAAATCATTCAACATGAAGATGAAGAACCTCTCTAGATCGATGTTCTAGTGACTCGTCTTAATGGTGTTGTAATCTACGTGTCTTAATCGTGTTGTAATCAAAGAGTGATGGTAAAGTTGCTTGTTCTAATTGTGTTGTAATCAAAAAGTGATTGTAAAGTTTGTGATCGAAGAGTGATTGTAAAGTTTGTAATCGAGTCAGTAATAGAGGATGTAAAGTGGACGTAGGCTTGACTTTCAGCCGAACCACTATAAAAATTGTTGTCTTCTTTAATTTTTCTGCAATTTTCTGTTTACTTTTGGTTCCGTGCAAACGGGTGGTGCTTTCACTTCATTGCTACTTACATCGGGGTGTTAGCGTTCCCAATTTTAGCGTTAACATTTTGGTGCTTTCACTGAGAAGGTTGAACTCAAGGATTCTACTACTTGGAAGTTGAGCTTGAAAGTTGAAGAGTTTTAGATCTGGAAAGCTATGACAAGGCAATCAAATAGACGACAAAGACCGAAAAGAAGTCAACACGAGGGGAGTCAAGAGGCTTCCTCAGGAGCGAATCAAACCTCGGTCTTTGTCACTAGAAATGAGATGGAGATAATGATGAGAAGACAAGAAGAAATGATCTAGAATTTGTTTCAAGAGATCGCGCAACTTGGAGCGCAAAATCATAAACCAGGTAGAGCGGGACCATCAGGGGTAGCCCCTGAACTAGGGGGCACACCCCAGGGGCATGTTGATCCAACCTTAGGCAGGATACCAACTGACACTAGGCCACTAAGAGCTAGCAGAGGAACAGAAGTCCAGCCAGAAGGGCAGATTCCGGAATTCCCTCGTGAACCCCGGGGGCAGGTCGAAGGCAATGAACGAGAACTACAGCTCAGAGATAATGACAGGTTAGCAGAGATGGTCAGACGTGCTATGAGAGGCGGATTGGTAAACAAAGACCTGGAGGATGTGAATAAGAGCCCATTTACCACAGTAATCAGGCGAGCTAGGAACCCATCGGATTTCAAGTTACCATCATTGGATATGCATAATGGGAGGACAGACCCTACAGTCCATCTGACAAAGTATATGAGGCATATGGAAGTGCTGGGGCATCAGAGGAAGTCATGGCCCGGTGCTTTCCATTATACTTGGCAGATATTGCAGCATTATGGTTTAGACAACTTGAGAGTGAGTCTATTGGAACATGGAATGATTTGACTGAAAGGTTTATGAGGCAATTCAGGGTCCACATTTCGAGGCCCAAGAATGTGATGAGTTTGGCGGCACTGAAGCAAAGAACTGGAGAATCTTTGAGAAGCTTTTTGACGCGGTTTAACGCAGCTACAGCATCAGTGGATCGACCAGATCCATCCATGGTTTTAATGGCAGCTGTATCAGGCATAGCTGATGGCACAGAGTTCAAAAATTCACTGACAAGAGATCCCCCCATGGATCTAGGGGAGTTTTATCATGAGGCTGAAGGATTCTTACGATTAGAAGACGCAAATGCTGAAAGAGAAGAAGGAGAAGGGAAAGAAGTTTATGCACTCAAAGGCGGAAAACCTTTTTTAAAAGATTTTGACACAAACAAAGGAAAGCGGAAAGCGGAAGATAATGATGATAGGTCAAAGCGAGTGCGGAGGGAGCCGCGTTTCTCTACTTATTCGGAATTGAATGGAAGTTTGGAACGAATTTACCAAGATACTAGAGAGCAAGTTTCTTATCGCAAACCAATGAGGAGGGATCCGACCAGCAATGAGAGGAAGTCAGACAAGTACTGCTTATTCCACGAGTTAAATGGTCATAACACAAATGATTGCAGACACTTGAAGGATGAAGTTGAATGGAAGATCCGGAATGGTCTACTATCACAGTATGTGAAAAGGAAAGCAACAACGATGGAGCGGCCACCTCCTGCATCCACTGATGACGCCTCAGGATCGAGACAACAACTTGTCATCAATTGATTGGTGTAATGACGAATAAGTAGCAAACTCCACACCAACGCGGATAAGTCTTTTACACATGTACAGGACCGCGAACGATCCTCAGGCATGCTCTGATATGACTTCTAATCGCATCGGTGGTGTTTGCACTTGGACGTCCCTGTTTTACTTTTATTTTCTGTTTCTCATGTTTAGACTTGATTCTGTTTGACATTTCTACCAAAAATTTATTTTCAATGAAAAAATGCTACTTTTGATTCCATAATGGCTAAGCCACTTACACATGTACGGGATCGCGAACGGTCCCTAGGCATGCTCTGAGTTGGTGATAAACCGTCGCAACAAACAATCCAGAAACTCACCCGAACGTAAAATCTGGTATTGATGATGCTAAGTCCCCCCGGGCACATATAAACTCGACCACGAACGGTCACAACTCGCCTCGAACGGCACCCCTCACCTCAAATGGCTTGATCGTGAACGGTCGTCATTTGAGGTCATATAAAAATGCTTGATTGCGAACGGTCGCATTCCACCTCAAATGGCTTGATCGCGAACGTTCGTCATTCGAGGTCATACAAAAATGCTTGATCGTGAACGGTCGCATTCCACCTCAAATGGCTTGATCGCGAATGGTCGTCATTTGAGGTCATACAAAAATGCTTAATCATGAACGGTCGGATTCCACCACAAATGACTCGATCGCGAACGGTCGTCATTTGCAGTCATATAAAAATGCTTGATCGCAAACGGTCACATTCCACCTCAAATGGCTCAATCGCGAACGGTCGTCATTTGAGGTCACATAAAAATGCTTGATCGCGAACGGTCGCATTCCACCTCAAATGGCTCGATTGCGAACGGTCGTCATTTGAGGTCACATAAAAATGCTTGATCGCGAACGGTCGCATTCCACCTCAAATGGCTCGATCGCGAACGGTCGTCATTTGAGGTCACATAAAAATGTTTGATCGCGAACGGTCGCATTCCACCTCAAATGGCTCGATCGCGAACGGTCGTCATTTGAGGTCATATAAAAATGCTAGATCGCGAACGGTCGCATTCCACCTCAAATGGCTCGATCGCAAACGGTCGTCATTTGAGGTCATATAAAACTGTCAAACTCTTTGCAGGTTGTACCATAGGTCATCAACAAGATATGAACATCCAGCTTAAGGTATTACAAAACACGCCTTCCTATTGCAAGGCATGTTTTGGAGGGCAAGTGTTAACCCCTCTCTGAACGGCGACTTAATGAATCAAGGAAAGCAAGCGACCTAACGAGATTAAAGGGCGACTTACGACTTACAGCACTCAACAAGCTAACATTGCCATGAACCAGCGACCTACGACTTAACTATTCCCAGCGACCTACGACCTATAGCATCTGGCTTACATGACTCGGCTATTTAAGGAGCTCCGCGACCTAACGAGTGAAGGAAAAAAACGACCTAATGATCTAAAGACACCAGAGACTCAACGACTTAAGAAGCTATGCGACTTAACGACCTAAAGCATAGAGCGGCTCAACACGGCGCGACCTAACTTCCTAGCGACCTAACGACCTAGCGACTTAACTCCCTAGCTTCCTAACGACCTAATGAGCTAATGACCTAACGACTTAACGAGTTAGAGCGGCAACGACCTAACGAGTTAGAGTGGCAGCGACCTAGCAACTAAATGAATACATGGCGACCTAATGAGTTAGCGACTTAACAAGCTAACGAGCTAAAGACAAAGCGACCTAACAGCACGACCCAGCAGACTCCAGAGTTAAGCCAACAGCTCCACTAAGTCGCAACACCTTAGGTCGCTGACGACCTACGACCCACGACCTACGACCTACGACCTAACTCCAGTTTTCTCTATAAATACCCCCGCCTACTCCATATTGAAGGGGGACTTTTGGCTCCGGACTTTTGAGACTTTAACACACCGACACTCTGCTGTTTTCTGGACTCCTTCTTCACTTGCTTCAACGAACTATTGGGAAAAGGTCTAAATCATTCAACATGAAGATGAAGAACCTCTCTAGATCGATGTTCTAGTGACTTGTCTTAATGGTGTTGTAATCTACGTGTCTTAATCGTGTTGTAATCAAAGAGTGATTGTAAAGTTGCTTGTTCTAATTGTGTTTTAATCGAAAAGTGATTGTAAAGTTTGTGATCGAAGAGTGATTGTAAAGTTTGTAATCGAGTCAGTAATAGAGGATGTAAAGTGGACGTAGGCTTGACTTTCAGCCGAACCACTATAAAAATTGCTGTCTTCTTTACTTTTTCTGCGATTTTCTGTTTACTTTTGGTTCCCGTGCAAACGGGTGGTGCTTTCACTTCATTGCTACTTACAGCTGGGTGTTAGCGTTCCCAATTTTAGCGTTAACACTGAGTTTACTGGTTAAGGTAATGAGGAGGCGAATCGTTTCTTCTCCTTGGTTTTCTCTTCCATATAAATAGTGTTAAGACTTAGAAAATTCCTTTTACTTGTTCACTTTTCCCTTCGCCTTCGTATCGATAGAAAGACCAAGAAAGAAAACTGTTCTTGCCTTCGAATCGAATCAAAACCTTCAATCCCTTGAACCAGTTATCGAAATAAGGTAATTAATTGACGAACTCGACTTAAGAACGATGAGACTCGAGTCCAATTGCTCATCCATTCTCATACATGGCCAAATCCTGGCGATGTCAACGTCGGAGTTGGTTCGAAGCATGGTCGAGGGATGGAGGAGGAAAAATAATGGTGTTTACGTCGTTTGGAGAGAATGATGCCCGGAGGGTCACGAAAAATTTGGTATATGGTAGTTCGATCGATTGGGGAAGAAGAAGGCACTTCGTTTCGTATCGACCTTACTCTCATACCGATCGAGAATATCACACGGATGTCTGGCCTCTCGTACCGATCGTGGAATGGCCATTCAATATCAGTTGCCTTGGATCGCTACCGATCGATGCGAAGATGGCACACCTTTGATTGATACGTGGATGGTTAGTTCGATCGATGCGAGTGGATGTGAATTGATCGACACGAAATGAAGGATAAAGTGATCGATACGAAACGGAGGTCGAGTTGATCGATACGAAATGAACACCCTGGATCGATTCGAAGTCTTCCGCTTTAACCAATTCGAACTCGCATACAGATGGATACGAATTATCGTTACGAACCGGACTTTTGTGACCGATACGAATTGAACCTTGAAGGACTTGTAATCTCTTGCACACTTGAAAAACTGACTCCGACGAGCTTCAAACTTGCATAATTGGACTTGACCTTAGAATAGCATATCTGACTGTCTTGCGAAGGTCGTCGATGGAACTGTAACTTGATTGGATTCTAATAAACTTTTAACGAACTTTAATCTGGATCGGTCTCTGAAGTCTGGGTGGTACGGTTGTGACGGTCAGCGATGACGGTCACTCCAATTGAATTTCGAAGTCTCGTCGTTCGGACATTTTCTCTAATTTTGCTGAATTCTTTCAAGTAATAGGCTGCACTGCACTACACAACACATTCACACACTTCACACTGGGGGATGCACGGGCTTATTATCGTCTAATGATGGTTTCTCATAAGCTAGTTAGTAGTGGAATCTTCAAGCTCACAGCAACAGGAAGCTCAGAGTTTAATTCCTCCAATAATCGAGATACTGGCCATCGAGGCCGCAGTCATAGATCTAGCTCCAGATGAGTTTCCAAGTGCCAGGTTCCTTTGTAGTCCACAACACTCTGTGCCATCTGGAATCTCCTAAGATATGTTGGGACGGATTTGCTTAAGACATGGCTTGTCGCTTGACGACGTATTACTGCCAGGGCCAGATGATAGACCGCATGCTCCCCCGGAGGGGTTTACTGCTTTCAATCGTCATGCTTGCACAGCGGGGACACTTCCTCCATTTAATCAGTATATAAGGGAAATGCTGTCATTCCTTGGAATCACTCCATCCCAGCTACACCCCAACGGATATGCCTTGTTGAATAGCACTTTCATTGTTTTTATGGAAATTCTCTTTCGACCACCAAAGCCGATCGAGATTAGATATCTCTTCAACATTAAGAGCCATAGAGATAGCCCTTCTTTCACATTCTTGGAAGCGGTTAGGAACTGCCAAATAGTAATGGGGTCCTGGGGAAGGCTGAGTTACTTTAAAACAGAATGGTTCTACGTTCGATGCCCCCTTGGATTCGCTAGGTGATGGTTGGATAGACGTAAGCGTTGCAGTCTTTCTTATGAATTATCGAGATAACAATAATCGTTATCAAAACTAACATACTTCTCTTCTTTTATAGCCGCAATCTCATGACCCAAAGGTGGGTATTTCAGAGAGTTAGTTTGGATCCTCCAAGCAGTTCCGGGTGAAGAGAGGAACATTGACTCGGTTCTAACCGACAGAAACTTGAGAATTGTCGGCCTGATTGAACGGAAGGAAAGCATAAGGCTGGAAGGGACACTTAGAGCGGTCTCGAAGAAGCGGGTGAAACGCAAAGCGCCCGGTGTCGTGATAACCAAAGGGGTTGATCCGGAGAGAACACCCACTGATGATGAACTTATAGCTGGGCCTTCTGGCAGTTTTCAGGACTCCGAAGGAAGGAGAAAAGGCAAGGCAGTTGCTCATAAGCGTTCTAAATCCATGAGATTGAAATCCGTGGTTGTGTCTTTGCCTATTCTTGGAATTAGAATTTCGAAGGCTCCTCCCCTGCAAATAGAGAATCCTTTCGAAGGGATTGCTGATATTCCGATTCCGGATTATGTGTCGTTTCAACACGACACCGGGATGGAGGAGCTTGACGGTGCTCTTGATCTGAGCGAGTTGCTTGCTATGAGTGCGGCCGACATTTCCGGTTGGTCGGGGGGTTGCATATACATACACTTCACCGCACTACATGATTCATAATCGTAAATCGTACAATCCAAGAGATCGCTAACTTTTCTTTCGTTTCTCACTTTAGGTACGATGTCTGGGAGAGGATCAATGTTAGGGAGCCTTCGCTCGGCTTGAAAGTCTTCTTTTTATTATGAGCCCCGCAGGAGAGATTCAGATAGAGACCGCGATCGCGGGTACTCCAATCAGGACAGATATGAACGGGATAGGGATAGAGACTATAGACACCAATCTAGGTCCCGTTCTCCACCTCTTAGAATTCCTTCTCCACCTCCTGTTCATGTTTCACACTCACCAGAGCCTCCGCGACACCGACCGTCTTCTCACACTTCTAGGCCCGAAACTCATCACCAGCGAGTTGAAACTGTGGCCCCCATAATTGCAGAGCAGGCCATAATTGAGCCCACAGGGGAAGGGGCTATTAAAATTGCTCAGCTGAGGAAGGAGTTCCCGAACATATGCTTCGACGGCTACGTCTTCCCTCCTCATTTAAAGAGAATTCCATCGGGGGCGGAGAACACGATGCATGATTACATTCATGACATCTACGCCCAGTATAGAGAGTGGGCGAAGGCTGTAGAAAAAGCTTCCAAGGTGGCCTTTGAGCGAGCCAAAACGATTTAAAAGATGGAGTCCGAACTCGCTCAAAAAGACAGAATCATCCAAGTGCTCAATACCGAGGCCGAGTCTTCTCGGAAATCTGAAATTGAGGCCACTAAAAAAGCCGATGAAGCGACTGTGGCGATGGGTAGGTTGAGGCAGACACACGTTGCCTTGGTGGAGGAGATGGGCCCGAAATACTACAGTCACCGCCGAACGGGATGCGGTGGTCAAGTAACTCAACGAGCTCAAGGCCAAATTCTCTGACATGGCCAAGGAAAGGGATGTTGCGAACAACGCAGCCCAGGAGGCGTGCGAACAGGCTGTCTTGCTTCGGGGTGAACGGGATGCGGCCATGGCTAAGGTTCGCGAGGTGGAGACTAAGGTCGAGGAGGAGGTGAAATCGGCTGAGTCCAGGCTAGAAGTCGACATTGAAGATCTTCTCGTTGTTTATAATGCTAACGTGCTGAGGCACAGGGGTCTAGCCTGGCTCAATGATTACCCGGCACATTTATAATGCCTGGGGCAGATTGGTTGAGGAGGAGAAAGCGGTGCATCTGGGTTAGTCTGTCGATGAGTTTGAACTCGAGAATCGTCTGCTGAATGAAGATGAAAGGAAGATTCTCCATGAGTCAATGATTTCTTATGAGAAGGAGAGACTCGGCACCCAGCACTTGGAAGTAGGAGAAGGTTCAGGGGTTGACCATCATGATGCAAGTCTTGAAGTTCCAGCGTCAACTCAACTTGAACCCTTATCTGCGGTGGATCCCCAAGCTGTTCCTTCCTACAATCCAGATCAGCCGCAGATATCTCCGGCTATAGAGCAAGTTCTTGAAGCCGCTCAGCCATCTACGAGCCAAATTGAGGAAGGTACTCTAAACACACTTCGTACTTGTTCGAGATCGATAGCTTTATTTGATTTGTTTACTGACAGTCTTCCTTTTCCTTTGTCCAGTGATTGATGCTGCACCGATCGTGCTTCCTACGACCCAAGAATCACATCAAATGCAGGAGGCCATCATCACTGAAGCGACCACCATAACTACAACTGCGCCACTCGATGAAATGTAGGGAAGCACGCTTGTTTTTGATGAGCAGATGATGGAGGAACTCTTTCATCGTCATAGCGATCCTTTTGCCGACCTGCCATTTGTTATGGGTGGAGGCGCTCCCGCTACAAGCTCCTCAATGCCAACCACCGATGCTCCTAGCGAGGCCCAAGTGATTCATGAAGAAGAAATATTGGCCGAGATTGACGCTGAAATGGAAGCAGCAGCTCGTGGTGGCAGTTCTGGAGGTGGGATGGTAGCACCTGGTCCAGCTCCGCTTAGAATGGTATCACCTGGTGGTACAGTTTTCGACACTAGTGTGCCCATTCCACCTCCTACAGTTGACCCCGTTCCTCCGACCCCGCCCGTAGGAAGTATCCCCATTCATTCGAGCTCGGAGGAAGACGTCGAGATTATGCCCCCGCCTGGCCGAGGGACCACCAAAAAGTAAAGGCTCAAAAAGAAAAGTTAGCGGCGGCTCCAGCGGGTCCACACCGAAAAGGAAGCCGAGGAAGAAAAAAGAGTAGACTTGCTTCCTCAGTTTATTTTGACTTTCATTTTGTTGGCCGTATATAGAGGCGGGTTCGGCCCCTGCTAGTAGGAATTCTTTGAAATAAACTTGTACATGAATTTCTTTCACAAATAGTAGAAATGAAACTCTTCTTTTTTGGCTTCTTTTCAGTTATTGCGTATTTTCTCAAGTGTTTCAATATTTGAAGTGTACTTGTGAAGTTTCAGCTTCTGGGTCAAGTTTATTCTTTGTTTGCCAGGTTCAGACATCGTAGACATGGTTCATGACCGGGAAGTGAGTTGAATTTTTACGTTGCATTACTTCAGTCAATGGTCGGCACTCAAGTTTTGCCTCCCCGTCTTGGGGATGAGTTGTAGAACATCATCCAGCGGTCGCATCTCACTTATAACACGCCGAGTTTAGTGTTACTGAATGAACGTTTGAGACAAGCGAGGATTGATTGGTTCAACCACACTCGTTCGATTATCGATGATCATATCCGCACTCCGGGGATTTTCATTTGTTTACTGGCGGTTGGTTACGCCAGTTTAAGTTTTAACTATATGTCCGCGCTCTGGGGACTCGGAGTCGATATTTATACTTCGACTCGCACTCAGGGAGTTCGGAGTTGGTGTTTATACTCCGATTCGCGCTCTGGGAATTCGGAGTTGAAGTTTATACTCCGTTTCGCACTCTGGGAATTTGGAGTTGGTTAATGTTTATACTCTGTTTCGCACTCTTAGAATTCGGAGTTCATGTTTATACTCTGACTCGCACTCTGGGAGTTCGGAGTTGGCGTTTATACCCCAATTCGCACTCTGGGAATTTAGAGTTAATGTTTATACTCCGTTTTGCACTCTGGGAATTCGGAGTTGGCGTTTATACTCCAATTCGCACTTTGGGAATTTGGAGTTAATGTTTATACTCCGACTCGCACTATGGGAATTCAGAGTTGGTAAACAGATGGTCAGTCACATCAGCTGCATGTTTTTGGATTTTGCTCGCACTCTGGGAACAAAAGGTGTATCAGGATCGTGGATGGTAGGATCACATCCACCTTGTTAACCCGCCTTTTTATAAGGCCATGGACAGGCGGGTTTAACTTAATCGACTGCACGTTCATCGAGGCTGGTGTACGATGGATTTAGTCGACTGGATGGATGGATGACGCAACGTGCTTGGGAGATGGAAATATGATTGGATAAAGATGGATCAACTATAATTTGGGTCTAGGAAACATGGTTCGGCATTAAACATGGTTCGGCATGGTGGAGGTTCGGCACAAATAGTTCGTCTGGCATTCACGTTCGAATAGCATTCAAGAGTACTCGGCATACATAGAGCGTCCGACATACATGAGTGGTTCGACATTCCAAAAGCACTCGGCATTTAGTAGCGCTCGGCATCCAGGAGCGCTCAGCATTTAGAGGCGCTCGGCATTAGAGATCGTTCGACATGATGGGCGCTCGGCATTAGAAACTGTTTGGCATCAAACATGGTTCGGCATGATGGAGGTTCGGCATTAAGGATCGTTCGGCATTGGATGGAGCGCTCGGCATAAATCTCGTTTGGCATTGGATGGAGCGCTCGGCATAAATCTCGTTCGACATTGGATGGATCGTTCGGCATCAGGGAGCGTTCGGCATTGGATGGGTCATTCGGCGTACCTCACCTCGCTCGGCATTGCACCTCGCACATCCATACCTCGGTACCTCCATACATCGATACTTCGCACCTCCCCACATTCGGCATACCAACTGCTCAGGATCGGTCGGCATAATGAAGTGGGGTTCGGCTATGACCTTAATGGGCCCAAACTACTCAGGAGGCCCAATAACCTAGTTTTGCCTATAAATACAGCACGTGGGTCTCCAGATGAGGGATCTTCTTCTTCTCTTCTGCTCTCTGACATTTTTATTTCCTAAGACTAAGGCTAGTCTACCGCTTTGTAACGGTAACTGATTCTTACATCAATAAAAAGAAAACTTCTGGAGTGGACGTAGGTCGGAGTTAGCCGAACCACTATAAAATCTATTGTTTTTACTGCTTTCATTTTAATTTTAACTGTTCTTCATATTATTACTCTCTACATACATCCTATCTGTGAGTTGTGATTGGGATTTTGGTGCTTTCATCTAGATTTGGTTGTTAGTGACCAATTTTGGCGCTAACATTTTGGTGCATTCACTGAGAAGGCAAGCACTCAGGGATTTTGGAGCTAGGAACTTGGACTCTAGAAAGCAATGGCTAGGCCATCAACAAGAAAGCAAGTGACAGAAAGGAGCAATCAGGAGGGAAGTCAAGAGGCTTCCTCTGGAGTTGGAGCAGGTCAAGCATCCATCTACATCACCAGAGAGGAAATGGAAGTCATGATGAAAAGACAAGAGGAGATGATGCAGGCTCTTCTCAGACAATTTACGCAAGTAGGAAATGCGGGGGCTCAGATCCATGGAGCCAGATCAGAAGCGCTCAACCAGCAAGCAGAGGGAATGGTTCAGCAGAGGGCAACCCCCAATCAACATACAACTAACAATCCGGATGGAGCTGGACTCAGGGGCGCACCATCAGATAATGCTGAACCAGTTCATGGAGGGGTTCCAACTAACACCACGCAACAGGATGCTGGCAGGAATGTAAGAGCAAGAGATGAAGAGTATGTACCAGAATTCCCTCGGGAACTCGGGGGGGCATCCCTTGACGGACGATGCTGGATTAGTTGAGATTATCAAGCGAACCATGCGCGGGGGTTTGACTAATAGAGATCTGGAAGGAGTAAACAAGAGTCCGTTCTCTCATGAAATCAGGATAGCTCGGAATCCGCCAGATTTCAAGCTACCTAACGTGGGAATGTACAATGGCAAGGCCGATCCAACAGATCACTTGATGAGATATACCAGACACATAGAGGTGCTGGGGGCATCGGAAGAAGTTATGGCTCGATGTTTCCCTTTATTCTTAACGGACATAGTTGCTATGTGGTTCAGGCAGCTGGAAGAAGGATCTATCGGGACATGGACAGAGTTGGTGGACAGGTTTCTGAAGCAGTTTCGGGTACATATCAAAAGGCCAAAGAATGTAATGACGCTGACATCGGTAAAACAGAGGACAAACGAATCACTCAGAGCTTTCTTAACTCGGTTCAATGCAGAGGTTGCTTCGGTGGATCGGCCGGATCCATCGATGGTTTTAATGGCGGCAGTGTCAGGAGTTACAGAAAATTCAGATTTCAAAGTGTTACTTATACGAGACCCTCCGATGGATCTCGGGGAATTCTTTCACGAAGCTGAGAAATTCCTTCGGCAGGAAGATGCATGCTCAGATATGAAGTTAAAGGAGGTGAACGCGGCTGAGGATGGAGGACCATCCAGCGGAGACTTGGAAAAAGGAAAAAGGAAGCTGGATGACAAGTTAGGAAAGGCTAGGAAGCGGGGGAGAGAGCAAAAATTCTCCACCTACACAGGGTTGAACGAGATGCTGGAACAGATTTATTTGGAGACTCGAAATCGCCTTCCCTACCGAAGGCTGGCTAGGAGAGAACCCTCCGAACGTGAGAGGGCATCAGGAAAACATTGCCTCTTCCACAATTTGGACGGGCACGATACAAACAGCTGCTGGCACTTAAAGGACATAATTGAGGAGCATGTAAGGAATGGACAGTTGCAACAATACGTCGAAACTCGGAATGCAGCGGTGGGGCAGGAGCAACCACCGTCTACCTCACACAGTGATGGTACAAGGCACAGGAATGATGGTCGATTGGTCATCAATTGATTGGGATATTATGAAATAAGTAGCAAACTACGGGAAAACGGCCAAGTCACTTACTCATGTACGGGGACGGAGATAGCCCCTAGGCATGCTCTGAGATGATGATAAACCGCGATGCTCTAGTTTGTGAAATCTGCTTTCTCTTTTTTGGCTTGGACATTTGCTTTTTTCTAATTTGGTTTGAACTTCTGGTTTTGTTTGTTTCTTGGTTTGGACTTATATTTGGATGATTGTTTTCTGGTTTGGATATCGGTTTGGATTTTCGATATGGATTTTTTGTTTTCTGATTTGATCTAGATATTGGATTGGCTTTCGATTGGATTTTTTATCTGGTTTTTGATAAATGGTCGTCAGGTATGGATTATACCTGGCAAGGGGTAGGTCGCTTTGTCCAAGCACGGCAAATCGACTTATTCAGGTCATCGAGTATGGACTATGCTCGGCAAGGGTCCGGAGAGACCAGGATTCAGCCTAGGACTTAGGTCCCATATTATCAGTTACTATTTCAGGTCGTCGAATATGGACTATGCTCGGAAAGGGTCCGGAGAGACCAGGACTCGGCTTAGAACTTAGGCCCCCATATTATCGGTTACTATTTCAGGTCATCGAGTATGGACAATGCTCGGCAAGGGTCCGGAGCAACCAGGATTTGGCTTAGGACTTAAGCCATGCATTACTTAACGTTTAGGGACACTGGAGTACGGTCGTCAGGTGTGGATTGTGCTTGACAAGAACCCGGAGAGGTTACAGATATGAATATCGGCTATGGACGGCAGAGGATTTGGATATTGACCCGGAGAGGTCCTAAAGTCGGTTATTGGTTATTGGATATGGATGAAACATGGAATTTGGATATCGGATTTGAGGCTATTCAAAACACACCTTCCAATAGCAAGGTAGGTTTTGGGGGGCAAGTGTTAACCCGCCTTTTTACAAGGCCGTGGACAGGCGGGTTTAACTTAATCGACTGCACGTTCGTCGAGGCTGGTGTACGATGGATTCAGTCGACTGGATGGATGGATGATGCAACGTGCTTGGGAGATGGAAATATGATTGGATAAAGATGGATCAACTATAATTTGGGTCTAGGAAACATGGTTCGGCATGGTGGAGGTTCGGCACAAATAGTTCGTCTGGCATTCACGTTCGAATAGCATTCAAGAGTACTCGGCATACATAGAGCGTCCGACATACATGAGTGGTTCGGCATTCCAGGAGCACTCGGCATTCAGTAGCGCTCGGCATCCAGGAGCGCTCGGCATTTAGAGGCGCTCAGCATTAGAGATCGTTCGGCATGATGGGCGCTCGGCATTAGAAACTGTTTGGCATCAGACATGGTTCGGCATGATGGAGGTTCGGCATTAAGGATCGTTCGGCATTGGATGGAGCGCTCGGCATAAATCTCGTTTGGCATTGGATGGAGCGCTCGGCATAAATCTCGTTCGACATTGGATGGATCGTTCGGCATCAGGGAGCGTTCGGCATTGGATGGGTCATTCGGCGTACCTCACCTCGCTCGGCATTGCACCTCGCACATCCATACCTCGGTACCTCCATACATCGATACTTCGCACCTCCCCACATTCGGCATACCAACTGCTCAGGATCGGTCGGCATAATGAAGTGGGGTTCGTCTATGACCTTGATGGGCCCAAACTACTCAGGAGGCCCAACAACCTGGTTTTGCCTATAAATACAGCATGTGGGTCTCCAGATGGGGGATCTTCTTCTTCTCTTCTGCTCTCTGACATTTTTGTTTCCTAAGACTAAGGCTAGTCTACCACTTTGTAACAGTAACTGATTCTTACATCAATAAAAAGAAAACTTATGGAGTGGACGTAGGCCGGAGTTAGCCGAACCACTATAAAATCTGTTGTTCTTTACTGATTTCATTTTAATTTTAACTGTTCTTCATATTATTACTCTCTACATACATCCTATTTGTGAGCTGTGATTGGGATTTTGGTGCTTTCATCTAGATTTGGGTGTTAGTGACCAATTTTGGCGCTAACACACCCTGAGTTAACAAGTGAGGTCGTTAGATGGATGGGTCCATCCTCCTCAAACTTGGTTCAGATACGGACGAGGTCGTTAGGTGGACGGATCCACCCTCCTCGTATTTGTAAATTTATACTCCAGTTCGCACTTTGGGAATCTGGAGTTAAGCGAAGGATTGTCGTGTATCAATCCTTTTTTGAATTTGGTGTGATGGCTTGCCCCCGAGCTCGGGTTTCACTTAGCGAGTGACTGGTTGCATCACAGTCACTCCCTATTTGAATAAATCCCACCGTATGGTGGAACTTAGCTCTCTGTGCATGGTGATGATCATATGAAGTATTTCAAGTAAATCACAGCTCTGGCTCGAAGAGATTGCATTTTATTGCTGAAATAAGAAAATATGGCAAAGTCAGTTGCCTTATTACAAAACCTAATTTCGTAATGCAGAAACAAATTGCAAAAGGAAAATAAACTAAATGAATAAACATAGCCTATCATGTGTAGTAGCGACGAAGACTCTCGCTATTCTAGGCTCTCGGTAGAGTAAGACCGTCGACGGTCGATAATTTGAATGTGCCATCTCCGAACCTTCGTTCAATAACATACGGCCCTTCCCATGTTGGCTTCATATGTGAAGGAACCGGATAGATTCTTTTCAGGACGAGATCACCTAGTTCAAAGGTTCGCGGGCAGACCTTGGCGTTGTACAATCGGGCGACTCGACTTCGATATGTGGCTGCCCTCAGATCAGCTTCCTCACGCTTCTCATCCAATAAATCAAGAGATTCAGCAAGTAATATTGCATTTATCTTCAAATCATAGTATGTCACACGATGATAAGGTACTTCTAGCTCGACTGGAATAACAACTTCTGAACCATAAGAGAGGAGAATAGAGTGTGACCGGTCGCGGACTTGTGGGTTGTTCGGTAAGCCCATAAAGCCATAGGAAGTTCATCAACCCATTTGCCCCTGACCTTTTCCAATCGCTTTTTCAGAATTGACTTTATGACCTTGTTGACTGCTTGGACTTGTCCGTTCACTTGAGGGTGTGCAACTGCAGAGAATTTCTTTTGAATGCGAAACCGTTTGCAGAAATCTTTCAATTCAACACTGTCGAATTGGGTTCCGTTATCAGTAATAATGGTGTGTGGGAGACCAAATCGACAGATGATGTTGCGGACTACAAAGTTGATCACTTTTTTCGTCGTTATGGTGGCAAGAGGTTCAGCTTCAGCCCACTTTGTAAAGTAATCAACTGCAACGATGGCGTACTTCGCTCCACCTTTTGCCAGAGGTAGAGTACCAATGATGTCGATGCCCCATATTGCAAACGGCCATGGGCTGACCATTTGCGTTATCTCAGTAGGTGGGGCTCTAGGAATTCAAGCATGCTTTTGACATTTATCACATTTCTTTGTGTAATCCGACGCATCGCGATTCACAGTCGGCCAGTAATATCCGTATCGAAGTATTTTCTTGGCAAGTTCTTGCCCCCCGGTGTGATCGCCACATTCTCCCTCATGTAATACTCGTTTAATTTCATCGTGAGCAATACACCGAAGTAAAGGAACAGAGTACCCTCTTCTGTACATGACTCCATTCTGGATGGTGAATCGTGAGGCCTTCCGAAGGACTTGTCTTTTTTCACTCATGCGCTCCGGCAGGATTCCGTGCTCAAGGTAATTTCTGAATGGAGTCATCCATGACTCCTTATCGGGAACGGTTTCACATACCCAATCTGTTTCTACCCGGTCAATACTTGGGGAAGGTAGCGTCTCTACGGGAACGAGTCCCATTTGCTGAGCTTCACCTGTGCTGGCTAACTTTGCTAATGAATCGGTTTTCTGATTGCGTTCTCGAGGTATACAATAAATGGCATAATAATCAAACTGATTCGGTATTTCCTGAACCCGAGCTAAGTAAGCAGCCAGCCTTCGATCTCTCACTTGATATTCTCCCCGAACTTGACACACAACTAATTGTGAATCATAATAAATTTCCATAATGATAATTCTCAAATCTCCAGCAAGTTTCAATCCAGCTAAGAGGGCTTCATATTCAGCTTCATTATTGGTTGCATGAAAATCGAACTTTAAAGCATAACATATAGATTGGCCTTCGGGGGTTTCGAGTACAACTCCAGCGCCCGAGCACCGGTCGTTTGATGCACCATCAGTGTATAGCTTCCAGACGTATTTGGGAGATTCACTGGTTTCGGGCAAGTCCTCTGGAATGGTAAATTCAGCTATGAAATCGGCTAGTACTTGTCCTTGAATGGCTTGCCTTGGAGTATAAGTAATATCAAATTGGCTCAGTTCGATGTTCCACTTGAGTAATCTACTAGATGTCTCAGGCTGCGTAAGGACCTATCGTAACCGCTAGTCGGTGTAAACAATAATAGGATGTGCCTGGAAGTATGGACGGAGCTTCCTTAATGCAATAACAAGGCAATAAGCCAGCTTTTCTAGTTTCGGATAATTCCTTTCGGCTCCGGTCAATCGCTTGCTGACGTAATACACTAGCTTTTATATCCTGTCTTCTTCTTGAATTAAGGCAGCGCTGATAGCGTTTTCTGATATCGCCAGGTAAACGTACAACTTCTCATGATCAATGGGTTTTGACAGGATAGGTGGTGTGGATAGATGTTGAATTAACGCTTGGAAAGCGCCCTCACATTCCGTGGTCCATTCAAAGTTTCGTTTTCCTTTTCGGATCAAATCGAAGAAGGGAATGCATTTGTCAGTGGACTTTGAAATGAACCTGCTCAGTGCCGCTACTTTCCCATTGAGACTCTGGACTTGTTTTATAGTTTTCGGAGTCTCTAGATTTGCCCAGATCTTTTCCGGATTAGCTTCAATCCCCCGAGCATTGACGATAAACCCAAGGAATTTTCCGGATGCAACTCCAAAATGACATTTCAGTGGGTTGAGCTTCATTCTGTATTCTCGAAGTATGTTGAACATTGATTCCAAGTCTTTAATATGGTCGGTGGAAAATCATCACTTCACAAGCATGTCGTCTACATACACTTCCATGGTCTTTCCAATATGATTGGCGAACATCCGATTAACCCATCGTTGATAAGTAGCCCCGGCATTCTTGAGTCCGAATGGCATAACTTTGTAACAATAAAGTCCCAGATTGGTTACGAAGCTGGTATGTTCTTGATCAGGTAAATGCATTGGTATCTGATTATAGCCAGAATACGCATCCATGAAGGATAGGAGTTCATGCCCAGCCGTTGAATCTACTAGCTGATCAATTCTATGAAGAGGGAAACTGTCTTTGGGACAAGCTTTATTCAGATCGGAGTAATCGACACATGTTCTCCATTTTTCGTTTGACTTTCGGACGAGCACGGGATTCGACACCCATTCGGGATATAGTGCATCTCGAATGAACCCATTCACTTTAAGCTTTTCTACCTCTTCTTTAAGGGCGGCAGATCTCTCTGGATCCATACCACGCCTTTTCTGTTTGACCGGGACATGCAGCGGGTCAATATTCAGAGTGTGGCTCGCGATGTCCGGCGAGATCCCACACATATCAGAATGCGTCCAGGCGAATACATCGAGATTCGCCCGTAGAAACTCAACCAATTCCTCTTGAATTTGCTGGCTTACCTGAGACCCGATCTTTATCATCTTCGAATCATCATCATCGTCAATTGGGACATCAATCGTCAGTTTGGCCAGGGATGCTTGACTTTCTTTAGATTCTCCTTCATCTTCGGTTTCTCTTGGGTCAAGATCCTATTGGAATTGGCTGGGGTGCCCGGGCCTAGGCCCAGGCATTAATTGTCAATTATCAGCAAAACAGACGCAGAGAGATTCCTCTACGCCCTTTCCTTTCTCCTTTCGCTGTGCCTCCCGCAGCTCGGCAACGTAACAGGCTCTCCCAACAGCCTGATCTCCTTGAATGATTCCCACTCCACGATCAGTGGGAAACTTCAGAGTCAAACACCACGGGGCAATGGCTGCCCTGAATTCAGCGAGGGCCGGTCGGCCCAAGAAAGCATTATAAGGGGAGTCTATGTCCAACACAACGAACTGCAATATCCGTACTCTTTGGCGTTCTCCAACTCCCAACTCCACTGGTAGTTCCACTACTCCAGTGGGTATAGTAGCGCTCCCATTGAAACCATGGATTCGAGATTGGCAAGGCTTTAAATCTTTGGCTTCCATTTTCATTTGGTCGTAAGCTCGTTTAAACAAAATATTCACAGAGCTTCCACTGTCAACTAAGATCCTCTTCATCCAAGCAGGACCTACTTGAGCTGAGATGACCATGGATCGATAGTGGGGGCTTCGACTTTATCAGCATCTTTGTTTCTGAATACGATGTCATCTATCATCGTCTTCTGTTGTTTGGCCGGAGCCCCTTCATCAAAACTACTATAACACTCAAAGTCTGCATGCCTTTTAGAGCTGGCATATGACTCCATTTCCTTCCAGCTTCGATCGGCTGGATGGGGACCACCACTTATTGTATTAATAACCAACCTCCCGCCAGTTCGAGCGGGTTCCTCCTGCCTTTCCTGGTTTGGTGCATGATTCTGATTCGACGGGCCCGCACCTCCTGACTGCGGCGCCCGCACATACTGGTCCAACTTTTCAATGAGATCTTGTAAGTGACGACACTCATTTGTATTATGCTCATAACTTTCATGAAATCTGCAAAACTTCCCTGTTTGGACTTGTCTTTCCGTTGACGGCTTCGGGGCAAGTTTCTTGTATTGCATGGTATTACAGGTCTGCAAATACACATTTTCCAATGACCTATTCAATGGAGTATAATTGTCAAACATGGGAGCTCTACGCCGTGGACCACGATTTTGATATCGTTTTTTACCTTGATTTCCATTGTCCCTCTGCTGGTTCTGTTTGTTTTGTACATTCAACTGAACTTTTCCGGAACTCTTCCTGGATTGTTTAACTACGATGTTACTCTGAATTCCTTCCATGCTGGGCCCTGCGTCATCCTGCTTCCTAGACTGTTTCGCATCCTCCCTTCTCAAGAATTGGGCTGCCTTGGAATAGAAACGGTCCAATGACGCAGGTGGCTTCCCAGCTAACCAATTTTCGAACTCGGAATCAGGATCAATCCCCTTAGTCAATGCCATCAGGATATAGTTGTCATTGGGATTGCTTATTTCTGCACACGCAGCATGAAATCGCTCCAAGTAATGTCTGAGTGTCTCTCCAAGAGCTTGAGTGACACTAGATAGAGTATTGACATCTTTAGGTCTCGCTACGTGTATACGGAATTGTTCAACAAACTTGGTGGCCATCTGGTCAAAATTAGAAATAGATCGTGGCGGTAAACGAGTAAACCACATAGTAGCAATGCCCCCTAAGGAAATGGGGAAACTACAGCATTTGACTGCATCATCAGCTCTCGCAACATTACTTAGCCATTCATACTTCCGGATGTGTTGATTGGGATCAGAATTTCCTTCATAGACTGGCAAAGTTGGCATTCTGAAGCGCCGAGGTGGTTCGGCATATAATATGTCATCAGTGAAAGGGGTATGACTTCGGGAAATCCCCAGTCGTCATTAGTGAGACCCTGACTTTCACGGATCATCTGACGAATCATCGTCGGTATATCCGGCATCTGGATATTTGGAGCATGCTGTGTCAAGGTGTGGTCGGGTTCCACAGCGCGAGTCTGGACCAGACGCGGTCGACGGTCCGTGCCTCGCCTCCTTGGTTCAAAGTTTTCAGGGACATAAGGTTCTGGAGTGTGTTATCGTCGGTGACGATGTGGGTCAACTTGATTTCTAGCATCAACTCCTTGTACGACAGTGGTGGTGGTAGCAAGGTTGCCTGTGACATGGTAAGGAACGGCACCCCCTCGGGATGAGGGTTCGGTCTGATGAATGGAGGGTCCAGTCCTGGGTTGTCCAAGATTTTGGGCAGGTTGGTGTCCTGTGGCCTGAGTGTAGCTTACATCCAGCCGTGGGCATGTGGATCGGTGATGATCATCAGACGAGGCTGAACTCTCCGTGGAAGAATAAGAAGCTTGATCCCTTCTGGATCTTCTGCGCCTTTGGCGATTCGGCCGGTTGGTCAACTCTGTGTTGGCGTGCAGTTGTTCAGTAAGCTGTTGCCGACTCTGGGTCAACTCTTGAAGCAACATCTAAAATTCTTGTCTAGTGACCGGGCCTGATGGATCTGAAGGTCCGGTGGCATCTTGGTTGGATGGAGGCAATTGTACGGGATTCTGTCTATCCCGTCCTTTCTGATCAGCAGCTGTAGAAGCAGTTCGTGTACTCACCATGATGAATTGACGAAGTCCTTTCCTAGATCTGATGCAAATCTGAGTAGGATGGAAGGGCTTCAAGGCTTGAGAACTGGATCTTCTTCTTGGATTTATGCAATCCGGTATCGATAGGAGATCCAAGGAGCAGGAGAAAAATTGGGTTTTTTCTCGGTGAAAGCACCAAAGTGTTTGTACCAAAATTGGGCACAACACTCTTCGGAAGTTTTTAAAGAGATAAAATGAAGAAATTAAATGTAAATAGAGGATTATCTAACAAAAACTCCAGAAAACAGATATGTAAATGATAAAAACGCACAGAAACACAGGAATTTAGAGTGGTTCGGCGTGTTGCGTACGTCCACTATGAAATTGATCGCTTTATTGATGTTTCTTTGATGATTACAATTGATTGCAGCGGATTACAGTGAATTAAAGTTATGAAATTCGAGTATAACAGCAGTAATGGATTATGGAGTTGAATTCGACAGAGTCTGGGCGTTGGAGCGTCAAAAGATCCTTTTTCTGTAGGCCTTGGGGGTCTATTTATAGGTGTAGGAGGCTGATATTTCGCTCAGATCTCAGGAGACTTCTTCTGGCACGTGAGTGGGCCAACGCGACCGATCCCATGAAGTTTCGACTCGATCCGTGATCGATACGAACGTAATTCATATCAATCAGGATTTCATCCAATGGGGTCGAAATTTGGTGTGGACATTCTTCATCTTGTACGTAAGCTCATGTGAAAATTTCATAGCATTTCGACTTGTAGATTGCGAGGTACGATCGATACGAAGTGGTGTTCTTCGGTAGGCTGTTTCGTTCGAATCGATCTATTTGAATCGATCGCTTCGAATCGATGGCGGCACGCGCTAGCAGGTTGATGTGGCGCGTGTTCTTCGTATCGATCCACATTTTTTGCCGAGTTGATCGAGTCATTCTGGAGTTTTCGCCGTGTTCGTATCGAAGATCATTGCGTCGACCCAGGTTTTGTCGACTCAATGGATACGAACAAACCATTGCTCATGGGTTTCGAACAGAGGCTCATGATGGATACGAAGTAATCATCATCTGATGGATACGAACTAAGGTCATCTGATGGATTCGAACGACGACGAGTCGATCGATGCGAATAGCGGTTGCATGATGGATACGAACTAGCGGAACCTGATGGATTCGAACAAGCGCTCGCCGATGGTTACGAACTGGATGGATTCGAATAAAGACTCTAAGGTGGAGGCAAAGTCGCTGCCGCTCTGATCGATACGAAGATGATGGATACGAACAAGGGTTTAGTTATGGATACGAAATATGGGTTATTTCCTTCAACTTGCATCGATCATAACTCGAGCATATGAACTCGGATTGACTTGAAATTTGGAACGTTGGCTTCCATGACTTCGCTCGACGTGTCTTATCAATTGTAGTCTGATCTGGACTCGAACAAAATTCATCGATATCCATGGCGAACCCGTATGCACTCGATATCCGGGATGAGCGATCCTTGGTTTTTTAGTCAGTTCCTTGATATCGCGGCCTTGCCAAAAGGCGGGATAACAAATAGTATTAAACATTACTTGAATATGAGGGTGTGTTTGTGTTATACTTATATATATAATAATTTTGGAAATATACACGTACGTTCTCTCAGTACATGCCTAATTCTTAAGGAATCCTAAACCTAAGCTCTAATACCAAACATGATAACCCGCACCCCCGGACACATCGATCCAAAGCCCAAAAATGGATTTGAACTCGCATCATTCCAAGATGTACAAATATAAGGTTTTTAAGTTTTACATGATACAGAGATATATATAATTTTAGGACATTCTACACTTTCATATCTCACATCGAAAGGAAATAAATATAAATATTGAAAATAATCCAAAGTAATACAGTCTTAAAATAAACATGGTACATACAATGTCTAACATAGATAAAATCTTCAAATAACATCATAATAAAAGTGTCTAATATATATATATATATATATATATAATATGATGCATGAGAGAATGGCTAAATAAATGAATCTTGAAGCGCCACATCACCATCTCCACTACCTTTCCAAACTAATTCACTTTCTATTATGTCCTCCTACGAAGGTATCAAAAGTAAGAAAAGCAGGGGATCAGACAAAGACTGGTGCATGAATTGTATTACTAGTATACGGTGTTCACAAGCAATTAACTTCATTTATAATCTACATAACCTAGGGTGTTTATTTGTGTTTGCGAACTATGTATATATGTAAAGAACTACACGCTAAGGTGTAACAACTTGATACTAAGTTAACAGTCACCCTAAGTGTACTTTGCATCGAATAAACATCCTTTATGATGAACCACCAAACGTGTAACAACCCGTTGTTAAGAAGAAATAAATTAATAATTTAAGATTAATTAAATAAATGTTTTTTGAATTAATAAATATGAAATTATGACAATGATATGGAATATGATGGAAAATATTTTATTAAAATAATAAGAATTTAATATGAAAAGAATATAGATTTAGTAATTGATTTGGTTATTTTGAAATATGAAAATATAAATTAACTATATATAATAAAATGATAAGTTAAATTTTATAATAAATGATGTTGAAATAAATAAGTTTAGAATTTATTTTATAGTGGAAAGAATTTTATTTTATAACATTAAAGGAGTTTAAATCTAATTAGTAAATGAATTTAAATAAAAATGATTAAATTAATTTAATAAAATTATGGAAAATGATTTATAAAATAATAAACAAAGCAAAATCATGTTAGGGAAAAATAATGTAAATTATTGGGTAAGCTATTGGGTAGAACATGAAGATGTAAATTTGTTTCATGAAGAAAGAAAAAGAAGAAAATAAGTTAGTAACCAAACGCAAGCCCACTTTGTTAAGCCCAATCCCTAATTTTACTTCATGAAATTAGACTCTAGAGTTTTATTTTTCTGAAGGCTTCATCTCATCTTATAAATATAATCATATACGTTCATTTTTGGGTTGGATTCTCCATTTCAAAAAAAAGTCAAAACCCTACCCTCATTCTATCATCTTATAAATCAAAATAAACTCAAATAAAAACCTATAAATTTCCATATTCAAATTCATGCTTTGAAACAACATACTACACCAATTAGCTAGTTAGAATTCAAGTTTTGATCATCAATTTGAAGAAAGGAAGTTTTATAGTAAAAGCAAGGAGATGTTAGAGAAGTATTTGCATTCTTCAACTCACCGTGAGTTAAATATCACCCACTTTCTATGTCTATAGCGATACTGAGTTATGTGCAATGGTGATGTTGTGCTTGTGCATCCGCAATAACCCATTCTCTATAAAGTGAAATCCTCTGCCCTCATCTTGATTTTGAATTATATTGGGTAAATTGGTGGATATGGATATGATCGTATCATTATGTGGATGAGTAAGAGTGCATGCATCAAATTGTAGAGGAGTATAGGAAGGAGAGTGAGGAAGGTAGCCTTAATCGATCAAAGTAGGCTGAAAATGTTACGACAGCGGTTGTGGATCGACAGTCGACCGTTAGCAGTCGACCAGTTGATACGACCGATGGCACATTTTGCTGCAGATTTAAAAAAATATGATAAATATATAAATTAAAATTAAATTATATAAATACGAGTATACATTCTTTTACTAATAGCTAATCTAAGATGCGAAGATTATTGAGTTTTGATAATTATATAAAAGTTAATTTAAATGTATAATATAGAGGATAATATTGAATAATATAAATTCTTGTTTTAAAAATTATCAAAATGTTTTATGATGATTATTTAGTAATTTTAAACTAATATCTTGAATTTAATAAAGTGTTTAATAGGGTTTGCATATCTATTTGAATATCACTAAATATTATCTTAATTTAACAATGTACCTTATGTTATAAAAAATTCAACGCTTTCAAAATAATATGTAATATTATATATATAATTTCTTTTATTATCATTATGTATGTGTTTACATTTCTGGGTAACGAGAAATTTGAATAAATGGAGTTATAATATCATCTGCCATTTGACTTTCTGTAATATTTCTCTGGTTATTCGTTGGACTTGTTGCACAAAAACATAGTGTGATTGAGTGTATTTTATGTGCATTGAACAAACATTCGAATATCACACTGAGGTATGGGATGCCATAGTGATATTTATTTGATTATTCATTGTAAATCAATGTCACTCATGTGGGGTTCATTGTGTATGATATGATAATCATTGCGGTGAGTAATATTTATACGTACAACTGCGTATTGGCATATGTATTGAGTTGTGTGTCAGCATATGTATAGAGCCATGTGTTGGCATATGAGTAGAGTTATGTGTTAGCCACTGAATATAGATACTATGTGTTTATCTTTGTCCAACTTCTCTTATGATTCAAAAGTGAACCAGATCAGGCCAATATCCACCCTAGCAACCTAATTACGGTGTCATGCCCTAAATCTGTGACACCTTATACTATATAGTTATGTGCTATTATTATGTGTGTTTGCCTTTGTATCACCTAGGCTAGAAGTCTATTACCATAGGGGCATGTGTCGGGTCATGATCGAGTTGAGTCCTCGCATTGACGAGCACATCGGTGGATCTTGTCATTATACGAAGGATAGGTAACTGAAGACCGTATGAGTCGTAACAAACAGACACACGTGTGGCTCCTAGAGAAAGCAGACGTGCTGTCAGTCTCCCGTTTAGTTCCAATGTGTGTGGTAGACAGATACATACTATTTGTATTCCTATGATGATGAGTATGACTATGCTAGAGATTGTGTGTCTAAAGTATAGTCAGTCCCTGTATTATCCATGCTTATCTTTTAGTATTATATCTTCAATTATATTTCAGGGATAGCCATTATGTTATGAATGTATGGATTGATTTTGTGTGTGTGATTGTTTATCCACACTAGATTCATGATATTGGTTAATGTTTAGTTGATTTGATAGGCTAACTCATGTTATAATTTGTAACATCCCCCTACTTGGAGGCCCAAAACTAATGGCTACGGATGCTGTAGTCATCCATAGTTATTAATCTTCGACGACCAAGTACGGCGGTGCTAGATTCATTGATACACAGATCACAAGAATATGGAAAAAATTTAACAATTCAAAAACATATTTCCACATTCCATTCAAAACATTTCATGTTCATTACATAATCCCAAAACGTTAACTACATTCAGCAAAATATAATTATTACACATACGCCAAGAGCGACATATGAGGATGCCCCCTTGGTTGATCAGAGTATATAATAAGGCTAATAAATCTGCCTTTACATCCAAATACACAGCGGGAAAAGATAACTCTAAATAACTAACTGCCTCCTACACGTCTCCGGAAGCTTTATTCGTCTAAGAAGAAAACTTGAAAACCCTAAACCTTAAACTACTCAAAATCAATTGAGTACTCGAGAGTTTAAGGGGAAAACAAAAACTTCGAGTCAGACATAAAGCCTGGTATGAATAATAATCTAACATCTCAATCCCTTTTAGATATCTAGTGAGACCACGCCGCTTAGCGGAACGGGTTTTCCCCTCCATAGTACCCTAAAACCTTTATAAAACCATATATTGTGCTCTTGCATCCACAATGGTTAAAAACGCACATTTCAAAACATTATGATGATATGCATGCATATAAACATTTGGATTTCCCATCCCCGGTTTAAATGGACATCTTGTCATAATTATAGTTTCTAGGGTCACTATTAACCTATTAATTTTCATAAGTTTACTAATAACCTTTTTCATTACACATAGACACCCTGTACTATTCCATAGTTTTCATGGGGTCACTAAGAACCTATAGGCTCCCGCTAATTAACTTAATTAGTTCATGGGTCCCCATGATCCTATTAGTCATTCCAATAACTAATCCTCTTATCCTAGTTTTCATAGGTTGACTAGTAACCTATGGATTTATCTAGTAACTCACTTCTCATGTTAGTTTTCATGGGTTCACTAGGAACCTACCGATGCTTTCCTTAACTTATTTCTTATCCTAGTTTTCATGCATTGACTAGGAACCTAGTGACTGATGTCAATTCTTAATCCGGATATAATTTTCATGGGTTCACTACAAACCAATTAGCCCCTGCCAATTTTCCTTAATACATAGTTTTCATGGGTTTACTATGAACTTGTTGGTTACCACCAATAACTACCTTACCATAGTTTTCATGGGTTTACTATGAACCTATCTCCTGGACAACTTCAAAGCTTAAGCATCCTATATTTTTGGTCTCCCTGACTCCCTGGATACAATTCTACTCATTCAAGAGTTTAATCAATTTATATCCACTATTGGGTTAACCTAGCTGGTTCTTCTACCCATATATCCCCAAAATACAGTTATGGGTCCTTTATCATGTGAATATATTCATATAAAACATAGTCAATCTCCTTAACTTGTATTTTTATCAAGGCAATACTTCATCAAATTTACTTACTCAAAGTCCTTTCAAAACTCCTTTATTTAAGCCAGGAGTTTTTCTTTAAAATTTGTATTTGGGTTTTAAAACCTTTCGAAACCTTTGAAACTTTTGCTTTCGATCTCATAGGACGACCTCCTTCAAAAGCCAAAAATCCATATTTAAAACATAAGGCTCCTACCTTTCGAATACTTTAAAACATCTCTTTCGAAACCTTTCGACCATGTTAAAGTATTATCATATAAGTATAGAAGCATAGCTTCAAAATCACTTGAAAGCGCACTTTCGAAACCATTGAAGGTTACCCTTCGAAACCATTGAAAGTCCTTCTTTCGAAAGCATTGGGTTTACACTTAAAACATCATTTTTGGGTCAAAGTAAACATAAGCGAAAGCATCTCTTTAATTCAAAAAGTATTGGGGAAGGTCGATGGTGTCGAAACCATTAAAATATCCGGATAAAACAATTGAAGGTTAGCTTCGAAACCCCTTCCGAAACCATTACCTTCGAAACCCCTAACCCCTTTCGAAAGCATTAGGAGCTTGTATTTATAAAAACACTGAACCTTCCAACAACATTGATGTCTTCAATGCCATCATAAGGTCATCAATCTACATAAGGGTTTCGACTTGGTCGAAACTACCCCTTCCAAAAGCTTCAAACAAAATCTAAGTAACTCCTTCGGAAGCAACTTCTTTGAAACATAGGCGGCGGCTCTCTTTCGAAAGCCTCTTTGAAATATCCTTTCAAAACCATTGGTTTTGACTACTTCAAAACCCATTTATAAACAGGCAAGCGCTTTTCTTTTAAAACAAAATAAAACTAAGGAACCTACCCCTTTGAAAGCAACCTTTCGACACCCTACCTTCCGCCTTTCTCCAATCCACTACGTACCATCGAAATGATACCATGTGTGTTGGTTTATTGGTTTCGACCTAGAAGGTTTCGACTAGGCTGGGGGCGGAAGGTCTGAGTCGGAGGGACCTTCTAAAGAAGGCGGAACCCCTTTTTTGAGCAAAAAGGCTGTTTTTACCAAATAAAGTAAACTTTTTGTAACTAACTTGCCCACTTGTAAACACATGATTGGTTACATTAAACATTCAAATTATTTCATTAAAATTTGCTGCAATTTCTCAGATCTAAAAACATGCTAACTTTTAACAATTAAGCCCTTCCTAATAACAAAACAATTAAATCATTTAGGTCCTCCTTTCAAAATAATTTAATTTCCATACTATATCACTTAGTAAAAATCTCCAAAAATTTCAAAAATTTACCTTAATCATGTTATCTAACATATCAAAATTTCAGATCTAAATTCCTAACATCTTTTCCAAAATAAATTTATAAACCCAAATAACCAAAATTTTCCTTTAAAAATTCATAATTAGTTCTCCACGGCTTGGAAAATTATAAAAATTGAAACCCAACTCCAAAATCATGTTTTTCATAACATATAATTTTTCCATGGCATTTAAAAATCTTAACTTCGCTTTTACCCTAAAACCGTGTATATCTCCATTTAAACATCCTTGTTTAAACCATACAAATTATAAACCATGCATATCATCATTCAATAAATCATAAAAACGAATTTATCCCTTAAATCCAAAACCATATTATTATAAAAACAAAAGTAGGGATGTAGTGATTATTATTCACCTTAGATTGAATAAGGAAATTGAAGATTGATTGAGATTAATTTCTTCTAGCTTGAATCCTAAGCTTTACTTTGATTTTCTCTTCTTTTTCTTTCTTCCTAATGGTCGGCCTTGCTCTTCTTCTTATGGTTATAATTTTGTTTGTGATAAAATGAACATGTATGGCCTAATGAAAATGGTATAAGGGTGGAGAATGTGGGCGAAAATTACCCTAATGCCCTTATATTTATTTTAGCTAACACTTAACCATTTATAAGTTCATTTGATTTAAATAAGCACGACCACTTAGTTTATTAATCAACCCCAATCTCCTTATCTACATTATTCTGTTTAATTTATTCTAATTAAATCTCCTGAATAATGTCAATAAAATTAAGGGCGTTACATAATTCCTCACCTATGTGTTATATCTTACCTCACTATTTTTGTATATCATATTTTGTTATCATATCACTCTCGAATTTGAATCAAACACAGCCTTACCCATGTGTTATTTATATTACTTGGGTTAGTCCGAGACATCACAGGAACATGTACCCTCTAAGCAGCTAAACTCACTTAGGCAATTTGGGAAGGCTAGTAGTTAGTTATAGGATGATACATTCCCTATATATTTTTGTATCCTCATTAATGTATTTATTAGTTTGTATTTGATGATGTATTGTACAGTGGGCTAGAGACTATCATTTTATACCCCCTCTGGATTATGTATCATGTTATATATATTATATTTTATCTGTTGCGTTCTAACTTTGTGTACTCTAATTATATTTTGTGATTATGTATTGTTCTGTCCTGGAGGCACGTGTGTTTATGGCTTTGTACTGAGATCGTGTATATTTATGGTAAGTATTATATGATATGAGATAGGTACTGGTGTTAGTCCAATGAAATATTCACATGTGTACCACATATCGCCTCATTCTCCATATTATCTCAAACAGTATTACATAATGATATCATAGATAGTATAGGTATAGATGTGGGGTGTTTCAAAATGACTATACTGAGTAGATAGTCTCCAATATGAACCCCAAGTATATGATCTCGATGATCAATGTATCCTGCTGAGTATACCTTACAATGCTTAGACCCACTTTCCTTCATAGCATTGAGTAACCTACTTGTTAACGTTTGTTATCCTACGCACACAGCATTAGGCATATACAACAATGTCCAGGCCTAATTTCCCCAAAAACATCGAGTAACCTCTCGTTGGTGCTAGATATACTATCCTCTACGCACTGTACTAGGCAAAATACAATAGTGCCTAGACCCAATTGCCCTAAAAGCATCGAGTAACCTCTAGTTAGTGCCATATGCTCTAAAACATACAATCACAATAGAACCGCATGCCACATCGAGTGCCATGTCTTATAACTTCATTAAGTACGAACCTAGGACATCACCAAGCGCGATACTTTTTCCATCTCGTTGCATGACTTTATTCAACTCCATGGATGCCCCAAAGTCGAAGAAGTAGGAACAAGTCCCCTAATTCACCCTACTTGACTTGCATTAGGTCCAGGTTCGACCTGGGCATTTAACCAGCCATTTAGACGTATGAACTCCTATAGAAAATTTAGCTATAAGTATTCAGATGTCTGATGCTATTTTCGTATGTTTGACTTTGATTTCAAACGTCCAAAAATAAATCTTGACATCCGAATAAGGTCAAAATTGAACAGAGTCCTTTCTGTTTTGTTATTTCTAAAATTCAAATATCTGAAAATGAATTCAAACATTTTGATTAGGATTTCCAAGTTTGTTTTATTATTTGCTTTATTTTACCTTCTACGCAGATTCGAGTATAAACGCAAGGGTTCATTTTTAACAGTGTTTTGGGTATAATTCTACTTTTTTATACACAATTTCAACCATTAATTCTACAATTATGCATAACATTTCAATCGATTACCTATACCATATATGCAATCACTAATCTATTTATATTTCAAAATAAATGAGATTGATTTAAGGTAATTACAAGAGTGTATTCAGTTACTTTTTATTTGTCCAAAATCATCCTAGCTCTCCGTATAAAAAATTGTAACTATAGAATTAGAGATGAATTATGCTAGTTTGTCCTTTTTCCATATTCCAATAATTATTTTATTGAATTATCACCTAGGGTTTTTCCATCATTTCTACCCTTATATATTCATAACTAAAATTATAAATTTAAATAAACCCTAGATTGGAATTATCATTCCAATTTCAAAAATCATAATTTTAATTTAGGTAGAGTTATAATGGAAATTAACTACTTATTAATCATCATAACACATCATAATCAATCCATTCACCTCAAAGACTCATTCAAAGAAATTTCCCTTCTAATTCGATCGAATCCATCATTTCTCTTCTTTGCCTAATTTGTTGATTTTGTTTCTACTTCCTTCAATTTGGATCCTTTAATATTTGACTTGTTGCTTTTCTCTCTCCCTAATTTGGATTTTGTTTTGTTTTTATTTTGGAAACTGGAGAAGAGATTTAAGAAATTGGAGTTTAGGTTAAGAAGTTTAGAGGAGAAAGAGGAAAAAACGAATGTATAGAATTAAAGAGGCAGCGGCTAAGGTTTAGAATGAAGAGGAGTAAGGGTTAAGGTTCTAGTTATAGTTGAAAACTAGGGTTATTAGGTTAAATCCATAAATCACAATTTATGAAATCACTACCAAGTCTAGCTTCTGCTAATTTTGACTCATTTAATCAATTTCAACAAGTTATACATGCTTTCTAACTTTAGATGATATTCCAAATGCAATACAATAGGTTTCGAGGCCTAATCAACATTTATAAATTTACTATTTTGCTCTATTAGGTAAAATTACATTTTTACCCTTTTTAATATTATTAATTTACTATTAAAATTTCTAAGGTGTTACACTCCATTTGAGGTTTATATGGTTGACTCTGTCGATTAGACAAAGGATAAATGAAGCTCAGGACCGTCATAAGTCTTATGTAGACCGGAAGATGAAAGATATCGAGCTTGAGGTTGGAGATATAGTCTTTGTGGAGATATCTCCTTTGAAGGGACTAATGAGGTTCGGTAAATCAGGGAAGCTCACACCTAGCTTGGTTGGTCCATTTCCGATTACTGAGCGCATTGGCAGAGGTGCATATCGAGTTTCTCTCCTTAATCATTTCTTCAGTATACATAATGTCTTTCGTGTATCCCATTTAAGGAGGTGTCTAAGGAATATGGAGATAGTTTTGGAGTTGAGGTATATTAAGGAGCTCGATATTCCCTAGATTTGACTTATGTGTATCGACCTATCCGTGGAGTTGACTCAGTGGTACGATAGCTTGTAAGCCAGAAGGTTCCATTAGTGAAGGTGTAAAGGTCCAACAACCCCGATGGGTTGTACTTGGGAGACCGAAAAGCCCATGATACAAACCTATGCCGAGCTATTTTCTAATGCACATAAGTTTGATATGTTTTGTTGAATGTTTGTTTTTGATTTCGTGTTTGTTTAAATATTAGATAGTGCAGATGAGATAGGAATTAATTAGCTAAATTATAGATCTTTCCTAGGGAGAAATTACGAGAATGCAATTTTCTTAAGGAGTCTTTGCCAACCAATATTGAGGAGCCATTATTTGGGATTTTATAATAAAGGTTAAGTTAATTAAAATGGTTTTAAATAATAAAGCATGGATAATTTAGGGTAAATTTGGAAAATTAAGTAATTAATATTTTTATAACGTGAGAAAAATATTTATTTGAGTACACATTGCTTTTTATAATTAATATAACTATTTTTAAACCTAAAATGATTTTTAAAATGAATTAAAAATAGTTAAATGGTTTCTATAAAGTTAAATATTAAAAATAAAGGAGATTAGGAATTTATTTTCATAAAAGATAAACTTTTTATTTCATTTATATGGAAATTTTGGAATTTATTATTAAACGGTCCTAAAAATATAATTAAATGATAATTACTTAAAATAGGGAAAATTGTGAAATATAAACTTTTATAAAAATATCTAACGTTGGCTAAATACTAGTAGAAATAAAAATGTTATTTTGAATTGGGATTAGGATGTGGTTTGAGCTAAGTGAATTGTTTTACATATGAGGGAAGAGAATAAAATGAATTAGTGTATTGTTTCATGGCCTAATTAGCCTAAACCCTAACACAAAAATATCAATCCCGTTGATTTCTCTTGAGAAATCCAGAGAATTCTAAAATTCTCTAAATAAGCAAAATCTCGTGTCTTTTTCACTATTGTGTAGTTCAATTTCAAATTTCTAGTCAAAAATTAAAACATTGAACCCCCTTTCAAACTCATAATAAATAAAATGAAATCCCATAATTTCTCAAATCAAGATATGTGATTCTCAACATGATGCTACATTACTAGGAGCTAGAAAAATCAAGTTTTGATATATTTAGAGTTGGCTTTGGCAATATACAATAAGAGAGGAAGAAGGAGCGAAGGAATTTAAGTGAAGAATTAGCTTACTGCTACTTTCAAGTGAGTGATCTTCATTCACAAGCTATGTTTAAAATGCAATTTGTGAATGTATGAACACATTATTATGCTTGAAATTGCTCTAAACTCTGCTTTTTATTTGCTCTATTAGTAAATTGTGTTTGTACTTGAAATCAAACCCATTGTTGCGAATATGCAACCCCATTTATATGTGTGAATTATGTTGTTTGTAAGTAAAAATAGTAGCATCAAAGTTGGGTTCGATCGGCAAAGAATAAGTAAGAAACGGGGGAAGTCTGGGGCTTCAATACTCCAAACTCAACCTAAGCGGTCAATTCCCACATCACAAGCAGTGGATCGCTTATGTCTGGGTATTCGATCGTCTAGGCAAAACATAGAGTAATGAAGCTCCAAGCATTTGACCGTGCACGTGCACGTATTAAATTATTTAAAAATCAAAATAAAATTACTAACTTGAGGAGAAAATTAGATGTTCTCAAAATATATAAAGCTATTTCATGGAAAAATAATTATTTCAATTAAATATTAATTAAGTAAAATTTTTGATTTAAAAATGAATAGAAAATTGATTTTGGGCTTCAAATATTCATTTAAAAATCCTATGTAATTCTAGAAAATCATGTAATAATTTCTAGTAAATATTATTTGATTTTAAAAGAGTTTTCTATGATTTTTGAATGTGGGAAAAAGATTTTAAAATATATTCTATGGTTTTAAATCCTTATTTTTGGATTTAAATAAATTGGAAAATTATCTAAAAAAGTAGTGGTTGGGCCTGAGACATGATTTATGGCTCACTTCTCATCTGGCAAAAGAATGAAAAGTGTCTAATCTTCTTAGCTAGTACACGTGTTAGGCCTTTGTTATTTCTTTTGTTTTTTGATTGTACGATTCTCTATATTCTCCTAAGCTTGAAAGAGAGAGACTGGACTAGGTTTTAAAAGGAAGCTAGTGGTAGTGAAACCTGACTTTAGATTTTCAGGGCAGAAACTTCATCCAGACCTTATTTTACTATAAACACTCTCCTCACATGGTTCCTTGCATCTAGGGAAGTCACCATAAATTGCTAAATTAGATTAAAGACGAGTGTCAAGCTAGCATATGCATTACTCATAAGAGAAAGTGCTTGACTTTTTTCTTTGCAACTTCTAAAAGGTCTTCCATTTTCCTTTACAATAGCATGTGCTATCTTCGAAGAAAGGAAAAGCTTCTTTTAGGCATCCCAGAACTATAACCTTTCAATCTTGGATAAAAAGAAATTTCATACATCATGTCATTCGCTTATCTTTCTCCCATAACATAACGAGGCAGGGTGACTCCCATTTATCTCTACTCTATCTAGAAATAGGAGGATCAAGGCTTTAATCCTATTTTACCTATTGATTGGAGTCGATCCCTCTACTATAGGCCAGCATATTAATTAGGGTCAGGGGGAACCATGAATTAAGTTCAAAATCAAACAAAGTATAGTCGTTTTTTGATATCACTGATTTCGAGAATCTTTATATATACCAAATGAAATTATATATTCAATGTTGGATTTCGACCTTCATTATACGAAATTAGTGGACAAGATTGTGTTACCCTTATTTGATTTACAATCCAAAGGTTGGTATTTGAATTGCTTAGTGCTTGTGCTAAGGAATGCTATCTAGATCGATTTTGCTTGATGGAAACACCCTAAAGCTCATATGTTTGACATTTATTTGTTTAGCAAAGTTGTTTACAAATAATTTATCTTGACTTCCTCATTTATTCTGGGGGAGGGAAGACTATTTAAATAAGACTATCATCCCATGTACTTAAGCAATCATCTCCCAGAGTAAGGGAAATTTTACTATTAAATTATATAAAAGTTTTTGAAATAGATAAACATATTTTTCTGTCTTTTCTTTATAAGTTGTGTCGATTGTTTGACTATGTTTTCTGTGTAACGAGGAATTTGAATAAACAGAGTTATAATATGATATGGTATAGGGCGTTTGGTAATGTTTCTATGTTATTCTCTAGACTTGATATATATAATATTATTGCGCAGTGTGAGTGTAATTTACGAGAATTGAGTAAACAAACAAGTAACATCGGGTGGTATGTGACACCTAGGCTGGTACTTGTTCGGTTACTTATTGTAAGTAGATTTCATTCATATGGGGATGAGTAATACGAGGTATTCACATAAAAAATGTTGTGAGCCGAAAGCCGTACGTTGAGAGCCATAAATGTGTATATCTATCACTAGAGTACTCCTATTATTTTGTGAGGAGTGAACAAGATTAATATAGCATCCATTCTAGCAGCCTAATTGCGAGATCGCGCCAGGGAACAGTGACACTTTTGTTGTATATGGCTGAGAGCCACTGTTCATGTCACCTAGGCCAATAGTCTGTTACCATTTGGGAAATTATAGGATTGTGACCATTACATTGTGTAGTCAGGCATCACATTGTGCAAGATGGATACCGTGTCACAATGGTCATCGAGGTAACTTAAAACGGTAAGGTTAGCGTTGAGAGCATGTAAGGAAGGCCCCTGAAGCAAAGCTGAGAGCTTATCAGTCTCCCATCTGGTTATTGACGAGATAAAATAGACTATGCTTATTCACCTTTATGAGATTATTGAGTATATGGCTAAGCGTCAATATGGGTATTTCTGAGACTGAGAGTCTGTATGGAAGTCAACCCCATATATGTGTGTTACATGATTACCTATGAGATGATCTACGATATTGCTGAGAGCATGTCATATTGTGGAATTTGGCCCTGTGTTTATTATGCGGTTAGCTAAGAGCTAATCATGGCATAGCTGAAAGCATGTCATTTTCCTTCTTGGATGATATTTGTGTGTTGATTGACGATTAGATGTATAGTTGATCCACCCACTATGTTATTGTACCTTTTGAAGTGTTGTTTGTTTTACATTCATATAAGTAATGATGTAAATGGATGGTTTGGGATATGCCATTATATTTGTGATGATCATATGTTACACTAAGAGAAACATCATACATGATATACCATTCCAGTTAATATCATATATTAACATTTAGATTTTAGACATATTATGACTCGTTTATTATTTCTATAATACTCGGGTTGGTCCGAGGCATTTCATGACCAGGGACGAAGTAGCAAACTTGACTTATTTGAACACCTTTTCTAAGGCTATTATACATAGTAGGATTACGATCCCTTTATGTGTCTTTACAGCCTCATTTATGTATGTTAATATGATGATATATATTAGACCATGCTATGTATATCTTAGAGATAGTAAGCTTCAGACTTATATTATACAGACCTATTATAGCTTTTATATTAACAATGCATCAAAATTTTATCACTATGTTTATGACTCTATAAACTCTATGATCTGTTCTGTATTGTGCATTGTTCTTTCCTGAAAACACACATATTTATTTCTTTGTTCCAGTATCGAGAACGTATATGTAAGTTATATATGATTTGAGATATATACTGGTGTTAGCCCAAGGGAATATTCACATGTGATAGCCCAATACCGTCTCATTCTCTATATTACTAGAAGTATTACTTTATAATACTCTAGTGGTATGCGTATAGAGGTGGGGTGTTACGTTTCTTCTAGGATGGAATGAAGAAATATTTAAGCTTACGGGTTAAGCAATGTTTGAATTGCCAGCAAATAAAAACCGAACATCAAAAACCAAGTGGAATACTTCAACCTTTAGAAGTACCGCTTTGGAAATAGGATTCCATGTTGAGGGATATTTTAGATGGATTACCAAGGTCGAATAGGGAAAATGAAAGTATATAGATTATGGCCAATAGACTAACCAAGAGTGCACCCTTTATTCCAGTTAAGTCGACAAGAACGATGCCAAGCTTGATGATATTGTACATGAAGAATACTGTAAAACTTCATGGGATACCAAGTGGTACTATGATTGATCATCATCCTTTGTTTACTAGTGAATTATAAAAGATTTTAGAGGATATATTAGGTACCAAGCTAAAGATGAGTACCGCTTGCCATCTGTAGACTAATGGGCAAATATAAAGGGTTAATGAGGAACTTAAATATTTGTTAAGAGCTTGTGTACTGGACTTGGGAGGGTCATTGGGATACCACTTGCACTTGATCGAGTTTTCCTATAATAATAGTTATTAAACTTGTATAGGAATGACACATTCCAAAGCTATTTATGGAAGGTCGTGCAAATTGCTAGCATGTGGTTAGAGACACATGATAGACCAATTCTCGGTTTGGATTTAGTGAAAGAAACGACAGGAAAGATTGAGTCGATCCAGGAAGAATGAAGGAAGCTCAATTAAGGAAAAAGAGTTACATTGATCAAAGGCAAAAGGATTTGGAATTCTTAATTAGACATCATGTTTTTGTAAAAGTATCACCTATGATGGGTGTTATACGATTCGAAGAATCGGGGAAATTGGCACCAAGATATGTTGGACCCTTTTCTATTATAAGGAGAATTTGGAAGCTCAAATATCATATTGAGTTGCCAAATACTGCGGTAAGAGTCCATAATATTTTCACATATCTCATTTGAGAAAGCATGTATGTGATCCGAAGACTGCTATTTTAACCAACGCTTTTGAAGGACTTAGTAGTGGAACCTGATATGACTATCATTAGACAATCGATTTTTATCATAGATCGATATACGAAGGAAAATAGAAATAAGACAGTCCAATGGAATGATGATGAAAGAGAATGTACTTGGGAGACTGAGGATATGAATAGAGAGGCTTATCGTGAGTTGTTTCGATGTTTGATCTATATAGTTGTAAAGACTTCTGACTAATAGTTATGCTAGTAATTTTATTTTCAATATGAGCTTGTGTCACGTGTATGTATGATTGTTATATTTAATTGGAACTTATTGGAATTTTGAGGATGAAATTTCTATAAGGAGGGGTGCATGTAACACCCCTATTTTTAATACACATTATTATGAAAATTTTCTTAATGGGTGTTATCCGACATTTGAATTCAGTGATATCTCAACGGCTCTGGATTCTAAGTGATGAAGAAATGAATCAAGAATCTTGAGAGATGTCAAGATTAATGAGTGGATGGAGCACATGAGTTTTGGATAAGTTTGTGCTAGTCAAAACCAATCGTTACCAACCAACACTAGTAGGTACCGAGAGATCCAAGAAATATGGGTACCCACTTTGAGCTACTGGTGATGCTACTTGCTACTTGGCAGGAAATGATAAGTTTTGGGATGTGCAAAACTGGTCGATATTGACCACTTTTAATAGGCATTTTGTCAATGAAGATCCAAAACTTGATGAGTTAATCAAATATGAAAGGAAGACCAAAGGAGAAAGTAAGAAAAAACTCTCGGCACCAACCAAAATCGATCAGTATCGAAAGGTTTTGGTTGTAGATTTGTACACATTCTGTAAAGACCCGCAAATCCGTCTTCCGAAAACTCGACACCGATACGTCCACTGTACCAAATGTCGAAAAATCGAATGGCGAAAACGCGAAACTTTAGGGTTAAAAGAAGAGGTAGAAGAAAAGATAGAAGAAAAAGAAAGAAGAACCACACAGAAAACACAGAACAGGAACAATATCAGAATCTCACATATCGCAGTGGAACAATATATAATAGATAAATCAATAATCTTTAAAACAAAAGACTATATCAGTTTATACATATATCAATCATCAGAGTTTACAACAATGGACAGTTATATAAACTTGTCCTCATACAGAATACACAGCGGAATAAATAACAAGTACGATAGTACGCTTCGCCATCCAGCTCATCTCCAAAGCTCCAGAATATCCTAATAACATAACTCTAGGCTGCCCGTGTGGAAAATTATGGGCACCCAGAGTTTAGAAAGGGAACAATAAACTCCAGGTCAGTCATGGTGACTGGCGTGAGATCGTAAAATAGTTATTTTCGCAAAGAAAATAAAACAACTTCGCAATGCTTTTGGAAAATGAAACTACCATAAGGCCTCCCACCACACACACAATGCAAACGCAGAATTGGAGGAGATTTCTCCTTATGATAGTCAAAAATGCTTACTATGCAAAATCAATTGATATTATTATTAATGTCTAGTGGAAAACATTTCGAAAGTATAATATCAATCTTAGCCAACATACAACCATGGTTGTATGTCTACTATAGTTACTACGTTCAGTAGCAGGTTACCGCCACATTCCATAGCAGGTAATACAATTAAAAACCGTACGGGGTTCGTATTGTTTCTTTGGATTTCCAACAAATGGTCAGGCAAAGGAACTTCCTTATACCGAAATAGAAACGCCTTTGGAAAGATGCCCCGGATCCTAACCGGATCTCTGCAAACAAAAGGCCGACGCTACCTCACGCTCTAACCGAGCTGTAACTAGGTAACTAACACACGAGCTATGCCATCCCCCGGTCGTTACCGACCTTTATCCGAGGATCCTCAATCACAATGCAACAGCCACAAAATATAATCAACATAGGTAAGATATCTGGGATCCATACCATGATATCACTTTTTATCCAGAAGGAAATGGCATTCCCTAGGGGCGCTACCCCTACAAACCCTTGCCGCACATTCTTGTTTCGACCATTACCGGGTTGTGAGGCTCGACGAAGTCTCGTCCACAAAGCTACGCTTTTTCACAAAGCCACGCTTTTTCACAAAGCCACGCTTTGACCAACAACTGATCAACAGCACTTCATGTGCCACATTACCAAATTGGGAATGTATCACTAGTAACCATCAACTACATAACCTCTGAGCTCGTACGTCTCAGAGAAGGGTGTTAAGCTAAGAGAATAAATTCTCCGCCACCAACAGAAATGTATTTGATAGAAACCAGCTTTACATCTCAAAGTGTAATGTCAGACACACGTCCATACAAGTCCGTTCCGGGATCGAACGGAACCGAAGGCACTTCCAAAGAAGCCCTTGCAATCCGGATATTCACTAATCACGTCCGGACGTCCCATCACAAAAAGAGTGATATAAATCTCTATACCGGAGCAACTCGGTGCAGAGACATTCGACAGGTTGTCCTTTCATTTTCACAAATATCCGGTCTTCACACCGGTCTTCAAATGCAATCCATTCACGACGTATCAGTATTCGGAATGGGTTATATGACACAAAGGTCCTCTCCCGGCTTAACCGAATAATGAGCGTTTGTTTTAAAAACAAATCAAGTGTCATTCCAAAGGCAAAATTGATAGTCGGTTATTTAACTATCAACAACATTCACAACAAACATCCAATTTAAATAATTTTTCCCAAATTATTAAATTTCAAATCTTTTCACAAGATATATATTTTTCCACACTTCACATTTGAAAATCCATTTCAAATCGTATTTCACACTTCACATTTGAAAAATCAATTTCAAATCACATTTTCACACTTCACGTTTGAAAATCAATTTCAAATCATATTATGGTCCATTTAAACCAATTTGATAAATCCTTATCGATTTATTTCAAATTTACATTTCAAATTTGTAAATTTATTTCCACACTTCATCACTTTGAAAATCCGATTTCAAACCCTATTTTCCACACTTTTAAAAATAAATCAATATTTATTTTTAAAACAAATTTCCCTTTCCTTTACCAATTCTATTCGGAATTTACATTCCCAAAAATCCACTTTTACACGATTTTCAAATTGTTTTCCAAATATTCATTTTTAACACCAAATCAGCTTTCAAATTGATTTTTTTTCAAATTATTTCAAATCCCAAATCGAATTTCAAATTGATTTCTGAATTTACTTCAACACCGAATCACATTTCAAATTGTTTTTAACTTTTAATCCCAATTACCAAATCATTTTACAAATCGATTCCCAAATTTATTTTCAACACAAAAATCAATTTTTCATTCAACATTAAATAAGTTTTCATATCGATTCCTCAAAGATTTATTTTAAATACCCAATCAATTATCACTTTGATTTCAAATAAATTTATCTCCTTTAAAATAAATTCTTTTATTTTCCCAAACCATCAAAAATTCAATTTTAATTTCAGAAATCCAATTTCATTTATTTCTGGTATCCAACGATACCAAAAACACATTCGGCTAAATTATAGCTCTCAACAAATTCAATCACAGATATAATCATACACAGATTATAAATAATCAATTAAACAACATATGAAATCAATTCAAATGTTTTGAGGAATCCTGTTGGATCCCTCCAACCTGTTTCCCTGCATCCACAGATGTTAGCACAATACCAATTCCACTTCGAGGTGGAATATCGCGGTATATGGGTTTTATAAAAAATATCATCCGCTTACTAACGGCGCAATAGGGTCTCATCCGCTATACGAGGCGGGAAATCAATCAACCCAATATATACATATGCCAATATGTATATATTGCTATATATATATAGATAAATCCTACTATATCTAATACACATCCAAACAGTCAATCATCAATCAATAACTGTAAAAGAAAATCCACTTTCATTTGAGTGAGAAGATCTCACCTTTGCCTTTATTTGCAATTCATTTCCATTCTCGGCTTGATTTCTTGATTTATAAACCTTGTATAAACAATTTTATACATTGATTAATATTCGAAGTAATCGAATAACCAATTTTATTTCATTTTATAATTTAATTAACTAGTAATTTATTTTTAACTAATCAATTAAACTTCAGTAACTACCAAATTTTACTGTGTTATCAAATGTTTTACAACTTATTGTATATATAAACCTGCATATATTATATTTTCAGTCACTACAAAAATATATACATATATATACTAAACTTTACTGAAATATAAAATTGTCTTCCTGTTCAATATATTTGTGATAAATAAATAAAATAAACAAAATTCCTCATCCCACAACTAACGGTCTTCCCCTAACGAGTGCTTCCTTCAGGCGAACTCCTCGTGCCTTCCAGCTTCGACGAACTCGAGAGCGACCAAGCTCTTCTCAAACTCGCGATTATCGAACCCCCTACGACATCGAACACACGACTGTTCCAGGCCATTGCGAAACCCTAGCTCTACCATTGCCTCGACATCGCGACGAACAGTAAGACGCGGCGCCTCCTCCTCTCGATCGCCCAGCTCCGCTTGGCTCGCGATGCTCGTGAATTGACTCGCGAAACCCCAGCTTCGCCTATCCCCTCATCTTCCAGCCGGCCTTGCTCTCCCAATCGCGACTACATCGCTCTGATGATTCGAAGTAACTTGCCCTTCGTCGTATGAATAGAGAAGAGGAAAGGCAAAATCACGGTCCTGATTTCGATTTCGAGAAAAGCCGCATTTTTTTATCGTTTGAACCAATTTATTCGATCTGGAAAAGAAAATGAGAAGGGAGCATTTGGTTTTAGAGGAGAAAAAGAGCTCGCGAATTCAAATTGAACGAATTAAATTTTCTCTGAAATTTTGAGAAGCTCGGCCATTATTTTTATTTTCGAACGAGATGATAAAGTGTTCTGCTGTGAAACGAAATAAAGGGGAGGAAATGATGTTGGGGTGTATGAGGGAAGACAGTGATTTGAAGGAAAAAGTATCGATGTTGAAAGAAGGCAGGCTGAAGAAAGAATCTCTGCTGGGTTGACTAATTCTTCAATTCAAATTCAAATTCAAACCGTCCCGAATCTGCAACTCAAAATCTCGATATCCTATTGAGACGTGCCGCCAGGCGTTCGTAATGTTATACGCCTATTCCGAACACGATGGAAAAGGTTCCGAGTCCAAATTCGATCGTATGGAGAAGATAGCTTTTGGACCAGTTATAATATTAAATTATCAATTTCAATTCAGCGCGTTTGCTTATCGTACGCTCACACGACAACTCCAATCACTACAAAAATTGAAATCCGATAATAATACAATATTACGGATCCAATGGAACTAGTTTCGTCGAATTCCGAGACTGCGCCCCGGAACGCTATTTTTAAATATCGGTTAAACGATACAAATTCAAAGCTGAACAAAACAGTTTCAATTTCAATTGTGAAAGTTCTATTATCTTTAGAATTATCAATATAAATTTTCCAAGCCTTCAGATTATTTTTAATCTGCTTAAAACTGAAGATTCAAATTTTTACCCAGTTTCAATAATTAAATTTAATAATTTACTCGCCAAATTCATTCTGATACTTGAACTTCAAATTTAAATTATCATTCGAATATTTAAACTCAATTAAATATTCACATTTTAAATGTCAAAAATTCAGGGTCGTTACACATTCTTCATGCCTAGAAACTTGGATTTGAGTTCTTACCTATTCAAATGTGTACTGGCGACTATTATGGAGGATTTAGGCTATTAATACCCCTCCTTAAAAAAGGACATTTGAATCTATTTTTGGAGTTATACGGAGACTCTACCGTCTTTGAAACTCAACATTATTCTAGACTAAATTTGTTATAAAACTTGGGTGTAATTTGTAAAGCAATTTGAAACAATATTGATAGTGGACGTTAGCATGAATTCTTTGCCAAACCAGTTTAAAAATCTTGTCTTTCCTTATTTTCAATTTCGTTTTTGTTTAAACCGATCTCTTTTTTGTTAGATTTGGGTGTTTGCCCATTTTTTGTGCAAATACTTTTGGTGTTTTCATTGAAAAATTTATACTTAGGCTTAGATCTGCACTTTAACTTTGGATTTGGAGAAGCCTAAGGGTAAGATTTAGAAGAAATGGCTCCTAGGAAAGAGAAGATTACTAGATTTGGAGCTATATTTAAAGGGGATAATGAAGGATCCCACTGTAAAGAAAAAACAAATCATCGACTTGCTTGGCTACTTTGCTAGTGTTTTCATCTCGACAAGAGGTTGTGACAAAAGCTGAGATTGAGAAGATAATGGCTAATATGAACTTGAAGATGCTGCAACGATAGAAGGATAAGATGGATATTGGTGCCTACTAAAGAAAGCTCATCTTCAAAGGAAAGGAACAAAAGATAGGATAAACCTCTGGTGCAGGAACAGGCTGGGGCAACATAGTGAAGGATTGAAAGAGGCGCAACCACTCAGCGAAAGTCCAAACTGGTCGATACCGACCGATCTGGACCAGTCGGTACTAACCAGTCTATTGAAAGGGTGCATCTTTTCGGTAGTAAGGAGGACTCATAGAGTGATGGCTTGAGAAAGGATGAGCTATTGGTACCTATGTTATTGGTTTTTAAACTAATGCTACAGTACCAACTAGAAGGGGATGGAGTCCAACAAGACATCAAAGAGGGTCGAGACGAGTGATTTCCTTAGAGATAGGGGAACTTGGATATTATAGAACTAACCAAGAGCATTTTCAAAGATAAACACTCGAGGATGTTCATGAGATCGTCGTCCAATCATCCAAGGCTGTGGCGAATATATTGTTAATATGATTAAGAAGCCGATGAGATAGGGTTAACAGAGATAGAATGACGAGTTCGGTTCATTAGTAAGCCGGACTTCATTCACTGAAGATATTCTAGAAGTAAGGTATCCTAAGAAGTTGGTGATGACAAGCATACCAAGCTATAATGGCATGATTGACCCTAGTCAACTTTTGTTGAAGTGCGGATGACACATAGACAATGCCTATGCAACCGATATTGTCAAATATAGGTGTTCTCCCATTTTTCTTGAAGGGTTGACAATGATGTAGTTAGTTGGTTGGAGCTTGGTCCATACCGTCATACGATCAATTGGCTAGAAGGTTTATGGGATAGTTTCTGGTGCATATTGTTCAACCAAAAGATGCTAATGTCATTGTCAAACATGCATCAAAGGTCCGAGAGACCTTGAAGGCTTTTCTAAAGATATTTAATATTATAGTTACGGAGGCGAGCCACCCTAAGGATAAGACAGTGTTGATAGTACCAATGAATAGTTTTCACCCAAAGACTAATTTTGGTAGGTGGCTTAGTGGAAGGAACCGTCTACCTTGAAGGAATTCTACCATAAGGCATCTCATTTTTTAGCTAGATAGAGGCAGATTTGGTAATAAGGTTAGCTGTCGACAATCAGGAAGGATGTGATCTAGGGCAACATGGTTGTCAAGTAGAGTGGTTGCAGCGTTGAAAATGTTGTAGCGAATATCGATAATAACAACAATAAGCAAAAGAACCATAACGCTGGTGGTAAGAAGCAAGACACTAAGAAGCGCTCGAGGTATACTCATCTAAGAGACTACACAAAGTTGACATATTCTGTTGAGAATATCTATCATGTGACCCAAGGCATAGAGCATTACAAGAAACCACCCTCAAGGGAGGCTACTTAAGAGGAAAGATGTTTGGAAAGTATTGTCACTTCCATGAAACACATGGACACAATTCAAAAGAATGCAGACGTATAAGAGAAGTCATTCAGGATTTGATTAGAAAGGAGAAGTTACAACGGTATGTTAGAAATCCGCAGGCTGGCGGGCAGGCAAATAACCAACCCTAAGGGCAACCTGCCTAAGGGAACCATGCTGGATCCAATGGAGAGGGATTAAGGTAGCTATCATGAGGGATTGTGGTTAATATAATATCTAAAGGTCCATACCCTACTAAAAGAAGTCGGAATGTGATGGAGCGCTATGGAAGCTCCTTGAGGCACACACCATAAGTAATGTGTTACGCCATAAAAGATGGTGCTTTGATGAAACAACAAAGGACCATTGATGATGGAGTTGTTTTTAGAAACAAAGATGATGATGGGGTCGAAGCACCTACACTTGACCCGATGGTGATTCCAGCCGTAATTGGGCTGACGATAGTGCACTGAATCCTTATTGACTGTAGGAGCTTGGTCAATATTTTGTCTAAACAAACTATTGACAAAATGTGCCTTAATAAGAAAGATCTTTAGCCTTGTAAGCCCCGCATCTAGGGATTTATCAAAGAGGCTAGAGAACCAGTTAGGTGTATAGAATTACTTATATAATTAGGAGAAGGAGACCGCAAGGTGATGCGGCTGCAGATGTTTATTGTTGATGATGGATTCTTAACCTATAATGCCTTTTTAGGCTGGCCGACCCTTATTGATTTTCAAATTGTACTTGCTCCATAGTCCTTGACGATGAAGTTCCCTACAGAGAACAGAGTCAGAGCAATTCAAGGTGACCAAAATGTAGGTCTAGAGTGCTATGTTGTTAAGCTCAGAGAGGTGAAGCAACAAGAGAAATGGAAGAGCATAAAGAAGTCTCTCTACATCAAATCCTTGGAAGCATGGCAATTACCGCCCAAACTTGGCTCGGGTCCAACAACAAATTCTGAAAATCTATGGACCCACGAAAGGAGCCAGAAGAGGTGAGGGCGACCCTAGTGGAGCTAATGATTGACATTCTAATTGATGATGACAATCCCATAAAGTTTCTCAAAGTAGGATCTTAACCGAGATTGAAGATGATAAAGAAGTTGGCAGGGTTTCTTCGAGCAAACATAGACATGTTTGCTTGGACATAACCAGATATGTGTGGGATGTCGCCTAAAGTTGTGTGCCACTCATTGAATGTGAACCCAAATTAACCTCCTGTGAAACAGAAGAGATACGATACAGAACTAGAGTGATCTACTGCGTTCAAAGAAGGAGTGGATAAGTTGAGGGCAAACAACTTCATCTGTGATGCATTGTATTCAAAGTAAGTATCAAATCCAGCGTCGGTGAAGAAGGAAAACAAGAAATGGCAAAAATGTATTGATTATTCCAACTTTAATAAAGCATGCCGAAAGGACTATTTCCCTTTGTCGCGGATAGACCAACTAGTGGATTGAACAACCGGACATGAACTGCTATCTTTTATGGATGCGTATTCCGACCATAATCAGATTGCGAATGCACGTCCCATGTCAAGAGCATACCAATTTTATTATTGATTTAGGGATGTATTGTTACAAAGTCATCCATTTGGTCTAAAGAATGTTGGAGCCACTTACCAACACTAGGTGGAAAAATGTTTAAATATCAAATCAAACATACAATCAAAGTCTATATGGACGATATGCTCATGAAATCTCGGCAATCAGCGGATCACATGGAGGACCTTTCAAAAATGTTTAACGTGCTTTCGAGGTATAGAATGAAATTAAATACTCCGAAATGTTCTTTTAGAGTTGCATCAGGCAAGTTCTTGGATTTCATTATAAACTCAAGGGGCATTGAAGCTAACTCTGAAAAGATTAAAGCATCGAAACTAGTTACTACCTTGAAAATAATTGAAGGAGATGCAGAGTTTGAATGAGAAAGTCGCAGCATTGAGTTGATTCATTTCAAAAGTGACTAATAAATGTATACCATTCTTTGATGCCCTCAAAAAGGAAAAAAGGAAAGGATGGACAAACAAAAGTGAAGCCGCATTTCAAAATTTGTTGGAGCATATGAAGAAACCATCAATATTATCTAAGCCTTGGGAAGGAGAAGATTTGTACATTTACTTAGCAATACCGAATCATGCACTGAGTGCAGCCTTTATACACAAGGAGTGCCAGATCTAAAGGTTCGTTTACTGCATCAGCAAATGGTTCACCAGAGTAGAAAAGAATTATCCAAAGCTAGAAGTTGGCATAATGTTTGCTGATTGCATTGAGGAAGTTGAGTCCGTACTTCTAGGCTTATCCATCAAAGGCATTGACTGATTAACCACTTGGAAAAGTGCTACATCAACCCAAGACTTTGGGAAGATTGAGTGGAAGATCGAGTTGAGCCAATATGATATTACCTATCATCTTTAGAGGATGATATAGGATAGGTATTGGTGGATTTCATTACTGAATTTACCATCTGCGATGTCGAAGAAGAAGAAGAGTTGATCTAGCTATCTCAATGGAAGTTGTATATAGACAGAGCCAATGAACATGATTCTGAAGCAAAAGTAATTTTGATAATCCCAAAAGGCTAGAGGATCTGTTATGCTTTAAATCTATACTTACGAGCAACAAATAATGAAGCTAAATACGAAGCACTAGTTGCGGGACTCAAGATAGTGAAAGAATTGGAGGTCAAGACATTGCATGTATTCAATGACCCACGACTGGTGGTTTATTTGGTTAAGAGGGAATTCCAGGCTAAGGATGCAAGGCTCACCCCTTACCTGTCAAAGGTGTTGAAATGTAGGAAATATTGAGCACTGCACGATAATTCACATCCGTATGAAGGAGAATATGAATGCTAATTCATTGGCCGAACTGGCCAGTCCAAGGGATGTGCAACTATTGGGAATCGTGCTATTAGAGGTTGTGGCAACTCAAAGCATTAATGAGATGGATGTTGGTTGGTGTTTGGAGGTCGAGGAAGAGGAGTCATGGATGACTCTAATTAAAGATTATTTGCTAAAGGGGACTCCCCCAAGGGGAAGAAATGAAAGACGAAAGCTCTTGCGTAAGGTACGGCGATTCATTATGCAAGAAGTATTACATATGAGAGGATTTTTAACCCCCTTACTAAGGTGTGTTTCCAATGACAAAGCTAAAAGATTCTTGCCAACGTGCATGAAGGAAGCTACGGTGATCACGCTTGGGGACAAACTTTAGCAAAGAAGATTCTTTGATATGGATATTTCTGGCTAACTGTCAACCAGCAGCTGATTATTCTTGGAGGTGTGACAAGTGTTAATGATTTGCGAAGATTTCGAGAGCCGCATCTAATGAGCTCACGTAGAGGGTTAGCCCACCATTTGTGGTATGTGGAATAGATATCGTAGGATTAAATTAGCCCTAGAGAGGGGTGAATAGGGTTTATATTAAATTCACGGAATAATGAAAATTACAGCACAGATAATAATAGAGTAAATGGAGAAATAAATGTGATACACAATATTACTCAGCTTCGGCAAAACCCGCTTACTACTGCCTCCCAAGGTTTCTACTAGAATTAAATAATCAACCACTTACGGACCCTATAAACTTGCAACCATCGCTAACATGATTGTTCTAACCCTACGCTCAAAACTCTCCCACAACTCAAATCCCAAGTTGTAAATTCTCGAATAACTCCCGTAGTTTGAACCTAGTTAAAAACTAGAGTTATATAAATTTAAAAACAAAATACAATAACTAAAATGAAACCTTAAATACACAAATAAACTAAGCCTAAACTAAAATAAAAAGTGTGCCCCAATTTAAAAAATAAGAAGATGATAATTTTGTGCTCGTATCCTTCTTCGTTATGTTTAAGTCCGCTTCCACTTTCTTCTTTCATTTTTCCAATTAGTGTTTCTGATTGAAGCCGCTGCTCTTTAATTTAGTGATGAAATAGCTTCGTCTCTCTTGTTAATTAATTTTTGTTATTGTATGATGCTCTGCGCCTTCAATTGCTTCGATTGGTCAAGTGGTATTTGATCTGAACTTTGGTATGTATTATCTGATTTTAGTCTTCTTTTCTGCTCTTGAACTCGACTCAAATTTTTTTCCAATAACGAATAGGTTTCATAGTGATCAATTTTGAAAATCGAATCCATTGTTTTTTATTTGAAAATTTCAAACTTTGACTTCGGTATTTAAATTTGATTGCTGATCTCTGATCAAATGGCTTTGATGATTTCCGACTTGTTCATCGTTGATATATATGTTGAATTCTCTGATATATATTCGAATATATTTTGACCCTTGTTACTTGTTTTGATTTCAGCCCTTGACTTGTTCAAATTATGATTCTTTTTTTTTGTTATTTGCTATTCCAATCTTCTGTAATTGTTCTTGACTAATTTTGAGATATACATTGACTTGATCAACTTGTGAATTTTTGATTTGATGTTGCGAAGCTTTTGAGTATTCACCTCCAACCATGTTACTTTCTGAAACCTTTTTCCTGACTAAAAATGATGCATATGTATACATATATGTATGTGTGTACATGCTTGAATTGGTCATTTGCATGTCCCCTCCTTTGTGTGGCTTGCCGGTATTTTGCACCTGTTCACTTTCACTGTGTTGTTGTCATCATATGGAATCGTGAATTTGGGATGGTTCCTGATATGGTCTAAGTCGCTTGCCGCACTTGTTGAGTTGTCTGAAATTCACTCGAGTCAGTGGATGCTTCGAATTGTTCATGTCATGGGCTGTTATACTTGTATCACATTGTACGTGTCCTCTTTTCCTTGATTTGCTGCACTCGAGTTTGATTTGTGAATGATTTTCTGACATGTTGATGCTTGACTAAAAACCATGCTTGTTCCCTTGTTCTTTGCTTGCTGTGTACACACATACTCGTCTTCATTAGCAATGCCGAAGTTTTATTGGCTGTTGATATTTTGATATTTCTTTTGCTACTTTAGTTGAAACCGAACATTTTGAATTAGGCCACAATATCATATCAATAAGACAAGCACCGGCTTGGCTAGTGTTTGAACCAAAAATGGCACAAAACCCAGAAATAATAGTAGAGAAATAAAAGTGAACAAAATAAGTGTAAAATAAGTAAAAAATAAACACACAAAGTTTTATAGTGGTTCAACAAACACTTGCCTACGTCCACTTAATGATTTTATTGCTTATTTCTGACCTAGAGGCAGAGATTCTTAGGACTTCATAAAACTCCAATACTTAGAATTTCAGAGTTGCAATAATATAAGAAATAATAGAGCTAGAACCAAAAAATCCTGAAAAATGAGCCTTGCCTTTCTATTTATAGAGGTAGGGAGCTAAAATCTCGCTCAAAAATATCTCCAAGCCGTTATACGCGATTTAGACCAATTCTCTTCAAAAAGTAGGCGCTACGTCATCAAGAACCGGGATTCGATATCGATCCCCAGGTGGGAGTCGGTACCGATCCCCAGGTGGGAGTCGGTACCGATCCCCAGGTGGGAGTCGGTACCGATCCCCTAGTTGGCTAGATTTGTTGTCATCGATTCTTCATCTTGGATCGTCCTATGGTTAGCTTCATGATTCCATAGTTATTTGCATCAATACTAGATTATTTTGGTGTCCAAATGATGGAGTTATGGAAGAACAAAGTTGCCATTTCATGAGTTCGTGGAAATTGACAAGGAATGATATTGAATCATCAAAACAACATTGGGAATGAGTGTCTAGCATCATGCAAGGTAAGTAGGAGGAAGATGAACTCCTATGGAGGAGTTCTTGGGAGTCGGTACCGATCCCTAGGTGGGGGGTCGGTACCGAGCCCACACTTGTTGTAAATGAGTCCTCGAACTTTGGTGATGGACTCATGCCCTTGTTGTGATCGTGGTTCTACTTTGGTTTTGGGTTCCATGGTCATCCCTCTGGGCATATTGCTTTGATAACTTCGATTTGACTTGTCAGGTTCGTTTGTATTCTGCCTAGTCAAAAGGAGGGATAACAGCTAGCTAATTCCGCATCTCTGGCTTGATTTTTATGATATGTGATGAGTTTCTTGATGTTGTCTTAGCTTGAAGAGGGTACAAGTATGCAGCCATCACTGATCCTCAACGGTCACTGAGCATTTTTTCTCCTCTCTGCCTGTTGTGTGCATCTGTGCATGTTTCTATGTTACAATACATAATTCCTGTAATTGCACTTGCATTTACTGAACTGTTTTACTTGAGGATGTCTTTTGCTCTACACTTGTACTTCATGTTTCAAGTTTTGCCTTGTGCATGAACGGTTTGCTTGCTGGTGCAACATGACTTTGAATTGTTGTTTCACTCATTACCTTGAGTTCAGCCTAAAATTCATTGGTCTTGACCTCATGCATTAGCATATTGTTGAGCCGTTTAGCCTGACCTTGCATTTGTCCCCGCACTTGAATCGATGCAAGTGGGTTTTGTGTACATTATTGATATTTTTGGTGTTTATTCCAAAGTAAGAAAAGAACAAAACCAACAGACTGAGGCAAAGTTGAGTTCAAAACCATTTGTAATTTTGCAGTTTGAATTTGTTTCTTTTTTTCTTTTTACTGCGTTATTATTTGACAGGCAAAGAAGTTGATTGGAGTGAAGACAACTGATGCAAGAAGATAGCAAATCGTATTCGAGTGAGTGAGTTAGTTGTGTATGAGAGTGTGTTGTATGAGAGTAAAAATAATGTTGTATATGAAAGTGTGGAAGCTATGTTGTAAATGTATGCTATTTAAAATTGTAATAAAATAATATATTTGTTTAAATGAAATTTTGAATTGTTTATTTCATTCTGTGATATTGCAATGGTACTATAACAAACAAATTAACATGTGTCTGTTTATTGTCATTAAACAAAAATCATAACAATTGTATTATACATATATCATTGGGGTGATACCAATGTCGAGAGGTGGAGCGAAGTATGTGATAGTGGTTATGGACTAACTCACAAATTGGGCTAAAACATGACCATTTACTACGATCTCTTTGAAGAAAGCAATCAACTTTATGGCGTAGAATTTTTATGTAGGTTTGGAGTTCCGTGTAAGATAATCATAGATAATGGAACTCAGCTTGAGAGTATTGAGTAAAATGATTTTTATGCTCGATATCACATCGAGAAAAGCTCTGTTGCGATGGCACGTTCATGTGCAAATGGATAGGTGGAAGCAATGAATAAGATCGTCGTCATTAAGAAGTGACTGAAGAGAGCTAAGGGTAACTGGATTGATGAGTTACCATTAACACTATGGGCTTATCAAACAGCCCACAGTCCACAGTTGGTCATACTCCATTTGCTTTAGGCTACGGAACTTAGACCATGATTCTATCAAAGTTGAGGTCCCTTCTCATAAAAGTTTGCATTATGATCCTAATGTGAACGAGCAGCTCTTGCATGAGTCACTCGACTTGGTTGAAGAAAAATGAGAAGAGGCGATCTAAGGGTAGCTGCTCACTAGATAAGAGTAGATAAGCAGTTCAATGCTAAGGTCATAAACCACACCTTTGTAGTAAGCAACCTCATTTTGAAATGAGTATTTCTAGGTATGGGAGCACCTGGTCCTAATTGGGAAGGTCCCTATGTGATTGCATAAAAGCTTGTAGATGAAACTTTCAAGCTATCAATGGTCAATGAGATTCCAATTCCATGAGCATGAAATAATGAGCACCTATGACACTATTTCACTTGATTTTATTTCCATCAATAAGGCATCCTACTCATCGGAATTTGATGTAACAAGGCGATAATTGCCATTTATTCATAAATAAAGTAGACTTTTTGAATCAATACAACTGTATTCTTAAAGCATGACTTTGTGCTGCAAGATCCGTAGCATAATAAGATATTTTGTGTTTTGAAAACCAAATTTTTAGGTATTTTAAACATAGGTACTGACAAACTCCTTTGTTCCATGATCGAATTGTAGGAGTATAATCGGATTGCGAACGATTAGATGTTCGCCTTTGCACATCTTCGAACTCCTTCATTCCATGATCAAATTGTATGAGTATAATTAAATTAGGATCGATTGGACGATTTGCCCTTGCACATCTTATCTTTGACCAATGCTCGGAAATAGGCGAGGTAGGGGTAGTTGCCCTAAGATGGGCAACTAAGATACCAATTCCCAGAGATAGGAGTCGGCGTAGAATTGAACTTCCTTTCCAGGTTCATTATTTGATTATATCAGTGCCTGTGTTGACATGAGCAGGTAAACCTTGTAATGCATAAGTTTACGGATATTGAACAGCAAAAACGACAACAATTAATTGTGAATAAAGATTTGACGGGAATTGATGAAGTTCAAATGCCATATTGGATGGAGTGTAAAACACAAATAATTATAGCTAGGTTCCCTCAACTGTAGTTTGTTTTAATCTTAGCACTTTTTAATTAGTATTATTTTCAGTGTACTTTTGGTTTTTATAAATTTGTGTTATTAATTACCGTTCTACTATTTTTGTTTCCATTCATACAAAGTATGTATCCAAGTTAAATAACATTTTGAAGGAAATGCAATACAATTGATATGTTAACTAAAGTATGAATACATCATAAATTCATACACACATGATTAAGTAGATGTAAAATTGAACTAACAATCTCCAAAGTAATTTCAAATATGATTTATAAGATCTTTTTGTAGCCTATTGTGAAGTTGGGCATCTCAGAATGAAAGTTGACATTCCACATGAATGTTGAAAGCTTCTTTGACTATAAGAATACAGTCTCAAAATATATATAGCATTTGCCCTGCACCATCATATTAGTAGTGACGATGTTCTTCATCTATATCTCTTTCACGTTCAATAATCATATTATGCAGAATAATATATGTAAACATGATTGTGGACACCTTTTCTCGAGACCATAGTCGACAAGGATTACTAATTTGCAAATATGGATTGAAGGACGTCAAAAGCTCTTTCTACATCTTTTCTTTGTCCCTTTTGCATCACAACAAACTTTGCTTGCTTTATTGTTATCGGATTTGAACATGTTTTCACAATTGAGCACCATTTGGATAAATCCCATCGTAGATAATATCTGTGGTCACAAATGTTTTGCCCAAGAGTAAATGTCGCCAGAGTTACTTGGTCAAGTGCCAGATCATTAAATAAGCGTAACCCATCAATAACATTTAGGTCGTTATTAGATCCAGACATTTCAAAGAAAGCATGCCAAATCCACAAATCGTACGAAGCAACCGCTTCCAAAATGATAGTTGGTCTTCTTTCTTTACCGTTGTAAGCTCCATGGTATGCTTTATAGCAGTTCTTTCATTCCCAATGCATAAAGTCGAGACTTCCTAGCATGCCAGTGTATGCACTTGTTCGCTTTCACTATGTTGCTGTTGTCATTTGGAACCGTGAATTTGAGATGATTCCTAATATGATCTCAGTCACTTGTTGCACTTGTTGAGTTGCCTGAAATTCAGCTGAGTCATTGGATGCTTCGAATTTTTCATGTCATGGGCTGTTATATCTGTATCATATTGTACATGTCCTCTATTCCTTTCTTTACTGCACTCGAGTTTGATTTGTGAATGATTTTCTGACATGTTGATGCTCGACTGAAAACCATGCTTGTCCCCTTGTTCCTTACTTGTTGTATATGCATGTTCTCGTCTTTATTAGCAATGCTAAAGCTCTGTCGGTTGTTGAGCTTTAGATATTTCTTTTGCTACTTTAGTTGAAACCGAACATTTTGAATTAGGCCACAATATCATATCAATAAGACAAGCACTAGTTTGGGCAGCAAATTCCGCATCTCTAGCTTGATTTTTGTGATATGTGATGAGTTTCTTAATGCTGTCTTGGCTTGAGGAGGGTACAAGTATGCAATCATCACTGGTCCTCAACGGTCACTGAGTGTTTTTTCTTCTCATTACATACCGTGTGCATTTGTATCCATTTGTATGTTGCACTACATAATTCCTGCACTTGAACTTGCACTTGCACTTGCATTTGGTGATTATTTTTACTTGAGAATGTCTTTTGCTCTGCACTTGTACTTCCTATTTCTGGTTTGTCCTTATGCATGAACTGTTTTCTTAGTGGTGCAACATGATTTTGAATTGCTGTTTCACTCATCGCTTGTACTTCCTATTTCTGGTTTGTCCTTATGCATGAATTGTTTTCTTAGTGGTGCAACATGATTTTGAATTGCTGTTTCACTCATCACCTTGAGTTCAGCCTAAAATTCATTGGTCTTGACCTCGTGCATTTGCATATTATTGAGCTGTTCGGCTTAGCCTTCATTTGTCCCCGCACTTGAATCGATGCAAGTAGGTTTTGTGTACATTAGTGATATTTTTGGTGTCTATTCAAAGTATGAAAAGAACAAAACCAATAGATTGAGGCAAAGTCGAGTTCAAAATCATTTATAATTTTGCAGTTTGAATTTGTTTCTTTTTTTCATTTTTTCTTTTTACCGCATTATTATTTGACAGGCAAAGCAGTTGATTGGAGTGAAGACAGCTGAAGCAAGAAGATAGCAAATCGTATTCGAGTGAGTGAGTTAGTTGTATATGAGAGTGTGTCATATGAGAGTGAAAAATAATGTTGTATATGAAAGTGTGGAAGCTATGTTGTAAATGTGTACTATTTAAAATTGTAATAAAATAATATATTTGTTTAAATGAAATTTTGAATTGTTTATTTCATTCTATGATATTGCAACGGTACTATAACAAACACATTAACATGTATTTGTTTATTATCATTAAACAAAAATCATAACAATTGTATTATATAGAAATCATTGGGGTGATACCAATGTCGAGAGGTGGAGCAAAGTATGTGATAGTGGTTATGGACTAACTCACAAATTGGGCTAAAACATGACCATTTACTATGATCTCTTTGAAGAAAGCAATCAACTTTATGGCGTAGAATTTTTGTGAAGGTTTGGAGTTCCGTGGAAGATAATCATAGATAATGGAACGCAGCTCGAGAGTGTTGAGTAAAACGAATTTTATGCTCAATATCACACTGAGAAAAGCTCCGTTGCGATGGCAAATTCATGTGCAAATGGATAGGTGGAAGCAATGAATAAGATCGTCGTCATTAAGAAGCATTGAAGAGAGCTAAGGGTAACTGGATTGATGAGTTACCATTAACACTATGGGCTTATTAGACAACCGACAATCCGCAGCTGGTCATACTCCATTTGCTTTAGCCTACGGAACTTAGGCCATGATTCTATCGAAGTTGAGGTCCCTTCTTAGTTCTTATAAAAGGTTGCATTATTATCCTAATGTGAACGAGCAGCTCTTGCATGAGTCACTCGACTTGGTTGAAGAAAAACGAGAAGAGGCTGATCTAAGGGTAGCTGCTCACTAGATAAGAGTAGATAAGCAGTTCAATGCCAAGGTCAGAAACCACACCTTTGCAGCAAGCGACCTCATTTTGAAATGAGTATTTGTAGGTATGGGAGCACCTGGTCCGAATTGGGAAGGTCCCTACGTGATTTCATAGAAGCTTGCAGATGAAACTTTCAAGCTATCAACAGTCAATGAGATTCCAAATCCATGAGCATGAAATAATGAGCACCTATGACACTATTTCACTTGATTTTATTTCTGTAAATAAGGCATCTACTCATCAGAATTTGATGTAACAAGGCGATGATTGCCATTTATTCATAAATAAAGTTGACTTTTTAAATCAATACAACTGTATTCTTAAAGCATGACTTTGTGCTGCAAGATTCGTAGCACTATCAGATATTCTGTGTTTTTAAAACCAAATGTTTAGGTGTTTTTAAGATAGGTAATGACGAACTCCTTTGTTCCATGATTGAATTGTAGAAGTATAATCAGATTGCGATCGATCAGATGATTCGCCCTTGCACATCTTCGAACTCCTTCATTCCATGATCAAATTGTTGGAGTATAATCGAATTAGGATCGATCGGATGATTCGCCCTTGCATATCTTATCTTTGACCAATGCTCGGAGATAGGCAAGGTAGGGGTAGTTGCCCTAAGATGGGCATCTAAGATACCAATCCCAGAGATAGGAGTCGACGTAGAATTGAACTTCCTCTTCAGGTACATTATTTGATTATATCGGTGCCTGTGTTGACATGAGCAGGTAAACCTTGTAATGCATAAGTTTGCGGATATTGAACAACAAAAGTTGGATATTGAACAACAACAATTAATTGTGGATAAAGATTTGACTGGAATTGATGAAGTTCAAATGCAATATTGGATGGAGTGTAAAACACAAATAATTATAGCTAGGTTCTCTCAACTATAGTTTGTTTTAATCTTAGCACTTTTTAATTTGTATTATTTTCAGTGTACTTTTGGTTTTTATAAATCTGTTGTATTTGGTTATTAATTACCGTTCTACTGTTTTTGTTTCCATTCATATAAAGTGTGTATCCAAGTTGAATAACATTTTGAAGGAAATGCAATATAACTGATATGTTAACTAAAGTACGAATACACCACAAACATACACAGATGATTAATTAGATGTAAAATTGAACTAACAATCTCCAAAGTAATTTCAAATATGATTTATAAGATCTTTTTGTAGCCTATTGTGAAGTTGGACGTCTCATAATGAAAGTTGACATTCCACATGAATGTTGAAAGCTTCTTTGATTATAAGAATGTAATCTCAAAATATATCTAGCATTTTCCCTGCACCATCATATTCGTAGTGACGATATTTTCACAGTAAACATGATTGTGGACATCTTTTCTCGATACCATAGACGACAAGGATTACTAATTTGCAAATATGGATTGAAGGACGTCAAAAGCTCTTTCTACGTCTTTTCTTTGTCCCTTTTGCATCACAGTAAACTTTGCTTGCTTTATTGTTATCGGATTTGAACATGTTTTCACAATGATGCTCCACTTGGATAAATCCCATCGTAGATAATATCTGTGGTTACAAGTGTTTTGCCCAAGAGTAAATGTTGCCAGAGTTACTTGGTCAAGTGCCAGATCATTAAATAAGCGTGACCTATCAATAACATTTAGGTCGTTATTAGATCCAGGTATTTTGAAGAAAGCATGCCAAATCCACAAACCGTACGAAGCAACCACTTCCAAAATGATAGTTGGTCTTCTTTCTTTTCTGTTGTAAGCTCTATGGTATGCTTTATGGCAGTTCTTTCATTCCCAATGCATACAGTTGAGACTTCCTAGTATGCCAGGCTATCCTCTACTCTCGTGCATTTCTCTAATCCATACAACATCATTCTTATTCAAAGATCTAAGGTGCTTAGTGCCATAAACGTCTACCACAAATTGACAAATTTATCGAGAGTTTTTAGTGCAGTACTCTCTGCAATCTGATATGCACCATCCGGTGCATCTGCGAGGGGTCATAAGCTAACATCCTTCACATGACAATAATTTTTTATTCACCGCTAAGACCCTGCGTTTTTGAAGCATTTGGCTTGTGAATAAAGTATCTATTGTTGTTTTGAATACTTGTCAAAATTCTCAAGAATAGATCTCTTCTCATTTGATATCTTCTTCTAAACATATGATCCATACGTGCAATTTGGATTAAAGTAGTCTTACACGAGAATTTTATGAAAGACAAATTGATTACAATTTATATATTCGCGATTGATGACAGATCCACCATGTTTTCTAGATGTAGAACCATAAGCTTCATGCCATAGGTCTACTATTTCTTGCATTTCTACGGCTTCCTCTCGTAGGATATCTTCCTTTTCGGAATAACTATCGAACGTCATAACATATTTGAGGAAAGATGAAGTATCCATTTTAGTATTTAATTTTATGCCGAGGGAGAAAGAATGAAGTTTATAATGCGATATTTGGGATGAATGTTGAAGTAGTCCTAATGTAAGTGAATTGGTATGTGCATAGCAACATGGTATGGGTAGACAACATTATTTTAGAGTGTTGTCAACTCAACTATCGCAGATTGACATGAGTGAACTATATCATTTCAAAGTGTTGTCAACTCAAATGTAGTAGACTGGCACGAGTGAAAAACATTAATTCAGAGTGTTGGATAACATTATTTCAGAGTGTTGTCAATTTAATTGTAGCAGACTGGCATGAGTGGACAACATTATTTCAGAGCGTTGTCAACTCAACTTTAACAAATAGCAGACAAAGAATTGCATTTAAACGAAAGGATATATGATGAATTACATTGTAGTTATAGAAAACATTACATGATTAATTGCATAAATACAAACGAACTAATAACTACGTGAATAGAAGGTGATCTTTTAAGCCGTACGATCTCATTCCTTAAGTTTGAGGCTAATTGTTCAGCTCTTCCAGGGAGCGGTAAGTTGAGCCAATAATGAATCCCACACCGACCTACGAGACATTTATAGAAATGACGTCCGATGTCTATACCAACTGTTGTCGCTATATCAATTTTAGCTTCAAGACCACATTGCAGAAAAAGATGTTGAGTCTCGCCTCTTCGACAAGAGTTGACTTCCGCTCATAAACCATTGCTAGACTTATTTGATTTTGTAGTAAATTCAATCCCCTTTGCGATTTTGTTATATAGTCAACTTCATGTTGAGGCAAAGCATCGACGATCAACTCGTGAAATCCACATCTGTAGTATTGACACCTTGATAACGACATCCAACGTCAGAACCATATTTTATAACAGCTGCTGGAGTTTCATATGTACAGAACCAACAGATTGTTGGCGAGTCCTCCCCCTTCATGTTGTTGTTGACGCGTTATCTCTGCTCTTGTTGGTCGTAGAGGATAAGGGGTTGCACAAACATTCGTTGACATTACATGGTAAATGAATTTAGTTTTTTCTTGTATAAACTTAAGAAGTGATTTTGAAGTAAGGAACATCAATAGTGATATCTATAGGATTTTGAAATTCACAATGGTCATATGATGGATTTAAAACAGAATTTAAAAGAGAAATTATGAAAAAGGAAGGGACTGAGCGCAACTTTTATAAGAGTCCAATCTCGAACGTCTATTTAGTAGACGTTCAATGTTTGGACGTCTATTAAATAAGTGTTCAAAAGATGTTTATTTAATAGACGTTCATGCTCTGGGCGTTTATTTAATAAACGTTTAGACATTTGACGTCCATTAAATATACGTCTACATGTACGTTTTTGAATCGGCTGAATATCGAGCTAACGATGCTCTTGGAGTTTAGGAAAAATAATTAAAGTGCGTCCCATTGTCAAAGGCGAAGCGCGTTACTCGTAATCATAATTGCAATTAGCAGGCTTCCACCAGAAGCTAAAACCTCTTCTTGCCGCCTAAGGGGTTTCATTCTTAAACAACCAACCAATAAATGAAACTCGAACCCTATTTTTTCAAATAACATGTCACAAAATTCCGACTTTCAAATTCAAAATGGTTATCGAAGAAGAAGAGTACGAAGTCGGTCGTGTCTCTTCAGACTCTGACGTGTCTAATGACGAGGACGAGGACGAGGACTACGGAGGAGAAGTCGATGGTGAATCTCGATCAAGTGGCGACGATAGAAAGTCGCAAAATGTCGACGCTCTTCTTAGGTATAGTTAGTTTTGATGAAAGCTTTAATTTTTAAGGTTTAATTCGTTGGTGTTGAGTGATTTTTTTGTTGAAGTTCATGCCAATATTCAATTAAAAATAGCATAACAAAACTCATGGTCTGCAACCTAAAGGCCACGTCTATTACGACCCCATTAACTACCCTTCACCTCCACTGATAAAATTTAGAGTTGTTAAGATAAATTTGCCCTCCCTCTCTCTGGTTGAAGTAGCATTAATACCGAACTAAACATAATACAACTAGCCAATCTGTTTTTCAAAATATATGGAAGAAGAAGATAGCTTTAAAAAATCCATGTTAGTTATACTTCATTGAAACTAAAAAAACATAACCAAGGTTCTCCAGTTTCTTTATCTAAGATTGATCAGGAGCCCATAGTTAAGCATGTACAAGTATATTGGACTATCATCAAATTCCAGTTAAAGCTCCATAAAAACCCATTAAATACCAAATTCAAGCTGAAGAGAAAATCAATAGAAGAAAAGAAGACAAACCGAGATAACGAACCTTAACTATCAAACACAAATAACTTAGCTTTAACACCACAATAACAATAACAAGGTCAGTTAAATCACGAACTGTTGTCCAGTCTTGCGACCGAGCCATATTCAGATGAATCAGATCGGTCAAATAGAAAAATTACCATGTATGAATCAAGAGCGATGATTGCGGAACTCAGATATCAAACAAGATCAAGAGATGGAGCCATCAACTCCCCAGATCACTCTAAGAACCAAAACCCGAGAATCGAGTTAAGTCATGGATCGGTACCGACCCCTGAGCATGGATCGGTACCGACCCCTGAGCATGGATCGCTAACAGTCCGTAACACTTGCCCATATTTATTGCCTGACTCGTGCCACACCAAGCAAGGATAATTGTTAGATGGTACAAGCCAAAAGGGATGGTTTGCCCTGTGTTCTTGGCCTAAGCAATCAGTGGATAAGTTGAATGCCTTTGCCCAACCTCTAAACCAAAAATTCACTCAAATTCAAGCGCACAACAATGCAACCAAAATATTGAAGACGAAGGTACAAACCAATCAAACGTTCATAAGAGGAAAATCAAGACCCAGAAAGTAGGTTCATGGATAGGTACCGACCCTTGAATGTTGGTAATCTGGCCATGATCCCCTGAAAGCAGCTCCTACATGACTTGAGAAACGTAGGCAAAAGCGTGTGTTAGAGGTTTCCGGCGATCTGCAGCTATAAATAAAGGAGGGACATTGTTTTGAGGACTTTGGGTTCATTTAACAAACTTCTGCATTATCTCTGTAATCTCACGGATCATCACGGATCCATAAGAATAATTTTGTAAAAACCGGATAGAAACTTCAACAAAGTTTAAGTGGACATATGTTTCTAATTAGCCGAACCACTATAATTGCTATGTATTCTTATTTTCCTCGTTTTCAATTTATTTTCTTCACTTTATTCTCTGCTATTGATCTTTGGGTGCTTGTGTCAACTTTTGGCATAAACACGAACATAGATTCTTGTGCTAATTTTTTGTTTCGTTACTTTACCCAGATAGCTTTAATTAAAAATTGTGGTACCGGAGTTGTTATGTAATGATACAGGAACGCCACAGATCTAAGATTCAATTAGTTAATGATTTCCTTCTTTTAAATTGAATTTTTATGGTAAAAAAAGAAAAAAAACAAAGCTGTGAAACTCTAGCTGATTTTGTTATTTGCAAGATGACTAAATCTGGAATAAATCAGGATGGATATAGAAATATATGAGGTATCGATATTTTTTGTGAAGAAATGGGGCATGTAAGGAAAATAACGGGGTGTTAATAGTTTCTGCTCAACCCAAAAGGAAAATTATATACTTTAAACTTTCTGCAAACAACATAAATAACATAGACTGTTGTAGTTCCTCAGTTTTCTGTAAACTCTGCCTTTTCTCCTTCCCCCCTTTCAAAATTCCTGCTCTTGGATGACACATAAGGCTTAATGTGGCTGTGAGGAACACCTGGTGCTGGTTAAAAGTCAAACTTTAAATATTAAATGAACGTCGCAAGATTATTCAATAAATAAACTGGGCACTTATACCATCGCACATAAGGCTTGTTCAATATTTTCCATAGTAAATCCATCAGTCAAAAAAGAAAGATGGACGCTCAGCTAGATGCGAGTTGGAATATAATAGACTAGCAACAGTCAAGGCCCATAAAGTTGGAGTGTCTCAGAATAACAAAAACCATGGCACATGAAGCGGGAATGACCATAAAAATCTAAAAGCTTAGAATATACCTGGGCAGCAGAGTGCCATGCCCCTTAAGAAATAGTTGCACCATCAAATATAAAAGCCATAAGCATTCTAAAATGCAGAAAACCTCGTAAAAGCTAGGAGCCATGTAACGATAGAAGGTCAGATGAGCAAAATTCCATTGGCTAACATGCATCAAACCAGATCTTATCAGTGCTGTTAAAGCAGAAATATGCAACCAAATTTTCTAACCAAAGATTAAAAGATGATAAGAACTATCTTGTAAATTGTTAAGATACGTCTGCTAACGTCAATTTTAAAATATATTTCCAACTACCATGATGATGCACTATCGAAATATAATAATATCTCCGATATAATGATAACCCTTCTTTTACATATGCACTCAATGATTCAGCCCTTTGTTGCGTATTAAACAATTACTATGACAAAAATATCAATATACAAAGAGGATTTAGTGCTTTTGTTAATAACCAGCTATGGAGTAAGAGTATTTGTGTCCTTTTATCTTTCATTCAATGAATCATCTCTTACAGTGTAATGCTATAATATTCGGTAGAATTTATGTACAAGATCCATTATAAATCCTTCAATCTTGCCATGCACTTGATGCACACATGACTCGTCTGACTATTATAAAAATGTCAAGTTTGAACGGTCATTGTTGACTCAGTAGAATAGATTTGGTTAGAAAACGTACTTAAGTATCTAAAAGAAACACAGTCCTATCTGTAAGCGCAATCTCATCGTTTGTCGCTCTACTGCGCTCGATGAAAGAGTGCACGACTCACGGTTGCACACTGTGTTAATGGGTTTTGGATCAATCAATCCAATTTTGCAGCTAGGTTTCTTAGAGTGACGGAGCACAAAGATATTAGTTATTTTAGTGAAACTTTTGCCGTATAAGATATAGAAGTGCTATCTAAACTGTTTTATTTTTCTTCTTACTACAGTGTTGACCACAAAAATTAATCAAACTCAAAAGGGAAAACATAAGAAATCAATAAAGACTTAATAAATTCAAAATCCCACCAACAAACTAGTGATTGGTTTTACATTTAGATTTTAATGAATGAAATCCAACAATGCTTTAGTCAAGGACCGCTAGCTCAATTGATTAGTGGTATGACGCTTTAAACTCAGATTTTAGAGGTCATGGGTTCGAATCCTTCAAACATTAAATTGAGTCTCTGCTTAAATAAAGTACCACTTTTACTAGAAAAAGTAAAATAAAATCCAACAATGCTTCCTCTAATATCCTTATTTTTAACTAGTTATGGAGTCAGAGTAAGACATGCTTTTTAAACTCCACAAAGGTGGCCATACTACCAATACAAGATATTAAATTCCATATCAGGTTAATAAGGACAAACAATTTTTGATATCCGTTTCAAAATTTGTCAAGTACAAAAATATTATGCGTGTGTATATAAAATTAGAAATGAAGCTTTTAATATTACAAAATTACTCTTACGTCTCTAACCCTCAATAATTAAATAAATTAGGGTAATTTTTGTACTTTACGTGATCCCACAACATCATTTTTCACTGTTTCAACACGTCTCACTTTCTTTTCAAATTCATTACATTTTCCATATTATTTGTAACTTTCATAATTTGTTAAGTCAATAATCACCGAAGAAAGATTTCAGTAATCAGTCAATGAACAAAAATGAAATCCATTGAAATTCTTACTTCTGATTTCGCTCTTAATAGTTTTGTGCTTAACCATAATAAATTTAAATTTCATCATCAGGGAAATAAATTATAAATAATGATCTAAGCCACCGAAGTACGACTGCAAATATATGTAAGAAAATGGGGTCTTTATTTATGCATATGCTAATTATTTCATAATAAATAAATTTGTTTTCAGTTTTCTTTGCACATGGCTACAGGTGAAGCCTTGGGGCAATGGTTATGTCACCTGCATGGTGATCCAGACGTCCAGGTTCGAGTCCGGAAACATCCTTTTCGCAATGTGAGAAAAATGCTGCGTACATTATCTACCTCCTCAGAGCACGCTATCGTGTGGGAGCCTCGTGCACCGGGTTCCACCTTTTCTTTGCACATGTTTAACTGGTGTACCTAACGTACTAGCAACAACGACGGCGGTGAGATATTTCATAATTTTTTGTAACACATAGTCACATACAAATGTTGTGTCAGAGCAACTCATGCCATAGTTTCAAAAATTGCATCCAAGCTATTAGGAGTGAGCGTTCGGTTGGTTCGGTTGGTCCGCTGATGAAAATTGTTAAACCAAATTAAAACCTATAAAAACGAAAACTAAACCAAACCAACCGAATTAAGTTCGGTTGGTTCGGTTGGTTATCCGATTTAGTGGAACGAAAAATGATTCACATTTTATGTTTTGAGATATTCATTGTACTTTAAAATAAAACATAAATATATGATTACCGTATTCTTTTTTAAATATGTTTTTTAATATTAATTTTGGCATATATAAGATACCACTAAAGTAATCTAAAAAAATCATTGTAACATTAGTAATTTTGAAAGTATAATAAAAGTTCGGTTAATTTGGTTAAACCGATAACCAAATTAATTTTTTTATGGACCGATTAGAAATCAATTTAGTTCCAAAACTAGATCAAACTGACCGAAATAAACTGGTTTGGTTGGTTTATTTGGTTTAACCTAAGATTGCTCACCCCGGCAAGCTATAGCCCATGGTCTGATTGAAAATTTGCAGTTTCAAAGAAAGGTGGACAGTGTCTAATCTGTACATATTTTGACTGTAATTTTACTTTGTATGTTTCTTCTTACCTTTTCCCTGTCTTAAATAAGGAATTGTTTTGAAGCATCTATGAGCTGCTCTGGAAGTGATGCTTTTCTATCTTGAGCTAAAGTGCTAATCATTTCTGCTTTCATTATTTATAGGCATCATCCTTTGTCTTAGTTAATTTTCTTTGAAGACAAATCTATTACATTTTCACATTATATTGCACTATTTGATTCTTATTTGTTATCTCTATTGTGCAATATGGTACGCTTACCACATTCTCATTTCTTTGTTGCATATTGTGTAATGATTCATCGCATATTCACAGTAAATGATACTGATGCCATTTCACTAAATCAGAAACAACATACTGAAGCAATTTTTTTGGTTCAGATCTTAGTATGCTAGCATGTTACTCATTATCGTTCTCCTAGACCAAGTTAATACACATTATCGGTTGAGTTTTCCCCTTTTATTTTCAGCGGGAACTTAGTTGTAAAGAGGCAGCCACTAATTCCTCGAGTTCTATCAGTTAGTGAAGGGGCGTTAGTAGCCAGAAGACCGTTTAAGCCTCCATGCTCAAATGGATACAAAGATAATAGTGAGCTTACTCGCCGCCTTAGTTCACGGAAAAGATTTGTTCCATGGGGTTCTGCAAAACCTGTATTGGTTGCAATAAATACCAATATAAACATTCCAAGCGATACACATGTTCCCAAAGATACCAATGAGAATTTGCCACCTGGAGTTGAACCTTTGGTTCTTTGGCAATCTGATGAATTAGATGAGAAAGGAGATTGTATGTTTCAGATTGAAGTTGATCCATTGCTTGTTCAATATCTTCGACCACATCAAAGGTTATTTCATCTTTTTTAGGATTGGAATTTATCCTCTTTCAATGTGCTTATTCTGTATTGGTTAAATTAGGGTCTAAGTCTATTTCTGCATTACAATTATGTATTACTAATCGGTACTTTCAGTATTTTTATCACAACATAGGTCACATCTAAACCATTTACTATTTCATTTGTACACGCACAAAACACAATGCAGATGTAGTAGCCTTTGTTTTTTGCTTTCGATTATAACAAGAATTAATTATCAGGTAATTGATGTGTTAATTAATACACAAGTCCATTATACTATAGTATGTTAATTAATTTTTTTTTCTTTAAAGAAGAGTCCATCATACATCCATAATCCCATACTAGACCTTGAATGGCATTACTGTTTTGGTTTTCAGTAGTTAGAAGTTGATATTAATTTCGCTTCATCAAATGCTATTGTACAGAGAGGGAGTTCAGTTCATGTTCGACTGCGTTTCTGGAGTATCCAGCTCAGATGGTATTTCAGGTTGCATTCTGGCAGATGATATGGGGTAACTAGCAGTTCCAAGCACTACCTACGTAACCATATATGGTCCAAATGCAGTTTATTGTTTGATAAAAAATGCCCTTCAAATTCAATATGCTTTTTCTACACTGTTCATCTCATCCTGCATATACGTACACACACACGTACACACACATATATGCATATATACACATGGATGGTAATGCTCAACACACATACACACATATGTATGTGTGTACGCATATAGGCGTTGAATGATAAAACAATTTCCATGTACTATATTTTCTTCATACATAATATGCAAATTTATTTTAACACATGGATGGTAATCATTAAAAATGAGAAACTTATATATTCAGGAATATCTAAAAAGATGAATTTTTCTGTTTTCTTGTGAAAGGTTTACATTTTTGTCCGATTTTGCAGGCTGGGGAAAACACTCCAATCTATTACATTACTTTACACGCTTCTCCGCCAAGGCTTTGATGGAAAGCCCATGGTCAAAAGAGCTTTGATTGTTACTCCTACTAGCCTTGTTGCTAATTGGGAATCTGAAATTAACAAATGGGTTGGAGATAGAGTCAGACTGCTTTCTTTATGTGAAAGCACGCGTGCAGATGTTCTATCTGGCATAGACAATTTCTTAAAAATGTGCAGTCATATTCAGGTTTGTCTGTTATTTTATATGCCTGACTTTCTGTTCTAAGATCAATAAGGTGTCAGTGGGGAATAATGAGATATACCACGCAGTTAAGACCTCACTTCTCATAATCAAATATATTGTCACAAGTCATCAATTACCATTGACATCCCTGATCAGAAATCCAGAAGTTACGATGGGGGTTTAAGAGGTGCACATGTCAGTATATCGGTGAAAGTAGTGGAGGGGTTGGGGTGGTTTATGTGAGCCTTATTATGGGATGCATCATAATTACTTTATTTTTTTTGCTATATTTTTACAATGTATTGGCGAAAGTAGAGGAGGGGTTGGGGTGGTTTATGTGAATGTGGGATGCATAATAATTTCTTTATTTTTTTGCTATATTTTTACAACTTTTTGTTTCTTAGGTACTGATTATTTCCTATGAGACATTTCGAATGCATGCATCAAAGTTTGTAATGAATGGGTCGTGTGATCTTCTTATATGCGATGAGGCTCACAGGTTGAAAAATGGCCAGACATTGACCAACCAAGTAAGCACATTAAATTTCGTGTCCTCTGGAAGTTTATATGACATTGTTTCTACTCGCCATTTCTGTAGTGGTCTACTTGTTCCTTAACTCTCAAGTGCGTGTTAGCTTCATAAGCATGTTTTTGCAATAATTCTTCAGTTATCTGCAAACTTACTTATATCAGTATTTTTTCAAGGCTTCTCGTTCTGTTCACTGCTGGTAGAGACCCTTATATCAATATCTCAAGCTTACACTTTCTGATTTACTTTTGAACTGCTATAAAGTAGAATGTTAACTAATTAAAGCATTCTTTATAAGTTTTTAAAGTTTTAGCCATGATTCTACAGGCATTAGCTGGTCTTCCTTGCAGAAGGCGTGTCTTACTGTCAGGAACTCCCATGCAGGTAAGCTGCTTTTAGGCCTTTTAGCTTTAAGAACAGCCCATCAGCATATATTTTATCTAATTCAAGTGGTTCAATTCCACAGAACGACCTAGAAGAATTCTTTGCTATGGTTAACTTCACGAATCCTGGAGTTCTGGGTGATGTGACATATTTTCGTAAATACTATGAAGTAAGCTATCAGTTTCCCGTTTAACTATATGATTCTGACCACATATAAATATTCTTGTGTGATTATTCAAGAGCATGTTCTATATTGTCATCCAATTTCGTTAGTTATAAGTAGTAACGTTAAGTATCAGAACCTTGCAGTTCTTTGCTACCTATGAATTTAATTTGTGATGTTGCATCAACCAAACTATCAATTTGTTTTGCATATTATATCTTAACACTTCGAATGAATCTCTGCATTATGCATTCTCAAGTACATTTTAAGGTCGACTTTTGTTGTTTCCTCAAATTACTACAAATTAGAACAAAGATTTCCATTGTGGGATTGACATGCTTCAATATTTACCAAAATCACCATCATCACCGTTATCTTAATCCCAGTGAAATTGGCTTTGGCTCTAGGAGTTTAGGACAGAGAGAAAAATACTGGAGCTTTTTTCTTTTCCCAACTTTAATAAAGGTGTTGTGACTTGTTTCTGTTAGCTGTAGGCAACCATGAATAAACTGTCACATTCAAATCTGCAAGTATTTACCTATGTAATATTAAGAAAGGACTGGTAATTTTGATTGGAATATAGTTAAAATTAATTGGGCCAGTAGTTCTCATAGAGTCTATATTCATCGTTTCTAATTTATGTTATCATCTCTACCCACATTCCACTTTTACAATTAGTTTTCTTCCCATCAAAGGGAATCTGATTGACTAGTAGTAGTAGTTAATCTAGCAGGGGACAACAAAATCAACCAGTTCTTTTTTTCCTCCCTCCCTCCCTCTCTCCCCCCCCTTTTTTTGGGTGTGTGTGGGGGGTTGGTAGCTTATGTAGTATGAACCATAAACACATAACTTGCATTTCTTGGTTAATTTCATGACTTGCAGAATCCTATAATTATTGGACGAGAACCACTAGCAACTGTAGAAGAAAAGAAGCTAGGAGCTGAGAGATCTGCGGAGCTAAGTCAAAAAGTTAACCAGGTACATGGTGTTACAAAATAATATTTATTTAGTGGGAAATTATTTTTATAGTCAAAAAAATCTCAGCACAAGATCTTACACAAATTGTTAGCCACTAAGGTCAATTGTTTTGCATAGTCAAAATGATTGTGCATGGCTTTCAGTTATTGTAAGAGAAGAAGGTTAATATAACAATTTAATCTTTATCTTTAGAATACATTGATCTAATGGCTTTCAGTTATTGTAAAATCTTGTGTTAAAATATTGAGTTCAAAAATCCACTCCTTTATTTAAGAGGTTTGTATTTTGACATTATCAATATGAATAAGTGGCATCACTTGACATGAGCAAAATCGATGTCCTGACATATTTAGCTGATTTTTCATGCTTGTATTCTAACAAAATTTGAAGCTTTTGTGTGTGGGTGTGGGTGTGCATGAGAGCGCTCGTGTGGTGTGCGTGTTTAAGAAGGAACAACCATCAAATGGATTTTTTTTTGTTGTTGTTCAAATTGATACCGTTTATTTAAGAATAATGTATTTCACATTCACCTGAAATATGCAGCTTATTGGCAGCATTTCTTTCATGCACCTTTTCTATATTTTGATCCATAACCTTGTTACAAGGTCTTATTAGGTCATATTGCAATACACTCCAAAATTTTGAACTCAATTATTTGAACAATTAAAGCTGACCGGTCCTTTTGGAATTTGTTTTCAGTTCATACTAAGAAGGACAAATGCTTTGTTGTCGAATCACTTACCTCCAAAGGTGTGTGTGGCTTTAATGTATTCTTTGTTTTTTCAATGTTGTCTTATATTTTGAAATTAGTTCTTAAGTGCTATCTGTATAGTACTATAAAGTTGAATATGGTTTGATCCAGAATGTGCTCTAATTGATACAGTGCTTACTGTTTTTTATAGTAATACTGTATCTACCACATATATGCCTCATGGAAACTTATTTTTGTTTTGAGCAATAGAGAAACTATATTCCCCCATAATATGCTGAAGGAGTGACTGCAAACAACCTTTTCCCCTCTCCCTTTTCATACTGCTTCTCTATAAAGGAGTTACTGCAAACAACCTTTTCCCCCTCCCTTTTCACGCTGCTTCTCTCTTAGAACCTCAGTATCTGTGCATTCGTATCCATGTGAAGAAAATAGAACAATCCTGATGCAATTGCCATGCCATTTTATACGATTCATGAGGTTACTGTGGTCTGGGGTTATTCTGCAATATCATGACTTACAATATGATGCGTAATTTGAAATAATTAATTATATAATCTTTCTTACATTCGCTTTAGACGTTCAGTTATGACTACGTTATATGAGTTGAACTGAAAATGAAATGCATAGTTTTTGAGGAAATTTGAACATGTTACTAAAGCTAAATATTAGAATAAATTAATAAAACATGTTTAGCTAAAAACTTATTGCAAAAATAGGTTTAATTTGAAACTTATTACAAATGTAAGCATCGTTTTCAGTAGGGGATAAAAATACACATGCACACTTCAAAAGTGCACGAGTATAAAATTGGAATTTGTACCCTTATCCCCTTACTGAAAAATGAGGCATATTTTTGTAATAAGTTTCAGCTAGGTCTATTCTTGCAATTTTTTTTTCCGGAAGGCCTGCTAGTAAAATGAGTCCTAACCATTACTCAATTTCAATATCAGCAACTACTCACTTTACTAATTTGATAATTTCAGATTGTGCAAGTTGTTTGTTGCAAGTTGACTCCCTTGCAGCTTGATTTGTATAACCATTTCATACAATCAAAAAATGTGAGTATAAACATTATGTTTTTTGTACTCTTAAGCTACTGTCAAATTGTCCAAACTTTTTTGTTTTGTTTTGTGTTATGGTGGTCTTTACTGTTAATGTTTTCCACATTTGACAGGTACGACGTGCAATCACTGAAGATGCTAAGCATTCCAAAATTCTTGCATATATTACTGCACTTAAAAAACTTTGCAATCATCCTAAAGTAAGACAAACTCCACACTGTCTTTATAAACTGTAAATGCTCTTATTACCTTACTCCCCATTTCATACATTAATTATGATAGTTCTTATACACATTATGTATAACCTTAGGGGTATATCAATCAGGTTAGGTGAATAGTATGTATGTGCAAAATACCACCTATGATACAAAGTATATATTACAAGCTGCACGATAAACAATCTACCCGTGAATTTGTGCTCAAAAGCAAGTACTTAACAATTAGACAAAATAAATATGAACGATTAAGATGCAAGGCAGAGTAAAGAAACGCTAACACAAAATCATGGACACACCAATTTCATATCAGTTTTGATATTTCTATAAAATCATGTCTAGTCGTAAAGCACCCCTTTGAATTTCACTCTCTTCTTGCTATCACCTGCAAGAATGACACAGTACAGAAACTTCTTGCTACCCGAGAGAACTTTTCTAATCTCTTAAGAGATTATCAACACTTCCACAGTTGTTAATTCCTTTTAAATAATGAAACTCCATGTGATTTCTAGTACAAACCCCACAATGGATAGAGTGATATATGTGAAGTCCTTGTTAACTTTCTTTTCCTTTTCCTTTTTGAATAATGAATGAAAATAAATCAACAAGAACTTGTCTGGACTGAAATTTAGAACAAGTTCGATGAAAAACAAAAGATTGAAATTTCTAAAAATGAGAACAGTGTTATTAAGGAATTGGTTTTGTAAATGAATAGATGGTTTAAAACATTTCAAAAACGAATAATATATAGTGGTCAAGACGCCAAGAATTAATGGATGAACGACAATTAGCTTTTCCTGATTGTAAAACCCTTAGAAGTCAAAATTTTGTAAAATGTTGACATTTATTTAATGAGAATCCCGGTTCAGTGTTTTGTACTTTAAAATTTGATGGAAGGCATATCAAACACGAGAAGAACATGTCTTTAAAGTAGATAAGAATTCATTTTACAAGTACATGAAAACTTTAAAGTAGATGAGAATACAGTTTTAAGGTATACAAAAACTTTTCCAAAAATGTTATCCACATGATAATTTTCTTGAAAGAAATTTTTATATTTGCGGTAGATGTTGAAATTTGAATATAGAATCGTTTTTGTCATATGAACCAAAAGATGACTATCATTGTTAGAAACAAATTTTATTTATTATCTGATTTTAGTATTGGAAAAAAATATACAAACAACATATGTTCTAATGAATATCAAATAAAATATTTTAAATACACAATATTATCTTTTTAAATTTTATGTATTTTATAATAACATTTTAGCATTTAAAATTTCAAAACCTGCAAATGTTCGTATATACATGCGCGCGCGTGTTCTTGTGTGTAAGCATGTTTCTATTTGGTTCCAACTATAAACATACGATCATTTACTTCCTTTTGTTCTGTTCGAACCGACTCCGCAACCAATAGTAGTTCACTTGGCAGATTTCTATCTGTCTGATCCAAAGCTCCCTCCCTTGTTAAAGCTACGCTACCTCGTCCAGACAATTTTATGTATCGAAATCAATTCTAGAATTCAAGCGACAAGCGACAAAAGCTACACAAGTATGTTTCCATTTGGTCTCAACAATAGACTTCTTCAAATTCGTGTTTCCCTGTTTTAGCTTCTGTTCCCATTCTCCTATCTAAGTTGTAACTGTTCTTGCTTCGAGCTTCTAAGAGCAAACCTAAACATTCAATTCTGTCGATATAATATGCTTATTCTATTGAAATATGAAAGCCTTTCCACAGACAAAATGCTGATTATGTCATCATAATAGACATCCTATTGACTTATTTATGTCTTTAAGTTGATATATAAAGGCTATTTGTCGTTTTGGTTTTGAATTCTATAACCTCCATTATAGTACTTACAAAATGCCTGTTATCCATATTAATTTTCTTTGGGGTCTACAAATATCTAAAACTTAGAAAAATATATTTAAATATATATAGAAGATGTCTAGGTATACACGTGCCCAGTGATAATTGTGTGGATTTTAATATTTGATTTGTATCACCTAACTATGATATACTCTTTAGTCTTCAGTAAGGTTAGTGATAATTGTGTGGATGTTAATATCGATCTGTATCACCTAACTATGATATACTCTTTAAGCTTCAGTAAGGTTGAGTATGCTTCTTTCAAAACTCTCGTTTTGACTCCTGTTGCTTCTTGAATTGATTTCTTATCATTCACTACTCTACACACGGTCAATGAACACATTAGTAATTTCATATATATGGATATTATTATCAAGTCAACAAATATGGTCCTAATAATTTCTCTTTTTTTGTGTGGACAACCATACATACTTCCTAGAGTTTACACGCGATGCTGAGTTCTCTGGGTAACTTAAAAAAGAAAAAGGAAAAAGAAGAGAAGGGAAAAACTATGACAACGATATTTATATTTAGTAAAATCAATTTGAAACTTGATACCTCCCTTACTAAGTGTACGTTTTTTGTATTGCTTTGTTCATATACAATGTTTCTTACCATTTTCCCTTGGCGAAAAGATGAGTATTTGTGCTGGAATAAATGTTACAAATATGAACATGATAGAAATATCATAACACAATTATCATAAAACATTACCCACAATAGCATGAATATCACCGACATTACTAAAATCACGTATATCGTAAACACAAACACGCTATCACAGTTCACAACATCACGATCTTTACAAGCATAGACACGATACCATATCACACACACAAGTACGACTTCACACAAATTTTGACCAACATGGTTTAAAGAGAAGACCATCAGCGCTAGTTAGAATTTTCTCCTTACTGCAGCTGCTTTTATGTTCTCGTTGTGGGCCTTCTTATCAGTATTTTGTAGGCACAACCATCTCTTTTCTTTCACCTATGTGGTCTATTTTAGTCTTACGGAAGTTTTTTTTATTCATTTTGTTTACTCGTTCACCTAAACAACTTTTTTTCCCGCTTGTTTTGCTTGTTCCACTATGGTTTTGTGTTTGTTTTTAAAGATGGTTTAATCTCATCATAGTTTGGATGTTGTTTTGGCGAGAAAAGGGAATGGGTCTTGTTGAGAAGGTGGAAGGGTAGAGATAAATCAATGGGTATCAATCGGAAATATAGGTTTCCTTCCCTTTAATCACGGATTATTCTTAGGTAGCTTCTTCCTTTTGCCTATTCTCTTCTTCTAGTCTACGTCTCATTTCATCGCAAGTCTCATATTGTTTATAACGGACATTACTTTTCATCAACTTGCATGTTAGATTCCAGCTAAATATTTTCCATTTTCTGGATTTACCTTATAATATTGAAAATATCTAGTTAAATATGCAGTGTGAGTTATGCTTGTATTTATTGCCTGATCCTTGAATCATGAAAACCATCTATAATTGTGCATTTCCAATTTATCTTTGTCTAAGACAAGAATGTAAATATCTAGTAATCCTGGTTCAGCCTTTTGTACGTTACTGGAACATTTAATTGTAAAGAAACAAGTAATCAATCTGTCTTAGTAAATATGAATGAGTAAATACCAGATTGTAACTAAAGCGATGTCACGCACAAATTGTATTGGTTTCGATATTCCAAAAAATATCGAGTTAAAGTTTGGAAAAAAAAATTTCTCCTTTTGGATTTGATTCTTGTCCCGCCATCTTCCATAAGAAATGGTTGGTGTACAAACTTTCTCTCACAACCTGAGAGAAGCCTTCAGTCTCTTAGGAGATGATAACACTTCGAAGTGTTGAATCCTTTCATGTGAAGAAATTTTTACACAATCTCTAGAAGCTTTAGAATGGATTAGTAATATCCATCAATGAGTTTCAGGGAGTTTCTTTTTAGATTTTGAGTAAAGAATGGGAAAAATATCAAGAATCTGTCACTGCTGAAATTAGAACAAGTTCTATAAAGACGGAGATAAAATTTCTGAAAAGAGTAACATGATTATGAAATTCAAAAGATTTGCAAGTGAATACGTGGACGTGGTTTACAACATTTCAGAAATGAAGTATATAATGGGAAGAGACACAAAGAATTAACCGGCTCACATCCCTAGCTATTCACATTGCAATTATTATTTTTTAACAAACATGAACAGTCAGTTCTATGGATATGATACTCTTATTCTATAGGCATAATGTTGAATTCTGCCAATTCAATATTATGCAATTTTGTCTATAGATTATAGCCTTCTTGTTGACAGATGATGAATCCTGTTAATTTTTAGTTATGGACAATGACAATGGATCTTCTTTATCCCATTGACAGGTTATTTGTTTCAGAAACTATTTCAAGTGCTTTTAGGGGTTTCAAAAATATATAAAAATATTTTGAAAATGTATGTGTTATGCAGTGATTGCTGGGTTTTTAACATGGTGGATTTGGAACTGCGTCCTAAAAACATCAATTATATAGGAAAATGTCAAAACCATAGTTATGAAAGGCGCGCCATGGCGCATGGCGCGGCACGGCGCGGCGTCTTTCTTCCTTATGGTGCGGTGCACATGAAAAGGCGCGGCAAATGACACACGGTTGGCGCGCCTTTTCATTATATTATTGTTTTTTATTTCATTTTTATTTCTTTTTCAATTTTTATAATCCAATATGTATAAAAATTAGTATTCATCATATTATGGAGCATTAAAAGGAAGGTACAAACAACATCCATGGCACCATTGATCTAATATCCTTGAAGGATATTGATGATTGTAAACGAATGATCAACGAGAAATATGGATGATGCATCCGATGCCGAAGATAAACTTGTATTTGATGACGATAATGATAACTTGACTTGGGGTGTTGCTGCTAGAGAAAGCTAGATACCCGAGTAGAAGAATATTTACATTGAGAGGTATTTCAGCACATGCTTCGGCTTCTTTACATCTTCACAAAGAAGAAATAAATTTAAATGAGACGCGAGGAAGATGCAGAAGCTTATGAATTTGATGATGCAAACATTGATTTGGAAAATATAATTGCTAAATCATATTCAAATTTCTTGTTTATCAGTAATATGTATAATTATATTGGATTTTGGCTCTAGAAAACCATTACGCTTGAAATTCTATGTTTATGATATTATATTTGGTGATTTTTTTTCTGCAAAATGCGCATATGTTTAGTAAAAATATTGAATTTTTAAATTTATTGTTATATATATTAAATTTATAAAAAAAATTCTAAATGTGCACAGTAAATTAAAAAGGCACACACCATTTGCCACGCTGTGCGCCAAAACTCCGAAGAGGCTTTGTGACTTTTTGCACTGTGCGTCATTAATAACTATGGTAAAAACTAATCGATAATTAGTCGGATCACTAATTTTTTATGTACAACGGTGACTTTTATTTTTTAATCGAATTCATGGCGCGTTCTTATTTATAAAGCTTGCATGCATCTTTTCTTTACATTACACTGATCAAAATTTCTTATTTTCGAATGAATAAGTTACAAATAAGTTAACTAATCACCATGCATTTGGTTATGAAAAATAGCACTATAAATCACACATTTAGAAAACGATCATTCTGCATTATTCAAATATATAATTTAACGTAGATGTGCAGATTATATACAAAAAGTTGAAATGTAACGTAAATTGCTTATTCCATAGACTAAAATATAAATTTGCTAAATATAGTATTTCAAAAAGTGCAAATATTCTGCACTGCTTGACAATATCAAATAAACATATAAAAGTGCAAGTTATCCACAGAAGTTTGAATATAACATAAAACTACATTATATCTTTACTAATAGTTGTAATAACTTTGGTGTCACACTTTTTGGTATTAACGTGAACTGTCAAAAATGTTCCGCTACAAATATCATTAAATATTAATATCACTTAAAAATATGATCTAACAGATAGGTTTCCTTTACCAATTCAAAACGCTCCTCTATGTTTATTATCAGAATCTTAATATCACTTAAAAACAAGATCTAAAAAATTATTATTTTTTCAAAGTTGTTTTCTAGTAATTAATAATAGAAATAAAAATTCAAACTAATAAAAAATTAAATTCATTCTTTATTAATTAATAATAAAAATAAAAATTCAAACTAACAAAAAATTATATGTTGCAATTTAGAAAGTAAAATTAAAACCAACTGCATATCATTTCCACGCAAAAATACGGTTAAATATTTGTGCAAATCATATTATTTCGAACAAGTTACACATATACAATTTGTAAAAAAACAATTTACACGCAAAGTGCGTGCTATCATCACGCGCGAAGCGCGTGCCATTCCACTCAAATGCTTCTAAAAATAGGATCTAATATTAAACTTCTTTTACAAATTCAAACGCCCATAAAAGTAGGATCTAACAATTAAACATGCTTTACAAATTCAAAACGCTTCTAAAAATAAGATCTAAAATTAAACTTCCTTTACAAATTTAAAATACTTTTTTACAAATATACAAATCTTAATATCACTTGGAAGTAAAAAATCATCTTTTTTTGACTGATTTAAACACATACAATTTATAAGGAAAACAATTCACGCGCAAAGCGCGTGCCGTAGCACTCGTGATAAACAATATTTAAAAGTTGCATGTATTTTGTACCTTTTAAAAAATATGAAAGAAAAATACGTATACATGCAAATTATTTACAATAACTTGAAATATAACTAAAAATTGTTACCATTATGTCATAATAAAATAACATAATGTCCAAAAGAGTCATATTTGAAGAAGTGCAGATATTTTGCGCTTTTCAAAAAACAATGTAAACAATGATATTAAAGTGTAGGTTCGGTGCATTTTGCGAAAATGACTTTAGGATGCAAATATCAAACATTGCAATAAAAATATACAAATTATTTTGCAGTCTACTGAGTTATAGAAATGAAGTATGCAAAAGTGTGTAGCATCTACCAAAACTCGAAATAAAACTGAAATGAAAATTGTACATGTATATGCAAAACATAAAACGTAGAAAAAGGAGATCATATTTTAGAAAGGACATATATTATGCATTTTTTCAAAAGTGTATATAAACTAAATAATAACAGTATAAATTATATAATGTTTCCATATTAGCATGTAAAATTTAAACACTTTGCAATATAAACAAATTTGTCAAAATGTGCAATCCGCCTCGTGCACTGGGTTCCACTTATTTTTATTTTTTTATTTTTTTTGATATGTGCAATCCTTTTCCACCTCCAAAACATATTAAAAAAAATAAGTATACAAATCGTTTGCATAAAGCCCAATTGTGTTTATATTGCAAAATGTTTGAATTTTATGTTAGGAGTGACTTACATTATATAGGAGTGGACCCAAGGATGAGGCTTGAGCGGTGTATATTCGCCAAGGTGGAGATGTGGTAGAAAACATCATGATCAAACTGCGAAAAGAAGGCTCGGCGTAAGCAACGTGATCAACTGCCATGAGAAGACTCGGTTTAACTCATAGGTGGATATTGTTAGATGTGGCTTGCATTATATAAGAGTGAGTGTGTGTGTAATGAATGAATGATTAGTTCCACATATCCAGATCTAAGAAATAATTGTGGCGTATAGCAATACAATTTTTTTCTTCTTAAAAACAAATATTGTCAAGACAATATGTATGTAAAATGGGGGTGATGGTGGGATATTCAATCAGAAAGCCAACACAAGATGCTTTATTCTGTGGTTTCCCTGTCTCTACACTCAACGAGATACGTGCACTAGCGTGTGCGTGCATGGTTCCGAAACTTGACATTATATTCTAAAAGTATATAAGATATTATTTAATCACTAAGAATGTATTTTTTCTTTTTTTGTTCTGGAAGGGAAGAACATTAGCACTTTTTTGCAGTATAAATCTGAAATGAATTTGTGACATTCAAATATTATGAAGGAAAATGGCACGCTGGATGTTTTGTAATATTAATGATGAAAAGTATGATGGCTGCTGTGTAATTATTGGAAAAATCAGAATAGGGACTATGTCTAAACATTAATTGAAGCATGTCCTCATCTCTTATGATTTTCAAATTTAAGGACCTAACAGTTTTTTCTTGTTTTTAACATTGCTCTTGGATACGTAACTACGGTGCATGCTCTTCAATCTTCATATGGTTGAGTGTATTTCTTTTGAAACTAATGTTTTGACGCTTGTATCTTCTTGAATTAATGCGTTATCACCCACATTATACTCAATACACATTTCAGAATTTGATGAATCAAACAAATGTCAATGTGTTGGTGTTCTATTAAAGGTGCAACATTGTTACCTAATATCTTTGGCTATAATTTCTGCAAGATTTTCAATTTTATCATAATACAGTTTCCGATAATTTCTGTCATAGTTATTCTCAGCTCCTAATATCAAGATATTTACTTGTGATGATATTTTGCAGCTCATATACGACACATTCAAAAGTGGGAGCTCTGGAACATCTGGTTTTGAGGATTGCTCACGCTTTTTCCCTGCAGAGCTGTTTTCTGGGAGGTAATGAAACTACTACATCATGTTTTATAGCTCGTTAGGTATTCAATATTATTTATTATTTTACATACAAGATATATTTTATGCCTTCCACTTAGGTCTGGAACTTGGACGGGTGGTGGGGGAATATGGGTAGAGTTGTCAGGAAAAATGCATGTTTTAGCTCGACTGCTCGGTCATCTTCGACAAAAAACTGATGATCGCATTGTACTCGTATCGAACTACACTCAGGTCAATCTCCAATTTTCCAGGTTTTTTTGAATAGTAAAGTATGTTTGTTCATTGAAGTTTCAAACATCATGCTTTAAATATTAATCCTTAACACCTAACAATATATTCTTTCTACAGTAATTCTACTTCATGATACTCTACTTTAAATGGTGAAATATCTATATGTACATACATACAAACAAACATACATACATACGTTTGTGCACGCGTGCGTGCGTGCATGCCTGTGTGCATGTGTATGTTTTGGATCTCCTTTACATAGTATAATTTTGATTTATAGATATGTTAAATTAGTTAGTGATATCATATATACACAAAGTTTTGAAACTTTTTAACACCATCAACATTGCTAATCAATATGTGCTGTTGAAAACATTCATTCTAAACGTCAATTTGAAATGTAATTTTGATGCGGTTCAGTGTATAGAAATGATTCAACTTTTTGGAGAGATGAACTCGTAAACCAGTACCAAATATCTACAAAAATTATTTTGTTTTGTATTTTTCTGCAAAAGAGAAAAAAAGAAAGGAAGATGAAGGGGGTGAAAGAGAGATTATAAGAAGGATGATTTGGAACCCACCTCTCTATGTGCACGTGCTAGGTTTAGTAGAACTTATAAAATTCAACATCCCATTTGCATCTTATTATAAACCATTAATTGATTTGTTTAATAACCACTGAAGTCATAAATAATCAAGTGAGCATCATTATCGATAGTTTAATTAAAGAGAACTTTTGTAAAACACCCTCTTTTAATTTCAAAATACACCACCGCTCCTTTCAGAAAACAGGTTCCGAAAACAACCATATTTGCAGTTTCTCAAACTGCAATTTGCACTTTTGCAAAAAAATTCATAAAAAAAAAGGTTTAATTTTGGCCATATTTACGTTTGATAAAGTGCAGATTTGATTTTCAAAAAATAAAAAGAATTTTTTTTAATTTTTAATTTTAGGGGGATAATTTAAAACATGTTCTTAGAAATGATTTTGTGTTTTAAGTTTGAAAATAAGGAAAGGACCTTATTTTCACTTATCTTAAATTAACTTGGCAACAACGTTATAGTTCAAATGGAGTTCTAGATTTTAGAGTGTCAACAGAACATAACTCTTGCATTAAATAATGATACTAACTGAAGTTATTAATAGTCTTGTGGGCGCCATTTTTTGACATTAAATTGAATCAATCCAATATGTTACATTAAGGTGCAAATGTGGTGTTAATTTTGAAATGCCATTGAACCTCTTTCTTTTTATGTATATGTATATTGCAGCCTCTAAAGGTTAGTTGAGTGGTAATACAGTGAAACGATAGACCAGATCAAAACATTGAGATAATAAACAGGACGTCAGAAGTTAATTCGTGTCACTGACTTGGTTATTATTGATTTACCTGAATATATGTTAGGAGTGTGTGTATTTCTGAATTTAACGATGTTCACTTTTATCTTCAAGATATATGTATGTATGTATAATGTATATGAACAATATATAGGTAGGTTTAGTAGCTTCCATAAATTTGGCCCCTATTTATCCTTGATACTGTCAATGGAATTAATATAATAAGTGGATATAAATGATGATGATGCTACAATGATAATTAATGATCGCTTAAAATAAATATTTGTCATGAAATCATGTGTGTGTGTGTGTGTGTAGAGAGAGAGAGAGAGATTACATTAATCTAATGAATTATTCTTTGAGTTTAATACGAGACTAAATTTAGAAGGGCTATTTAACATATCATATATATACACAAGCACATGTACAAAAATAGAAAAAGAACAATTCTATGAATGTTATATTTTAATATTCACTAACTCATTATATCAAATTAAATTCTTAACAACACCATCTCTCTTTTCATTTAAGTTACTAAGTAATAAATAAATAAATAAATAAATAAATAAATAAATGGGCTCATTGGTCATGAATTCGAGTACTAAAGCTATAGTTAAAGACCAATAGCTCAAGTGGCAAGACACTTTGGGCTGTGGTTCTAGAGGTCTTAAATTCGAACCCTCGAAGCACCAAAATCATTACCCTGCTCGAATAATGTACCACTCTTATTCTAAAAAAATGTGTACAAAAACTATATTGGCAAAGCAGAAGATGCCTCGTATATTTCATTTATGCTTATGCACACATATATCATATGTAAAAAAAAAGGTAATTGATGTTTGAGGAATTCGGACTCAATGCCTCTGGTTCCATATCTTAAAGGCTTTACCATGAGATAATGGTTCTAACTGTATGTACATCTATATTATATAGCAACTTTAACCTCAAAATGGTAGTTAGGCGGTAGAACATTGAGATGATAAACAAAGTCAGAACATTGAGATAATAGACAGAGTTCAAAATTCAAATTGTGTGACATAATTCTTCTTGATTTACCTCGATGTATGTCAGTATACATATACCTGTTTATGAAGTTCACTCTTCACCTTCAATACATATAGGTAGTTTCATGATCCTTATCATTTATTCCCTCAATATTGCCCTTGTTTTTTCATATCAAAAGATTTTAGATTAAGCTATTTTTTTATCTATCAGATTCATTCTTAATATGTAGATCATCGATACAAAATTTTGGATTTTTTTCGAAGCTCCCAACCCAGTCATATTTACATTATTGATCAATAGTTAAAACAAATATTTTTGACTTCTCACTTTTACTTTTGAAACGATGCATTTTTTTGTTCTTGAAAAATATCTATAGTATACAATCACAAACACAGAAAATATAGCATAATACAAAATTTTGTTCTTAATATGTGTGCGTATGTCGGATTGTTATGTTAACCATTGCTGCTACCATTTGGGAAAACGTTTTCGTATCGCTTTTACTGTTACCATTACAACGTTGTCGGCTAAACGATAAAAATGTAACCGTTGAATTGTTAATGATAAGTTACTGTTTTGTTTGAGAAATCAAATTGTTTGATACTCTCTAAAATGCAACAATGGTATATAAAACATTTCATTGTATCACTTCAGCGAAAAAACAATGCAATTGACATAATCTGAGTGAATTTTATTCCGATCACTTGTTTGCTTATATTTGACTAAGTGTATTAAAAAAATAAGGACATAAAAAAAATGGAATTTGTACCACTAGCTCAAGTGATAAGATTTTTAAATTGTGGTTTTGGAGGTCTGGGGTTCGATCCACCGAGATATCAAAATGAGCGCTTTGCTTAAATTAGTAGCGCTTTTGTTATTAAAAAAATAAAAAATAAATAAATACATGGATATAAATGGTAAAAAGTGTATTTATAAGACTGTTCAAAAATGATGCTAAATTTGATTTTGTGAATTTCTTCTCAATCATTATCGAATCAATTGACTTAGTGTATTGTGGATGTCAAACACGTCGAATTAATTGTATTAAAAAACTGTCATGTATTTATCTGAAAATACTACTTATGTTAGTGCAAAATAATTATAGTTTAATCTTTTGCAGTTGCGGTGTAGTTATTTGCTGTTGTATTATAAATATTTACACCGTTAACAGTTTTTGTTGTGCAACAACACAAAATAAGAGAAAAATATATGCTCGCACTGCAAAATATACGAGTATTGTTCTGTAATAGCACTAATATTTTTGCAAAATATGTTGCACTGCATTTATTTGAAATGCAAATAATTTACACTAAAGATAATTGCACTATCATCCTCAGTTCATCTTTAGTTGAACTTCACTGCCGCTTTGCCACTGATCGATTCTGCATCAAAACACGCATCAAATGATATCATCCTTGATTTCTTCAACTAATCCTACCAAAATCCCTATTTTTGATGTTGTGATAGAAACCCTAATTCAATCACTATAGTTGAGTTTTCGGCCAAACTTTGGTGCTAATCAACTCCTCTCACCAAACCACATCCATTAACATCAATATTGACACATCCAACCATTATTTGTTGATGCTTTGCTTTTTAATAATTAGAGGAACTAGGGGTATAGATGTTAACTGATAGATGTAGAAAATTGTTTCAAAAAATAATAATAAGCACGCGCGGTTAATTTCTACAAGGTAGCAATCAGTTAGAGTAGTCAATTGCCTTGTCATCATCATTTATAGTGTTCGGTAGAAGTTCTTGAAATAATGCAGGGGTATAAAGATACAGTGAGTAAACCCGTATGTTTGAGTCCCACTTACTTTATCCCTAACTCATGTGTATTATAAGTGAATCTTCCCGAGCATTCTAGCATTTAAAATTATAAAGGATAAGACAAGACTAATGTTAAAACTTAAAAGGACTATAGAACCTACCTCTTATATACGTTTATATCAAAGTTTTAGAAGGCGAAGGTGCACACAAGACTTTTTTATGCTCCAAAGTGAGGTGTAAGTCTCCAGCCATCGAGTCAAACGTTATACTCGTACATATCAAAAAATATATTAATATGCAATAATACATGTCGAACATTTAAATAAGAAACATTAAACAAAGTAATTCAAACAAATATAATCGGTTACATGTAAAATGTTTCACTTGAAACTTCCTAACTTATACATCATTTATTAGTATATGCATGAATACAACATTAGGTTACTTTTAAATAAGAAAAAATAAAATAAAATCCTAGACAGTTCTATTTAATCTATTACTAGCAGCAACAAAATCGTCATCCAATTTCAAGTTGAGACATAGACTATTACAAGTAGTTTCCAATTTAAATATAATTAAAAAAGGAAACCTAAACATATTATTACAAGTAGCATAAAAGTTTATGAGTTTTGTTTCTTCTTTCTCTCCGAGTCTTTCGTGTTTTAAAAAAAAAGTTCAGTCGAAATCAGAAACCGATTTCAATCTACAAATCGATCACAAAATCAAATGCAAATTTTCTAAAAATTGTTACTGTTTTTGAAGTTTTTTTCTTTTGTTTTCTATGAAATGAATAGGGTTTTGTAACTTTTATAGGCAACTTTTTTTTATAATAATCGAAGGTAAAAGAATTTTATCCTAAGATGTTTGTGTCACTAGCCTAAGGCGTGCGTTTTGTACGTCTCACATGCCTTACAGACAAAAAGCTTTTCGAAGCAAACATCGAGGCGTTTTGACTTCTGCCTCACTTCGAGGCAGGCCTTGACGCGCACTCGAGGAGAATTTTTTTATTTTTTATTTATAATACTGGTTTATATACATGCACATCCATGTTTTCGGATATTTTCCGAGGATTACAGCTGCTTCTTGTTTTCACTTCAATATAAGGGAATGTGACCTACTTCTGGAGGAAGAGTTATTTAACACACTAGTTGTAGTCAATATGTTACATCGCAAAAATGGTAATTTTTTATTTAATAAGTGGCAGTTTGATCACTTCAATGCTAAAATTGTAAAATGAGAAAACATCATATAAGTTTTGGGACTTCATTATGTAAGTGGCAATACTTTGTAAACACTGCAGTTTAAACTTTTAAGTAACACCCTCATGCTCTTAAAATATTGCAGACACTAGATCTTTTTGCTCAACTATGCCGAGAAAGAAGGTATCCATTTGTAAGACTTGATGGGTCCACCTCTATTGGAAAAAGACAAAAGCTAGTCAACCAGTTTAACGATCCATCCAGGGTATGCTCATCTTGACTTGATAATAGTCATAAATATGTATTAGTATCAATTTTCATAATCAATCAAGCCAATATTTACGTAGGACGAGTTTGTATTTCTCCTTAGTAGCAAGGCTGGTGGCTGTGGGCTTAATTTAATTGGTGGAAATCGCTTAGTGCTCTTTGATCCAGATTGGAATCCTGCAAACGACAAACAGGTAACTGCTCGTGTTCTCGGTACCAGACAGAAGGTTACATCATAGTTCTCATAGGTCCGTTCAAACGATGAAAATTAGAGAGTTCACTTCAGATTTGGTCTTAGTTTGACGTAAGCAATGATGCATCAGACCTAAGGAGTGTTAATCACATAAATAATTAAATTTTGAATCTTAACTTTGCTTTCAACCTAGTTTACTCATTTTCAGTTCACTTAGCCATTTGTCCATAAACTCACCTTACTAATATATATTTAAATATTTATGACGATAGTATGGTTGTTTGCGTGTTTGTGTATCTTTATTATTATAACGACAATTCATTGATTTGATCTATGCATCATTTTTCTAAATCTCTAAATTGCCTTTGCTTATACAAACAAAGCCAATGTTATGGGGGCTCACTTCTAAGGATGCCTTGTACGTATTGTCTTTTGAAATCAATCAATAACTCATCAATTTGCATACTCCAAAGCTCAAAGCTCTTTTAATTATTGTATTCACTATTATGACGATATTTGGTCCATGCATCATTTTTCTGAATGCCCAAAATACCCCAGCTTATATAAACAAAGCAACTGTTTTGGGATTCACTTCCGTGGAGGCCTTATATAAATTATCTATTAATAGCTCATCAATTAGCAAACTTTAAAGTCAAAGCCCTTTTAATAATTATCTTTACTATTGTAACAATAATTCATTGATTTGGTTTATGCATCAAATCTTTTTTTTTTTTGGAATCTCCAAATTGCTCCGGCTTATACAAACAAAGCAAACATTTTCGGGCTTATTCCGGTGAGGCCTTAGACATATTGTCTTTAAAATCAAACATATCCCATCAATTTGCAAACTCCAATGTCCAAGCCTTTTAATAATTATCTACTAAAGCTATATTATATTCTAAAGAGCTATATTTGTTTAAAATTGAAAGTGAGACTTATAAAGAAGATTATTTTCTGATTTATGTAAGGTGAGACAATAAGTGTAAAGTAGGATAAATAACACTCTTTAATGTTTCATCACAACATATGCCTTCATGTGTGTCAAGCAGTTAAATTCAAATTACTATTTGTTAACTATACTAAATTTTAAAAAATGATTCTTTATTTCTTATTCTTCATCTTACTGGGATCCAGTTTTGTACATTTCATATTTCTACCATTGATAAAACCGTCAAAGTTAAGCAAAAATTCTTTTACTTTTTAAATTTTATACCGTAGTTCATTCATCACGTGCATACGTACACACATCATACGTGTGATTTTCTTGTATATATAATTAGAAGTAATTTCTACTGTCATATGCTTCTTAAGTAGTCTATACTCATGTAGTCATGTTACTCCATTTCTGTGCTCATCCCATCTCTTCTTTTTCCGCTTTGGGCTTCTAAGATGTGTGCTAATACATATTTTGAGTTGTATGGATACAAATTTGCCAGAAAACTGTATCATAATGTTCTGTTCGTAATCAGTTCCTACATTAACACACGCACGCACGCACACACGTCTTTGTTGCATTTTAACTTAAACTATTTTATTCCTAAAAGGCGGCAGCTAGAGTTTGGAGAGACGGTCAGAAAAAACGAGTGTATATTTATAGATTCTTGAGCACAGGAACTATTGAAGAAAAGGTATGAAATCAAATAACTTGTTGATTATATAACATACAGGCATAACTAGTTTATTTTTTTACTTCAAACATTTCTTAGAATATTTAGAGTTATTAAAAAATTAAAATAAAATCATCTCATGGATTAACATAGTTTGGATTTGATGCAGGTCTACCAGCGCCAGATGTCTAAAGAAGGACTTCAGAAAGTTATTCAACAGGAGCAAGGGGGTAAAGATATGCTCAATGTGTGTACTTTTTTTTTGAGCAGTGATAAGTGCTCCCATTGCCTTATATTTCACAACCACCTGCCCTTTATTTTGCAGTAGTTTTTGTGTAGGATGTAACTCCTGAGCGGTAAAGGGGAGGGGTTTTTTTTTTTCCTTTTTCTTTTTTGCTTCAAATAAAGAAAAAAAGAAAGTGAAATTTTTATGCAGTTGATAATTTTTTGGTTGTTTATTTTAATGAGCTGCTGCTTTCAGGAGAATTTACTATCAACTGAAGACTTGAGAGATCTTTTCATACTACACGAAAACGTCCAGTAAGTTCAATATTCCTTTATTTATCTGATCTTTCTAATCTTTTATTAAAAGTTCATATATTTTTAATTATACCAGGTAATGCATGTATTACTGATTTTCTTTTCTTTTTTTTCTTTTCCGTACACACCATGTTATTAATGGGTTTACATACTTGCATGTTATTTAGTTGCTCACTTAAAAAACTACAAACAGGTCAGAGATCCACGAAAATATGAATTGCACTCGCTGTGAAGCAAATTCAATTAATTCAGGAGTTGGGCTGGAGAACTTAAAAGTTGCTTCCAATGACCAAGGGTCTAAAATAACTGAAGATATTGGTGGATTTGCTGAAATTGCTGGATGCTTGAACAAATTAAAGGCATCAGAGAAACAAGTAGGGTTGCACTATTTTTGTGGGCGTGTGTACACAAATACATACATATAGGGCAAGGATCGCCTCATTTCTGTTACACCTTTATTTCCCCTTGATTTCAACCACATTCCAATTTAAATAATATATTTTCTCTCTCTTGCCATCTCATTATATTATTTAAATCATAATGTGTGGTTGAAATCAAGGGGGAATAGAGGTGTAGCAAGAATGAGGATTGTTTAGTTGGGTATTAATTATATTTCCTATTTATCTACTTCCAGATTGGAGCTCCACTTGAAGAGGATCTTGGAAACTGGGGGCATCATCATTCCTCGGATACAATTCCTGATGCAATTTTACAGGCTTCAGCTGGTGATGATGTAAGGAATCATTTGGCTATCTGCTACTTCTATTTGTTTGTTTTAAGCATCAATAATGGCAGCGTAGTTAAATGACAATACAGAATCTGAGAACATGCCGTTTAGAACTTATAAAATTATGCATAATTTTCCGTAGCTATAAACAAAAGAAATTATTAGCATTATTTCAAATGTGGTGGTTTCTTCATCAATATTAGTAAAATTACTAACATATATACTTGGTATGCCTTACACCCATAACAGGTAATTTGAAAAATTATTTGTACAATCAGTAGAAAAGCAATGTTTCGACAACTGTTGCTGCTAGTTCCTTTTTGGGCAAAATAACCAGTTATTTATGCACTAGTATTCCGAGTTCTTCATTAAGTTTAATTGCACATTTGCAGGTTACATTCGTGTTCACAAACCAAGTAGATGGAAAACTTGTACCAGTGGAATCTGCAGTAAGATCGTCGATTGATCAGGCCACAAAACAAAGCCGTCCATCTTTATTATGCAGTAACAAGTCCTTTACTTTGAACCAAACTACTAAAACTATACCTACAGTTATTAATAGATCTACAAAGCTTATGAGAACTTCACCAAAAGGCATACAAAATATACAGAAAAAACCAATCCCGATGCCTAGTAAACGCTCTGCCTTAATGTCCAAATGTGTTGATGCTAATACAGAAGAAGATGATTTTGTTTGAAGCGAGAGGAGGTTATGTTGTTCTTGGCCTATTTTTTACCTTAACAAACCAGAAGTAATTTCAAGTATTCGACACGTACTACTATGAATTTTCCTTGTTATTGTTGTAAGATACGAAATAAACGTGATTTTTATTGTAGTAGCAAAGTGTGTACAAGATGCACAACTGAAACATTCTTTTCTCAAACGCAAAGGTGCAAAGCCCTGTATATATCCTAGTTATTTGCAATAATTCATGAGAGTAATTGAACGATGACAATTTGCGTCATTGAAATGATTTTATGTACTATTTGTTCAAGATTTTATCTATAGTTGAAGTATATTGTAAGATGTACATGAACTACTTATATTGGGATCTGTAAATTCCAGCTGACCTCTGAAGGCAGAAATTGCAAAATGACTATTGTTTGTCTGTACTAACGTGAAAATGTAATACTGGCCTTATAATTTAGGGAGACAGCACGCATTTATAAAGTTAATGAAACAATGAAAAAAAAAGTTAACAAAGAATATAATTTTGTTCAAACCTGTGGTAAAATAAGGTGATTGATTGAATTCGGGGTCCCATGGCTGAATCATAGTCAGATATTTTTTAATCTTTCCTTTAAAGCTGGAGTGGATTCAATATGATCTGCGGCGTGATTATTGCAGCATGGAATTGCTGTTTGGCACAAAGAGATATACGCGTTAGAGCTTATTTTCACCGTACACTGAAAAATTGGTAATCACTTTGATAGGCATGATTTAGGGAATCACATGAAATATGTGGTACAATCAAAAACAAATAATGGTTTACCATTTCGACCCCAGTATCTGTCATTTTAAATCATAAGTTTTTAAATAAAAATTACAAAACATCCAATATAAGTAGTGCAATGGTTTATTGAAACAAATCTTTTATGTTTGATTTAAAATAAATTTCAACTTCATCTAAAATTCACATGTGGTTAATACTGTATGGAAAATTTAACACTATAGAATTTTTAAAGAGAAAAAATATTCAAAATAATAATAAATGTTATTTTTGTAATTTGTATTTTGAAGATATTAAACATATATACTATGATTGCATGGATTCTTATTTCATTCTAAATAATACCCTTAAAATTTTTAACTTTAATATAAACAGATTGTGAATTCTATTGGAATACTTTTAGATTTAGGTTCAAAAAGAATATTAGATTCTTACTTGACACTTTATTCATTATTACTTGTTGGTATATTTGATTTGAAAGAAATCAAAGAATTTTTAATAATAATAATAATAATCACTTTAATAAATTGATTTTTACAATTTCTTCATTTTGTTTTAATTGGATCCCGAATCCTAAATATAAATTTGCTAAAAATAACCTGTTTAAAGAGTATCTTAATAAGGTTAGTTATAAAATGAATCTATTTAAGCACAATAATAATATTTTTAACATCAACAATTGTAGTATTAATATTTTTTTCAAACTTAAATGGCGATAATTTACTTTTGATCAAAGGTCCATAAGAATATTTTAAGATTTGTTTCAATTACTGTATTAGTCATTGTCTGAATTAGTTTATAGATCTTTTAGTTCTTTAATTTTGAGATCCTATTGGCATTTCTTAATTAGTTCTTTTATTTGTTTTTTAGTTTTTCTTCTCTCTTTTCTTTATTTTGTCCAGTTAGCCTTCCTTAAGTATTTTCACTCCATCTCTTTTACACATATAAATGTATATAAATTTTATTTATATACATTTATCTGTATCATTCTAACTATTTTCTTAGTTATTCTACAGAAACAGGTATGGGTGATAGGGTGGTAGATAGGGTGTTAGGTTCTCTTTGCAGGTACACAAGACTACAGATTGCAGGTTTCCAGATTGCAGAGAGGCTCACTTCTCAGTACATCTTCAACTTTATCATGGCAGCATGCTTTCAGGGAGATTCGCTCTTCAGCTAGGTGCTACTTCCATTTTTATCGAGTCTTCAGAGTGGAGTTTTCCTTTCAGGATCACTAGCAGTTCCACCTCAGTTTAGTCACATCCTCATTCCTTCCGAGTCAGTAGCATGGAGCTTCCTTATTAAAGGGTGCCGACTTTCCGTATCTTTGGCTTTGTGTTATTCTTTAGATTTTCAGGTACTCCTAACACCATAATATTGAATGGTGGCCATGCCGGAACTTGATATTAGGGTGTAATGAGCGGTGGCCTTGCCGTAGATCATTATAGGGGTACTTGAGTTCTTATCTTTTGATACCTGTACTTAGTCTTGCTACTTGCCAGACATGTTGGCAGCGCCTTGCTTTTGTGTTATATATATATATATATATATATATATATATATATATATAGTTGCATGTGTGCTCTTCTCTATCACTAGAGGATCACACATTTTTCTCAAAAAAAAAAATTCAACTTCTTTCACGGTAGTTTTTTTTCTATTCACACATTTGAATTGATACATAATCACCTGAGATATTTTGTTTAAATGACAAACTTGTATTTAATTTTACAGGAAATTATTGTTAAGGATAAAATTTCTCAGGATTTTAGCCTCAAGGACAAAGCTTCAATAATTTAGTCTGAAAGACAATTTTCTTTATGTATCAGTTTTTAGGTATCAGTTTGTAGTTATTGGTAGCAGTTTTTAGGTATCAGTTTTTAGTTCGGTAGCAGTTTTGGAAAAATATTTGTCCTTTTGAATAATTTTAAAAGAATGTTTGTCCTTATGAATAATTTTTAGGAGAATGTTTGTCCTTGTGGATAAAATATTGAGGTCGTGTCCTTGAGGCTAAAAATATACAAATTTTTGTCTTTTAAATTAATTTCCCCTTAATTTTACTCCTTATGCCCTGCACTCTCAAAATTAGAAAATATAGATCAAACTTCAAAAAATAAAATGCTACCAATAACTTTTATAAAGATCATAAAAGGCTACTAGAATGTACAATTATATAAATGTTATTTGTACATAAATACTACTACAAAATAGCTTCATAAACTAAAAATGCTAATATTTAAATAGTTATTGAGCAAACTATATTTACTGAAATGAAATGTAATACACGAGCAATGGTATACACCATATTGAGCAAACTAGTTAGGAGAGGTTTGCTAACTTATAATTACATGTTTCACATAATGTAATGTAACAAAGAGCACCTGGAACATAGGCACAACACGAAATGAAATTGTATGCAATTGATAAAGTATATTACATGGATTTTTCAAATCTTATATGTTGATCTACATATCATATGTAGACGATGCCATAGCCCCACATCATACTGTACAATCTTTGCAGTAGATTGAAAACCCATGCCGCATCAACACCAACAAACATCGATCACCCTGCATCGCATCCTTCACATCCAACTCCACAGGCCTGCTTTCAACTTGTTTTCTTGTCCAACTCATGATGTCAGGCTTACATTTGGATTATGAAAACCAGTAGTAGAATATACTATAAATGTGCAGGCTTAAATTAAATTTTAAATTTATTTCTTCTTTACACAACATCTATCTGCTTAAATACTCACTACTGATACGTGGTTTAGATGATGTGTATAAAATGTTGGTCCACATCGACACTTCCTTTTCAATTTCTTTTCTATAAATGTGCACATATCTTTATTAATTACTTGTAAACGTTAGTGTTTTGACAGCTATATTATTAACTCCAAGCTTATATGTGTCACCCCCCAAGCTTCCTATGGTACAGTGTAATAACCTACAATCAGCATATATAACGGTATTCAAACCACTAAGCATAAACACTATTAAAATAACACTACAGGTTCGGCTTCATTTATCAACGGCGAATGGCCGTCGGTGGTCGTCGCTAGTCGTCGTTAAATGCCGCAATAAAACTGGATGACGCTAGCAATATAGCAACGGCTTTAGCGATGACGTCGTCGGCGTATTAGTGACGGCTAGCGACGATAACCTAGAAAAATTAGTCGTCGCTGGCCGTCGCAATGCTGGAACCATACGGTCGTCGCTAGCCGTCGCCATCCTGAATCAGATGGCCATCGCTAAGCTGAAAACTTGAAAATGGTCTAGATCTACTTTATTCCTTCCAAACCACACAATAAACGTTATACCTCAATCTCACTTCATTCTCAAGACATATAAACTCAATATCACAACCAGTAACATCACATGCAACATATAGTCTCATACATATCACAAATAATTAAAAACGCAACGCAAATATCAATATTTACATAAACTTTCATCAACTAAAACCAATATTCTATCAACCAACACAACCATATCTACACAAATACTCATGTTCACCAAATCCACAATCGTCACAGTACACAACCATCAATAAAGTATCAACTCCATCAACATAAGTCAATAATTACACAACAAAACGATCACGGATAGTAAAAAAAAATCCGTACCTACTCATCCTCATCGTCATCATCTCCCGACCCATCCTCGCCAGACATCCTCCCGTGCTCTGCTAAAAAGGCCGTAATCCGTTCATCTAGCAGCTGCGCCAGTCCTCTGACCTTCCGCTAGTCATTGAATTCTGCCATCTACTGCTTCAGTTGAGCTATCTCCTTCTCCGCCTGAAATCTCCTATAAGCTCTCTAGGTCATCATTGCCTGCAAATTATTCGATTGGAATATAATTTGCTTCAGGATTAAATATAATTTATATATTAGTTAATGAAGCAGTTTACCTCCTGATTTCCATAACCATAACCCCTATTCCGAGTAGGCGGGTCAATGAGAGCATCCCAAATACAGTCCTCCTCCTCTGAGGTCAACTCACGGCCAGTGGACTGCACCACTCGAGCTTTCTCCATTTTGTATCTCTCTTGTGATGACGAACAATAGTTTGTAACAATAAATAATAAAGAACTTATCAAATGTGCAGTAAAAAAATTAAACAAATTTACCATCATAGATTTAGATTTATGGTTCATAAATTCATATGAAATATTTCCCTCCTCATCCGTGCGCTCAACAGCATGTGTGTGAGTGAAGACATCAGCCAGTGTAGACCCACGACTATATTTCTGAAACTGAAGTTATATATACAAATGAATAATGTTACCGATATGACTAAATTATTTTACAACTATTTAGAAATGCATTTTATAACTTTACCAGTTCCCTGCGATGTTGTTGGAAGGACTTAGACCCGCTGCGGTGCAAAGCAGGATTTTTAGCCCTGTTTGCACGATTCCGCACCGATAATTCCTATAAATTTAAACGCACAATTAACTAAATTAATGCACATAATATTCGAATTTTAAACAAAATGTAATAACAAAATGAAACGATATATATAACTTACCTTCGACTCTGGAGTATCCCATAGCTGCAGAAATTGAGTCCATACATCAGCTCCCATCCGAGATGGCTTCTTTTCCACTCTCTTGGCTTTTGATATGGTGTCCCTGTAAATTTTACGCATTCTTTGGTTCCAGTGATTGACAAAAACATCCATATCCTGCGGGTCCACACGAACAGCGGCCTGCGTATTGAAATTGATATTGGTTTGAATTATATACATGGTATTAATTTACAAATAAATTATAAATTTAAACTTACCATCAAGTCGGCGAATATGGCATTATTAATGTGATCGGGAATGTCGTCCCAGTGAGTCCAGCATCCCGACATCCGGCTCATGAATGCCTTCCTCGACACTTGCAAAATAAAGTCGCTCGACTGGACTTCAAACCCCCTGTATAAAATAAGATGTACGGATTTAATAAATTTTAAATAGTGAAAATGTAATAAATTTGATACTTACCCCGCACTCTTTGGCACTACCTCTGCCACCGGACGTAAATCCGACGCTGTGCCGCTCGCACCCGCACTAGCGGAAGGAGAAGACTGAGATCCGCTAGAGTGTCGCCTATGCATATCTGTTACAAACATATCATTTCATATAATGATAAAAATATCAGTTCATTATTACAAAACATGTTTGATAAATCATCATCACATAAAACTTGCACTAAAACATCATAAATGAGACAAGATCTCTTGAGTATATATACATAATTTAAAAAAAAACAATAAGACATAACTCACAATATAGCCATCATTATTGATAACAACTGAAACTCAGAATATACATTATACAACAACTGATACAAAAATTCAAAATTTTCAATCTTCGTCGTCTTCTGATTCATTCTCGGTCTCGTACTCTATATCGTTCTCTTCTATACTCTCAAATGCTTCTATTAAAACATTTGATTCATCATTTAACAAACCTCGATCGATATCATCAGCTACTATTATTTCATCATTTGGCTCAAGATCCGTTTGATACGCTGCTTCTTCTGGAATATTAATTCCATCTAACGTAAATCTTGTCTTTGTTTTAAAAATAGCAGACCAATATGCTTTATCTCTTTTTAAGGAAGGATACGGAGCAAAATAAACTTGTAATGCTTGCTTGACCAATACGAAAGGATCATACTTATAGTAATGTGAGGTGTGCTTTATTTCTATAAGTTTATAATCTTTATGCACGTTGATTCCAGAACCAGAAATATTGCTGAACCAATTGCACTTGAATAAAAAAAACTTTTTCTGCAGGTTTTACATAATATATCAATTCTAAAACCTATGTTAAGACGCCATAAAAATCTTTTATATGTTCATCTGGATCGTCACTGCCTTTGACAAATACATCACTGTTATATGTTAATTTTTCAGCACCATAATCCTTGGTGTTGAATTTAAATCAATTTATAAAGAATATTGGATAAGTCTTGACATTTCTTTTTGGTCCGAGCGCCAGATGTTGTATACCATCAACGACGCTGTTTCTTGGATCATAAACGTAGTTTGAAAACCATTTAGAAAATTCCTTTCTGAGATCGCCGGATGGATGCTATGATTCATAACTACTGCGAATATATATGTATCATATGTTAGATTACAATTAAAATGTAAGTATCATTGAAATAAATATGAATTTATTATTACCTAACAAATGGTGTAACTTCAGCACAATTAAGAAGAACATATGTGTGTGCTACATGTTGATCTCTATCGTCTAACCATATTTCTACACATTTTTCAGCAGGTCGGCCATGTTGTCTAAAAATAGACAACATTGTCTAAGAATAATCTTCTTCAACGGAAGCATCATTACGAGGACCACTTACAATTGACAAGTTCACATGGTCACTGAAGTAATGAGAGAAAAATAATGAAGCTTCTTCTTCAAGATATGATTTGCAAATTGAACCTTAACTCGTGCTTTCTGTCTAATTTTTTCTTCAGATGATTCAAGTACCTATTAACAAAATTAATTCAATTTAAATGCACTTACGTAAATCTAAATTTTAAACTAACAATAATTCTACGGATATTTACTATTACCTCTCAAACGGATACATCCATCCATATTGCACAGGACCTCGAAGAAGAGCTTCGGATGGAAGATGAACAGGTAAATACTCCATTACATTAAAGAAACCTAGCGAAAATATTTTCTCCAGTTTGAATAGCAATATAGGGATTTCTACTACAAGTTTACGTAACAGTCGATTTTTAACGTTGTCGAACAAAGCTGTTTGTAAAACATACTTAATTCTGTTATAACACTCTACACTTATGGGAAACAATTCTTTGAAAACCACTGGTAATAAATATTTCATCATGATATGACAATCGTGACTTTTCATTCCACTCAATTTATTGTTTTTACAGTCAACACATCTACAGAGATTATAAGACATCCCATCAGGGCATTTTAGTCCTTCCACCCACTTTAGCACGAGTTTTATTTACTTGTTGTCCAGCTCATAGCATGCTTTGGGTTCTTCATTGTCATTGGGCTTCATATGAAGTTCGGGGCGTTTACAAAATGTGCTATATCGATTCTTAAATTTAGACCGTCCTTAGTTTTCCCTTTAACATTCATAATTGTATTAAACACGTTTTTTCGTTGTGCATCACGATAATATTATGTCGAAGTAAGAGATCTTTTTAATAAGGTAACTCCCAAAATATACTTTGTTTGCACCAATTATGAATGCCTGATTTACTTGGAATTTTAGTCTGTATTCCAGTTTCATGTATCTTCGGGTAGTCCTTTACAATTTCATATATTTCTTCGCTTGACCAAATCTTTGGTGGTCGCATACTCTCTTCTCTATTAGCTTTAAAGTTTTTTTATTTCTTCTAAAAGTATGATTGTGATGAAGAAAACACTGATGACAATCAAACCAAGAAATTTTCCTTCCATACCATAAAAAAAATGATCTTGTTTCTTCCATGCAATAAGGACAGGCTAGACGACCGGCCGTACTCCAACCTGAAAGCATCCCATATGTAGGAAAATCACTAATAGTTCATAACAAAGAAGCAAACATACAAAAATTCTTTTTTTGTGAAATGTCGTATGTTTCAACACCTTCAAGCCACAATGTTTTTAGCTCTTCGATTAATGGTTGTAGATAAACATAGATTCCTTGTGTCAGATCATTAGGGCTAGGGACGATAATAGTGAGAAACATGTATGGAGTTTTCATACACATCTAAGGAGGTAAATTATAAGGAATAACGATAACAGGCCAAGAAGAATATTTGCTACCAAACTGAGAGAATGGTGAAAACTCATCCGTACATAAACCAAGTCCGACGTTACGGCTCTCTGTAGCAAATGAGGGTATGTCTTATCGAAATGTTTCCATGCTTCTCCATCGGATGGATATGTCAAAGTTCCATATGCATGTCTTCTCATGTTGTGCCATCGCATATGACATGCCGTGGCTGAAGGTGCATATAACCTTTGAGTATAGGGGTAATTGATAAATAATGCATTCTCTTATATGGAACTTTCTTTCCTTTCATTTTTCTTGGTTTATATCTTTCCTCATTACATATTTTGTAGTTTCTAAGATTAATGTCATCTTTCCAATACAACATGCAACCTTTTATACATGTATCTATTTTTTGGTAAGGCAGACCGAAAGCCAACATAAGTTTTTTCACTTTATAATGACCGTCGCACATCAGATTATTGGATGGCATATGCCGTTTTGCAGCTTGTACAACTGCTGTAAATCCAGCTTCTGTAAAGTTGAATTTTGATTTCATAGTGATGTATTCCGTGGTTACTAATAATTCGGTTCCACTTTTACAACCATCCCACAACGGTCTCTTAGCGGCATCCAATAAATCATAAACTTTTTTTGCCCCCACATTCGGTTCTTTTTCGACATTGACGTCTTCATCGTCAACTTGAACGGTAGAGAACATTGATCGTGCTGCATCTTCCACCATACATTCTATTGGATTCGTCGTAACAACGTCGACCTCTGACGCAACATGATCCGCTGTAGGTGCAACAAGTTCTCCATGACGATCTTATAAACAATAATTTGGCACAAATCCAGATTTATACAAACGTACTTTAACTATATCTTGTTTCCAACGCTTCAAATGTTAACACTTACTACAAGGGCAACGTAGTTGTTCATTATTTCGATTATTAGATATTACGAATCTATAAATTCATGTACACCATTGTAGAAATGTTCTTTCACCGAACCTTTCATTCCAGTTCTGACTTCATGCATCCATGTACGGTCGATAAAATAATCGAACATTGTTCCTAATTTAAACAAAATAGGTTAGTAATTTCGACAGCACTTCACTTCACTTCTATTCTATGCACAACTTCTCACCCAAGTGATATATTGTTGTTGTTTTATTTTCTAAAATAAAGTAAAATCTTTTAGGACTAAAGGCTTCACACACCACACTTCTGTCTAATTTCGACAACATTTCACTTCACTTCTCTTCTACGCATAACTTTGCATCCAAGAGGAGTATTTTCTAAAATAAATTAAAACCTTTTGAGACTAAAGGCTTTAATTTGTGGTTGTTGTATTTGTTATAATAATACTTAACGCTTATTTTCAAATAAATATTATATTTATTTCAAATTATTTTAGATAATCGATAATACAATATTTGTTCTTGTATATAAATTTCATAGCTTTTTAAAAAATCGATTTGAGTACATTATTTGTTGTTGTTATATTCATTTGTTAATTATTGGAAAATCGATTTCGGTAGAATATTTCTTGTTGTTATGTTCGTTTCTTAAGTTTAAAGAAAATTGATTTGAGTACAATATTTGTTCTTGTCATATTCATTTCTCAACCTTTTGGAAAATCAACTTGAGTACAATATTTGTTGTTTTCATATTAATTTCTTGATTTTTTTACAAAATCGATTTCAGTAGAATATATATTTTTTATTCGTTACTTAACTTTTTACAAAATCGATTTTAGTACGATATTCGTTGTTGTTATCTTCATTTCTTAAACTTTTTACAAAATCGATTTAAGTATAATATTTCTTAACGTTTTGTTAACTAAATTATATGTTTTATAACGTATTTTCAAACTCTTTTAACTAATAAATTTTTAATTTACAGATTTTGTAAGCTAAAATTAGAAGTTAGCACTAATAATAACAAATTAAAATAAATTAACTTTATACTAAGCACCAACAGTAATAATTAACACACTAATTAATTAAAGAATATTACTTATGTTTACCCGTACCTACTTAGAAGCATATTAATCTATAATTTACACTAATTTTCACATAAACTGTAACAAACATCGTTTTCCGCTATAACAAACATTCATGTAAACTTATCAATAAGCATATTAATCAATAATACTAATTTTCGAATTTTAAATCAACCCTAGTTTTTAATTACAATTTAAACAATCAAACCACTTACTAACATCCCCTAATCAACTAACACACTATTATCATCAACTAATACACAATAATCATCAATTTCAAATCAATAATCAACTAATTTTCTAAATTAGGTTTTTGATTATCTCCAAATCAATTAATAAACTATACCATCATCTTATACCAATTAATCTAACATATTCAAACCAAAATTACTAAATTTTGCATAAATAGGGTTTACCACAATATACCTTAAAAAATCGGGAGAAATAGAAGAAGGAAAGAGTGCGCAGCGGGAAGGGGTTGTCGGCGTCGACTTGAGGCGGCTTGGGGCGGTAGAAATCGAATTTAGGAAGAAGAAGGTAAGGGGGTGGAGGGAAATAAAGTGCTAAAATGTTTCTCTGGTTCGCGGGTTATATTTCAGGTAGGCGACGACAAGCAACGGTCGTGTTTTTTAGTCGTCGCTAGCCGTCGCCCTGCTCTGTTGCAAACTGAAGCTGTTCTAGTAGTGTAAATGGGAGATCATTATACGCTGACAGATAAACAAAATACAGTGAATGTGTGCTAAGAGAATTTAGCTAATGTTAAATAAACACTATAACTATCCATCGATTATGTTAAATAGGAAATTCACACGCTATTATTTATATATTTTAATATTAAAAAAATATTGTATAATCTAGACAGTAGAAGGATAAATGGTGCATTAAACAGAATAAAGGCATGATAAGAAAAGCAATCCTAGTTTGGATTAAAAATATGGACACGGTAATTCTATTACGTAGACTTCATAATCTTGTTATAAAGGGAAGAGAGTATGATCATATGTTTGTTGTTTGCGAGTATCGTGTTGTAAATTTAACATAAGATGAGCTAAATTAACAGAAAATAAAAGACGAAAAAACTGATATTCAAAATGCTAAAGCGTTGATAATTTGAAATTTGTTTGATTTGCAGTGATTATCGTTTCTATGCATGTTTAGATCGATCCAATTTTTGGATGCTACAGAAATTGTGGAGGTGTACTAATATAATGAGTTGAATATTTTTAACCTTACCAAGAGAGAACATACAAGATCATGTACAAAATAGCAAATTTTGGATGTGTATTGACATACTAAGTTAGTAGGACAAACTCATATGTGATAGTTAATCAGCACAACAACTAAACAAAAATGTTGAGAATGTTTATAATGCAAATGCACACTGAGTAGCACAAAACTAAAGATACCTTACGTAATATAAAACATGCATTGTAAATAAAAAACATGCACACATGTATTGCTTGGGAAACTAAATCGATACATGTAACGACTCGAAATTTTGGATATTTGAAATTTGAATATTTAATTGATTTTAAATATTTAAAAGTTAATTTCAAATATAAAGATTTGTTTGATAATTTAATTATTGAATTTATAATTCGAAATTGGTTAAAATATTGAATCTGGAGTTTTAAGATTGTTAAAAATATTTTAAAGGCTTATAAAATTTATATCGATAATAATGAAGATAATAAAAGTTTTAAATTTGAATTTAAAAGTGATTTGTTCAATTTTAAAAATATATCGTTTAAATTGACATTTAAAAATAGCCTTCCGAGGCACAGTCTAGGAATTTGACGAAGCTAGTTCCATTGGATCCGTAATAGTGTATTATTATCGGATTTCAAATTTTGTAACGTTTGGAGTTAGCGTTTGGTCGTACGGGATATAAACTGTAAATAAATGGAAATGCTATAATTAACAGAAATAACTAAAATTAACTGAAAAGAATGGCTAGAAAGAAATAGACTAAAAATAATTCTAAAAACTGTAAATAAAACTGCTAAAAAGGTTATTCCAAAAATCGTAGTAAAACTACAACTATTGAAAACCCTATTATTTTAAATTACTTAAAGGAATATTAAAGTAATTACAATCACTCACCTACGGTCCTAAGCTCTTCCTTTGATCTTCCCGGATCCACTTGGAGTTGTAAAATAATTTAATTTATAATGATTTTCTCCTTGGAAAATTATTCCATTTAGGATCCTTCCTAGAAAGGTGAACCTATTGGGAGAAAACCTAGAATGAGAAAAAATGTTTGGTCTAGGGGTCTATTTATAGGGGTAGAAGTGGATCTCAGATCGTTGGATTTGGGGATTGAATAGGATGCAACCACATCATAGGCTGAATAACAGCCATCAGATGCACGAATGGAGGGACCGGATTGGTTTGAAGAATGCAAAACACGTCATAGTCGGTTAAAAAAATCGTGCCATCGTTCGAACGAACGATTGTTCATTCGCCCCCAAAACAGCAAGCGGGGTCAACCGGGCGGTCGACCGCCTGGTGCCCAGGTCGACCGGCCGGTCGACCTACCATATATATATATATATATATATATATATATATATTATTTCTGCTTATTTTGTTTAATTCCTATCTTGTTCATATTAGCTTGGTTTCTGACGTTCTATATATGAAAATTGACCAGAAAATTACCACGGACACAATGGTGCAAATCTCATGACCCAATTTTGATAATTTTACAAAGTTATTTTATTATTTAATTAATTAACGGATTAATTATTATGGGTTAAATTTCGGATTGTTGTAGTTGATGTTAACATTTGTTCTTTATGAGACTTGAACTCCCCACCCTTTGTTTGTATACAAAGGTATTTTTGGAATTTCATGGTCGGACTAAAAGACTATGTCTCTATTTCAACTATTAATATATATAAGGGTATTTTTGGAGCTTCACGGTCAGACCAAAATACTATGTTTCTATTCCAACTATTTATATAGATATAGTTAAATGGCTGAAAATTGTTTTCTTTTCTAGATAATATAGGTCGGCATGAAGAAATCAAAATGTCTATTCTTAAATTGAATAATAGAAAATACTCAAAGAATGAAGATTAAATGGTTAACACAAGGAGATAAAACTTCAAAAAAATTCCGTAGCATAATGTCTATTCCTAAATCAAATAATAGTGGAAAATATATTCTTGACTCCAACGGTAATCTTTTATCAACATAAAAATAATTGCTTATAAGGAAATAAATTATTTTTCAGATTTATTCAATGCTGTAAAGACTATAAATCAATTTCCAGGCATCACATGTAAAAAGATGCTATCAGCAAATGCAAGAGATAACCTGAATAAACCATTTCAGCTAGAATAAATCAAAAAAGCTCTTTTTCAGATTGAAGATAACAACACCCCAGGACTAAATGGCATGAAGTCAAAATTTGTTAAATTACACTAGGTGCATATAAAGATGGATTTATGGAAGCTATGTTGGGTATTCAAGGAACGGGTAAAATTATTAAAGAAATCAATCATACTTTCGTATGTTTATCTCAAAAATCCCATTCCTGAAACCATTATGGACCATAGACCTATTTCTTTATACAATGTTAAATACAAAATTTTAGCAAACATCATTTATAACAGAATGAAAAGATACATGCATGATCTTATCTTTGTGAATCAAAATGCATTTATCCTAGGAAGATTGATAAGTGAAAACTCTTTGATGGCTTATGAAATGGTTAGAGGTTTTAATCGAAAGAATTCAAACAATCTATGCTTGAAAATTGATTTACATAAAGCCTATGATAGGATTAGTAGAGAATTTATTCATCATATGCTGATATGTATGGGATTTTCCTACAAATTTGCCAACTTAGTCTATAAATGTATTTTCACCTCTTCATTTTCATTGCTTATTAATGGATCTCCCTATAGACTATTTGACAGTAATAGGGGTTAAGACATGGGGATCCCCTTTTCCTTATTTGTTTTCTATTCCCATGGAGTATCTAACAATATTGCTTGACGTGGAATATTTGAGAGACGATATAATCCCAAGTTGAGCCAGTAGTGACTCATCTATTGTATGAATATGACATACAAATTATGTTAAAAGCTACAATAGATAGTGTAAATGATATTAACAGAGTAATGCAGGAAATCCACAAGAATTCAGGACTTATGATGAATGAAAATAAATCAAGTATCTTCTTTAGCAAAGGTGCTTGTAATAGGCAGGTCATAACAGAAATGATCAAAGTCAAATCTAGCAGTCTCCCCATAATTTACTTAGGGATCCCTCTTTCCCATAACAAGTTAAAGGCAAGAGATCCTGGCCCTTTATTCGACAAGATTAACAAAAAGTTCTCACATTGGAGCAATAAACAGTTGAATATCAATGGAAGGTGTGAACTTATTAAAGCAGTCATATTTTCAATGATCAAGTTCTAGATGCAGTTCAGCCAAATACCATCAAGCATTATTAACAAGATTAATTCTATATGTGCAAACTTTACATGGAAATCCAAATCTCATAGAATGTCTTGGGATAATGTTTGTAAAACCAAAAATGAAGGTGGCCTAGGAATAAGAAGATTGGATGATGTGGTCAAGGCAGTATCTATAAAATTAGCATGGAAGTATTTACAAGGTGAAAGTTTATGGTCTAATTGTTTAAAGAACAAATACTACAAAAATAATAATTTCTGGACTATACAAGTAGATAATAATGCATCTAATGCATGGAAATCTCTTCTTAAAGCTAGAGCTTAGTGTAAAGGCCTTATAGAAATAAAAATCAACAATGGTGAAAGCACACACATGTGGTTTGACCCTTGGTTAAATGGTTCTTCACTTATAGATAAGTTAGGATGGCAATACTTATCAATAGTGGGTAGCCCCAACAATAAAGTCTCCTCCCTCCTAAATAACCATCAATAGAGTGAAAACTTCAATTGTTAGCCTAACCCTGTCAATCATACCATTAAAAATATCAAAGTTCATTATCAGGTGGAAAAAGACTTTTGGTATTGGCGACCTAAAGAAAATGGTCAGTTCGACTTTAAATCTGCATGGGATCAAGTCAGGACCAAATCTGTAGAATTCAATTGGTGTAAAACGATTTGGGACAGTAAATGTGCCTCCAAAATGTCATTGTGTACTTTATTAGCTCGATCGAATAAACTAAACATGAAAGATAAAATCATCAAATGTAATAACAACATAGATCAAACATGTACTCTCTGCCATCAACAACAGGAAGACAAGGATCACTTATTTTTTAGTTGCACTTACTCTAAATCTCTTTGGGACAACACTAAAAGGAAACTAAACATCTGTGGAATCAATAGCTATCACATCACTCAAGTTTTCGAACAGTTAGCTAACTATAATGAAGGAACAACAATATTCAGGCACTTGATTAATGTTTCAATCAGTATGCTTATTTGGCACATTTGGTCTGAAAGAAACTCGAGAACGTTCAGTAGTATTCAAACACCAACAGAAACTAGAATGTAATGATTACCCAAGACTGCAAAAATCTATTATCACAAGCAAAATTCACTAATGCAGATATAAAGGGGAAAGAATTTATCTTTACAAAATTTGGAATCAAAATCGGCCCAAATTCTGAAGGGGAGAACACGCTTCCAGTTTTGCATAGATCCAATAGCACCATCGCTCCAGCATGAAAAGAATACGAAGATATCTCTTATTTACAGCTTCATTTGATATCTATAGCTTGAAATTTTTTTTATTTGAAGACACTTAACTTGCCGAAGAATGTTAAGGAGGGAAGTTGAATGCATGTGATGGAAAAGAGGGATGAACGACGGTTGTTTTCTCAAGAATTGAAGATATTCTCTTTTCTTAGTTTATTTAATGGTTATGTCCTCACCTTTATACCCATGCTCACCTTTGTACCCATACTATCCAAGAGTACTACAAGGTAATACTGTCGAATAATACGGAGAATGAGGCGATACGGGATACACATGTGAATATTCCCTTGGGCTGACACTGGTACGTATTAAAAGAGCGAAAATAACTCTCCACAAAACATACACGGTATGAGCACAAAGCAATGAACACGTGTACTCCAGGATAGAATAATACATAATATACAGTAAATAATAAAGATCACAAAGTCAATCGCAACGATAATATATATAATATCAACTATATAGAATATGTCCAATATACAACACAATGAAATACACACAAAGACTGCACAATACATAATGATAATCTACAATACCAAATATCTAGTCTCCTCTATGCCCAAAAATACAAGCCAGTCTCATATTCCTTGTACCTGAAATGTCTCGGCTGACCCGAGTATTATAAATAACAACGGTCGGACTACGTCTAAATCACGGGTAATATGCCTATAACCCAACATTTCAATATAATAATTTAATAACACTCATATGTCAATAAATACATAATATATATTTTGTATACAAACACAATACCATAAACCATCTCAATGTATTGTATAATTTCAAATATCATAAATCATATATATCGATGATATCACCTATCTCAAAGTAAATCAAATCAGAAATCATAAAATCAACTACAAATGGATGAATCAGCCAAATCCGAAATCATCGCTAAAATTAAGAAATCATCAATAATGAAATATCATCATCAACATACCAAATAGGATAGTCTGACTATCAATCCATAATAAATGATATGAGGATTTACCATACTCTGGACTCCTATCCAGATATAATCCCATCTCCTCATATATGAATAAATGAAAATAGTATGGATATATGGAGAATGACTACACTTTTGACTCACACAACCTCTAGTATAACCATCTCATCATAGAAAGGAAACATATATGCCAATCCACTACACACACATGCATATCGGAACCAAACAGAAGACCGGCACACGTCTGCTTGTTCCAGGAGTCACACGTGGTCCATATGATACGACTCCTACAGTCATCAGTTACCCTAACCTCTCACCTCTCGGTATCGCGACAATGATCCACCGTAGGCTCGACAATGCATAGCCACTTTGGTTACGACTACCGACAATTGTGCCCCAAGAATAACTGACTGCTGCCCTATGTGACACAGAGGCATCACACACGTAACACTAGCACAAGGATGAACATAATCATAAATTTGGTGTCACGGATTAGGGGCGCGACCTCTCAATCAGGTCGTCAGGTTGGATACTGGCCAATCTGGTTCACTCCCGAAACATAAAGGGAGCCGGACCCAATGTGGACGACATATAATACTCCTAACATATATCTACTTATAGTTCTAGACATAATCTGACACGCGACTTTGTATAAGTCAATACGTGACTAAGGCATACTAGAGCTCTAACCACTGGCCGACACACAGCTCCAGCCATAAGCCAACACATGACTAAAATATACACGTTGCAGCGAGTATCACCACGTACACATGAGCGTATCCCCGTTTGAGTGATATTTACTTACAATGAATAATCAAACAAATAACACAATGACGTCTCATACCACCACATGTTATTCGAATAATTATTCAATGCTCATAAAATACACTCAATCCATACTAGATGTTTTTATAAGATAAGTTTGATGAATAACCGGAAAAGTATTACTGAAAGTCCCATACCAAACGATATCAATGAACCGTTTATTCAAATTTCTCGTTACATAGAAATGAGATATCACAAATTAAATATAAGAATGTCATCGCTGTATCATATCAAATCACTAAACAAATCCATATCAATTGTAATCATTCATAATATTGATATCAATATAAGAAATAAAAAATCAGAAACTAATATAAAAATAGATTATATAATTAAAAGTATACATACATACATACATATATATATATAATCAACAAATCAATATTAATAATAATAATTCATTTACAACATATGATCTTATATATGAAAATAAATACTTAAAACGGGTAATATTATTTATTATAGAGTTAACTAGATAATTAACTAACTTAAATATGATATATCCTTTAAAATAAATACTAATTTCTCAATCTTTTATAAAATTAAATGATATTTTAATATTTACAAATGGCATTAGAAAATCTCTCTTCTTTCATTTAAATTCCACGAGATAAAACATAAAATAAGATAATAGTAATTTGCAAACACTAACAAAATAATATATTGAGACAAAAAGAAAGGAATAATACATGTATATACAAGGAAAGCAATTTACAAAGTCAATTATACAATCATGTGAAAGAAATCAGAGGTAAGATCAAATATAGGAAGCCAAAAATACCAAGAAAAGATGCTACAAAATTCAATTCGGCAAAGGGTACATAAGATAAAAGATATACATGTACTAACTCATCACAAAAACATGTACACAACATACTTCTGCACACATAACTATACAAGCACACAACCCAGTCATATACATACACACACACATATACATATACATATACATATACATATACATATACATATACATATACATATATATATATATATATATATATTCCCACCCACACACTAAAATACGTATATACTAGGAGGCAAACTGATTTAGTTCAGCAAGTGGATAATAATTACAAACAAGCACATACCCCACTCTATCACTCATGCATGCACTTATCCCGTAAATCAACATATTCACACACAAAATATATATATATTTAAATACATGCAACTCATTTAATACTAGCATGAAGAAACACACGCAAGCCTAAAAATTTAAACGCCACAAACGCATGAAAGAAGAAAGGAAACCAGAATAACAATTAAAGGAATTTTATAAAAGAATGTAACCAAATTGGTACATCAAAAAGAAAGTACAAGGCCAAACAAAAACAGCAGTGCTCAAACAAACATAACACACACATACCACTGTGTGTGTGTACACACACATACACTTAGCACACAAACGAATAACACACATACGCTCTCACTCTGCCACATATACACACTAATATACATACACACATGCACACACTTATACACACACACATAGCACATACCATACACACACGCAAACATTCCAACACACAACCACTATATTACTCATGCACTACACCCCATAACACACACACGTACAACAACTAACACCTGAACATACAATGTTACACAACTCAACTGCAAACACGCACTCACACTTATTCAAAGAGACACTCTCACACACCTTGCTGCAACGCAACAACACAGGAATCACTCACACATAACATATACTCACTAAAATAACATCTTTTTAGAGATAATAATGCATTGTATATCCAAAGAGGATATAGTGAAACCATAGAACTGTTAAATTTTGGTGACACTATATGGAGAAATTGAAGTGATCGAAGGTAGCTTTATAACGGTGAAAACGGTTCGCAAGTCGGAGCTCATATGAGAAATATATGGCGAAAAAGATAGAGTGTTGTGGCCAACATCAAGTGACAAACGTCTGACATAAAGTGACAGACGTCTGTGACTACAGGGTTTGGAACCCGAGAGTTTGGACAGACATCTGTCACTTTATGACAGACATCTGTGGTGTCAGGGAATTTTTCCCAAGGCCTGTGATAGACGTCTGTCACTTGTGATAGATGTCTGTGACGACTTTCTGCTTATATTTTGACCGGGTTTTGGTGTGAAGATTTGTGATATTCGCAGGGCCAATTCTGGAACTTTGCCTAGATTTTCTACTCTCCTATATAAGCTATTTTCTAGATTCAAATATGCACGTGGGCGAGCAAATTAAGGGTTTAATCAAGAGTTTTAGCCTCCACTAATTAGGGTTTTATCTAAACCTAATTTTTTTCAATTCTCTTCTTCACAAATCAATTCTATTATAATTTTGATCATTGTAATCAATCTCCTACACTCTTTTAATTGGTATTAATAAAAACTCTCTCTCAAAGTGGATGTACACTAACAAGACGTTAGTGGAACCACTATAAATCGGTGTGTGATTTATTTTATCGTTTTTGCTTTGATTTTATATTACTTGTGGGGTGATTGTGATTGGTGTTGGATTAGATTGAGATATTGATTGGTTGTTTTTACACTTTTTACCACGATCTCGTTTTCCGCTGTGCCTTGGGGTTTCGATTTGAGTGGTCTCGAGTTAGAATTTCCCACAACATTTGGTATCAAAGCTTTGGTGTTGGTAGGTGGTTGTAGAAATGTCGGAATCAGATAATACCTCATGCAGTTCCTCAATGGCTAATCCAAGTGGTGTAGCGTCTTATGTATGTGGATCGTACGTGGCTTCGGGATCACAAATGGTTATAAACAAGTGGAATGACGATAATGATTTTAAAAAGTGGTAATGGAAGATGAAAGCAGTTCTAAGGAGGAATCAGATGCATCGAGTAGTGTTTGATACGCATTTGTTGCCGGCGGATATCTCGGATGTTGAGAGAGAAGAAATGGAAGAGTGGGTATTCACTACACTTCAACTTGCTATAGGGGAGAACGTTATCTCCGAAATTAGTGGTGAGACTACCGCTAAGGGAATATGGGACAAGTTGGAGGAGTTGTATATGAAGAAGTAACTAACTAATCGTTTGATCTTGTTGCTAATGTTCTCCACCTATAAGATGAAGGAAGGTACTTCACTTAAAACGCACTTGAATACTTTTGATGATTTGCTAACGAAGATGAAGGCGGTAGATTTAAAGATTGAGGAAGAACAAAAGGTGATGATATTATTGTGTTCATTGTCGGACCATTATACGGGTTTCTTAAATGTTTGATCTATAGCCGGGATACTTTGACTCTAGAAGATGTCAAAACAGGTATTCTTAACGAGAAGTTGTGGGATCAAATGAAGGAGTTGAGTAATGAAGTAGTGGTGCTAGCAGTGGTCATGGTTTATTCGTGGAGAAGGAGATATATGTGAAGAAGGAGAACCGTGGGTGTTCTAAATCAAGGAACCGCGGTTGGAGAGGAAAGTCGAAGGAAAGAAAGGGCAAGTGCTATATTTGTAAGAAGCCCGGTCATTGGAAGAATGAGTGTCCAGACAAGGAGAAGGTAAAGAAGGAAGTAGCATCTTCATCTGTAGCGGGGGAGAGTGGAGTTGGTGAGGGAGATGTAGATGTGTTGTCGGCGGTAGCATCAGATGTTTCGGGTAGCGAATGGGTGCTCGATTCGAGGGCGTCTTATCATGTGACACCGAATAGGAATTGTTTTTCTTCTTATATCGAAAAAGAAGGAAATTCAATTGCTATGGGTAATGGTGCTATTTGTAATCGAAAGACATTGGTTCCGTGCAAATTCAGATGTTTGACGGGGTGGTTCGTACTCTCACTAATGTGCGCTATGTTTTGGGACTTCGGAATTCTCTTATCTCTTTGGGGCAGCTGGATTCTTTAGGTTGTAAGATCACTATTGAGAGTGATAGCTTGCGGGTTTCGAAGGGTGCGCTTGTGGTGATGAAAGGTGCTAGGACTCATGGTGTTTATTTGCTTCAAGGAGTGACTATAAAAGGTGAAACTTGTGTGGGAGTTGATAGTTCTCGTGGCTTGGATGCGAACTAGGTTGTGGCATTTGAGGTTAGGTCATGTCTCGGAGAGGAGTTTGGATATTCTTTGAAAAAGGGAGATGATCGATGGAGAGAGCTTCACGAGGAATGTGTCATGGGGAAGCAAACTAAAGTATCATTCGGTGAAGGAAAACATGATTCGAGAAGGGTTCTTGAGTATGTTCACACGGATGTTTGGAGACCGACACCGACAGCTTCTTTGGGAGGAGCTCGCTATTACATTTCTTTTATTGATGATTTTTCTTGAAAGGTATGGGTGTATGTAATGAAGGCCAAGTCAAAGACATTTGCAAAGTTCAAAGCATGGAAAGCTCTTATTGAGAATGAGAGTGGCAAGTCTTTGAAGGTCCTAAGGTCTGACAATGGCGGGGAGTATGTTTCCAGAGAGTTCTTGGAGTTTTGCAAGCATCATGGTATTCGGAGGCATTTTAGTACATCGGGAGATCTGTAGTCGAATGGTGTTGCGGAGAGGATGAACTGTACTCTACTAGAGAAAGCTCGATGCTTGAGATTGACATTGGGTTCGTCTTTGGGATTTTGGGCCAAAGCTTTTTCAACCGCGGTGCATATTATTAATCGAATTCCATGCTCGGATATTGGTAACAAAATTCTGGAGGAAGTGTGGAAAGGAAAGAGCATTGACTTGAGTTATTTTCGTGTGTTTGGTAGTCTGGTTTATCTGCATGATCCGGGAAATGATAAGCTTGAGTCTAGAGCTTTCAAGGAATTTTGCTTGGTTATACGGACGAAGTAAAAGGCTATCGGATTTGAAATCCGAAAATGAAGAAGGTTGTGAATACTCGTCATGTTACTTTTGATGAATCAGCTTTGTTCAAGGAGAATGAGAGCTCATTAGATTTTCTGGATTTGGTTCATGGTGAATCAAATGAGAAGGAAGTTATTCCCACATTTTTTCCAAGGAGTAGAGAGAGTAGAGTAGTTGAAGATGCTTGCATGGAAGAAGAAGTTGATGTTACATCACACAGTTCAAAGGGTTCCTCTAGTAGTGTTGGTGATGTACATGATTCTAGAGAGGATTCGGTTTAAGGTGGAGCCGAAAGGAGTTCAGGTGATGGTATTTCTAGTCGGGTTGGTCGTCATGCTATAAGGCCACCCGATAGATATGGTGATTGGAACTATCTTAGCTTTTTTGATAATTTGGACTATGCTCTTCATGTAGTCCAAGATGAGCCGATGGACCTTGATGACGTCATGGAGTCGAGTGATAGCTCGAAGTGGATTGTACCATGGAGGAAGAGATGCAATCGTTGATGAAGAATCAAACTTGGGATTTGGTTCCACTTCCTAAAGGAAACTGTGCTATTGGGTGCAAATGGATATACAAGGTAAAGGACGATGGGAGATACAAAGCTAGACTACTGGCTAAGAGGATTGCACAAAGGAAGGGAAAGGAGTATGATGATATATTCGCATTGGTTGTGCGCCATACTTCTATCCGGATATTACTTGCTATAGTTCTATTCACGACTTGGAGTTAGAGCAACTTGATGTGAAAACCGCATTCTTGCATGATGACTTGGATGAAAACATCTACATGGAGCAACCGAAAGGTTTTATTGTGGATGGTAAGTCAAATTTGGTTTGCAAGTTAAAGAAATCACTATATGGTTTAAAGAAATTACCTAGACAATGGTACAAGAGCTTTGATAATTTTATGCTTGAAAATGGTTTTGATAGAAGCATCAAGGATGCTTGTGTATATTTCAAGAAGTTGAAAAATGATTGTTGGGTGTATTTACTCTTGTATGTGGACGACATGCTCATTGCTTTTAAGGATAAGAATGAAATCAACAAGTTAAAACTGAGTTTGAAATTGGAGTTCGAAATGAAGGATCTTGGAGAAGCAAGAAGGATATTGGGCAAAGAAATTGAAAGGGATCGAAAGCGTTTTGAGTTGAAATTGACTCAAAAGGAATACATAAAGAAAGTGCTTTGCCGGTTTAGCAGGGAGAATGCAAAGGCATCAAATACATCTTTACCTTTACACATGAAGCTTTCGCGTAAGGGATCATCTATCTTGAAGAAAGACAAGGCTTATATGGCAAAGGTGCCATATGCTAGTGTTGTTGGAAATTTAATGTATGTTATGGTGTGTACAAAGCCCGATATTGCAAATGCCATCGGGATGGTTAGTCGGTATATGGCTAATCCGGGGAAATCACATTGGGAAGTTGTGAAGCTTATATTGAGATACCTTAGAGGTACACTATCTCATGGTCTTGTTTTTGGCAGTAGTAAGGGATGGATTGTAAGTTGGTTGGTTATTGTGATTCGGACTACGCCGGGATAGGGATCGAAGAAAATCAACTTTTGGTGGTACGGCCATTATAAGTTGGAGATCGAGATTGCAAACCATAGTTGCTTTATCCACTACGGAGGCGGAGTTGATAGCCGTAGTGGAGATGGCAAAGGAAGCACTTTATTTGAGGCGATTGTTGTGTGACTTGGGATATGAGCATGATGGTGTCAATGTTCGATGTGACAGCCAGAGTGCTATTCACTTGGCGGAGAATTTGGCGTTTAGCTCATCGACTAAGCATATTGAAGTGAGAGATCAGTCATTTCTAGTAGCTATGGATGAAGATAAGCAAGTATATATTCAGAAAGTACACACAAAGGGTAATGCAACGGATATGTCCACTAAGGCATTGCAGGTTGGGAAGTTTGAGCATTGCTCGAACTTGATTCACTTGGAGAAGTGCTAGGTGCCACGGGGTGCCACGGTTGAGAGAGGAGCTTGGTTATGGATGAGGAAGAGTATCAGTAAGAGATTGTGGTTCTATCTTCCTAGTGAGTTTTAGTCTTTGGTGAGACAGTTTAGTAGTTGGATGTTTTCAACACTTCATTAGCGGGCGGGGGCTTTGCCTGAGCCCCTAGATGAAGTGCAATGGGCGGTGGCTTTGTCGGAGCTCCTTGGGAAAACATTCATGTTTGGTTGAAGGTAGAAGTGGTGATAGTTGGTGCTATCGATTGTTGATGATGGTATGGTACCATTGGAGTTGGAGATGGATATAGTGTCGATGTGAAGTGTTAAATTTTGGCGACACTATATGGAGAAATTAAAGTGGTCGAAAGTAGCTTTATAACGGTGAAAACGGTTCGCAAATCGGAGCTCGAAGGAGAAAGATACGGCGAAAAAGTTGGAGTGTTGTGGCCAGCATCAGGAGACATACATCTATCATAAAGTGACAGACGTCTGTGACTACATGGTTTGGAACCTGAGAGTTTGGACAGACGTTTGTCACTTAATGACAGACGTCTGTGGTGTCAGGGAATTTTTCCTGAGACCTACGATAGACGTCTGTCACAAGACTTGTGACAGACGTCTGTGACGACTCTCTGCCTATATTTTGATCGGGTTTTGGTGTGAAGATTTATGATATTCATAGGGGCAATTCTGGAACTTTCCTAGGTTTTCTATTCTCCTATATAAGCTACTTTTTGGATTTAGATATGCGGCGGGCGAGCAGATTAAGGGTTTAATCAAGGGTTTTAGCCTCCACTAATTAGGGTTTTATCTAAACCTAATTTTCATTAATTCTTCTCCACAAATCAATTCTATTAGAATTTTGATCATTGTAATCAATCTCTTGTACTCTTCTAATTGGTATTAATAAAAGCTCTCTCTCAAAGTGCATATACACTAATAAGACTTTAGTGGAACCACTATAAATCGGTGTGTGATTTATTTTATCGTTATTGCTTTGATTTTTATATTGTTTGTTGGGTGGTTGTGATTGGTATTGGATTAGACTGAGATATTGATTGGTTGTTTTTACACTTCTTACCACGATCTCGTTTTCCGTTGTGTTTTGGGGTTTGATTTGAGTGGTCTCGAGTTAGAATTTTCCACAACAAGAACGTATTTTCAAAACTCAGAGTTATGGTAACCCATTGTTTACCTTTATGCGGAAACTGGAAGCAAACAAACAAGGGTTGAATAATTGGCCGACGAACAAAACTAACTTTAACAGCATATGTGAAAACTTAAGGCAAGAGAACAATATAACAAAACACATCCTGATATAAGACCCATCCAATCCACAATTACTCGATCGATATAAGGAGATATTGGAAAAATTAGCAAACATCCTACGGCAAAATCAGTCCAAAATATTCAACAGAGCAACTTCAGGTAGCTAACACAAAAGGGACAGAGCAAAATACATTTTTACTCTAAGTTGTAGATCATAGATAAAAGTTGTGATTTATACAACTAGCACATGCAATCTGCAATGAATCCAAACATCATTTGATTCATACATATGTGTACAAAATCATAGGATTTAACAAAGAATTTGTGCATAAATAACTCACCAGTTCACTACGTCATCAATACCTCATTGTCTATCCCTCTCTCTTTGCATGCTAGCACCCAGATTACCCACAGTTCAACCAAATCCAATTCTCTTTCGTGCGCAAGTGTATATTGATGTCCAGAAACACATGGTTGAATTTATGAATTAATAATTTTATATTTGAATTTAATCTGATAAAAAGAAGGGTTTGTGTATGAAGTCGATTTTTCTTGCCTCTCCCGCATAGGTTTTTGAGTTGTGTATATATATCTGAAAGTGATAAATCTGGAAATGCAATTTTCTATAGATGAGAATTATCGAAAATTTTAGTTTTAGGACTTGGGCTTTGCTTCTATGGGCTTGGCTTCTTTCTCTTTTCTTTCTTTAGTTTCAAGCCCACATATAAAAATCAATTATATCACAAAAATTACTTTATAAATAATTTCACCATTATTTATTTTTCTACAATTGTATTTATTTAATTCATTTACTAATTAATTTCAAGTCTACATTAACAACTTTACTTCTTTATAAAATAAACTTTACATTCTCCAATTTTTTTGATTTATCATCATTTCCAAAATAATTGATTCATATTTTAATCCAATATTCAACTTCCAAATTTTAGTTTACAATTGTTAACTGTTTAATTCCTTTACTAGTTCTGATACTCTGAAATAAATTCAAATTATTTATTTTAAATTCAAAAATTTCATTTTTAATTAATTAAATATTTATTATTAATTGCCCAAAAACCGGGTTGTTACAACTTATCTGTATTTATGGGTCCAGTTAACTTCGTACATATGGTTTTGAGTATCCCTTTAAATTCACTCTTTCATCTGTTTGATGCACTAAACCTATAAAATTCTAGTATGTTATATGATTTGACATTGTAAGTTAATATATGAAAACAATGTCTTCTTTTTCCTTGTAAGGTACTCATTAGGTTAGAAGGTTGCAAGGTTTTGATGAGGCGATAATGGAAATTATTTTTTTGTTTTATTTAATAAAGTACATTTTTCAAAAAAAGTCGACATTATATTGGGTAATATGGTGGAAATTAAGTAAAGCTTTGAACTAGAATTTTATAGCAGACAAAGTCTTAAGTGGTTGAAATATCTATGGATCTTTGTTAATGTCATCAGCTCCATATTACTATTATAAATAAGACCTAAGAGGTCTTCATTCTATACGTCATTCTTTTCTATCTTGATCTCCCATTAAAGGAAGTTCTTAAGAATAAATTTGCAAACTATTTTGGAAGTCCAAATGAAGCTTTCCTGAAGGTAGAACTGATAATCAGACGTGTGCATACTTGGCATCATCATATATAGGTAATGGTTTTATTTATAAACACACCTTAGGTTATGTATACTAATTGGAAGCCCTTATTACATTAGTTTATGTGAGAAGAAAAAGTAAAAACAAATCAAAAAAAGTTGTACTCTGTCCCCCAACAACATGCTCTAACTAATACCGTTTCAAATATCATCTACCATGATATATTAATTAGTTTGAATTTTGCAAATATGAAAATGAAATGAGTAAGACAAAAATGTTAGAAACTTGTAATAATTTCGAAGAACTGTATAAGTGATTTGAAGGAAACTACCAATAGATGGATTTTTGAAATCATTGGTTATTAGAAGATTTATAAATGGAATTTTGAAATCATAGTTGCTAGAAAATTTATCAACTACAATTCTCGGATTATCAATATGGTCGACTCGAGTGTTCGACCATTCTACTATTTAACTTTGTTTTTTCTGATAAGGAGTTCATTTTGATTTTTTTTGTCAAATAAGTTTAGAACATCCTCTACACATTGGAAAAATTCATTGGAATTTTTTTAGTTTCTCATGGTTTTTAATACTATTGCAGTAGAGTTCAAAAATAGTTGGTCGATCAGATAAATGAGTCGGTTGATCAATACAGTGCATTTTTTAATCATTTTAAAAATTTTGTTTTAGAAACTTTGTAAACATTTCCAAAAGCTTTGTGTGTGTGTGTTTGTCGTATGATTTCTTAACATTTTAATTTCAGAAAACAAAACAGGTAGAAAATTTTGATCCGATTTGATTCCTTTAGTGTTGCTCTGTTTGAGTTAGTTTTCCGGCTCTTTGATTTTTCTTTTTATTTGAACTTGTTGATGTTGTGAGTGTTTAGTTGTTTAGAGTTTACACTCTCTTAGGGTGCACGTTCGTGCACATCTTTGATTAGAAGTTAGAGGTTGTGGTGTTCGTGGACACAGATTTTATTAGAGTTTGATTAAATATTGGATATGAAGTAATTTAAAAGTTTAATTTTTATTTATAATAAATAATTAATAAATTTTTATTAATGATTAATTTTAAATAATTAAATATGTAATATTTAATATTTCAAATTAATAAGAAGCAAATTTAAATTCAACTTCAACTTCAAATACAAATTCAAACAAACTAGAAATTCAAACACTACAATTCATAAAAGAAATATAAATTTCAACTACAAATTTAACTTTGTTCCCCAATGCCTCAACTCTGTTTTGATCCACTCACGGAAACATCATCAAAGTCCAGCATTTTCATATCTCTTTGAAAATCTTTATTGAAAGATAATATGATAATCTCAGTAATGTTTGTATTAGCACAACTTCGTGCACCATTCGTGGCACACTAAAATCTCAGCCAGTTATGATCTGTTTGTTGTGGAGCTTCAATGTCTTTAAAAGAACTTGACGATTTGCGCGTCCTTTGTCGCATCATTCCCACCATTTTGTGGATATCTTCACAAAACATTTGCCATGAGCGCTTACGTTAGAATGAGCAAAAGAATAGGCAGTGACAACATGACAAATTGGAGAGACACCATCCACACCAACATTATGCTCAATGTTGAGGTCTTGTCGAGCAAATTCATCTAGTTAGAAGGGTTGAAAGGACTGTGATCCCTAAGGATCATTCCATTCTAGATGTATGGGCTCGTCTTCCCAAACATTTTCTGAAGTTGGATTTGAAGCAGTGGTGTGAAAATCAGTTTGTACTTCATCTTGGTTTCAGTAGCGGACGATTTTACTTAAGTGGAGAGAATGTCATGGTTTTCGATAGCGACATTTCCGAATATTTGCTCCAAATATGCCAAATCTAGTATAGAAACTTCTTACCATTTAAGATGTATACTACCGATATCCTAAAAAAAGATATTTAAACAACCGGTAGAGAAAGTGATAAGAAATCAGCAAAAACAATAATAAAAAGTGTTTACATTAACTTGATGTGCCCACCCGTCGTCGCCGTCGTCGTCGTCGTCAAAAACAATATTTATCTGGTCATCCTAGCCCGCTCTAGTCTTGTTTCATAACTTCTCCAACTTGATGAAGTCTTTGCAGTTTTTGTAATATCTGTTTTTTGTGGCCGCTGCATCCAATAATTGAGATGTCTTCTTACAAGAGTTGAATCCTTCAACTATCTTCTTGTGGACTTCTGTTTTACCTTTTTTTTATTTGCTGTGAATTCTTCCGAACATATCTTTACGAATAGAGTTGATAGTTCGACATTCCACTATAAAGTTTGTTATTTACTTGAACCAGCCCGTTGTTGAATGAATGTTAAAGTAGAATAGAGTAGATTTGAAAGTGTGAATAAAACATGGAGATAAAGTCAGGATTTATATGTAGAAGCAAGATGTAACATTACGTTTGACGTAATTGTTTTTACCTCCGACTTATCACCTGCATCCTGCTCTGCCGCTCAACTTTAGAGCGAGAAAACGCTCTTAGCATAACGTAACCATTACGTCGACGTAATTTCCGTCTAACGCTGAACCGACAGCTATTGTCTATGAGTTTTGAACCGTGGAAAATTACAAAGCAAACCGGGCTAAACATTCATGTGTACTGCCCACCATGTCTGCAGATTTACAATAATAAATAAAATCTCGAGATCCAGCAAGAAAACAACCCCACTCTCCGCTTCTTCTCAAAAACTCCAAATTCTTACAAAGATAAAATGCCAATGCTTGTTTGAAGAATCATAATGGACTTGAAGAGAATCAAAAGGCAACAAAATCCAACTCAAAATAACAACTCAATAGACTTGGAAGAGAGTGACGTGACTTCCAGAACCCCAGTGTCAGTCGAGAGGAAACCAAATTCAAGTACTTTCAGATTCATATTCCTTTTAGTTGGGTTTCTGGTGTTTTTGCCTCTTATTGTTTTTGTTTCTGGGTTTCATAGAAGTTTGCCTCTTGATCAGCTTCATGGTCTTAATGAAAGAGGCAAATTTGAAGTGAGAAATGAGCAAGGTATGATTTTGTTTCAATTTGTAGGTGATTTTGGGATTTAATTTTTTTGGGTATTCTGTTGTTTTGTTCAGATTTGTAGTGTGATTTATGATTGTTTGAGATCTGTTGCAGCCATTTTTGTTATAGCAGGCTGAATTTGACCAAGTACGGCACTGCTATTTGCAGCTGCCTTGAATAATTTAGAAACAAATTCTCAATATATTTTCTTAACACCATTACCAAAATAGATTTTTGTTATTATATTATTATTCATAATTTTGAGCTTAAAAATAACAATATTTGCTTGACATATTAAATATTACCCTTTGTGGAGAAATTTACTTCAGACCCAGTAGAATGTAGTTAAGCATTTCAAAATCAAGAAAATAACAAGGGGTGTTTTGTTACATTCCCCTGCAGTTTAAATAAGTAAGTTGCACCCACTTTTCACATTGTAAATAAAGTCTCTCTTTTATAAAAATGACCAAAATACATTCTTTTTTTTTCTTTTTTCTTTTTTCTATCTTATTTCGCTTTCTATTTTCTATGACCTACAAAATTCAGAAAAAATATAATTTTTTAAACTGACTTGCATTTTATTCAAAATCAACTTGAATTTATTCAAAAAATCTTGAATTTATTCATATCGACTTGAATTGTATTCAGAATTGGCTTACATTATGTTAAAGTAACTAATTTTTTTTGTTAAAATTCGTTTGCATTGTATTAGAATCTGTTTGCATTATATTGAAATTCATCGCATTGTATTCAAAATTGACTTGCAGTGTAATAAATTTAACTTTTTTTGTGTAACATTTATTCTATTACATTAAAAATTGGTTTGCATTACGTCAAAATTTCAATATTATCACAATACATGTGTTAACGACGAATTAAATTATGTTGTCCACAAAAATTGCAATTGCTGATGAACTATAATTGTGTTTGCTTACTCACCATTATGGGTTTCAACCTCTCATTTCTCCTCATGCCTCTTCTTCATTCCTCAAACACTTGAAGTCAATCGTCACAAAATGTTGAATCAAATCAAATTTTGATTCATAAAAAGAACACGGCACAAAATCACTCATAAAGTCATCTGCCATAATGATCGTCAATTAGAACACAAAATCATCATGGTTTGATTTTGTTTGTGATTTCTTAATCAACTGGTTTGGGCTTTACTTCTTCGTTATCTTGTTTTAGAAAATAAAAAATAGATAGAGGTCTAGGAACTGAGAATAGATCGTGATATGAGAGCAGAAATTAATTATAGGTCGTGATTTGTAAATTAGATCTGTGATGGGGTCTGGCTTTGTATTATTGAAAGGGTGGGGAGTTTTAATTGATTTGATCAGTAAATAAGGGCCAGTAATTCATATCCACAAATAACAATATTACACACCTGATTGTCTGTGTCATATTTCTGAAACAATGTTAATCACAAAATTTAAAAATGCAGTACATTTGGTGAAAACTCCCAAAGTCTCATTCCTAATGTGGTATTTGATAACATTTGTCTATAATTTAAAACGTCAAATTGTTGGATCTCATTTTCACTATAATATTAACATTTGACCATTTCAGAATAAAATAAAGTTACCAACACACTAAACTTAAAAGAGTTTATTAAAAACCATGTAAGTTATTGCCAGATTCACTCTAGAGCAACCCTGGGGGTAAGAGTAGGTTGAGAGTAAGAATAAAAAAGTGGTTACGAACGCTTGCTTAAAAAATAGTTTGGTTGTCAAAATTTATAGCTGAAAAAAATAGTTTCAAAACAATGCTTTTTAGTACGAAGATAACAATGCCCTTGATGCTTATCAGCTTATTAATGCTCTATAGGCAACAATAGTCCCATATTCTCTCTGTGTGTGTGTGTAGTCACTAGGTTGGACTGGGTTCACAAACATGTTTCATTAAGCCTCATGCGCAGTTTTGCATGAGTTTAATTGACGCACAGTTGATACTGACCTTGTGTTTACCCACCAAACGTCAGTATCATCAAACGCGAGACATTTGGTATTTTTCTAAATTAAAGAGTTAAAGTCAAGTCGTTAACGAGCAAGATTTACAACACATTGAGTCCTTTAGCAAACAATGTAGTCTGTATCCGTGAGTGTTTTATTTCGGTGCACGCGCACGCATGCATGCACACTTGTTCTTACAAAATAGTTTGGTTGTCAAAATTTATAGCTGAAAAAAATAGTTTCAAAACAATGCTTTTTAGTACGAAGATAACAATGCCCTTGATGCTTATCAGCTTATTAATGCTCTATAGGCAACAATAGTCCCATATTCTGTGTGTGTGTGTAGTCACTAGGTTGGACTGGGTTCACAAACATGTTTCATTAAGCCTCATGCGCAGTTTTGCATGAGTTTAATTGACGCACAGTTGATACTGACCTTGTGTTTACCCACCAAACGTCAGTATCATCAAACGCGAGACATTTGGTATTTTTCTAAATTAAAGAGTTAAAGTCAAGTCGTTAACGAGCAAGATTTACAACACGTTGAGTCCTTTAGCAAACAATGTAGTCTGTATCCGTGAGTGTTTTATTTCGGTGCACGCGCACGCATGCATGCACACTTGTTCTTATAAAACCTTTAGCTTCTAAATGGGCTTTTGTGTAACTATGAACAACCATTAAAGTTCAATTGCACACAATCAGCAAATGCTTTTGGATACTATTTGCTGAAACACAATTTCAACAACTATGCAATGGTTTATTTGAGTCTGAGATATCTCCATTATTATATTAACTAACCTTGGATGTCAAAACAACGGTTCTCAAGCTTGTTTAACGTTCACATAAATAATAAAGGATGGGATGCTCTTGAAATTAAATAATTCTCAGTATTGGATAAAAAAAATACAATCCTTCAATATCTTGTGCTAGAAAAATGCATGTTGCTGATTAACTTGTTCTATTTGTTCTATTAGGAAAAAAAAAATTGGACTTAGTTGTCTTCTATTATGTTGGATTTGTTGAGAAATGATATTTAACAGTTTAGGTAGCTACCATGGACTTGTATACTACTTTCTGTAATAATATTTGAATTTACAGTGCTCAGATTTTCGTCATAAATGATGCATCATAGCATGATAGCAATTGACCCTTCGGGGACAATCCAATAAAATTGGAACGATGCATCATAGTTTTTATACTGAAGTACATGAGATAGAATGCCCCTATGATTTCGTTTGACAATGGAAAAATGTAGGATTGCACAGTGTATACTTTTTTTTTAACTAAATCATGTAAGCTTTTAATTGCATGCCTTGTAGTTCACTTATTCGTAGCTAAAGTAGATTTAATATCTTTCCAGTATGGTATTATGTACTATATTAACCTTCATCTGATGAACATTTGAAGCTTTCATGCGGTGATTACAGTATTGCACCCCACCAATCCCCCCCCCCCCCCCCAAAACAACAAAAAAACCACGAAGTTAATTATACTTGCTATGCGATTGTTGGCAAAAGAAAAAAAATTACATGGTTAATGATGTCAATGAGATTCAACCTTAAATCTGTAGATCATCAATTTAGAGTCTCACCGCTGCACTAGTGGTATTGCCAAAAATAATAGTAGTAGTAGCAGCAGCAGTAACGATAATAAAAATGTGTAAAAAAAAGAAGTATGATGAAGGGGTGAGGGGTCTATCTGTTTCTAGTGAACTCCTTTTTAAGGGGTGAACAAAAATTTTCTTGGTTAGGGTGATAATCTGGATAGGATTGATATGTTGTTAGGGTACTCTTAAATTTTAGTAGTGTGTTGCTAAGAGCATCTCATTTTTCTCTTTTTAATATCATTGCTAAAATTACCATAAAATTTTACACTATACTATTCCTAATAACAGACCTTTTAAGGGACCACCAAATGCATCATTTTCAACTTTTTTTTGTACGACAAACAACAGCCGACCAATACCATTTTCCATGGCGATTATTCGTCATGCAAAACGACTTTACGAGATGGTTGATTCTCATGTGAAATGACATTGGTAATAGAAAGCACACAAATTTTATTGCGTTTTTTTTTTTTATGTATTTGGAAGATGAAAACTTAGTGTCCTTAGCAACACACATTTAATATAGCAACTTAGATGTGACATTATATTTCATAAAATCCTTTCCATTTCATGACGTCTTAAACAACCAATCATCCTTCACAATGAATATTTTATATTAGTGGCTTTCTTTTTGAAATTCTACCAAATAATTATCATTACATTTCAGGTACTGAAGATGATACATCTATTTCATCTAAATTCACAAGAGACCCATTTCTTGGCGGTCTACTCATTTCTGGCTTTGATCAAAGCTCATGCTTAAGCAGATATGAATCTGCTTTGTATTGGAAATCATCCTCTCACTCACCTTCTCCTTACCTAATAGAGAAACTACGAAATTATGAAAAACTCCACAAAAAATGTGGTCCAAATACTGAAATATACAGAACTACCGTTGAATTGCTCATATCAGGTGAAAGCCAAACATACGAATCTTCTGAATGCAACTATGTGGTTTGGATATCATATAGTGGTCTAGGCAATAGAATACTTACACTTGCTTCCACATATCTTTATGCACTTCTTACAAATAGAATTCTATTAATCGATCGAGGTACCGACATGGTTGATCTCTTTTGCGAGCCATTCGTTGATACTTCATGGTTACTGCCTCTGGATTTCCCTTTAAATCCAGTGAATAACTACAATGACAATTCAAGTAATAGTTATGGAATCATGGTGAAGGATAATCTTGTAAACCATAAAAACATTCAATCAAGTGTGTATCTCCATCTTGCTCATGATTATGGAGATTTTGACAAGCTTTTCTTTTGTGAAGAAGATCAAAACTTTCTCGAAAAAGTGCCTTGGTTAATCTTAAGGTCCGATAACTACTTCGTGCCATCTTTGTTCTTGATACCAAAATATGAAGATGAGTTGCAACGTCTATTCCCTCAAAGAGATGCTGTTTTTCACCATTTGGGTCGGTACCTGTTTCACCCAACAAATGTTGTATGGGGTTTAATTACACGATACTATGAATCATATTTGTCGAAGTCGGATGAAATACTGGGTATTCAAATTAGAGTGTTTGACATAGGCACCGGTCCTTTTCCTCATGTGCTCGACCAAATCATTGCATGTACTAGGAAAGAAAACCTATTACCTGATATAAGCAAAGATGAAAGTAGAAGCTCAAATAAATCAAAAGCTGTACTTGTAACTTCTTTGAGCTCAGGTTATTCAGAATATATGAGAAATATGTATTGGGAAAACGCTAATGTAAATGGAGATGTAATTTCGGTGTTCCAACCTAGCCATGAAGAATACCAACAAACTGAAAAGAAAATGCATAATACAAAGGCATTGGCAGAAATGTACTTGTTGAGTTTTTCTAATTATTTGGTTACTAGCTCGTGGTCTACATTTGGGTATGTTGCTCAGGGATTAGGAGGACTGAAGCCTTGGATATTGGTTAAGCCAGAAAATAAGATTGCACCGAATCCACCGTGTGGTCGGGCCATGTCTATGGATCCATGTTTTCATGCACCACCTTTTTATGATTGTAAAGCAAAAAGAGGAACTGACACTGGTGCTTTGGTTCCTCATGTGAGGCATTGTGAAGATATGAGCTGGGGACTTAAACTGGTTGATACAGATGAATGGTAGCGTTTTATTATTTTTGTGTATCGTTAGTAGGAATTAAGTGTACGAAGCTGTTGTTTATTTTATTTTTAATCTCTTTTGTCCGTTAAAACAATGTGGAGTCTCCACAACATACAAGTCACATCTTCATTATGTTGTATTACTGTGCTAGTGTGATGCATTTTGTGATTAATTTGATGGTCAATGGCCTCTATTTGAGCATCTAGACAATGAACATTTGTACGAAGAATAATACCATCATGAAACTAGTTTGGCTTTTAACTTGTGACAATTTTATTATTTTTCATACAGGGCGTGTGTAGCATAAGCTGAAACAAAGCAGACATATTAGTTGTGCCATTTGCTCAGTTTTATTTTATAGGTTCCTCAACTCCCAGCTTGACAGTTGTTTTTTATCTGCTCCACATAAACGATGCTTGCTTAGAAATATCTGATTTGATTAAAGTGAATGATAATAAGATGCATAAAGGGCATTGACAAATTGGAATTTTATTTTACAGTTTCAGAACAATTGTCCTTTTACAGCACGGTTTATTACAATGAAAAATTTGACGGCTATGATGCTTACAATCCTACAGTTACCCATCTCATTTTTTTCAGTTTTTTAACATATATTTGCTCCAATGAGAATCGTAGCAATAGCTACAAAGAATATCAGTGGTTGCATTATGCAGGTTTTTCCCCCTCGCCCTCAGGATATACTCCAAAGTCAAAATTGCGTCAAAACTCCTGAAAATAGATAAATAATAAGAGTTAGTACTTGTACTGGAATAGGAAACAATATTTGGTGGGATGAAAAAGTGTAACAAAAAAGCTTGGTCATCAACTGCTGAAGGAACAAAATTTACTACCTGAGCTACAGGCATGGATGAAAGGAAAGCAAAATTAACATACCATGAAATATCAATCAAATAGAAGCAAAGTATAAGCTTCAATCTTGGATGTTAGCACTTACCTGAACTCAATTTATATCACCTTTGCACCAAACTTATCTCAAAACTTACGCATTTTCGACCCAAAGAAATCTTAAAACGAAGAAAGACCAGAAATTTTCCGGAACTTTTCATAAGAAACCCAAAACACAAACTGCCAAGGCCCAAGTCTTGCCCAAGTAGGTAAGAATCCTTTCCACAACGCCATTACACCTTCAAATTTCACAGTTTTCACAAGGCAGTCATAAGAACTCTTGTAAGTATGTTGATTCATCATTCTTGTCTTTATTACATCGGCAGGACAGCTAAGGGCAGTTGCAGAAAGACCAGAAGATATGGATGCCAAAGTGTGCGCATATACATTGTCGTCACATATTTGATTGTTTACGATGAAATGCTTGGCTTGGTCGTAGCAAGTCAACTCTCCCATATTGACTAGGAATGCCCTTTGAGCGTTAGGAACCACTCCTCTCCAAAGTCCTTTAATCCCTTCTGCTTTTATTATTTTAGTCAATGCATCAAATATTCCAGAATATCGAGGTTGAAGGCCTTGGCTTACAAGACGTCCATCTGCTTGCATTCTAACTTTTATAAGATCAGCTGGGCTAGCGATTATCTGAAATATCATGAAACATAAAGTAAAGAAAGGGTGAAAACTTATTGCTCAAAACCATCTAAAGACATGGGCAGTAGCACATCAATATACACCAAGCTATAATTACCGATTCTATTTACATTACATCAGGTGAAAAGCAGTAGCAAATACAAGGGCTTCAGTAATAAATGTACCCTTGCTCTCGAGAAATTTCGATGAGGAAAAGATGATTGATGGAATTTGTTATAGCCATGCATATATTCTATATAAGGGCATCCTCATCAGAATATGAGTGAGCTTCTATATTCTCGTTTGACATAAACGAGCAAGTGGAGAAAACATCACTTATCCTGCTCCATAAATAGCTTGAGTTGCACAAGATGCAAGTTGATAGATGAGACATAAATTTCCCATCTTATAGGATATTATACCTTGGTTTTCAAAAGATTTATCAACAACTACACTTTTAAAACAGAAAACAATGTTGAACATTTATTTTTCTGTCAACTAATTCCAATTCAAATTATAGAATGTATTTATTCAATACCGAAATAGGCAGTGATTTAACAATATAACTAACCCAAGCTATTATACAAAAAAAATTCATACATATCGATTGGGAAGTATATTTTTTAACCATCTGGATACGTGTTAAACATGCAATGGCATACCAGCAGAAAAAAGAGTTTCACCGATAAATACTGTTTTAGTACCGAGTATACCCTATATTATACATGCAACAAATATAGTTTTACTAGTGGTGGTCAGATGAGAAAAAAACTTTTACCCGTGAATGTGAATGTGTAAATGAGGTCCCTATTTTCTTAGAACAAAAAACACAAGATAATCTGCACTTTTCTTATATAAAGCGAAAGTTAACTTACGCTTTTCGACAAGTTTCAAAAATTAACCATACATTCGGTTTCCCTTCTTCCATCCACAACTTGTTCGCTTTATTTAAAAGGGAATTAGCTCTTTGTTCTTCCAGTAAGTACTGAACCATTTGTATCTAAGTTTTATTTGTTAAGTAAGTCCAATCAAGCTAACTCTTTGAAAACAACAACTTTTTAGTGTGCAACTTAACATTAACTCTTTGGAAACATACGATACACGCATATTTATTATTTTTAAGTCGGGTTGTAAGGCAATCCAATGGGGGTTAATAGAAGCAACCTTCGTATTTGAGTGTTGAAACACCAAATAATGTATTGAATATTACCCGAAAGAAAATCCCGCCTTTTAACTTTTTTTTTTTTTTTTGCACATAAAAATACCACCGCTGCCCGTTGTAAAAACTGATTACTTCCTTCTTTTTTCAATCAAAATTAATGCAATCAAAATTCACGCAATCAAACAATTCCTTAACAATGGATTTTGTGCTCTCTAATGATATTCAGACATCGTGTTTCAAATAGTGTTATTCTTTACACAAATATTATTATGCCGTTAGTTCAAGAATAATTCGGGCTAATCTACCCTTTGCGACTAAAAAATGAAATTAAATTCAAAATTGCTTACTTTTCATAGTTTCGGTCAATTGCGACTAAAAAACGAAATTAAATACAAAATTACTTGCTTTTCATAGTTTCTGACATTGATTTCTCACTTTTGAATCTTCTTCGGTTTCGAAAAGAATTTGATTTTGTGCTATATAACAGGGTTAATTATTGATTGGCAAATTCTATTTCAACCCGTAATTTTACTTAGTAGCCCCCCTTCAAAAAATAAATTTCTGAAGACAAAAATACCCTTAAGAAGCTTTTTTTTCAATTCTTCCAACTTTTACGTAATTTTTCACTGTTCTAAAACATCGAAACTTCAAAACCCTACTTTCCAACTTTTACGTAATTTTTTTATTGTTTTGGAAGTACCACGCTGGTTTAAAACATAATGTTGTTCCAGTACGGAGCGAACAAATGTGGTTGGTAATATAACCACGTAGTACTACGTGGTTATATGATAAACCACGCATAGTCTCTACGTGGTTAGGTATCTAACCACGTCTTGTCAGTACGTGGTGAACACAGAAACTCAAAAAAAAAAATAGTACAGATAAGTTTAGGGGTAATTTTGGAACAAACGGGGGCTACTAAGCAAGTTTGGGGGTTTACAATCTTTTTAATATTTTGGGGGCTACTAATTGAAAATATGGATTGAAATAGAATTTGGCTTTTAACGTGGTGGTGTGGGTATTATCTACTATGTTTTTGGGTATATCACTCTATCATTAACTCTTTGAAAACAATAAATTTGTCCAATACAATTCGCGACTGCTAAATAATAGAGATGATGGGTACCTAGAAATCATTCGTCGAAATCACACTAAATCATACCTGCGCAAAAACACCAGATGCGCCACCAGCAATAGCTTTACCCAATACAAAATCTCCACTAAAATCTCGAATTTTTTCATACCCGACAATTCTGATTGGACTATAAAACAAATGCCTGACGATAGCAGGCGAAACTCCTCTATAAAAGCCCATAATCTTTCCTTCTTTCCATAATTGGGCACAGATTTTTTGAACCGAAGAAGAAGTAGAATGAATTTGGAGTCTTGTTTTGATTAGATCGATCGGGAAAAACGAAGTTTCTGCTACTGCTGCCGAAAGTGAGGTCAGCAGAATTTTTTTGCCCGTTTCTTCCATGTCAATGAAATTGCCTCGTTAATAAAATTGAATTAGTGTTTTATAGCACCTTCAACTATGGCAAGTTGTTTTAGTATACTCGTCAACCGATACTTTCAAATATGGATAGTGTCATATACACATTCGCATCCAAAATTATTTTCTGATTTCGAATATCGGATATCTGTATCGACGAATACAAACATTATCGGATAATTATATTATTCGCCAACGATCGATAAATCAAGAAACAAGAATATAAAATTTTGGTTTAAAATAATTATTTTTCAATCCCATTGATTATAGAAATATGCAAAATTAACAAAATACGATGATAATAAATAGGTTGAGCAGTTAATACGTGTTAAATGCATATAATATAAACTATCGACTTAATAAAACAGTAAATACATATTTTTTATTGTATTAAAATACACATAAAATAAACTTTAATCTTACCAAAAATCAAACGGATAATTTTCGAATGTGAATGATTTCGTATCCGTTTTACTGGATATCAGTTATTTATCCGCTTTTTGGATACAGATGTGGACGATTTTCGGATCTTTCGGATATCCATTGACTGCCTTATCTATTAGCACCCCTATTATTTCTCTACACCCCCATAGTTCAAACAAATAAAGGTAAACCCCAGTAACCTCTATTAACCCCCCTATTACTGTACCGCCCTTACAACATCTTCTTCTTTATCAATTTCATTGTCCCTCCATTAGAACCATTCTTATAAAAAAAACATCAAAGATTACAAAAAAAAGTAATTTTATTTTTAGTTTTTGTGTTTTATTTAGACACTTAATATGTTTTATTGTTTTAGGGTTTTTATTTTTTTTTCCAAAAAACATTGAGTTCAGATTGAGTTTTACTAACATTGTTTTTTTTCCTTTTCTCTATTTTATTTGTTATATTTGTTTAGATTTCTTAAAAAAGGATTATGATTTGGTTGAACTTTTGACCAAATTTGATTTTGAGTTTGGAGAGGAAAAAAAGCATGGACATTAAGCTTGAAAATTTTCTTTCAGCGTTAAGCGTGAACATTAGCCAGGTTTATCTAGTTAGAAAAGCTTCACACACTTTGAATATGTTGCCAAAAAAACTCCATCTAAACTCCACTAGTGGTCGTTTAAGAATTTGTAACAACCCTGCTTTTTACGCCGTATAAATAAATAAATTTAGTTAAATTAAGATTGTTCGAATTTGATAATAATTTGAAAATAAATTTCTACTTAATTAAACTCTAGTTAATATAAGACTTTGATAATTTATTGAAATTGAATAAATTGTTTTAATTAAATACAAAATATTTTAAAAGTGTAAATAATTTTTATGTGATTAAGATGGTGAAAGTGAAATAAGCGGGCATTGAATTGAAAGAAATCGTGTGGTTATCGAGTTATAATTCGTAGAATGAAGTATTAATCAAATTAAACTAAATCGGAATTTATTTACAAATAAATTAAAAGAAGTTGTAAAAAGAAATGAAATGAAAAATTAAACTAGATTGAGTTGAATTAAATCGCGGCCCAAATTAAATCAAGCCCAAGCCCGTTTAATTCATTCCTTTCTCCTCTTCTCTGGAAACTTCCCTACCTTGCTTTGCATAAGCCTAAAGCCCGACTTCCCCAACATTATTTTTCTGCCCTAATTTTCCAACCAAAAACTAAAATAAAATAGATAAAAAACTAATCGTTATTCGCGATCTGGAGGGAGAAGACGACCGATTTAAGGGGCCACGACCAGGAGCGATGAAGTGGGGGTGGCACGACCTTGGAAAGCTTCGCGTCAGGTTGGGGACGAGCGAGCTCGAGTGGTGTGGCAGTAATCGACGCGAGCGACTTCTGCAGTGGCTGGGGGTGATGCACGACATTGGTTTGCTTGGGATGGAGAAGGGTCAAACGTTGATAGTTTTAGCTAGTGAGGTGGTGGTAGGTGGCAGTGTGCGGAGAAAAGGTCAGGCAAGGCAAAACAAGGGTTTGGATTAACTGGTGATTTAGGGAATTTTGGGATGCTTGCTTGAGAGGAGAAAGCGTCGATAAGGTGAGTAAATTCTTTTACTCACAACTGTTGTTTATCGCTTTGCATTTTATTGCCAAATTGCAATTACTTGATTGTGCTTTGCTATTGGATAGTTGATTGGATATATTGACATTGTTTGGGTGAGTTATATTTTGATAGCTCATCAATATGATCTAAACCCGATTTTCTATATTTGGTTGATTGTTTAGTGATGTATATTTGTTGATATGAAATTGAATTAGATATTTTGATCTGATTGTTCGGATGAGATCACATATTTTCGATCAACTGTTATTGTGATGAGATCGCATTAGTTATTGATCGGAAGAAAATTAATTGATTAAAATAGAAGGTTTTGAGAAATTAAATATTTTTTTGATATAAATTGTGATTTTAGAATAAGATTTCTTTAATTAGTATTGAAATTTTCATTATTAATAAAAATTATAAAAGTGGAGTATATTTTTAAAATTGCATGAATATAAATTACCTAGAAAAGTGACGATTTTTGGGGTTTTTTTTAAACAGGAAATTATTGTCAAGGACAAAATTTCTCAGCGTTTTAACCACAAGGACAGACCTTCAATATTTTAACCAAAAGGACAACTTTCTTTAGGTATCAGTTTTTAGTTATTGATAGTGGTTTTTATGTATCAGTTTGTAGTTATCGGTAGCAGTTTTTAGGTATCAGTTTTTAGTTCGATAGCAGTTTTGAAAGAATGTTTGTCCTTATGAATAATTTTTAGGAGAATGTTTGTCCTTGTGGTTAAAATATTGAGGTCGTGTCCTTGAGGCTAAAATTATACAAATTTTTGTCCTTTAGATTAATTCTCCCTTTTTTAAATTAGTGGAACTTTGAATATATATTTTTATTTGTTTCTTATTATAGAAATATTTGAAAGGTTGACCAGCACTGCTGTCCCAGCGGTTATGCGCTTCGACTTTGGTGCGAGAGGTCAGAGATTCGAAATTTGCACAGCATGATTCAAACCTAAATTAACATGTAATACATTGTATACTACCTAAGGGTTGCAGTACTAATTTGTACCACAATCTAAGTACCCATTTCAAAAAAATAAAAAAATATTTGAAAGTTTTTTTTTATGAAAAGAGAATTTAAAATTTTATGTTTTTAAAGTGCTTAGTTCTATTTTAGTTTTTTAAATTGAAAGTCTATAAAATAATAATTAGAAGTAATAATAAGTTGAATGCAATTTATTTACTATACGAAAATTATTACTTAGAAAATTTATTGTTTAAACATTGTTAAGCAAACTTTGGAAGTAATATATTATTTGATTATTTTTAAATAAAAAGAGAAATCAAATTTAAAAGCATTTAGAAATACGTTTGCAAAAGTGTTTGAAGTCATTATTATGGAAAGTTAATTCTAGGATTTTGTTATCCAAATAAATTATTGCAAATTGATGTTTTTGCTTCAAGTCTTTGAAGGCTTTTATAATATAACTTTGGAAATTATTCTCAATTAAGAACCCTTATTTGGAGTATGAAATTATTTAAATTTGTTGTTTAAAAGAATTATTATAAAATTTCTTTTGAATTAGTATCCTTGGAGAATAATTCCCAATTTTATAAGTTATTTCGAAAAGAAGTTTAAGGGATTGGAATTGAATGAAGTTTAATTTACAAACTTCCTTGTAATTGAATAGGAGATCATTAACTATTTATTTTGAAATAGAAAATGGGTTTTGAGGAAAGAATTGAAATTTTATAAATTAATTTTCTTTTTATAAAAAATTTATATTTGAAATTTGTTTGGAAGATTTTGGGGAAAATGTATTTTAAAACCATTTTGAATCAATAAATAGAAGTTTGGCATGTATCGATTGGTTTATATTTCTATGTAATGGGGACCTAGGATAAATGGAGTTATAATACCGTCTGGCCTGAGATTTTCAATAATATTTCTCCGGTTATTCTTTAGACTTGTTATATAGAATAATTTTACGATGATGAGTGTAATTTACGAGCATTAAGTAAATGGACGAGTAACACCAGGTATGGGACTTGTGAGCTGATATTTGTTCGATTACTTTCTGTAAGTAGATGTCATTCTAACATGGTCGAGCATACGAGGTAATATATTTATGGTGATGCACGCTGAGAGTGTTCAGGCTGAGAGCCATAAGAGTGTCTATTTATTGTGTGTACTCCTATTATATTCAAGGAGTAAATCAGATTGGCTAGTATCCATCATAAAGGCCAGATTGCGAGGTCGCTCCTCGAATCCGTGGCACCCCTTTTGATGTATATGGTTGGGAGCCATAGCTAAGAGTCACCGCCCCTATGTCACTTAAGCCAACAGTCTGTTACCACTAGGGGCACTTGTAGGGTCATGACCAATGCATATCGTAGTCTTGCATTTGATGTATATTGGGTCACGATGGTAGTCGAGGTAACTAATACTGTATGAGTACTACTGAGAGCTTGTGAGGAAGGCTTTTGGAGCGGGTTGAGAGCTACCAGTCTCCCGTCCGGTCATTATTGTTAATGAGATAGCATAAGATGCTATAGACTCCTACTTATTCACCTATCTGAGATCATTGTGGTTACGTCTAAGAGCCGATCCGACCATTTGTCGAGACCAATACCAAGATAGATATTTATGATGTTGAGAGCACGTAGGATTGAGAGTCCCGTTGATTATCCACAAAACTGAGAGTTGAGTGGATTTGTAGAGGCTTGAGAGACCGTATGATTATTTCTTTGGCTGAAAGCCAAGTCAATTTTACGAGGTTGAAGGTCTAACTGATTATTATGCGATTATCGATCTCTTGGAGTATTTATGAGACCGAGAGTCTACAAAGTTGTGTAACCCCCTACACATCGATTATACAACTATCGAGGATAGCTAGAGATGTTGAGAGCATGGAGTTAGACCTTGTACCTATTTTTACGTAGTTATCTGAGAGATGACTCAAATATCAAGGGTATGCCATATTTATATTTATGTTTGATTTGGGTGATATTATATGTTATATATTGATATTAATTAAGATGGACCCCTGGTATGTCTACTTTATGATTATCAGAGAGATAATCTAGGGCATTACTGAGAGCATATCATGTATTGTTGTTGAGTTTTATACCTGATTATATTTAGATTATGTTTGTATCACCCACTTGATTATATGCTTGTTTGGTGTGTTGATTGACTTTGCTTGGAAATGGGTTCCGTGTGTGTGCATGGTTTTGAGACTATGCACATGCCACTTGTGTTGTACTTGTTTATACCATGTCAGTTGTTATTTTATATTGACATCTACATTCTAGACATAGTCTGACCTGTGTGTTATTTATATAATACTCGGGTCAGTCCGAGGCATTTCAGGTTCAGGGACAAGTTGACTAGTTTGTGGATGTTGGGCATAAATGGAGAATAGGGTATTTGTATAACATTTTGTATATTGTAGCTATATGTGTTTTGTGTATTGATAAGATGTATAATGAACATGATATATTTATTTTTGATGACAGTGGGCATTTCACTATTTTTGTCAACCCACTTGGAGTGTGTATATTATTTATTATATGTTATCACTGCGTTGATGATTTTATGTTCTTTGTGGTTTATTTTCTATTGTGTATTATTCTATCCTAGAGGCATATGTGTTTATGTTATTGCTGCGTTGGTATTAGAAAAGGTTTAGAACAATACAACGTATAAGACACATGAATCCTTGCCTTAGATGTGACTTAGAGTCCCTATCCCCATGGGTGTGTGGTAGATTATTGTTTATACTTAAGTGGTAGTAGGAGTATATGATGATTACTGGGGTATTCATCTGGGGAAGTATTTGTATTTTTCTTATTACATAATAATATATTTCTTCTACCTTTTTTGATTGTAAGTCTCTATATGAGATATAGAGTAGCTGATGAATGTTACGAAGGTAGAAGTTAGTCCAGCCAATAGTGTCGGTATTGGTGATGAATGTTAGACCTTTGTGTGGCGTTGAGCAGGAATAGAGTTGTTCGGTTACGGGAGTTGCAAATGACCGTAATTCAAATTTTATATTGAATTATTCACAAACCAAAATTGTGATGAAACGAGATGAGTATAAAGATCCAGTAGTGATCAGAGTTGCGCAATGGAAATTGATTGATAGTTTTCCGCTAAAGACGTTTGTTGCTTGTTTGAAAATGTATGTATTGATGCTTGTTTGATATTATAGATAATGTGTGGTGATTTTCATTGTTGTTGGTGATTAATGAATTGGATGTATATATGGATTTTGAAAATAAATATTTTTATTCAAACAAGCAAATGATTTCGTAAAATATGAATTTGATTTTATAAAGTGATTGAAAAACCATATTTTCGAGTGATATTCAAGAAATTGGAAAAGGTAATAGTTTGAGATAAGTTGAATATTAATTTGAAAGGAATTGAAATTTTGGATGATAAATATTAGTAATGATTTTGGAAAAAAAACTAAAGACAATAGTATTTTAAAGCAAGTATATTTTATGATTGGGACATTTTTTTATTAAAGGTACCTATTTTTATAAGATAATAGAAATGTTTTGGTTTTGTAAACAATTTTTTTCCATATGAAATTATTTAAATATATTTATTTAAAAAAATTTGAAGCTAATTTCATGTTAATCTGTCCGTTGAGTGATTTAAGAATTCTGATCGATGCGTCTGATTAACGTTATCGATAGGAATTACTAAACACTAGAACGAGACATATATACACAAAGTTTTGGAAAGTGATTTGATGTTTCAAAAAGAAGTAAAATATTTGAGCTATTTTCTAATGATGTCAAGGAGTTATATTTAAAATTTTGAAAAAATAGCAATATTTTGGAAAGGGAAGATTTATTGTTTTGAAAAATAATAAACATATTTTTCTATGACTAGATTTTGATTTGATGATAGCAACCATCGAGCATTAGTGGACAGCTGCAAGTATTGGTCACATGATCAACATGCATCAGATCGACGAAGTAAGCCGCTAGAAATTCATGGCGAGACATCATCGATATATTTATATATATTTGAATTCGAAACTTGTATGGTGAGCGATGTTGTGATTGTGTGACTGCCTTGTTGTGTGATCGTCTATGACTTGGTTGAATGATGTGAATATATTTTTGATATGATGCATTGTGATATAAAAGTATATATATATATAAGTTTTCAACTGAATTTTTTTTTGAGACTAATATGGTGTTAAACAACTTAAGTAAAGAATTGATTATTTTCACAAAAATAACCTTTGTGAACAACAAGTATGTGAGAAAAGTTTTCAAGAGTAAAGTGAATTAAATAATTGGAATTTTTTTATCAAATTAGTAGAAGTAATTTTGGAATTGATACAGTATTTCATGATTAGTTAGAATAAAGTTTTGATTTATGAGTTTTGTAGTAAAGTGTAATTTTATAATAAACTAAGTAATAAATATTTTACGAATTTGGAAATTGAGTTTTAGAAAATAAAATTAATACTTTGAGAAGTTGAAAATTTGAATTAAAGGACCATTTGGAATACATTGGGTAAGCTAATTTGAAAATAATAATAATTTATTATCAAATATGGAATTTTGTTATTGAGAGTGTGCTTAGTATATATAAAAGAGAATTTAGAAATTTGCATGATGAAAATTTTGTATAAATATGACCATAACTTTTGATTTGATTTTCCGATTTCGATGAATCTTTTTCTGTTTGAAATATATTTTAATATAGAACAACTTTCATGTTGATCACTTTGCAAAATTTTGAAGTAAGCTATGGATTATACATGAATCAGAATAGTTATATGTCGCTATTCCGAAATGCAAGATTGCATAAAATTGAGCTGAACGAATTTGCTTATAACTTTCAAAAGATTTATCCGATTTCGACAAATTTTCCCATTCCAGAAATTTAAGGACATAAGAAACAACTTTTAAGTTAAGTGTTTTGCAAAATTTTGATGTTTCCAAGGTCAATAAACGTGTATTTTTTAAGCAGGTCTGCATTTTTGTTGAAAAATCCGATCTACATACCTTTTGAAATTCCTTGGCAACTCAAGTTGTAATCTACATTTTTGCAATTCAAAAGATGTTTTGGAAAGCTAATACACTATGTAAAAATCTAATTATAGAAACTATAACTTGGTTTAGTGTTTTTGACCTTTAAAAATTTGTCTAAATTGGCTTAAATTATGATTTCATGTTGGTTATATATGTTAAGTGGATGTATACTTATTATATCTCTTTCTATGTGCAACTAATGATCGATTCTGAGTTAAGTATAGGTGTTGAAGAGACATATTTGGATTTATTGGCGACGTTGGCTCGCTTTTGCTCGCTAAATAATAAAGTAAATTGCTTGAAACGCTAATAAAAAGTTATGCATTTTAAGTATACCGGTATATATTAAGATATTATCCTTTTTTCCTGTGTTTCGGGATATCCCATTGATTGGGATATATATATATAGTGTTATAATGTATTTTAAAATTTTGGAACGCTCTTCGTATAAAGGAGACTGCTGAAATTTTCCAAAAAATCCAGTAGAAAATTTTCACAAAAATGTATCATATGCAAAAAGTAGAAAGTCATTAATTGAATCTATTTGAAACAATAGCATACGATAAGATGTATTGGAGTGTGAGAGCCACATAGATGATTGAGTAAGTTTTGGTCTGATAGAAGTTTGTAGAATACGAAGAAAGTCAGGGTTTGAGTTGTGTATGACATTTCCCTATAAGAAATTGTGAGGATGCAATTTTCTTAAAGGAGAAGTCTGTAATAACCCTGATTTCTACGACGTATAAATAAATAAATTTAATTAAAATAATATTATTTGAATTTGATAATTAATTTATAAAAAATAAATTTCTACTTAATTAAACTATATTTAATATAAGATTTTGATTTAATAATTTAATAAATTTAAATAAATAAATAAATTCCTTTTGGATTGAAATTGAATAAATTATTTTAGTTGAATATAAAATATTTTAAAAGTGTAAAAAAAATTATGTGATGAAGATGGTGAAAATGAAACATGTGGGCGTTGAATTGAAAGAAATTGTGTGGTTATCGAGTTATACTTTGTAGAATGAAGTATTAATCAAATTAAACTAAATTGGAATTTATCTACAAATAAATTAAAATGAGTCGTGAAAAGAAATGGAATGAAAAATTAAACTAGATTGAATTGAATTTGATCACGACCCAGACTAAATCAAGCCCAAGCCCATTTAATTCATTTCTTTCTCCTCTTCTTTGGAAACTTCCCTACCTTGCTTTGCATAAGCCCAAAGCCCGACTTCCCTTACATTATTTTTTTGCCTTAATTTTTCCATCTAAAAATTGCGACCTCCTAAAATAAAAAAATAAAACTAATCGCGATTCACGATTTGGAGGGAGAAGACGATCGATTTAAGGAGCCACGACCAGGAGCGATGAAGTAGGGGTGGCGCGACCTTGGAAAGCTTGGCGTTAGGTTGCAGATGAGTGAACTCGAGTAGCATGGCAGCAGGCGATGCAAGCGACTTCGGCGATGGCTGGAGGTGATGCATGGCATTGGTTTGCTTGGGCTTGAGAAGGGTCGAACGTTGATATTTTTGGCTAGTGAGGTGGTGGTAGATAGCAGTGTGCAAAGTAAAGGTCAGGCGATGCAATAAGGTTTTGGATTAATTAGTGATTTGGAAATTTTGGGATGCTTGCTTGAGAGGAGAAAGCATCGATAAGGTGTGTCAATTCTTGTTCTCATAACTATTGTCTATCGGTTTGCATTTTGTTGCTTGACTGCAATTACTTGATTGTGCTTTGTTATTGGATAGTTAATTGTATATATTGACATTGTTTGGGTGAGTTATATTTTGATAACTCACCAATATGATATAAACCCTATTTTTTATATTCTGTTGATTATTTAGTGATGTGTTATTTGTTGATATGAAATTGAACTGGATATTTTGATAGATTGTTTGGATGAGATTACATATTTTCGATCGATTGTTGTTGTGATGAGATCACATTAGTAATCGATCAGAAGGAAATTAATTGATTAAAATAGAAGGCTTTAAGAAATAAAATATTCTTTTGATCTAAATTGTGATTTTAGAATGAGATTCCTTTAATTAGTACTGAAATTGTTATTATTAATAAAAATTATAATAATGGAGCAATTTTTTAAAATTGCATGAATATTAATTATTTAGAAAAGTGATGATTTTTGGATTTTATTTAAATGAGTGGATCTTTGAATATATATTTTTATTTATTTATTATTATAGAAATATTTGAAAGGTTTTTTTGTACGAAAAGAATTCAAAATTTTATGTTTTTAAAGTGATTAGTTAATTCTATTTAAGTTTATTAAAATTTTATGTTTTGAAAGGTTGACCAGCACTATCGTTAGTGGTTATGCACTTCGACTTTGGTGTGAGAGGTCATAGATTTGAAATTTGCATGATGTGATTCGAACATATATTAACATGCAATTCGCTGTATACTACATAAGACTTGCAGTATTAATATGTACTACCATCTAAGTGCCCATTTGAAAAAAAACATATTTGAAAGTTTTTTTTTATGAAAAGAGAATTTAAAATTTTATGTTTTTAAAGTGATTAGCTAGTTCTATTTGAGATTATTAAATTGAAAGTCAATAAAATAATAATTAGAAGTAATAATAAGTTGAATGCAATTTATTTACTGTACGAAAATTATTACTTAGAGAATTTATTAGTTAAACATTGTTAAGCAAAATTTGGAAGTAACTATATTATTTGATTATTTTTAAATAAAAAAGGAAATCAAATTTAAAAGCATTTGGAAATACATTTACAAAAATGTTTGAAGTGAATTATTATGGAAAGATAATTTCGGGATTTTGTTATGCAAATAAATTGTTACAAATTGATTTTTTTGCTTCAAGTCTTTGAAAGATTTTATAATATAGCTTTGGAAATTATTCTCAATTGAGAACACTTATTTGGAGTATGGAATGTTTTAAATTTGCCGTTTAAAGGAATTATTATAAAACTTTTTTGAATTAGTATCATCGAAGAATAATTTCCAAGTTTACATGTTATTTCGAAAAGAAGTTTAAGGAATTAGAATTGAATGAAGTTTAATTTACATACTTCCTTGTAATTGAATAAGAGATTCTCAACTATTATTTTGAAATGGAATATGATTTTGAGAAAAGAATTGAAATTTTATAAATTAATTTTATTTTTATCAAAAATTCATATTTGAAATTTGTTTTGAAGATTTGGGGATAAATGTATTTTAAAACCCCTTCTGAATCAATAAATAGAAGTTTGGCATGTATCGATTAATTTATATTTCTATGTAATGAGTAATTAGCATAAACGGAGTTATAGTACCGTTTGGTATGAGATTTTTGGTAATATTTCTTTGGTTATTCTTTGGACTTGTTATATAGAATAATTGTGCGATGATGAGTGTATTTTACGAGCATTGAGTAAACGGACGAGTAACTCTAGGTGGTATGAGACGCCTAAGCTGATATTTTTTCGATTACTTTCTTTCAGTTGATGTCACTCTAACAGGGTCGAGTATACGGGGTAATTTATTTCTGGTGATGCAGGCTACGATTGTGCAGGCTAAGAGCCATAAGAGTGTCTATTTATTGTGTTTACTCATATTATACATCGAGAAGTAAATCAGATTGGCTAGTATCCATCCTGCGGCCTGATTGTGGGGACGCTTCCAGAATCTGTGGCACACCTGTTGATGTTTATGGCTAAGAGCCACTGCCTCCATGTCACTTAGGCTTGTAGTTTGTTACCATTAGGGGCACTTATAGGGTCATGACCAACTTATAGCGTAGTCTTGCAGTTGATGGATATTGGGTCACGATGGCCGTCGTGGTAACTAAGATTCTAAGAGTAGCAATAAGAGTGTGTAAGGAAGGCTCTTGGAGCAGGTTGAGAGCTGTCAGTCTCCCGTCTAGTCATTATTATTAATGAAATAGCATGAGATGCTATAAACACCTACTTATTCACCTACATCAGATCATTATGTTTACGTATGAGAGCCGATCCGACCATTTGTCAAGAACAATGCCGAAATAGATATTTATGATGCTGAGAGCACATAGGACTAAGAGTCCTATTGACTATCCACAAAACTGAGAGATGAGTGAATTTGTAGAGGTCCGAGAGACCGTATGATTATTTCATTGGCTGAAAGCCAAGTCGATTCTATGAGGTTGAAGGACTAGCTGATTATTATGTGATTATCGATATCTTGGAGAATTTTTGAGACTGAGAATCTACGAAGTTGTGCAACCCCGTACACATCAATTATATAGCTATCGAGGATAGCTAGAGATGTTGAGAGCATGGAGTTGGACTATGTACCTATTTTTACATGGTTATCTGATAGATGACTCTGCTATCAAGGATATGCCATATTTATATTTCATATATGTTTGATTTGGGTGATATTTTTGTTATATATCAATATTGACTAAGACAAACTGTAGGTATGTCTACTTTATGATTATTTAAGAGACAACCTAGGGCATTGCTGAGAGCATGTCCAATATTGTTGTTGAGTTGCATACCTGATTATATTTAGATTATGTTTGTATCACCCACTAATTATATGCCAGTTTGGTGTGTTGATTGACTTTCCTTGGGTCAGTTTGATACATTTCAGGTTCAAAGACAAGTTAACCAATTTGTGGATGTTGGGCATAGATGGAGGATAGAGTATTTATATATCGTTCTGTATATTGTAGCTACATGTGTTTGTGTATTGATGAAATGTATAATGGACATGATATATTTATTTCTAATGACAGTGGGCATTTGACTATTTTTGTGTATATTATTTATTATATGTTATCACTGCATTGATGACTCTATGTTCTCCGTGGTTTATTTCATATTGTGTATTATTCTATCATGGATGCACACGGGTTTATTGCTTTGTGTCGATCCTGTGTGTGTATATGTGATTTGTTTATGATTTTTGAGATACGTAATGGTGTTAGCCCAAGGGAGTATTCACGTGTGTATCCCATACAACATTATTCTATATATTGTCTAATAGTATTACCCTGTAATATTCTTGGATAGTATGGGTATAGATGTGGGGTGTTACAGAATCCCATATAGTTTTGTGCAAAATCAAGACATATACTTCAAGTGTGTCTACTAATAGGTTAATTTTGATTCTTCAGTAGCTTGATTTGCTAAGAATGTAAGGGTATTTGTGTTTAAGGTTGTTTTATTATTATTAGTGGGGTGAGCAAAGATATAAATGGGGTGGAAATAGAATTATCCTACTACTATTTATTCCAATTTACACTCATCCATTGCTTACCAAGTAGAACTTTCGGTTGGGAAAGATATATAAGTTTGTCCTACACATAAAATCTACTCCGAATCACCAAATTTTGTACATTTTCGACTCAAATTTTGTAGAAAATGAGAGTTCTTTTAAAACAATTTGTGAAGTTTTAGTATAAGAGAAACTTCAGTTGCGGCGTCAGAAATTTGGTTTGGGGATTTCATCGTCCTTAAGAATAAACAATATGCTTCTACATTGGTTGATATCACTGTAATTATTCATTATCATTTCCCACTATGTTATATCCATATTAGTATATAATTAATCAAGTAAAAATTGTCATTTAGTAAATTAACATTTTGTAAAGTTACATTTAGTTAATTTAAGTTTAGTAAAATTGACATTTAGTAATAAAGTTGACAGTTAGTGACACTAACAATAGTGAAAATTTGACATTTAGTGAAAATGACAGTTGATAAATTTGACATGTAATAAAATTGACTGTGATACCCTTTTAGCTCCAATACACATAAATGGGACATCCTAATTAAACTACTAGGTTGATGGAAAACTTGATAATCTATCGTATATCTCACAATGCATTGAGAAAATATTATATATATATATATCGATGGTCACTATGTCTTGTGTTTGCATGAAAAGTGAGCGAACACCTCCAATCGATTTGTTGTGGAGCTGTGAATACGAGGTGTATAACACAGCTGTTATATTTGTATTATGATTGATTTTTAGAGAGAAGATCACATATAGATTATGTAGAAAGTAAATTGCAATAAAATAAAGAACAAAAATATTTATCGTGGTTTGCCAAAATATGCCTACATCCAATATCCATTTTCATTATTCTTCATATAGATATTTGGTACAATGCTTGGGGTACAAAATATAATGATCTATTGCTCAATAGAATGTAAGGTGTAGACCTAAAGAAGTCAGTTTGGTAACTCCTATTCATCTATTCCTGCTGGCCTATTCCTGTTTTGTTGTTCCTATTCGGTTGTTCCTGTTAGCCTGTTCCTATTAGGTTGTTCCTATTTGATTGTTCCTATTTGGCTGTTCCTGTTAGCCTATTTCTGGCTCTCTCCGACTTGTCCACCATTACTGTTGTAAGCTTGTCTTCTTGGAAAATATCTCCACGTTTGTTTGTTGGAAGCTTAGGTATTTAGTGGAGTGAAGGTATAGGGATGCTAGGCTAATAAAATAGGTAGCTTCCCTGTATAATATGCTCGGTTCGGTACTATCCATGTATGCAAGATTTGGTTTGGAGTTTCCTATTTTAATTTGCTTGGCATCCTTAGTTCGGCGTCTTGGGTTTGGAGCTCCTTGGTCCGGTAGTTTCTCGGTCCGACGGCGTCCGGTGATGTCTGACGGTGTCTCGGCCAATCTCTCTGTCTGGCTGTCTCTGTCTGGCAGTTCCTCAGTCCAGCGGTTCCTCGATCTGGCAGTCTCTCTTTTCGGCGGTGCCTCGGTCTGGTGGTCTCTTTATCCGGCAGTGTCTTTGTCTGATGGTGCCTCAATCCGGCGGTCTCTCTGTCCGATGGTGTCTTAGTCTATCAGTTCCTTGGTCTAGCGGTCTCTCTATCCGGTGGTGACTCGGTCAGATGGTTCTTCGGTCTGACAGTGCCTCGGTCTGGCGGTCTCTCTGTTCGGTGGTGTCTCTGTCTGGCGGCACCTCGGTCTGACTATGCCTTGGTTTGGTGGTCTCCATGCCCAGTGGTGTCTTGGTCCGGGGGTGCCTAAGTTTGGTGGTGCCTCTGTCCGGCGGTTCTTCAGTCTGGATGTGCATTAGTTTGGCGATGCCTCAGTCCAACGGTTTCTCGAACTGGTGATGCCTTAGTCCGATAGAACTCTGATGCCATAAACCTAGAGGTTGGCCCTCCATAACTCGATGTTGGATGGTGGACTAGATATTTTAAGGTAACTGGATAAGGCTAAGATAATTCCTTGTGTTTAGAAGTGCTACAAAGATCCGATTAGGAAGAGATTTGGTTAGATAGTTGTGCTCATCTATGGGGTATTTATAGGTGTGATGTAACAACTCGTATTTTTAAAAATCAGATATTTAAATAGTTAATTTAAATATTTAATCATTAATTAAATGAAGGCCCAAAATGTGATTTTTGGCATACGGCCGAATCAAGACCTGAGACCACTTCCGTTGAGTTCGAATCGACGTTGCAAATTAAAATGAGTGTAAGGATCGCTATATTTGGAGATCGGACGATTCAATGGTCGAAACAACCTTGAAATACGTGAAATTAGCATTCTGGGGTGCAATCTCAGATGGCGACGAGATTAGTACCATTGGATCCAAAAAAATGAGGTGATGTACACGAATGAGATTCGTAGCGATTGATCGCGTCGTGTGGTCGTACAGACTCGAAATGTAGGACCATTTATTTGAGAATTTAAATAAATGGAATATTATAATATTGTATAAATCCCCAAATCAAATCTCTCCCTCAATTTTTCCAAATTCCATTTACTATTCATTCCTGTGAACAAAAATCCATGGCCGCTCTTCACAAATCCATTCAAAAAAATAAAATCGGCTAATCCGCTCAATGATAAATTATGAAACCGGACCCATTGAGATCTTATGGACGAGAGCTTCACGATGACCATGGTAGAATTTGGATCGATCTTGATTGGCAACATCAACATAAACCATGGCCGATCTAGGGTTTGAGATCATCGAAGCTACGGTCGACGATAGGCGCAACGGAAATCGTCGTTGGACTTCTCTTGGCGAATAACATCTCCTCACCAAAAACCATTATATCTGAAACCGTTTTACAAAATGCATTTGTAGACCTGGGCAAAGGCATGTGTCAGGTCGCGATTAACTACATGGGGCCGAGCCAAGTCCCTTTGTGTCCAGGGCAAAGAGATCGCGTAATGGAGCATTTTGGCAAAGATGGATTGCGATTTCATCGAGAAACGAGAGAGAATGAAGGAGAGAGGGGATGTGTATGTATGTGGTGTGTGTAGGCCATTTACAGGGAGTGGATTTTGATTGGGGAAGGAGTAGAGAGGTAATTAGGGGTTTAACTATTATTTTTTAATTAATCGATAATCTCGATTCTTATTTTGGCCATATCTTTTTCATATGAGGTCCATTTTGGATGCGGTTTCTTGCGTTGCGCTCATGATAGAGAGATCTACATTTTGGCGCTAGTTTGGACATATTTTATGAAGCTTAGTGATATTGTCTCTCACATACTATGATTAGTTGTATAATATTAGATTGACGCTTGGGAATGATTTTTGGTTTTAAGATGTGATTTCCTATATTTATAGATCTATTAGATTTTTATAAAAGAAAATAAATTTATTTATGAAGAATATCATGTATTTTCCATCGACGTTCCATAGTTAGTGAATTATTAGATTTGAGCTATTATTGATATAATTTCCCACATTGGTTGGTATGGATGGATTATACATGTTGTATGTATGCCATTTTGGATGTATGTATGCCTGTTGGATGTAAGTTTGGTTATTTTGCTTGTTTGGATTATTTGGTTGTTTTGGTTGAAATCACTGATTAATGATGATCTGGTTTTAGGGGAATATCTTGTATGTTGGGGTTTCATACACGCGAAATTCTAATGAGCGGGATAAGTTGTAGATGAGGGTTAGGATATGTGCTGATGGATCTGAGGTAAAGGATGAGGCTTCGGACTTCAGGATGAATGCCGAACATTTCCATTTGGTTTGTACTTATAGTTACCTGTTCGGTTAAGTACGAGACCAAAGTGGTTGGTATTGACCATTGGAGAGTGGTCAATGTCCATCACCATTGTTGATTGACGATTTGACCGATTTTTGGCTTGGACGTTGATGAGATTTCGTGGTACGCGATTTGATGGTTTGTTCGTGCGACTGACTTAAAGTCTCGATGTTATTGCTCTTGGGCGATGGATTGAGATGGCGAGGCGAAGGCGTGATACTTCGGCATGAGAGTTTGTACTTCGGATATTGGCTTGTGTTGGGAGTAGGTTCTGAGGTAGATAATTCAGAACTTTGTAGATTATGCTGGAGATGTTGGCTCATTCGCATCATGGGGGATGGCGATGTACAACGTAATGGAAAAGCCTTGTATCTTCGGTTTATGGTTCATGAGGGTAGCAGGTATCGAAGATTAGACACTCCATATCTTCGGCTTGTGAATCGAGTAGGGAGTAGGTACCAAAGAGGCTTATGGTGGGAGTCGTTGAGTGGAGGAATGTGGAGTTTGTTCCTCGTAGATAGTGGAAATTAGATTAAGCGAGTGGGGCTCAAATGGATATGCATGTGCTAAGGGATCGTTGATGACTCAGAGAGTTTTCTTTTATACTCGAAGCAGGGGTATTGTATAGTGGGGATGCCCATAGATTGGCAGCGAGAATCCGTATACCCTAGACCTGTGGCTTTGGGTCTAATGTCCAGCTTTAGGATGTGACACATGTATCCAGCTTTGGGCTGCAAGATACGAGAGTACGATGTAGAATCAGGATTTTCACTAGTCCCTGGGTTGGTGGTCATATGAGTTATCATATATCTAGAGCACACCGGTTGACAGTTAGTATTGTTTGATGAATGTTATGTTTGTTATGGTTGCATCGCTAGCCACCTATCACTCTAGAGATGTCATACGCGGTAGGTATTGTGCGTAGGGATACCTACACACCCCGGACAGTTTACTTAGTATGGAGTAGGTATTGTGGATTGAGGTACCTAGGTACTCCGACAGATATGGAGTACCATTTTTATGATGTTGTAGAGTAGAAAATTATTGATGTTATGTGCCGACTCTTTGATTGCAGGCACATGTAGGGTATGATTTGTGTACCCTTTATTCCATATACTATATCAACTTTTATAGTATTTTGAGATTGTTTATTGCTCACATCAGACTGTTGTCTGACCTAAGGTTTCATGCTTTGCTTTTTATTATCTCGGGTACTCTTAAATGAGTAGATTTGGGAGTAAGTGTGGATGAAATATGGAGTTCTATAGATGGACTAGCAGAAGATGACATATACTCATATTTGTATTTGAGTTTGTTATTGTATTTCCGCCATGTGACACTGTAGAGCCTTGACAATTTTTTACTTACTATTATATGAGAGCGTATCAGCTGAGTTTATTTTCTAGTTGTATAAACTCTATCACTGTATTGTATAACTATGTGGATCTTATACTGTGATGATTAGTTCATATTGTTATTACTGTCTTTACTATTTATATCTGTGTTGGCTATTATATTTTATCCGATGCGATGTCAGATATATGACAGGTTATGTGGTTATTTGATGTTTCCTTTTTCTTACTTTATATTCTCTTCTCTTATATTTCCTCTTCCTTACTTCATTTCTTTCCTTTAACAACCTCATCGTAGGTGTAGGGCGGTCATTACATTTGGTAGGTTATATGATTTACCTTAGTTGGAACCCTGATCCAGTAGAGATAGGGTAGGAGTTATCGTCTTAAACTGGATCAGGAGTGTACGTATATACGAGAGAGTTCGTATTTGTTATATAATTTGGTTTTCAAAACTATATAGTAGTATATATAGCATATGGTTAGGTTGCACACATGAGCACTATTGATGCAGTTTTCTTTATGAGAGACTGATCTTCCTTATTGTAGAATAGGAATGATCTGACATGCAAGAAATACTTCTATTGACTCTATCTTTAAAGTGGGGGATTGGGCAGGATCGGGGTCACTAACCTTGATTGATAGGATATGGTTTGTAGTGATGGTGCGAATTATTTTCCGGAATGCCTAATTTGTTCTGGATGGTTATGATGCTTAAGTGCAAATGGTTAGAGTTGGCTTTGCTGAGCTGTATATAGACTATGTGAGTCTAGGAGGCAGACCATTCCTTGGAATGGAGTTGACTATTGAAAGGCAAGATTGGATGGTTACTTGTGAGAGGATATTCGATGACTTGGAGTTAGACGATGAGGTAGAAGTTGACCCTCTAGATAACTCTAGGGATGAACAATGAACTAGTGTAGTGTTTCTTAGCTCCGATTCTCGAGGACTGATTTATTTGAGATTAGTTCATGGTTCGCTTCAAAGAAAATTTATCTTGACTTTTTTGAAGTCAGATGTTGGAAAGAGAGTTCGTCAATTTGAAGTACAGCGATATGTTTGTGTTGGAGTATGTGGCCAAATTCGATCTACTATCGAAGTACGGTCTATTTTCCGTTGATACCCCACATAGAAAGGATAGAGAGTTTACCATTGTGTTGAGTGATCGTCTTGGGATGTGATTGATTGGTCATATTGATAAGGGCTTCAGGAAGATGATCGAGAAAGCTTTATGATGAGAGAGCCTGCACTCAATGCAAAAGAGTTGTCCTGAACCAGCTGAGTAGGGATAGACCCTAGAAGCATATGTATTGATTGCCGTTCTGATTTCGTCGAGTGCTCCATCGACGAAAGAGAAGGGAAATGGCATTACCGTTTGAGATATGCATTTCACTTATGGCATTTCTATAAGTGTTTTATTTTATGTCAAGGCTTCATATTCCTTATATTTTGATTTGATGGAGATATTGGGATTGAGACTCGAGATAATTACCGACCTTTGACTATGACGGACCTAATTAGGGGCTCAGCCAGCCTATACATGGTCTGTCGTGACCTTGTCTTAATGGCTTATGGATGTTTGTTTGTTGTTTGCTATTGATTGTTTTCGGTTTAGTTTCGTTTAGTATTATGGTTTGGGAATGGACTGGCTGAAGGGGATACATAATAGTGGTGGATCGTAAGAGGTCATTGATGATAATAGGGGTTGTGGAGGAGCAAATAGCAGTGGTTGGCTTCCTATAGAGGATTAGGATGGTTAGCTTTCTATATTCGCTCGATATTCTGCATGATGATTTGTCATCTATGCATGTAGCTAGAGAGTGTCCGGACATATTCTATTAGGTGACCGAATCATCATCATATGGGGATAGAGTTCTATATCGAGTTGGTCAGAGGAGGTAGACCAGTAGTTATGCCTTTAAGGCATATGATGCCAAAAAAGCTTAGGAAATTAAAGGTATGAACAGATGACCTGTTTAGGTGATGGTTCATTCGTGGGAGTGTATTTAGGAAGATGTACCTATAGTGTTCGTCAGTAAAGTGGATGACTCTTTGGAGTTGTATGTTGGTTGTCGTGAGCTGGATGAGATGACGAACAAGTTTCTACTCCCATATATTGTTGGCTTGTTCGATTAGTTCTATAGCACGAGGATGTTCTCTTAGTTGGACCTTGCGGTGAGGTTTCACCAACTGAGAGTATTTTGAGGAAGTGTGCCGATTATAGCATTTTGTATGCTACTTTGATTTTTGGTTGGTTGGTTATGCCGTTTAGGCTAACCAGTGTGTTGGCATGTCCTATTGATCTCCTGGACCATGTTTCGAGAGGTCACTTGAGTGAGTTGTGCTTGTGCCTGTTGATAATATTTTCGTCTACTCATGGAAGAAAGAAGAGGACAAAACACGATTGGTGATTGTGTTGTAGGTGTTGAGAAGACACTAATTGATGATGGGATTTTGGTAGTATCACTTCTGAAGGAGGAAAGTTAGATGCTTGGGTCACGTTGTTTCAGAGTAGGACATCGTTGTAGATCATGTAGTTACGGCAGTCTAGAATTTGAACAGACCTAAGATAGCAGAATCGTTAACCTGATTGATGATAGAGGATCAAACTTTTATTTGAGACGCGAGGTGTGGACACGCATTAGTGAGTTTAACCGAGAGGTTGACAAGTGCATTGATGTTACTTATTCCGAGCGGAAATGAGGAAACAATAGTACACATATGTCTGTGGTACTTAATTGGGTGCGGTATTGATACTGAACGGTAAAGTTGTCGCATGTTAGTTAACAATTGAAACTGCACGAGAAGTATTCGACTCTTGATTCGGAGTAGGTGGCAATAGAGTTTGCTTAAGGGGTTTGGAGGCACTATCTATTAGGAGAGAGATTCAATTGTTTAGTGATATCACATCATTGGAGTATCTCTACTCGGAGAAGGATTTTGGACCTTCGCCGGCAGCGATTGTTAGAGTTCCTGGCCTCCTATGGATTTTACATTTATTGTACGTTCATAAGGGAAATGTAGTTGTTGATACTTTGAGTGAAAGACATACCATTTTGGGAGCGGTATTCTTAGAGTGGGCAGTGCTAGAGCTTATCACTGGTTAGGACTTCAGAACTCGATGAGCTATAGCCAAGTGTGATGGCTAGTTTGACCATTAGGCCTACTTTGATTTAGAGATTGGTACTTGGTGACTAGAAAACTTGTCAACATCCCCAATGTTTTGGGAAGACAATTTTGCTTAGGCATAACTATGTGGTTAAGATGATTCCCACTTCAGAAAGTGTATCTTTAAATAAATTTTCCTAATCAATTTAGTTTGGAAGAAAAGGACAATAGATAGTCATACCTCCCGAGCTTGTCAAAAGGTTAAAGAGATTGCTGAAACCCTTCGACTAAGTTGACAATGTACTGGATTGTTAGACCTTTCAGCCTTGTCGAAAGGTTATAGGCATGTCCATCCCAACCTTTCATTTAGGCTGGAGTGATAAGGATTTATTCAACTTTCTGACCTTATCGAAAGGTTATTAACAGGATCAACTCAACCTTTCGACTAGGTTGGAATAGATGTAAGTTGTAAGACATTTCGTCTTTGCGAAAGGTGTGACGAGACTCTTCATACCTTTCGACTAGATTGAAGTGACTTTTAATGTTTAGCTTTCAAAAATCAATAATCTTGGTTGTTAACGAGAAATATCATCCCCACCCTATTAGTGCTTTGGGTTATTGATCATGTTTAGGTAAAAACAAGAGTTGATATAATATGCCATAGAACCATATCGGGGATTAGACATCATATATTTATTGAGTCACAAGTTGTATTCCCCTTTCGTGGCCGAAACCATGAATTCAATGTATAGGGAACTAAAACTCGTGGAAGTATCCCATGATAGTTCCATGACATATACTCATAATGAACAAAAAGGATAAGAAATAAATCATGTGCGATCAGCCGTTAATGTTGAATTAACGCCCGATCATGATCATCCCCAAATTCCAAGTTGATTGCAAGCCATAATCCTCTTTATTTTCTCATGATGAAGTTTGTACAAAGTATAAGAAACAAATCCCCAATTTGAATTCTAAATTAGGATTAAAAACGTAGTGAGCGAAAGCAAAAGTTATAGAGTGAGAGGAGAATGGGAGGAATTGGCTCCCAAAACTGGACCCCTTGGGTCTTATTTATAGATGCAGGCGGCCCTCCTTTCGGCTTCATGCTTTCGACTGAGTCGAAAGGTCACCTTTTATATGCAGTTGTAAACCTTTCGACCTTGTCAAAAGGTTTGCCCTTCCTATGTCATTATGGACCTTTGAACATTGTCGAAGGGTCTGCTCTTCTCTATGCCTTCATGAACCTTTCGTCGTTGTCGAAGGGTTTGCCTTCTATATGCTATTGTGAACCCTTCGACCTTGTCGGAAGGTTGCCTTTCACTTGACTGTTGTGAACCCTTCGACCTTGTCGGAAGGTTGCATTTCACTTGATTATTGTAAACTCCTCGACCTTGTCGGAATATTGCTCTTCACTTATCTTGTCAGAAGGTTGCTCTTCACTTGATTTTTGTTGAGAGCTATGCATCCCTTCAATGTTGTCGAAAGGTTGTCCTTCATTTTTTGCTGACTCATGAATGTTGCCTTCTTCATGAACCTTTCAACATTGTTGAAAGGTATTTTGTATGTGTTCCAACCGGTTCAAAAGGCTTACTCTACTTTCGAAAATGTCATTATAGAGTTGCTTGCACTTGCTTTGACTTCTCCTCTTTCTCTGAAAGGTAAGAACTTCTTGAATGTTGAGAGATGAAACCTTTCGACTCCTTCGAAAGGTCAGGGCTGCTATACACTGTTGACTGCATCCTTTCGACTCCTTCGAAAGGTTTGATTTGAACTCCTTTTCTTTAGTCTTTGTTTTATGATGAATGGTTGCAGAACTATTCTTCTATCCCAACCGGAAGGTGCTTGGAGGTTCTATAACTAGTTGCTTTGTTGTGCCTTAGTAATTCTTTTCCTCATGCTTGCGAAAGCATTACTCCGAAGTTCTTATGTGCTCTTCTTTACTAGCATCGAACAATCCTTTCGACAGCGTCGAAAGGTGACTTTACCTGCTGCTCTTTATTCATATGGAAGCTTTCTGAAAGGCCTTCTTTATCTTTATTCATATTTTATGGTTAACATCTAGGCCTTGTATAAAGAAGGCTTTTGTTCTTTAGGAAAAAAATTCCAGGATTGCCAAATTGTCCCTGTATTCCTACAATACATCTAATAATATTCGCATGGTTAGTTCATACTACAAGCATCTTTTCAGTTTGGTTGATCTTTAACTCTGATTTTATTTTAGCGGAAGATTCATCCTTTGAACATCCAGAACCTGTAATGATCATCAGAATTTGAAGTCCCAGATTCGGGTCTTGATGGTGGGAATTTATCAGTTTCTTGCCAGATAGTAATTATTTCCCATTTTTTCATGAATGATAGAAATTCCAAAAGTTATAGTAAAGGACCCGTATCTCCATGATGAATAGACCTTATTAATAAGAATAGGGAGACCAAAATCATCTTGATCATCATAATAGAAGGCTAAAACCCCATATCAACCTGGTAATAATTAGAGAGGACCAGAATACTAATCAGATCATCCGTTCTGATATAAATAATGAAGGTCCAGAAAATTATCTTTGGTTGTAAATATTAGAGGTTCAGATGGCTTGTTTTGTCATTCAATAATAGAAGATTACAAGCTCGTTTTTGGCGATAAACAGTAGTAGACCAGAAATCCATATCTGATAATAAGTAATAGAAGACCAGAAATTCATAACTGGTAATAAGTAATAGAAGGCCAAAATACCCAATTCTGGTAATTAATAATAGAAGATCAGAATACCATTTTTGGTAATTAATAATAGAAGACTAGAATACCATTTCTGGTAATTAATAATAGAAGATCAGAAAACCAATCTGGCAAATGTTCATTAGGAGAAGTCAGAGAACTCTTTCTGATTCTTTTGTCGAATGTGCCATCTTCAGGCTTCAATGATATCTTACATGCTTTTTCTTTCTCAGGCCCGAGTTTTCTTTATTCCTTTGTTTTGGCCTATTTCAAGCTATTGTCATTTTAGACGTTGCCAATTTCTGGCGGTTGCCATTTTAGGCGGTGCCGATTTCTGGCAGTGCCCATTTCAAGCAGGGACTTTTCTTAGTCCGTCGGACATTTCATCCGGGTTTCCGATGCGCTCGGTTAGCTTATTCTTAAGCAGGGCCCGAGGACTTACCCAACCTCCCTCCAGGAGGCGCCTTAACCTAGCCATAGCGCGATGCGGCTAAGAGCTTGTTCGGTACCTTGGCCAGGCATAGCGTGGCGGGACCAAGGGAGTACCCGTCCTCCCTCCAAGAGGCGCCTTATCCTGGCCATATCATGACGCGGATAAGGGCTTGTGCTGCTTTAACCTGGCCATTTCTGACTTTAGCATGGCTAAAGGCTTACGCCCTCCCTCCAGGAGGTGCCTTGACCTGGCCATATTGGCACGACCAAGGGCTTTCTACCATTATTGGTAGCCTACCATTTTAGGTAGTCCAAGTTTAAGAAGAATTTTACTCCCGACCACATAGACTTTTCTTAGTGAATCATAGTAGAGACATTCTTGAAATGCTTTATTCATTCAAAGTCGAGAAATATGGTTTCAAATGTTTTGCGTTCCAAGTTCCCGGTACCATATTACCATCAGGATGACATAACTTGTAGGCCCCTGGGGGGATTTCCTTGAAAATTATTGGTGGACCTTCCCAATTTGGTCCCAATGGCCCATCTGATGGGTTTCTCGTATTGGCCATTACTCTTCTAAGTACCAAATCTCTTTGTCTGAATGATCTGGTTTTTACCTTTGAGTTATAGTACTTTGATATTCTCCTTTGGTATTCAGCTGTTCTTAAGGCCGCTTCATCCCTTAATTCATGAATCAAGTCAAGTGATTCCTTTTTTGCTTCACAACCATATGTTAGCGAATAAGGGGTATGACCCATTGCATTTCTAGTGGATGTTCTGTAAGCCCACAAAACTAGGGGTAATTCTTCTACCCAATTCCCCTTTGCCTTATTTAGTCTCTTTTTCAAGATCATCTTTATTGTTTTGTTGGCACCCTCAACGGTTCCATTGGCCTTTGGGTGAGCGACAGAAGAGAAGATTTTTATGATTCCATTCTTATGGCAAAATAGCGAAAATTCTTCACTTTCAAATTGGGTTCCATTGTCAGAGATTATCTTGTATGGTATCCCAAACCTTGTGACAATGTTCTTAATGACAAACCTTAGCACTTTCCCAGAGGTGATCTTTGGAAGCGGTTCTGCTTCGACCCATTTTGTGATGTAATCAATTGCCACTACAGCATACTTCGCCCTACCTTTGGAGATTGGAAGAGGTCCGATTAAATCGATTTCCCAAACATCGAATGGCCATGGGCTGGTGATGGGGGTTAGCTGACTCGGGGAAAGACATGGTATCTTCGAGTAGAGTTGGCACTTTTCACATCTTTTAACATACTCGATTGCTTGGTTGGTTAACCGTGGCCAGTAAAATCCTTATCTCATTATCTTTTTGGCCAATTTGATCCCATTGGAGTGATCTCCACAAAGCCCTTCGTGGGCTTCCATTAATATCCTCAATTCGCTCTCGGGTTTTACACATCGCAAATAGGGAAGGGCGTATCCTTTCTTGTATAGAACTCCCTCCATAATGGTAAAGTTTTTTGCTTGCCTCTTTAGCTTTCGTGCCTCTGTTTTATCTGTGGGTAGTGTCCCATTGATAATATAACTCATAATCGGGGCCATCCAAGTGTTTTCATAGTATTCTTTCGTTATTGGAGCTTCGAATTCTTCACTTGTCCTTTCCTGATCTGTTTCCCCCATTTCTTGTGCTAGCTCATTAGTTTTTTCTTGTTTGTTTTCCTCAATACCGGGATTAGCCTGAAATCCCACAGGCACAATTCAAGTCTCAGGGGCCCCTCTTGAACTTGCCTACTTAGCCAATGAGTCTGCTTGGGAATTGTCTCCCTTTGGTATTTGGTGTACAGAGAAATCTTCAAAAAGTGTGAGCATTTTCAATACCTTTTTCACATACTGACTGAGTTTGGGATCTTTGGTCTGGTATACTTGTTTGATTTGATTAACCATTAATTGGGAATCACTGAATACTTGAACCCTCGGGATTTTGAATTGGAAAGCAAGGTTTAATCCTGCAACTATAGATTCATATTCTGCCACGTTGTTAGTTGCTGGAAACCCCAATTTCATAGCATAATGAAGTCTGTGTCCATCAGGGGTAATTATTACGTATCCCACTCCAGTCCCTTGTTCATTTGAGGCACCATCCACAAATAACTGCCACTTGAGTTTTAAGTCCTTTTCCTTTTCGGATTGCTCTGAAACGAATCCCGTACATTCATTAATGAAGTCTGCCAATGCTTGTCCTTTTATAGCCGCTCTGGGTTGATATTCTATATCATATTGACTTAGCTCAATTCCCCACTTTATCAGTCTTCCATAGGTTTCAGGTTTACTAAAGACTTGTTTCAATGGAAAGTTGGTCAACACCTTTATTGGGTGCGCTTGAAAGTAAGTTCTTAACTTTTGGGCCGTGAGAATTAAACAGTATTCTAGTTTCTCAATAACCGGATATCAGATCTCGGCATCCTTCAGCCTTCTGCTTACATAATAAACCGGTAATTGCAATTCCTTGGTTTTCCCGATCTATACCGAGCTTACCACGTGCTCCGAGATTTCCATATACAAGAATAGATCCTCCCCATCTTCAGGGCTAGATAAGATCGGAGGTTTTTCCAAATGCGATTTCAACTCTTGAAATGCCTTTTTTCAATCTTTACCCCATTCGAAATTTTTCCTCTTCTTTATTACCTCAAATAATGGAATGCACTTATCAGTGGCCTTTGAAATAAACATTCTTAGCGCTGCTACTTTTCCATTTAAACTCATAACATCTTTACTTGTCTTAGGCTCTGCCATATCCTTAATGGCTTCAATCTGTTCCAGACTAGCCTCAATTCCTTGTGCACTGATGAAATAGCCTATGAATTTTTCGGAATGAACTCCAAAGTTGCATTTTTGGGGGTTGAGTTTCATTTGATACTTTTGGAGTACTTTGAACATCTCATCCAGATCTTCAAGATGATCCTTTACCTTTTGGGATTTTACCAACATGTCATCCATATAAACTTCCATATTTCTTCCGATTTGATCTTTTAACATCCGGGTAACTAATCTTTGGTAAGTTGCTCCAGCATTTTTCAACCCGAATGGCATAACTTTGTAACAATAGGTTCCTTCATCTGTAATGAAGCTGGTATGCTCCTCATCAGGTTTAAACATAGGGATTTGATTGTATCCGGAGTATCCATCCATCAGGGAGAGCAGCTTATGTCTACTAGTTGAGTCGACCAATTGATCTATCCTTGGCAGTAGGTAACAGTCCTTTGGACAAGCTTTGTTTAAATCTATATAATCCATGCAAATTCGCCACTTCCCATTATATTTACCAAAATTGGATTTTCCAACCACTTGGGGTAGAAGACTTCTCGGATAAACCCATTTTGTTGCAATTTCTTGACTTCTTCCTTTAAGGTGCCGGTCCTTACCTTATTGAACTGCCTTTTCTTTTGCCTGACCAAAGGGATCTTTAGATTGATATTTAGGGTGTGGTTCATGATTGTAGGGTCAATCCCAATCATGTTAGAGTGGGTCCAAGCAAAAATATCCTTATTGGCTTTTAAGAATTCCGCCAAATTCAATTTTAAGTGCTCCTCGTGATCTTTTCCCACTCTGATGATTTTGGTAGAACCAGTAGAATCTATTGGAATTTCCTTGGTTTTCTCAACTGGCTTAACTCTTTCAACCTCTCCTCGACAATTTAGCTCTGTAATAATCTCGCTTTCCTCTATTGAGTTGGTATCCATTCTCTTCCTCTTTCCATAAACTGCAAAACATCTTTTGGATATACGTTTATTAGTTTTATTAGATTTTTTCTATGCTTCGAATGATGGATGTAGAAACCCATCATCCGAAGGTTGTAAAGTAATAGAAGAATCAAAGTAATAAGTAAACTCCCTGTTATATTGTTCCAAAGCTGCGAAGTACATTTCCCTTGATGAAAATTGCTCGCCTCGGATAGTTCCCTATCCATTCTTAGTAAGGAATTTGAGCATCAGATATTTAGGTGAAACGAAAGCGTCCACTTGATCTAGCGCTGGACGTCTGAAGAAGCGTTGTAAAATAATGGCTGGTCTATGATTACAAAAGTTGTTTCAAAAACATGAGAGCACGGAGGGAGTCCTAGCTGCACCAAGAGCTTCACTTGTCCTAGTGGAGTTGTTCCCTTGTTATTGAACCCGAAGATGGGTTCATGGCTAGGTTCAAGTTTGTCTTTAGAGATTCCTATTTGATCGAATGCATGTCAGAAGATTATGTTTACAGCACTTCCAGTGTCGACCAGGATCTTTGTAACCACTGAGGAGCCTATCTGAGCCATGATCATCAATGGGTCATTGTGGGGGTGATGGATTCCCCTTCTCAATTCCTGGGGATTGATCACCAAAGTGTGCATGTTGATATTATACTTTGGTTTCTTAAGCGATGGTTCTTCTTGCATAGAAATACGCCCTTCCTGGCTTCACGAATGTATCTGTTCCTGGAATTATGACTTCTGCCCGTAGGATGTGGTCCGCCATATATTACGTCGATTCTGTTTTGGGGTGGACTTAGGTTCAATGGATCTTCATCTTCAATCATATTAAAAGTGGTACCGGCAGGGTTTCTTGTCTCAATCTCTGGCAAGGAAGTCTATTGTGGGTTTTTCACAAACTCTTTTAGCTATCCTTCTCGAATTAGTTTTTGAATTATCCCTGCTAGCACTTTACACTCATTGGTCCTGTGGCCGTTTGCCTTGTGATAAGCACAGTAGCTATCTCCTTTCTTTTGCTCTAGATAATTTCGAGCTTTGAACGAGGTCAGAAAATTGACCTTATCTTGAGTCATTGCATAAATGTAGGAGATTGGTCTGTTTAATGCTACCACGTTAGCATTAGCATTAGCATCTTCCCATCTAGACAAATTTTTGTGAATCCTTTCTGAGCCGAATTTTCCACTTTCCCTTCTCCGATTAGACTTCTTCTTAGAATAGTACAATTCATCCATTCGGATAAACTTGTCGGCCTGAAAATGAAAGTTTTGTAAGTCTCGGCAACCATTGATGAATAATTCCTTCCAAAAAGGAGAATTGACTCTAAGGCCCGAATGAACTGCAATAAGCTTGTCCCTGTCGTTCATTCCTTGGCTTTCAGAGCTTTAACGTTAAACCTCTTTAAGTAATCTCCCAATGACTTTCCATGATTCTGTCTTATATTGGCGAGCACTGTATAGTCAATCGATGGGTCTTTGCAGATGCAGAACTAAGCCGAGAATTCATAGGAGAATTATTTCCAAGAATAGATTGTGTTCTCACGATACTGTCGGTACCACCTGGTAGCAGCTCCTTGAAGAGTGACTAGAAAAAGGCGATACCTAACGGCACCAGAAGCATTGTACAAATCCATTTGACTATCGAATGCCATGGTCGTGGGGATCAGATGTGCCATGATATTTCATTGTAGGGACCTTCACATGAGAGGGAATAGGTGCTGTCATTATCTCATCGATGAAAGGGGCAACCCTCTCATTATCATTTACTCTCTCGTATGCTGTTCTCTTACACTTAGTATTCAACAGATCCTTCACGGCCTTCTCTGCCATGTCTTTGAGGTAAGCTTCATTGTTCAAGTAGTCTTTCTTATTTGGTTTGTAGCCATCTGAGGTAGAGCTTGCAGAATAGTCCTTGTATTCCTCTTGGATCCTTCCTTGATAGTTCGCCTTTAGTGGGAGACGATCCTTCTTCAGGGAGATGTTAGTTTTGCTTTTTGTGGCATTAGTGTTGATTTTCAAGTTTCTCCTAGGAGAGATAACTTCCTCTCCTGCCGTGGCAGCTTTCATGGATGACTTGCATGATAGAACTTCTTCTAGGAGATTCTTCATCTCCATCATTTGCCGCTCTAAGTGTGTGATTTTAGCAATATGATCCTTTGGTTGAAGATTCTGAGCTGAAGCCAATTGCAGAGACAGTTGAATTTGAGCCGGTGGTGGAATTAGTTGAGCTGGTGTGGAAGACTACCCTTGTTTCCTGTTCCAAGGGTTGAAAGATGGCAAAACATTTTCTTCTAGAAAAGTTGCATGTTCGGCCCTTTCATTTAAGGTGGAAAGTCCTTTTGATTTCATTTTCCTATAGCAAACCAAATTTCCACGATTAGTTGTATTAAGATAACAAGTACGGAGGTTCGAGCCCTCCTTCTAGCGCCAAAAATGTTGACAAGAAAACTTGTCAACATCCCTAATGTTTTCGTAAGACAATTTTGCTTGGGCATAACTATGTGGTTAAGATGATTCCCACTTCTGAAAGTGTACCTTTGAATAAATTGTACTAATCAATTTAGTTTGGAAGAAAAGGACAATAGATAGTCATACCTCCCGACCTTTTCAAAAGGTTAAAGAGGTTGTTGCAACCCTTCGACTAAGTTGATAATGTACTGGATTGTCAGACCTTTCAGCCTTGTTGAAAGGTTACAGGCATGTCCATCCCAACCTTTCATTTGGGCTAGAGTGATAAGGATTAGTTCAACCTTTCGACCTTATTGAAAGTTTATTAACAGGATCAACGCGACCTTTCGACTAGGTTGGAATAGATGTAAGTTGCCAGACATTTCGTCTTTGCTGAAAGGTGTGACAAGTCTCTTCCAACCTTTCGACTAGATTGAATTAACTTTTAATTGTTTAGATTTCAGAAATCAATAATCTTGGTTCTTAATGATAAATATCATCACCACTCCTACTAGTGACTTGGATTATTGATCATGTTTAGGTAGAAACAAGAGTTGATATAATATGTCATAGAACCATATCAGGGATTAGACATCGTATATTTATTAAGTCACAAGTTGTATTCCTCTTGCATGGCCGAAACCATGAATTCAATGATAGGGAAATAAAACTCATGGAAGTATCCCATGATGGTTCCATGACATATACTCATAATGAACAAAGAATATAAGAAATAAATCATGTGCGATCAGCCGTTAATGTTGAATTAACGCCCGATCATGATCATCCCCAAATTCCAAGTCGATTGCAAGACATAATCCTCTTTATTTTCTCATGATGAAGTTTGATACAAAGTATAAGAAACAAATACCCAATTTGAATTCTAAATTAGGGTTACAAACGTAGTGAGCGGAAGCAAAAGTTGTAGAGTGAGAGCAGAATGGGAGGAATTGGCTCCCAAAACTAGACCCCTTGGATCTTATTTATAGATGCAGGCGGCCCACCTTTCAGCTTCATGCTTTCAATTAGGTTGAAAGGTCACCTTTTATATGCAGTTGTAAACCTTTCGACCTTGTCGAAAGGTTTTCCCTTCATATGCCATTATGGACCTTTGAACATTGTCGAAGGGTCTGCTCTTCTCTATGCCTTCATGAACCTTTCATCTTTGTCGAAGGGTTTGCCTTCTATATGCTATTGTGAACCTTTTGACCTTGTCGGAAGGTTGCCCTTCATTTGACTGTTGTGAACCCTTCGACCTTGTCGGAAGGTTGCTCACTTGATTGTTGTGAACCCCTCGACCTTGTCAGAAGATTGCTCATCACTTGATTGTTGTCGAGAGCTATGCATCCCTTCAATGTTGTCGAAAGGTTGTCCTTCATTCTTTGCTGACTCATGAATGTTGCCTTCTTTGTGAACCTTTTGACATTGTCGAATCGTATTTTGTATGTGTTCCAACCGGTTCGAAAGGCATGCTATGCTTTCGAAAAGGTCATTATAGAGTTGCTTGCACTTGCTTTGACTACTCCTCTTTCTTCGAAAGGTAAGAACTTCTTGAATGTTGAGAGATGAAACCTTTCGACTCCTTCGAAAGGCCAGGGAATGCTATACACTGTTGACTGCATCCTTTTTCCTTCGAAAGGTTTGATTTGAACTCCTTTTCTTTAGTCTTTGTTTTATGATGAATGGTTGCGGAACTATTCTTCTATCCCAGCAGGAAGGTGCTTGGAGGTTCTGTACCTAGCTGCTTTGTTATGACTTAGAAATTCTTTTCCTTATGCTTGCGAAAGCCTTGCTCCGAAGTTATTATGTGCACTTCTTTACTAGCATCGAACAATCCTTTCGACACCGTCGAAGGGTGACTTTACATGCTGCTCTTTATTCATACAGAAGCTTTCTGAAAGGCCTTCTTTATCTTTATTCATATTTTATGGTTAACAATACTAGTCAAAAGCATTAGGCTAGATTAGTCGACATAGTGGATAAATTAGAAGAGTGAGTAGTGTTCGTAGAGGTGATGTAGTGTAGACCCAACAAAGATTGTTGGTTCCATAGGTATGAGAGAATGTTTGTTCTCAAGTAGTGAGAACATATATTTATAGATAACATCGATGGATTGCCAATGACTAAGAATAGTGTGATAGCATTTAGCCGCAGTCGATTGGTTGACCAATAATGCTTGATTTGTATTCCTTATGTCCAGTAGAGTGGCATCCATATTTGTTGAGGTAGAATGGATAGTGTGATTCCATTATGTGCCAAGAGCATTTTAAGTGACTAAGACCCACTGTTCGATAGTGGGTTTTAGGAGAACTTACAAGAAGCGTTTGGGAATTTGGCACCAAAACGGTTATATGATATTGAGACTAAACCATGGACTTTGAGACCTCATAGGCCTATTCGTACTGATAAATGTGGTGCAAAACAGGTTAGGAGGAGGACAGTGGAGTAGTAGAGGTTAAGTAGAAGTGAAAGCGAAGGCAATAGGATATAGGAGACCGAGAAGAGCATGAGGACCGCTTATCTAGAGCTCTTCACTTAGAGAGATTTTATTTTTATCATCGGCTTTCATATTGGATATCGTATTGGATGATTTATACAAGATAGTTTAGTATTCCACATGCTAGGATAGGCATGGATCTTACTTTTGATGATAGATCTCATGTATGCATGTCTGATGATGGATTGTTAGCATTTGAGATGGTAGCCTATGTTTGTATGGTTGATTGGCATGCGGGATAGTTATGGTTTGATATAACATACTTATTTGAGATGATTGCTATATATGATATAGTATATTTAAAGATATGAGATGTATACATATCTGTTATATTGAGATTTTTTCCTGGACCTAGCCGCGCAAAGGAAGTTCAGCTGAATTTTTTCGGAATCTAAAAGGCTTTCGAGGAAGAATTTTTTTAAGGAGGGGAGAATGTACGACCTATAATTTTAACGATAATATATTTAAATAGTTAATCGTTAATTAAATAAAGACCCAAAAATATGATTTTTCTCATACGGCTGATTAGGAATCGAGACCACTTCCGTTGAGTTTGGATTGACGTTGCAAATTAAAATGAGTATAAGGATCGCTATATTTGGAGATCTGATGATCTGATGGTCGAAACAATCTTGAAATATGTGAAATTAGCATTTCGAGGCACAGTCTTAGATGGCAGTGAGATTAGTACTGTTGGATCTAGAAAAATGGGATGATGTACGAAAACAAGTTTCAATGGCGATCAGACGCATCGTGTGATCGTACGGACTCGAAACGTACGATCATTTGTTTGAGAATTTAAATAAATGGAATATTATAATATTGTATAAATTCCCAAAATCAAAACTCTCCCTCCATTTTTCCAATTGCCATTTACTTTTCATGCCTGAACAAAAATCCATGGCCGTTCTTCACAAATCCATTCAAAAAATAAAATCGATCAATCCGCTTAATGATAAATTGTGAAATCAGATCCATTTAGATTGTATGGACGAGAGGTTCACGATGACCTTACATAATTTGGATCCATCATGATTGGCGACGTCGACCTAACCATGGCCGATCTAGCGTTTGAGATCGTCGGAGCTACGGTTGACGACAAGCAAACAGAGATCGTCGTTGGACTTCTCTTAGCGAATAACATCTCCTCACCAAAAACCATAAAATCCGAAACCCCTTTGCAAAACGCATTTGAAGAACTGGGCTATGGCACGCATCAGGTTACAATTCACTACATGGGGTCGAGCCTTGTCCCTTTGTGTCCAGGGCAGAGAGATCGCATAGTAAAGCATTTTGGCAAAGACGGACTGCGATTTCATCGAGAAACGAGAGAAAACGGAGGAGAGAGAGGACATATATGTATGTGGTGTGTGCACGGCCATGTACAGGGAGTGGATTTTGATTGGGGAAGAATGATTAAAGAGGTAATTAAGGATTTAACTACTATTATTTAATTAATCGATAATCTCGATTCTTATTTTGGCCATATCTTTTGCATACGAGTTCCATTTCGGATGCGATTTCTTGCATTGCGCTCATGATGGAGAGATATACATTTTAGTGCTAGTTTGGACTGATTTTATGGAGGTGGGTGATATTGTCTCTCACTATACTGTGATTTGTTGTATAGTATTAGATTGACGCTCGAGAATGATTTTTGATGTTAAAATGTGATTTTCCTATACTTATAGATCTGTTAGGTTTTTATAAAAGAAAGTAAAATTATTTTAAAATGATTTATAAAGAATATCACATATTTTCCATCGAGGTGCCATAGATTGGGTATTATTAGATTTGAGCTATTGTTGATACGATTTTCCACATTTGTTGGTATGTATGGATTATACATATTGTATGTATGTTGTTTTGGATGTATGTATGGTTGTTGGATGTATGTTCGGTTGTTTGGCTGTTTTGGTTGAAAACGCCGATTAGCGATGATCGGGTTTAAGGGAAATATCTTGTACGTGGGGTTTCGTACACGCGAAATCCTAGCGAATGGGATAAGTTGTAGATGAGCGTTAGGATACGTGCCGACGAATCTGAGGTGGAGGATGGGGCTTTGGACTTCAGGTTGGATGTCGGACGTTTCTGTTTGGTTTGTACTTGTTTGTTCGATTAAGTATGAGACCAAGATGGTTGGTATTGACCATTGAAGAGTGGTCAATGTCCATCACCATTGTTGATTGGTGATTTGGTCGATCTTTGGCTTGGACATTGATGAGATTTCGTGGTGCGCGATTTGGTGGCTTGTTCGTGCGACCAACTTAGAGTCTTGATGTTATTGCTCTAAGATGAGCGATGAGATGGCTAGGCGATGGCATGACGCTTCGACATGAGAGTTGGTACTTTGGATATTGGCTCGTGTTGGGAGTAGGTTCCGAGGTAGACAATTCAAGACTCTGTAGACCATGCTGGAGATGTTGGCTCATTCGCATCATGGGGGATGGCGATGTACAACATGATTGAAAAGCCTTATATCTTCGGTTTGTGGCCCATGGGGTTAGCAGGTACCGAAGATTTGACACTCTATATCTTTGTTTTGGGATGAGTAGGGAGTAGGTACTGAAGAGGCTCATGGTGGGAGTCGTAGAGTGGAGGAACATGGGTTATTCCTCGTAGATAGTGGAAATTGGATTGAGCGATTAGGGCTCAAATGGATATGCACGTTCTACGGGATCGTTAATGGTTCAGAGAGTTTTCTGTTATAATCAAAGAAGGGGTATTGTATAATGGGGATGCCAATGGATTGGTACCAAGTATCCGTATGCACTGGACCTGTGGCTTTGGGTCTGGTGTCCAGCTTTAGGCTACGAGATACATATCTTTCTTTCGGCTGCGAGATACGAGAGTATGACGGAAAACTGGGATTTACACTAGTCCTGGCTTGGTGGTTATGTGAGTTATCATATATCTAGAGCACATCGGGTAACGGTTAGTATTGTTTGATGGATGCTATGTTTGTTATGATTGCTTCACTAGCCACCTGTCAGGGATGTCACATGAGATAATTATTGTGCATATGGATACTTAGACACCCCGAACAGTGTACTTAGTATGGAGTAGGTATTGTGGATGGAGATACCTAGTCACCCGACAGATATTGAGTATGGAATACATTTTTTATGATGTTTTAGAGCATCATATTATCGATGTTATGTGCCGACTCTTTGGTTGCAGGGATAGGGCAGGTATGATTTGTGTACCCTTTGTTCCGTATACTATATCCACTTTTATAGTATTTTGAGATTTTTTATCACTCACACTAAGCAGTTGTCTGACCCGAGGTTTTATGCTTTACTTCTTATTATCTCGGGTACTCTTAAATAAGTAGATTTGGGAGCAGGTGTGGATGACATATGGAGTTCTGTAGATGGACTAGCAAGAGGTGATGTATGTTCATATTTGTATTTAAGTTTGTTATTGTATTTCCACTGTGTGACATTGCAGAGCCTTGACTGTAACAAACCGTATTTTTGGGTCTTCGAATTTGAATATTTAATTTGTTTAAATAGATTTTATTATAATTTAAATTCGAATTTGAATATTTAATTTTGTTTAAATATTCAAATTCGAATTTAAATTATAATAAAATCTATGTTTCAAATTTAGACCTGATTTTCAATTATGCATTTTAAATTTAATTTATTGGGTTTTTCCATAATTTTTAATATGGAAAATAATTAAATTTTCGTATTATGCTTTTTGCGATAAACGTCGATGCTTTTGAAACTTCACTGAATAAGATAACTGGTCTTTTTTACCGTTGTTTTATGATCGTGGCGCATTGTTGTGCACGACGTTTTTTTATTTCTGTCGTTCGCGACTCGTATGCGAACATGATTTTGCATAGTAAGGTACCATAAAAATTTCTTTTTAAAACTAAAACAACATAAGACATGTGCACACATACCTTTTTGCCCATACATTTTACCTTACATGCGCATGTACCTTGCTTGTTGACTTTGGGTTTTTTTGATTGCTTAGTCTTGATGTTGTTAAGAGTATTATATATGTACACATCACATATGCATAAAAAAAGCATGAACACTTTTTCCTTGTTTAACGTTCATACTTCAAGAAAACACGGTGACATTTTACATTCACTTTGACAATTCTTTTTTTCTGCAAAATGAAGACAACACCATGCATGCACATTTTTTCCTATTCTTTTCTCTAGAACCAATGTTGTTTACAGTAACCACGGTATATTTTCCTCTCATTAATCAAATAACCCTTTCTACACTAACAATTAGCCTATGCCACCAACATGGAAGTTGTAGAGGGGAAGTAGAGCTTCATCTTTTGTATAGGGTGCACTAGAAATGGTGGCTTATGGAGGTCATGGAGGCTATAAGGGAGAAGTGAATGAGAGGGGAGAGGTGTTATTCTTATGTGGGTTTGCTTGGCACTGGAAGACATAAGTGCATCCGTGTGTGTGCATGTGCATTGTGTGTGCATGTATGAGGAGGTCAGTGCATGGCCTAACGTGAGCAGGTTGATGATTGTTGGCTTGCATGAGGGGAAGAAGAGATGGTGCATGCATGGAAGTGGTGTACATGCACGAGTGAGTAGGTGCAACAGGTAGAAAAAGAAGATGGAAGAGAGAGATGGAGGAAGGGGAGTGCAAACGTAAATAGGAGGTAAGTAGTGGGTTTGGGCCGTGTTTTTTAGCTTGTTTGGGAAGTGGGTGAGAATTATTAAATTTTTATTTAATAGTTAGTTTGATTTGAAAATTTAAAAGTGTTAACATCAAAAGTGTTTAACTTCTCCGTACAAAGTCAGCTTAACACGCGGTCTTCGACGTTAGATTCGTATTAGCGAATATAACACATTAGTGTAAAGTATTGAAACATTTGACAAAGTATAAAATATTGACAAATTATTAGTGGTTGAATTTAATTACGAATAATGTAATTAAATTGAATAGACAATTTTGACATATATCGAGCAGAATAAATCCCCATTATGTGCTTGAAAAGTAAATTGATTGTTTTGAAATTAATTAATATGTTGATTAATTATTATTGAATAAATAGTTGTGTTCACTATTTATTGTTGTTGTTGATTGATTATGCGATATATGCTCGACTAGTTTATGAGCTATTTTCCATTTTCTTTTGTTTTTACATGGGTTGGATAGAAGACAATTGTAGGATAACACCTTGTGATTTATTTCACAAGTTGACTATAAGGTGTTTAGCGATAATATTGATTTTTTTTCAATTAGAATGCAATTGTTGTAAAAGATGGTTTTCATAAAAGAATATGAAATGAAATTTTTTATTTTCAAGAAAAAGGAGGCAGCTTGGATATTATTGAATGCGAGAAGGAGATGATTAAAGAAGCGAGATACATAATTTTAAATGAGGTTAATTAAGTAAATTGATGGTGATTAGTGAATAAAATATTATTTAAATTGATTGAGTGTTGTAAATTAAATAACTCATTCGTTTTAATTCAAAATAGAACGCGATGAGTTACGTTAGGATCGTATCAACAAATACTATGACATAGAGTTGGATTGGGTGGATTTGGAGCTAGTAGAAATTTGGGTTAAAATTGAACGCTTGTTCGATTTTAGTCTAAACCAGAATGCCTCGGCGACAACTGGAATTATGGTGAGTTGATCTCATCTTTTTGGCTAAGCAGTAATATTATATAGTTGATAAAAACTGTTGGTTGGATGTTTGGATGATTTACCGTTTTTATTAGTTAGTTTGTCTTTATTCCCACCCCTAGAGTGGATGAACTTATATATATATACCCACCTAGTAAAGGATGACCCATATTATATAATTATATACTGTTTGTGATGTAGGGGGACAGGTCAGAGGGATCCAACAAGATTCCTCGCCATTGTTGATTTTAATTTCAATAATATTCCTGTCATATGAATTATTGGATATTAAACCTAATTGTTGGCTCTTTTGGTTATGGAACTGTCATATGTGTTAGAAACTCAAATTTTGATGTTTTGATTGTGATAACTGTATAAGTAAATATTATATGAACTAACCAAGTTTGCACGAGAAGATAATCACAAATATATAAAGATCAGATTCCAGATTGTTTCTACAACGTATTGTTAAGTACAAAGTCTAAGCCTAGATGTAGAAATATGTAAAAATCTCGCTGAAATGGTATATACACCACATAACAAAAGAATCAGCAAAACAAAGGAACTGCACAAAAACATTACATTCAGCCAGTTGAAAGGTTCCTCTCAGCCGTCTGAATGTTGTGCGTGCAAAAAAAATACTAAGAACATTCAGCCAGCTGACCTATAATATTCATACAGCTGTATTCTATCTGTTTTGCACTAATTTCTTGCTGTTTCAAATTTTACTCGATTCGGCTGGCTAGAATCTTTAATTCAGACGGCTGAAGCTTCATAATGGCTAGTTTTTGAAAAGGTGCTTCTCTTCCATGAACAGAAACAACTCTTGATTCAGAAGATACTTCCATATCTCTTCATGGGTGCACTTCATGAACATATACAACCTTTTAATTTCTATAATTAGCAAAGAAATCCAACATCTTGTTAATTAATTTTCTATTTCTTAACTCTATTCATTCTTTCTATTTACACTCAAAGGCATTTTACGCATAAACCCTCTATTGATCACTTATATATTCAAGTTTTTTTATGATCAAATAAACTTCCTTTTTTCACGAAATACACGATATACCACAAAGAAGAAGATTTTAGGAAGGGTGTACTCTAAAGACTTATCTGTACTATTCAAAGTGCACAATCAGTCGGATATTTTATTATTGAAGTCATGTTCAATTGCTCAGGGATTTAAAGTCCTAATTTGTTTCTTAGGCGGTTGAAGTCATGTTCGGTTACTCAAGCGATGTAATACCTGTTGCTCCGGGTTACGAGACGGTTGATAGTTGAATTCCAGAAGGAGTCTAGGACTGGACGTAGAACGGGAAGTTCAAACCAGTATAAAAATTCTTGGTGCCATTTACTTTACTGCTTTACTTTTATACTTACATTCTATACAAGTAGATAGATTGTTTAATATTCCATATTATACGATCCATAGTTACTTTTATTTTGTATCAGAGCAAGGTCATCATATAACCATAACACAGTTATTTAGTATTCAAGTAATATGGAAAATAACACCAGCAAAAGTTTTATTGAAGACCAATCCACTGCATGACCACCACTGTTTAATGGATTAAACTACAATTATTGGTCAACTAGAATGAGAATTTATATGCAAGCAAATGGATATGATACTTGGAATATCACTCTAGATGAATACACTATACCTACAACGCCATATGCACAATGGTCTAACACACAAAAATTAGATGCTACTGCTAATGCTAAAGCTATGAATATGTTATTTTGTTCATTAGACAAAAATGAGTTTAACAGAGTTAGTATGTGTAGTTCGGCATATGAATTTGGCGTACACTTAAAGTTACACATGAAGGTACTAAAAGTTAAACAAAGCAAGATTTCTATGCTTAAGAATTAGTTCCAGAACTTTAAAATGAAGAAAGATGAAACTATAAATGAAATGTATTCTAGGTTTCAAGATATGTTCATTCACTTTTGGCATTAGGAGAAAAATACACAAATTTTGATATTGTTTCAAAAATCCTCAACTCTTTAATGGATGAATGGGAACGAAAGGTCTTTGCAATTGAAGGAGCTAATGACATTTCAACCATAAAACCAGAAGAGTTTATAGAAAATCTAATGTCACATGAAGTAAATTTATAGACAAAAAGAGTTCAAGCACAAGACAAAAGGACAATAGCATTCCAGGCCGAAAAGAAAGAATCAAATTCGAATGAAGATGATATGGCGTTTATAGCTAAAAATTTCAAAAAGTTTTTGAAATTTAGAAAGAGCAATAAATTTGGAAATAACAAAAACACCAACAAACCATCAGCTTCAACTCTCGGATGCTATGAATGTCACAAAAAGGGTTACATAAAGAAGGATTGTGCTGATCATAAGAAAGATAGGTACAACTATAAGAACAAAAGAGACAAATATAAGAAGAAACAAGCATTTTCTGTTACATGGGATGATTCAGAATCTTCTTCATTATCAAACAGTGATAGTGATACAAAACAAGCCAATGTATATTTTATGTCTACAAACGATGATGTAAGTGATCTTTCTTTTGATGATTTAGTAGATATAAACTCAGAACTACTATATAAACTAAGGAATATTAAAAGAAAATATAAAGATACACTTGAAAATTTAAATAGAACTGAAATTGAAGTAGATATGTTAAAAGATCAGAAGAAAATTTTAGAAGAAGAACTTATAATTACTCAAGAATCTTATTCTAATACAACCTCTCAGCTTACGATGGTAAGTAGGGAAATAGAAACTCAAAAAGAAAAGAACGATATTCTTTTATACGAGAATCACGAATTAAAATCTACTGTTAAAATATTAGAATTAGATAGTCTTAAAACAAAATTAGAGAATATTACTAAGAACGTTTTTAATTTTAATAAAGAAAGAGAAAATATTTCTAGAATTATAGAATGTTCACAAGCTATTTCAAATAAAAAAGGATTATCATATAATAAAATGACAAAAACTATTCCTAAAAATAATAGTTCTTTATATACAAACTTTAAAAAGAAAGATAGTACTTTTGTAAAACCTATTTTAAAAGGCTTTAATCATCCAAAATCTATTAAGATTTGGGTTCCAAAGGCAAATAATTATTTGATTATAAATAAGTATATAAAGACTTTTATACATATAGATCATAAAAAATGAAAATTTTACTTATAAAGGGAATTATAAACCCTCTTGGGTTTGGCTTTCTAAGACCTAACTCTTAGACCCTAACAAAAAGTGGGTATCAACGTCTTTTCTATATTTTTTGTAGGTACCGATTTCTAAAAGGAAAGTGGATACTTGATAGTGGTTGCTGAAAACACATGACAGGAAGCAAAGATATGCTGACTAACATTATCTACTCAGATGGAGGATCTGTCACATTTGAAGATAACTCCAAAGGTTTTATCATTGACAAAGGCGATGTGAGCAATAACGATTCATCTAACTTACCTCTTATTACAGATGTTTTATTAGTGAAAAACTTAGAACATAATTTGCTTAGTATAAGTCAACTTTGCGATAAAGGATTTAATATATCGTTTTCAGAAAATAAATGCAATATATTTGATCAAAATAAAAAATTTATTTTTGAAGGGATTAGAGAAAGAAATATATACGTGTTAAATATGAAAATTAATCATAACACAAACATATGTCTAATAGCCAAAGAAAATGATCCTTGGTTATGGCAAAAGAGATTTTATTACATAAATTTCAAAGCTATAAGCAAATTATATAAAAATAATTTTGTAAAAGGTTTACCAAAGATGAACTTTAAAGTAAATAGTATTTGTGATGCTTGTCAGTTAGGAAAATTAACTAAATCATCCTTTAAATAAAAGAAAATTATTTCTACATTACAGCCACTTGAGTTATTACATTTAGATCTATTTGGACCAACTAAAGTTTAATCTATAAATAATAATAAGTATGTTTTTGTAATTGTGGATGATTTTTCGATATATAATTGGACAATATTTATGAATATACTTTTGAAAATTTTAAAAACTTTGCTATAAGAATACAAAATATTAAAAACGTAAAAATTAAAAACATTAGAAGCGATCATGGAGGTGAATTCGATAATGATAATTTTGAAAAATATTGTAATAAGAAATGAATTTTTCACATCATTTTTTAGAACTCCACAACAAAATGGAGTTGTAAAAAGGAAAGATAGAACACCTTAACAATGTGCTAGAACCTTATTAAATGGAAGCACTCTACTTAAACATTTTTGGGCAGAAACTGCAGCAACTACTTGTTATGTTTTAAATCGAGTCTCCATTAGACCATTAACAAAACATACTCCATATGAACTTTTTATTAGAATAAAACCCAACATATCGTATTTTAAAATTTTTGGTTCAAAATGTTTTCTATTAAATACAAAAGACCAGCTTGGTAAATTTGATCCAAAATCCTATGAAGGAATATTCATAAGATACTCGGAACGAAGCAAGGCATATAGAATTAATAATATAAAAAAGCAAATAATCGAAGAAACACTTCATGTGTCATTCGACGAAAATTTCAAACTTAATAATAAAAATGAAGATGAAGATATAATTTCAAAATCAAATATCACAGAAGATGATGATATTGAAAATACTGAAAATAATACTGAAATTGAAAACAACTTAACTAATGAAAATGAAATACGATCTCTACCTAGATTATAAAGAAATCACCCAATTGAAAATATTATTAAAGAAATAAATTCTAATGTAAGAACAAGAAATCAGTTAAATCAAATGGGTTATGTTGCTTTCCTATTTAACATTGAACCAAAAAATGCTAAAGAAGCCTCAACTGATGACTATTGGATTATAGCTACGCAAGAAGAGCTAAACCAATTTGAACGAAACAAAGTTTGGGACTTAGTTCCTAAGCCAAGTGATCAAACAGTCATTGGTACTAAATGGGTTTACAAGAATAAAGCTGATGAGCAAGGAAATATCACTCGAAACAAAGCTAGATTTGTCGCTCAAGGCTATAATCAAGAAAAAGAGGAGGACGAAGGTAGCGAAGATTGATTTGGTATGTTTTTCATATATATCTAATCAAAACTAGATCTTTTATTTCATGACTACTTTACTTTAAGAACAAATTGTGTAATATTTGTTGTGCTCTTTGGATGTTTTAATTCATGACAATATGTTTTATGGCTATTTTCTATGGTTAGGAAATGCTTCTGTCTTGTTTTCTAACATGACCATTTGCAAATTTGTGATGTTTATGTGTTAGCGTGTTTTGTGAAGTAAATATTGTCATTTTTTATGTGCAATGTCTATATATGTTTATATGCAATGCTTATGTGTGTTTATGTGAAATGTCTACATTTGTTTATGAGCAATATCTATATGTAATTATGTGTTCTGAAATTTGTGATGTTTATGTTTTAATTCTTACCAATTTATGATATTTCTCCTATCGACTAGTTGTTTCCTTTTTGTCGATGGCAAAGGGGGAGAATAAGGTAATCATATTGATAGGGGAGTATCGAGTCAGCGGGAGAATAATTGAATCTCTATATTTAAAATTTACATAGTTGTCATCATCAAAAAGAGGGAGAATGTTATAACCTTGAATTTTGATGTTTTGATTGTGACAACTATATAAGTAAATATTATATGAACTAACCAAGTTTGCACGAGAAGATAATCACAAACATATGAAGACCAGATTCCAGATTGTTGTTACAGTGTATTGTTAAGTATAGAGTCTGAGTCTAGATGTAGAAATATGTTAAAATCTCTTTGAAATGGTATACACATGCACACATAACAAAAGAATTAGCAAAACAATGGAACTGCACAAAAACATTACATTCAGCTTGCTGAAAGGTCCCTCTCATTCGTTTGAATGTTGTGCGTGCAAAAAAAATATTAAGAACATTTATCCGGCTGACCCATAATATTCAGACGGCTGAATTTTGTCTGTTTTGCACTAATTTCTTGTTGTTTCAAATTTTACTCGATTCAGCTGGCTAGAATATTTAATTCAGACGGCTGAAGCTCCATAACGGCTAGTTTTTGAAAAGGTGCTTCTCTTCCATGAACAGATACAACTCTTGATTCAAAAGATACTTCCATATCTCTTCATGGGTGCTCTTTATAAATGTATACAACCTTTTAATTTCTATAAATAGCAAAGAAATCCAGCATCTTGTTAATTAATTTTCTATTTCATTACTCTATTCATTCTTGCTATTTCCACTCAAAGGCATTCTACGTATAAACTCTCTATCGATCACTTATAGGAAGGGTGTACTCTAAAGACTTATCTGTGCTATTCAAAAAGCACAATCAGTTAGATATTTTTTATTATTGAAGTCTTGTTCGTTTGTTTAGGGGTATAAAGTCCTACTCTGTTGCTTAGGCGGTTGAAGTCCTGCTCGGTTGCTCAGGCGGTGTAATACCTATTCCTTCAGGTTAAGAGAGGATTGATAGTTGAATTCCAGAAGGATCTGGGACTGGAAGTAGAACTGGAAGTTCAAACTAGTATAAAAATTCCTGGTGTCATTTACTCTACTGCTTTACTTTTATACTTACATTCTATACAAGTAGGTAGATTATTTAATATTCCATATTATACGATCCATAGTTACTTTCAATATGTTTGAAACTTAAACCCTGTAGTGATAGAAAATCAATATCAATATTGGTTAAGCGCTTGGTAGCAATTGGCCTTGAATTAGTATTTTAAAAATACTATAAATTGCCATTTGAGTTGGAATTGGTTTTTGAGACAGGAAATGATTTTAAATCTGAAATTGGGTCTCGGGAAATTTTTTTAAAGGATTTAACTTTTATTTTATTCAACCTTTTTAACAATCATTTTCCAAAATTATTTATTTATATTTAATATTGTTTTAAGATTTTATTTATTTATTTTCTCTATATTTAATATTGTTTAATAGATTATTTATTTATATAGAATGTTATTTTAAAGTTATTTATCAATATTTTAATATTTCGAAGGGTTAATCATTTTAGTAATTAATATGGGTTGAAATTAATAATATTAATTTATTAATGCTTTTTTGAAAGTAAATTATTATTATTTATATTAATGTTGAAAATTAATTATTAGTGTTTTATTAATAATGTCATTGAAATTCTTAATTATTATTCTAAGTTGTTTTAAAGTTAAAAATTGTTATTTATTTATAATGTTTATTATTAATAATGATTATTATATAATCATATTGAAGTAAATGATTAAAATTTATTTATAAATGTTTTCAAGATTTACAAATAGAGTTTTATAAACATACTTGGGTTTTATAAGAGAAGTTTTATAACATGGTTTGGAAACTTAAAGGAAGATTAGTTAAGGGTGAAAGAGTTTTATAAATGGTTTTAGATATTTATGAAAGAACATTAGAGATGGGTTTATAGACCTATAAAAGTAATTTTATAATTAGTTTTATGGATTTATAAAGAGTTTATAAACGAGTTGAGAAATGATTTAGAGATGTTTATAAAGGGTTTTTGAGATAGTTATAAATGGGTTTAGAGATTTATAAAGGAATTTATAAATGGTTCTAGAATTGCGTAAAAAGGAAATCTTCCTCCGTTTTGTGAATATACTTATACCGTTGAGATGAGTATATGAATATATTTTTCCAAGTATTGAAAATATAGTGATTTGTGAGTATATCTTTGTAAAGGTGTTTTTATACAAGTAATTTACAAAGTGAGTTCAATTAATGAAAAGATTAATCTAAGAGGTTAGTGGTTGCTTATGTGTTTAACCAATGCTGGTCTTCCCTATGGAATTAAATCCCTAATTCGAGTGTTTGTTATTCGATATTAAATAACTGGCTATCGAATTTGGGCCCAAAACATAACTTTGGAAATATCTAGGAGAAACACGTGAGTTATATGGAAAAGTCATCTCTGATAATGCTGTACTGTATGTATAAATCTCATTTTGTTCTCCTAGGAAAAATGATAAGGAAATCTGTTCACTAATGGTTAGAAGGTGATCTACGCTCTTATCTTTTACTATTTATTTCCTAAAGAACCGGCGTTGAGTTTATCAGAAATTATCGAAAGTTGTTTCGAAGAGACTTGGATCGAATATATTATCCGAAAACCACTTCGATCCAACTCAAACATTCCAAAGAGAAGACATCTTGAAGACGATGGAGTTAAAGATGGAGCTCTCAAGTGTTCCGTTCAGTCCTAGAACGAACTTGTATGGATGAATGTTGGCATTGCATTGTTGCTTGGAGGGCAGTGTTAACATTCTAAGTGGGAAGTGCCATATAAAAGGTAAAACGTAGCCTCAAGCCTCATCAACCGAGAATGACTAAAACATGGGAGATACAACATGGCTAAGCGGATCGCTCCCAAGTAGGGTATGATCATCCCTATCTAGAGTCGATATTATCTCTCATTTGTAAGCTTCGGGGACCATTAACGGAGGGGTGATCATATTCGGTACTACTAGTCAAGTGGTAGGTCGATCCTATGTTGGCAGGGGATCTTGGCGAGGTCTTCGGTGTTATTTTTATCTAAAGATGCACCGTGATGGGCGGTGCCCCAGTAGTCCAGTCATTATATGGAATCCATTTTCCAATACGAGCCTTTATGGTTTTAGCTATATACATATTATGTTGGAATTTAATTAATGTAACAATTTCGGTTATGATTAATAAGTATTTGTATCTTATACACTATTATAATATCAGAGTATTTCATATGAAAATGTTTTGGGTTATCGTGAGGTAAAAACCTGTTCGTGTTTATGTTCAGCATGGTCTTATGAGATACCATTTTTTTTAAAAGATTTTTGAAATATTAAAGTCCAATTGAGTATGTTTACTCACGCTGGTTTTCCAGACTGACTCAGGTTTTAATTTATTATAATTCTCGAGTTAGACCAAGCATATTACAGATTTGCTTTGGATGCATCGAAGTTCAGGAAATGAGCTAGAGGCCCAAAGACATATTCATGTATACGGTTACTTTTTCGCTACATTAGTTGTTGTATTTATCAGCAATTGTAAGGACAAGTTGTTATAACTGTCCGAGCTGAAATAAGTTAGTGTACCCTGATTGATGTTTTGTATATACATATATTATAGTTTGTTTTTGTGTAAAGATTTGTTGTATATTATTGATTATTCGTTCCGCTGTAAGATTCTGTATTGTTTAGTTATCTTCTTTTTGTCTTCTTCCTTCTTCTTTTTCCCTAACAATCGGGTTTTCTTGCATTTGATTGCTCGGCACGCAATACGGTGGACATATAAGTGTCAATTTTTCGTGGGTCGAAAATCCCGGCTGTTACACTTGGTATCAAAGCGCAAGGTTAAGCAAGAACCTTGGCTTTAGTGGGGATTACTCGTTTGAGATAGGGTCAATAGAACTCTTGAATGAGTTTGAGTGTATATGTATATGGGTGCATATTTGTTAGTGATATAAAAATGTTTTATATTATGTTGTTGATCTATTTAGTGGCTTGATCAATATGAGTAATTAACGTTCTTGATAGGGATCTCTAAATGCTTGAACAGAGCAATTCGACATGGTATTGTTTTGAAATTAGATAAATGAAATAATTTTACCTTGGTTATATTTTATATACAAAGGAATAATTTTTAGAAAAATTATTATAATATACACGGTGTGTTTGGTTGTTAGTGAATGATAATATTTGATTATTATCATTTGTTGTTTGTGTTCTAATAAAAGTTGTTATTATTATAATGTAAATAAAGATTAACAATTAAGAAATGGTTTTATATAACCATAGTGAAATTATATATAAAGGAAATTTTAAATATGATTTGCAAATATAATGGATTAAAACCTGAGAATTTGAGGATTTAAATCTCGTTGATTTTGTGAAAAAAATTTCAAAACTTTTGGATGAATAATAGTAGTATTATTCTTAAAATATTTTGATTAGAAATATTTTAAAAGGATTTAGAGGAAATAGAAAGCACTGGACTCACATTGGTCGCTGGAAAATAATTTCGATGATGACTGCAGCATCATCGACGTTCATTTTCGGGTTTCCAAGAAAGGAATTGCTACCATTGGAGTTTTGTTTTGGTTAAACTAGTTTTGATTTTAAAATTCAAAAGTATGATTTGAAATACAAAGGAATTATTTATAGGATTGTTTCAAAATAATTTGAAATAAAACAGAGTGTTTAAATCCTGAAATTTTTTATCTAAGTATTTTCTTGAAATTATAACAAATCAATTTTTGTAACTTATAATTGAGGAATAATAAGTCAAAACAAAGTTTTAAAATTTTGAATATAAATGTTAAGAAAAAAAAACAAATTTGGAATGAAATTTAACCCAAGTTAAGTTAAATGAAATGATTTTTGAAACGAAATTGATTTTGATTTGAAATAAATAAATGGAATGAACTAATTAGATAAATAAGTGAATTGAATATGGTTTAGAATGTTGTTGAATAGAATTGAATATTGATATTGAATAATGAAATGAGTTAAATGAAATTTAATTTGATTTAAAATGAATATGAACTTACGTTGTGAAATGAAAAATAAACATGAGAAGTATTGTATAAAACATTTATAATAAACTTTAGTAAAATTTGATAGGATGGTTCTTAAGTGATATTAGTATTGAACGAATATACTAAGTACTAAATATATGTAAATAAAAGAATCTGGATAAAAAAGGAATGAGATATAGTGAGAAACCAATTGAAATAAATACGTAAGTTGTACGAATATTATTTTATTCGCATAAGAGTTTGATCCAGATTCGAATATACGATTTCAAGATGATTTACATCGGTTCGAGTTAGAATTTTTCACTCGATTCTCGACGGTGAACATTGGATACAGATTTCGGTTGATTCTGAAATTCTCTATCATAGTATATGGCTATGTAAAAAGAATGGAGGTTTCTAATCAAGAAACCGGATCTGAGTCCACACTAGAGTGGTCGTGTGAGTATGATCGAGCGAGCGATCAGATTTGATATTGTGTACGGATGATATATGTACATCGTACAGGCTTTAACAAATTAAATGTTGATATTGGAAAATGCAAATCGATATGGTTATGAATTAATTGAATGGATAGTAGTTGTTGGATGATTTCTCTTGTTACATTTGCATATGGCTATTGCATAGTGTATGGTATATATTGATATAACCTCCTATATACATGTTCTCATTGGTTGTTGAGTGATTAGTAGGTGCGGGTGGCGTATGTTTCGCGTTTGGAGCTCGCTTTCACATTATATTGATTATATATGCTTGCTAATAATAATAAAAGGTACACGTCTTAGATTACATATCGTATTTTTATATTTTTCCCTACGGGATGCCTCATTTTTGAAGATGAGATGTGTATATTTGTGATTATATATATATATATATATATATATATATATATTGTAAATTTCTCCGAGCGAGCTGCGCAAAGGAGACGCTGATAAAATTTTCCGTAAATTTAAGGCGTTAGAAAATTTTTGTAACTAAAATTTTATTTTTACATTATAATTTGGAATGATATTAGTTAGAAATTATGAATGAATTTAAAGACTTGGAAAATGTAATAACAAAGTTTGGACAAATTAATTATTGAAAGTTAAAGGCTTAAAAGAATTTGATAATCTATTTCAACTAATTGGTTTTGAAATGTTAATGGGTTTTGAGGCATTTTTCTTACCTTGAAAATTTCAAGGACAAAATTCTTCTAAGTGGGGAAGAATGCAACAACTCGTATTTTTGGGTCTTCGAATTTGAATATTTAATTTGTTTAAATATTCAGATTCAAATTTAAATTATAATAAAATCTATGTTTCCAATTTAGAATTGATTTTTAATAAGGTATTTTTAATTTATTTTATAGGATTTTTCCATAATTTTTAATATGGAAAATAATTAAATTTTTGTATTACGCTTTTTGCGGTAAACATCGGTGCTTTTGAAACTTCACAGAATAAGATAATTAGTCTGTTTTATTGTTGTTTTATGATCGTGATGCATTGTTGTGCGTGATTGTATTTTAATTTCTGTCGTTCGCAGTTAGTATGCGAACGTGATTTTGTATAGTAGGTACCTAAAACTTTCTTTTTAAAATTAAAACAACATAAGACATGTGCGCACGTACCATTTTGCCCATACTTTTTACCTTATATGCGCATTTACCTTGCTTGTTGACTTTAGGTTTTTTTGATTGCTTAGTCTTGAAGTTGTTAAGAGTATTATATACATGTACACGTCACATCCGCATAAAAAAAGCATGAACGTGTTTTCCCTGTTTCACGTTCATACTTCAAGAAAACACAGTGACATTTTACATTCACTTTGACAATTCTTTTTTTCTGCAAATGGAAAACAACACCATGCATGACACATTTTTTCCTATTCTTTTCTCTGGAAACAATGTTGTTCATAGTAGCCACATTATATTTTTCTCTCATTAATCAAACAACCCTTTCTACACTAACAATTAGCCTATGCCACCAACACAGATGTTGTAGAGGGGAAGTAGAGCTTCATCTTTTGTATAGAGTGCACTAGAAATGGTGGCTTATGGAGGTCATGGAGGCTATAAGGGAGAAGTGAATGAGAGGGGAGAGGTGTTATTCCTATGTGGGTTTGCTTGGCAATGGAAGACATAAGTGCATCCGTGTGTGTGCATGTGCATTGTGTGTGCATGTATGAAGAGGTAGGTGCATGGCCTAACGTGAGCAGGTTGATGATTGTTGGCTTGCATGAGGGGAAGAAGAGATGGTGCATGCATGTAAATGGTGTACATGCACGAGTGAGTAGGTGTAACAGGTAGAAAAAGAAGATGGAAGAGAGAGATGGAGGAAGGGGAGTGCAAACGTAAATAGGAGGTGAGTAGCGGGCTTGGGCCGTGTGTTTTAGCTTGTTTAGGAAGTGGGTGAGAATTATTAAATTTTTATTTAATAGTTAGTTTGATTTGAAATTTTAAAAGTGTTAACTTCAAAAGTGTTTAACTTTTCCATACGAAGTCCGTTTAACCGCGGTCTTCGATGTTAGATTTATATTAACAAATAGAACACACTAGTGTAAAGAATTGATGTGATGAAGTATAAAACATTGAGAAATTATTAGTGGTTGAATTTAATTACAAATAACGTAATTAAATTGAATAGACTATTTTGACATCTATCGAGCAGAATAAATCTTCGTTCTGTGCTTGCAAAGTAAATTGATTGTTTTGAAATTAATTAATATGTTGATTAATTATTATTGAATAAATAGACGTGTTCACTATTTATTATTGTTGATGATTGATTATGCAATATATGCTCGACCAGTTTATGAGCTATTTTCCATTTTCTTTTGTTTTTACATGGGTTGGATAGAAGACAATTGTAGGCTAACATGTTGTGATTTATTTCACAATTTCCCTATAAGGTGTTTAGCGATAATATTGATTTTTTTTCAATTAGAATGCAATTGTTTTGAAAGATGGATTTCATAAAAGAATATGAAATGAAATGTTTTATTTTAAAGAAAAAGGAGGCGGCCTGGATATTGTCGAGCACGAGAGGGAGAAGCGAGATTTATAATTTTAAACGAGGTTAATTAAGTAAATTGATGTTAGTGAATAAAATATTACTTAAATTGATTGAATGTTGTTAATTAAATAACTCATTCATTTTAGGTCAAAATCGAACGCGACGAGCTATGTTAGGATCGTATCAACAAATACTACGACATAGAGTTGGATTGGATGGATTTGGAGCCAGTAGAAATTTAGGTTAAAATTGAACACTTGTTCGATTTTAGTCCAAACCGAAACACCTCGGCGACAACTGGAATTATGGTGAGTTAATCTCATCTTTTTGGCTAACCAGTAATATTATATAGTTGATAAAAAATATTGATTGGATGTTTGGATGATTTACTGTTTTTATCAGTTAGTTTGGTTTTATTCCCGCACCTGGAGCGGATGACCTTTTATACATATACCCGCCTAGTAATGGATGACCCATATTATATAATTATATATCACTTATGATGTGGGGGATAGGTTGGAGGGATCCAACAGGATTCCTTGCCATTGTTGATTTTAATTTGAATAATATTCCTGTCATATGAATTATTGGATATTAAACATAATTGTTGGCTCTTTTGGTTATGAAACTGTTATATGTTTGAAACTTAAACCCTGTAGTGATAGAAAATCAATATCAATATTGGTTGAGCATTTGGTAGCTATTGGCCTTGAATTAGTATTTTAAAAATACTATATATTTCCATTTGAGTTGGAATTGGTTTTTGAGACAAGAAATGATTTTAAATCCAAAATTTGGTTTCGTAAATATTTTGTTTTAAAAGATTTAACTTCTATTTTATTCCAACCTTTTTATCTATCGTTTTCCAAGATTATTTATTTATATTTAATATTGTTTTAAATTTTATTTACCTATATTTAATATTGTTTAATAGATTATTTATTTATATAGAATGTTATTTTAAAGTTATTTATCAATATTTTAATATTTTGAAGGGTTAATCATTTAAGTAATTAATATGGGTTTAAATTAATAATATTGATTTATTAATGATGTTTTGAAAGTAAACTTTTATTATTTATATTAATGTTGAAAATTAATTATTAGTGTTTTATTAATAATGTCTTTGAAATTCTTAATTATTATTCTAAGATGTTTTAAATTTAAAAATTATTATTTATTTACAATGTTTATTATTAATAATTATTATATAATAGTGTTTGAGATTTAGAAATAGAGTTTTATAAATAGATGTGGGTTATATAAGAGGAGTTTTATAATGGTTTGGAAACTTAAAGGCAGATTAATTAAGGGTGAAAGAGTTTTATAAATAGTTTTAGATATTATGAAAGAATTTTAGAAATGAGTTTATAGATCTATAAAAGGAGTTTTATAATTATTTTTATGGATTTATAAAGAGTTTATAAATGAGTTGAGAAATGATTTAGAGATGTTTATAAAGAGTTTTTGAGATTTATAAAATAGTTATAGATGGGTTTGGAAATCTATAAATGGTTCTAGTATTGCGTAAAAAGGAAATTTTCCCCCGTTTTGTGAATATACTTATACCGTTGAGATGAGTATATGAATATATTTTTTCTAAGTATTGAAAATGTAGGGATTTTTTGGGTATATCTTGTTAAAGGTGTTTTTATACAAGTAATTTACAAAGTGATTTCAATTAATGATAGATTAATTTGAGGTTGGTAGTTGCTTATGTGTTTAACCAATGTTGGTTTTCCCTATAGAGTTAAATCCCTAATTTAAGTGCTTGTTATTCGATAGTTAAATAACCGGTTATCGAATTTGGAACAAAACATAACTTTGGAAATATCTTGGAGAAATACGTGAGTCATATGACACAGTCATCTCCGATGATGTTGTACTGTACATATAAATCTCTTTTCGTTCTCCTAGAATGAATGATAAGGAAATATGTCCACTATAGGAGTTTATCTCCGCTCTTATCTTTGACTGTTTATTTCCTAAAGAAACGGGGTTGAGTTTACCGAGAATTATCGATAGTTGTTTCGAAGAGATCGGGATCGGATATGTTATCCGAAAACCACTTCGATCCAACTCAAGCATTTCGAAGTGAAGGCATCTTGAAAGACGGAGCTCTCAAGCATTTCGTTCACTCCCAAAACGAACTTGTATGGATGGATGTTAGCATTGCATTGTTGCTTGGAGGGTAGTGCTAACATTTCAATTGGGAAGTTCCATATAAAAGGTAAAACGTAGCATCAAGCCTCATCAACTGAGAATAACTAAAACATGGGAGATGCAGCAGGGCTAAGTGGCTCGCTCCCAAGTAGGGTATGATCATCCCTATCTAGAGTCGATATTATCTCTCATTTGTATGCTTCGGGGCCCATTAACGGAGGGGTGATCATATTCGGTACTACTAGTCAAGTGATAGGCCATTCCAGCATTGACAGGGGATTCTGGCGAGGTCCTTGGTGTTATTTTTGTCTAGAGATGCACTATGATGGGCGGTACCCCAGTAGCCCAGTCATTGTATAGAATCCATTTTCCAATAAGAGCCTTTACGATTTTATTGTATACCTATTATACTGGAATTTAATTAATGTAACAATTTCAGCTATGATTAATAAGTACTTGTATCTTAGACATAATTATAATATTAGAGAATTTCATATGAAAATGTATCGTAAGGTAAAAACCTGTCCGTGTTTATATGCGGCGTGGTCTTTCGAGATACCTTTGTTTTCAAAAGATTTTTGAAATATTAAAATCCAACTAGATGTGTTTTCTCATGCTGGTTTTCTAGACTGACTCGGGTGTTATTTTATTATAATCCTCGGGCTAGACCGAGCATATTACAGATTTGCTTTGGATGCATCGGAGTTCAGGAGACGAGGTGGAGGCCTAGAGACGTATTCGCGATTGATGTGCATGTAAAAGTGTACGTTTTTACTTCCATATTTAATCTTATTTTATTAAAATAAGTGAGCATATAGGATATTTTACACCTTTAAACAAAAGTCTAAATTGTTGTCAAATCATCATTCATTCACATTCATTTAGGGGCAAAATTGTAATTTTGTGTATGAATTAATACTGAGAAAATTTATTTGCACATTTTTATTTTTATTCGTAGAAAACTGAGTGCAAATTAGATGGAGCTTCATGGATGTATGCATGCACATATGTTGAAAGCAAATGAAGAAAGGAAATAAAAGAATTCATGCAACATGAAGGAGCCCACATGCCCACTAACTAATGGACCATAATTAAAAGCACATGCACATGTTAATGGAGACTTAAAGGCATATTATTGGGGATTAATTAATTCTCTAATGATTACTTGGAGGTTACACAATCTCAAGGGCATCTTTGGCAGTCTCCTAAAAATGGAATTAGGGTTTTAAGCATGCATAAATACCCCTTATGTTTCATGCAATTAGTTTTTCTCTTTTATGCATGTTCTAGTCACAAAATTAATGATAAATAAAATGTATTTTTAATGGCTACTTAGCCTTCTTCTTATTTACTTTTGTTTACATGCTCTTTTCTCTTATGCTATTTTATTTCATGCTTTTTATGTTAGTTTATGTCTCTTTTATTTCATGCTAATAGTATAAATTTAATTCATGCAATTAGTTTAGATTTATTTTATGCAAGTAGTTGGTTCTCTTTTCTTTTGATTAGTTTTTATTTCCTTATTTTTCATGCTAAAACCATTTGTGCTGAGATGAATTCAATTATGAGAAGCTAAACCCCTTCAATTTAGGGGTAATGAAGCTCTCATGAATCATACTAAATCAACATAACATTGTTGCATTTATGATCTCTCTTTTGTGCCTAAAGGAAACCATGAATGATGGTAGTTTATGTTTCTTTTTTAGTGAATTTATAGTTTATGTTGACATCTCAAATAGGCTATGCTGAATCCAATATAAACATAAACTATTTGATCATTTGCCTAAGTGATTTTGGTGATGAAAATCAAACTAGAACCAAAATTTGATGATCTATGTTACTAGTTCATAGTAAATATATCATGCTTAAAATAGATCTTATTTTTAATTTCATGTCATTTTCCTGAGAATTGACAAGTGGGTTTCAATGGCGTGTTAGAGTTTGTTGGTTTAAGTTGTGCTAATTAATAGCACAAATAAACCATACTTATAATAAACATTAATCATTTAAACTTAAAATTTAAATGAGAGATTATAGATGAATTTGGTGTTGATTTGTATGAATGACCGTAAGTGAATTTGCCTCTAAATTGCTCCTTAGTCTCATAGTTTTATTCACTTTTGCTCTAGTTTCTTTTCTACGATTTTCTTAGTTTAAAATAGTTTCAAAACCTTGGACTCATTTGATTGAGTAAAGTTAGAATATAGTTCTTTCCCTGTGGATCAACCCATACTCGCATACGTACTACGATTGTAGCCGTGCGCTTGTAGTTTATAACGATATACTTTCGATGGTTTTCTAATCGATAGTAAATCCGTCATCAACACATATATGGTTACTTTTCCATTGCATTCATCATTGTATTTATCAGCAATTGTAAGGATGGGTTTTTATAACTGTCCGGGCTGAAATATGTTAGTGTACCTTGATTTATGTATGTATATACATATATTATAGTTTGTTTTTGTGTAAAGATTAATTGTATATTATAGATTATTCGTTCCGTTGTAAGATTCTGTGGTGTTTAGTTTTCTTCTTATCTTCTCTCTGTCTTCTTCCTTCTTCCTTTTCCCTAATAATCGAGTTTTTCGGCATTTGATTGCTCAACATGTAATACAATGGACGTATAATTGTCGATCTTCCAAGGGTCGAAAATCCCGACGGTTACATTGACGGTGTTTGTCTTACTATTATATGAGATAGTGTATCAGTTGAGTTTATTTTCCAGTTGTATAAACTCTGTTACTGTGTTGTATAACTCCGTGGATCTTATATTCTGATGATTAGTTCACATTGTTATTACTGTATCTACTATTTTATATCTATGTTGGCTATTATATTTTATTTGATGCGATGTGAGATATACGATAGGTTATGTGGTTGTTTGACATTTCTTTTTCTTCTTTTCCATTCTCTTCTCTTCTATTTCCTCTTCCTTACTTCTTTCATTTCCTTTGGCAACCGTTCTGCACCATAGGTATAGGGCAGTCGTTACATGTGAGGTTGAGTAGGAGATCTGTTAGGTAGTACGTGTGAGGTTAGGTAGAGACCTCTTAGGTAGTACGGTTAGGTAGTAAATGATTAGGTTCTTTATCAGACCGTTTCTCCTATTCCATAAAAATAATGTGCTTTCCAGGAATGAACTCCCAACCTCTTCATTGAAAGCTTTAGGCTCAATTACTTAAGCTACACATGTTTTTGTGTCATAACTCCTTCATTTTAAGTCAGAACTAAATGAAACCTGGACCAGTAGCTTCATATCATTGAGTAGAGTATTTTAATGCCCTTTAATGTTCCCTTTGCCTGAAATATGTAGTATTTCTCCAAGGTGGGCCTCAAGTCGGTTAGATGGTGGACAAATTTTATGATGATCATATCTTCCAATCTGCAGCTCAGATTAAGATGCGGTTTCGACCTAGGCACATGTCTTGACCTCTTGAACCTTTTACAAGTGCTTTGAGTATATTATTTAACTATGCAAAAATTTCCCCTAACACTTCGCCTTGCCCATAATTACATGATGACACCTTTATTATGCACCTTCAAGCCATTTCCATGCTTCTTGATGTCTTTTCGTGTTCACCATGCTGCGGTAAAAAACGCCCATAAAACCATGATTTAACTATAATCAAAGTGCAATATCCACATAGAAGTTTGTAACATTCCCCACTTGGAGGCCCAAAACTAACAGCTACGGATGCTGCAGTCATCCATAGATATTAATTCTCAGTGACCAAATGCGGTAATGTCAGATAGATTGATATAGCAGAAACACATGGGTATGAAATTTTTTTAAAACCATTAAACAAATTTCTCGTTCTATTTCAACCATATTTCAAATTCATTACATATTCCTAAATTCGAGAACCGCATTCAAAGAAAATATGATTATTACAAAATATGCCAAGAGCGACATGTGAAGATGCCCCCTTGGATAATCAGAGTCTAAACATAGGCAATTAAATAACTTCGCCTTTACAACCAAAACACGGCAGAATCTAATAGAAAAGAACTCCTAATAGCTAGCTTGCCTCCTGCACGTCACCGGAAGTTTATTCGTCTAAAGGAGAACCTGAAAACCTCAACTCTCAAACTACTCAAAATCAATTGAGCACCCAAGAGTTTAAGGGGAAAACTTAAACTTCGAGTCAGACAAAAAGCCTGGTATGAATAATAACCAACCATCTTGAACCATTTAGATATCTAGTGAGACCATGTCGCTTAGCGGAATGGGTTTTCCCCTCACTAGTATCTTGCCCAAAAATTTATAATAACCATATACTGTGCTCATGCATCCACAATGGTTAAAACACAGCAATTTAAAATATCATGATGATATGCAATAAAGCAAATTATCTTGGATTTCTCATCCCCATTCATTTGACTATCGGTCACAGTTATAGTTTCTAGGGTCGCTATTAACCTATTAGTTTTCATTGGATGACTAATAACCTGTTCAAAGCTTGTGGACTATCTATCCTGTTTTATAGTTCTCATGGGATCACTAAGAACCTATTGGCCCCTGTCAATAACTTCAGTATTTCATGTGTTCTCTTTGAACCTATTGGTATCTCCAATAACTTCTCTTATATCGTAGTTTTCATGGGTTGACTATGAACCTATTGATCTCTATCAATAACTTTATCCGGATATAGTTTTCATGGGATCACTATGAACCTATTGGCCCCTACCAATAACTCTCTCCAAACATAGTTTTCATGGGTTTACTATGAACCTTTCTAAACTGATAACTTCTTGATCAGTCTTTGGGCATTTTATGTTTTGGTCTATCTGACCTCTTGGATGCCACTCTACTCATTAAGGAGTTAACTCAATTTATATTCACTATTGGGTCAATCTAGCTAGTTATTCTGCCCTTACTCCCCCAAATACAGTTATGAGTCCACTATACAGTGAATATGTTTATAGAAGAAGCACATACAATAACATAACAATACCGATATTTATGGTTTAATATCCTTGAAATCATTTCCACATGAAACATGGTTAATACCTTTAACCCATTATTTTTATCAAGGAAAGCTTCTTTAAAAACTTCAAAATTAAAAACCATTTCAAAGCTCTTTTATATTGCCATGGGGTTTCCTTTAAAAATGAGATTGGGTTCTTTGTTTTGAAAACTAAGGCTTTCGAAACCTTAGACCATTAATTTCGAAACCATTAGAATATATCTTTCGAAAGCATTCAAACCTTCTTTTCAAAACACTTAAACATATGCCTTTCGAAACACTTTAAAATATCTCTTTCGAAAGCATCAAAACCTTCCTTTCAAAACCATCAAAACATTCCTTTCGAAAGTATTAAAGCGTATCTTTCCAACTTATAGAAGCATAGCTTCGAAACCATTTGAAAGCACCTCTTTCGAAACCATTGAGTTTAATCTTTTGGGTCAAAGTGAACATAAGCAAAAGTACCCCCTTCGAAACCATTAACCGTCAAATAAAAGAGTTCGGGGAAAATAGATGGCCTTAGAACCATCCTTTCGAAAGCTTTAATCTTTAAGTAAAACAATTGGAACTAGCTTCGAAACACCATTCGAAGTCATTGCCTTCGAAACCTTTAGTTTAAATGGCTACTGAGCCCTTTCGAAAGCATTGGGAAGCGGCTTGTAATATTTATAAACAAAAGCTTGCCTTTCGAACTCATTGAAAAATTTCAACCTATTCGAAAGGATGAAGACAGCGACAAGGTTTTGACTTGGTTCAAAACTACCCTTTCAAAAGCATCTCTTTAAAACATAATATACGGCAACTCATTCGAAAGCTACCCTTTAGAAAAAAAGGCGGTAACCCCTTTCGAAAGCTATATAAATGTAATTCAACCCTTTCAAAAGCATCCATTAAAAGCTAGCCAAGCGGCATCTATTTTGCATGCAAAACAAAGACCTTCGAGAGCTATTTAAAATGGCCTTGACCCCTTCGAAAGCACGGTTTTGACTCTATACCTTCCGCCTTTCTCCAATCCACTACGTACCAAAGCATTGATACCATGTGTATTGGTTTCGGCTTAGTTGGGGGCGGAGGTATGGGGTCCAAAGGTAGCAAATAGAAGTGGTGAAGCAGTAAATCTGTGCAAAACTATTTTGTTGCCTTTTTAAGTAAATGATTTTCAACTAACTTGCCTATTTGTAAAAATATAATTGGTTGCTCTAAACTTTACCAAAATCTTTTTTAAAAGACTGCCGAATTCATCCAGAATTAATTAAAAATAATTTACAAAGTAGCCCTTCCCTTTAACAAAACAATTAAGACATTTAAGTCTTCCAACTTAAATAATTTAATTTACATAGTAAATTACTTAGGAAAAATCCCCAAAAATCATGATAATTCACTTTTAATATGTTATCTAACATATAAAAATTTCAGACCCAAAATTCTTTATATAATTGCTGAAATAAATTTTTAAACCTAATTATTTATTTCTTCCTTCAAAAATTCATAATAAATTATCCATAGCTTGGATAATTATAAAATTTAAACCCATCTCCAAAATAATGTTTACATAACATATTAAATCCTTATGGAATTTTGAAACCCAATATATACAATTTTAACCTTAAAATCGAATCAAACATTTATCAAACATTCTTGTTTAAATCAAACATGGCATATAACCCAAGCATATCATCATTAAAATCATCAAAATGGATTTAAATATAAATCCCGAAATCAAATGTTCATGAAAACAAAAATGAGATGGTTTTGATTATTGCTCACCTTGCTTTGGATAAGGAACTTGAGATTTGATCTTGCTTAATCCTCTTTGCTTGAATCCTATGCTTTAGTAAATTTTTAATCTCTTTTTCCCCTAGGTTGTGACCGGCTTTGAGCTCCCCTTTTCTTATGTTTTTGAATTATGAACGTATGGAATGAAAATAGGAATGAGGGTTTAGGGGTTAAGGGTTATGGTGGACAACTATTTCCCATAATGCCCTTGCCTTATTCTCTTATTGGTTAACTTATGAAACCATTTCCATAAACTCATTCTTTTAATTTTATTTAATTAAGCACGACCTCAATTTAATTTCCAAATGTCAATAACCTTATCACTCTAATCTTTACATTATTCTATTTAATTTATCTAATTAAATCTCCTGAATAATGTTATTTAAAATTAGGGATGTTACAAATTTACAGGGTGTTCTCAAGTCAAGAGAACCATGTAACAACATCATACTAGGATTTCCTATTTTATCTGGTTGTTATTAACCAACATGAAACTCTTGAGTGAGTTATTCTGCAGTTATCTAATTACTATGAGTACGTAACCCCTTTGTGCTTCCAATAGTAATGAGTAATACACTGCCTAATATTTGAAGAGCGTTACATACTCTGTTCTTAATGGATGTGTCTATATCCTTTCTTGAAATGTCTTAACCAAGAATATTTAAAACAATATATTATTCTATATCGTGATAATTTTCTTATGATTACAACTACTTGTAATTATTATGAAGTAACATATAATTTAAGGATTATCTAATTAATATATTTTAAATTAATTACTTAATTAGTTATATCATAATATAACAAGTATATAATTAAAATCAAACACATTTATTACAAAAGAATTGTTTAAAGAGTTCGGTGATTTACAATAAATTACATAATTACCCCTAAGACAAACCTTAACTCTCTCAATCTTCCACTTAAACTTAGTGGCAATTATGGATTTGTAATCCTTTTCCTTCAATCAATTTACTTAGTACTGATCGAGCTAGTCCCTTAATGAATGAGTTTGCTTTTTATCATTGATATCTACTCCGGTATTCATCACTTCTCTGTTGCTGACCAACCTTCTTATCAAGTGGAACTTCTAGAGTATGTGCCTCGATTTCTTATGAGTTCTTATGCGATCTATATCGTGCCATTGTTATCACATGACAATATTATGGGATTCTCAACATTTGAAATCACCCCACGTTCAATCACAAATTTGCGCATCTAGATCGCTTCTTTAGTTGATTTGTTTAGGGAGATGTATTCGGCTTCCATAATTGGCTCAACTAGAACTTCGTGTTTGGAACTTTTCCTGGTTACCATTCCACCGTTCAATGTAAATACATAGGTCAATACTGATTTATTATCACCGATATCACTCTGAAAGCTTGAATCTATATATCCCTTTAAAAAGCGTTCTTCATTCTCATATATTAGGAATAAGTCTTTAGTATTTCTTAAATTCTTAAAAATAAATTTCACAGTTGTCCATTGTTTTCCTCCAAGGTTTTACTGGTATCGACTTGGGCATCCTAATGCATAAGTCGCATCTGGTCTCATACATACATGACATATACAATGGATCTGATTTTCATACACACATTTTCCTTATCAGTATGAGGAGCATCCTCTTTTGAGATGACGATTCCAATTGCGTCAGAACATTGCACTTTTGGAATCTCCATACTACACCTTTTTAGTATGGCATCTATGTACAAGGATTAGCATAATCCTAGCAACCTCTTAAATCTATCTCTATGGATCCTAATACCAAGTATATAGGTCGATTCTTCCAAATTCATCATGGAGAAGTACTTGGACAACCATGCTTTCATCAATTACACACACACACACATATATTGATCCTAACAACTTACAAGCCTTCGAAAGGGTAGTTTTGAACCAAGTCAAAACCTTGCCTTTCCCTCGCTTCTATTGACCTCAAATCCCTCGAGTTGTGACATGTTAACGGTTTCTTCTAAATCACCATTTAGAAATACCATTTTCACATCCATTTGTCATATTTCATAGTCATAGAATTCGACAATAACAAGTAGCATCCAAATGGTCTTAAGCATGGCTATGGGTGAAATGTTTCATCATATTCAACACCTTAAATTTGATGGAAACCTTTCGCGATTGGGTTTGCTTTATAGTTCTCTACCTTTCCATCTACATTTAGTTTCCTATCAAAGATCTATTTGTAGCCAATTGGTTTTATCTCTTTGGATACATCATCTAAAGTCCATACTTTATTCGTGTACATGGAATCCATCTCGGATTTCATAGTTTCAACCCATAGTGCAGAGTCTTTACTCTGTAATGCTTGTCAGAATATGAGGGAAATGTCATCTTCTAAGACACAATCATCTTTCTCACTATCCATGAGAAAAATGTAGTATCTCCTTGGTGTTTGAGATTCTCCACTAGACCTTGTAATAGGTTGTGTGTTTTCGTACACTAGTGAATTTAATTCTTCTACTGGTTTAGATTTGTGTTAGTTTCTCGGGTCTCATCCATGTCTACAACTTGGCCGTTTAATTTCCTTTGATAAAAATTCCTTTTCTTAAAAGATAGCATATTAAGAAACAATGACCTTTTGTTCCTCTGCGTTATAGAAAATATATCTAATAGAATCTCTGGGATATCATATAAAATTAAACAGTACTGATCCTTTATCAAGTTTATTAGGGCCAATGTTCTTGATGTAAGCTAAACAACCCTACACCTTCAAATACTTGAGATGGGGTTTCTTCCCATACCACATTTCATATGGTGCCTTAGGCATGGATTTACTAGGCATCAAATACAACATATGTGATGCAGATTCTAATGCATATCCCAATGGGAAAGAGGTAACTAAACTCCACTCATCATAGATCGAAACATATTTAATAGGGTTTGATTACATCTTGTAACATCCCAGAATTTTATGTTTTAATTATGAATATTTAGTTACTTTTAAATATTTAAATAATTGATTTTTAAAATATAAATAGCTTATATTCAAATATATATATTATATAAATATTTGAAATGTGAATTAAATATATGTATATATATTAAATAGATTAATAGCCTTATTTAACTCCATTAAATTAATAAATAATAATGGTGAATTATTTTTTAAATTTATTTACAATAATAAATAGTTCGAATAAATAACAAGAAATTCAATTGTTAATAAAATGACTTGATTTCTAATGACGTGTTTTTAAATCAATTTATAGGATTTTTCCATAATTTTTAGTTTGGAAAATATTTAAATTTTCGTTTGACATATATTTCTGCAAACAACGGTATTTTTGAAATTTCATAAAATAAGATAACTAGTGTATTTTATTATTGTTTCGAGATCGTATATCATTTAATGCACGATCGTATTTTTGTTTCTGTCGTTCGTGGTTCGTACACGAATGAAATATTATGTAGTGGATTAGCGCAAAGCTTTCTTTTTAAAACTTTTTAAATCAAATCAAAATTCAAAATTTTCAACTTGCATTAATTATGATTTGCTTGATAAGATGGTTGGCTTGAAGTTTTTGGCTAGCTTAAAAGTAAAGCAAAGTAATTGTTTATTTATAAATTAAGCAACTTCAACACTAAAGCAAAAAATTCACTTTTCCCCTCTTTTATTTTTCCATTTGCCTCCTCTCTTTTCTTTCTTCATTTACAGTGAAACTAAGAAATGGACTTAAGCTTTAAAAATTCAAAATCAAAAGCAATACTCATCAATAAATTACAAAATTGGATCCATGAGATTCGTGAAGGAGAGACCTTCCAATCGATGTCCATCTTGTTGTGTGCGGCATTGTTTGGGGGTGCTCGACATTTTTGGCATGAACTAGGGTTAGGGTTTGCATGTCAGTGAAGAGGAGATAGGCAAAGGCGTTGGTGGAAACAGGTTTCTCGTGTGTAGTAGCATCTCGGGCCTAAGTTTGGCAATGTGATGTTGAGTATTGGGTAGTGTGACATCTTCGTACAGTAGCAGGGGGGCGGTGTCGTGATTTGCCTAAGGGAGGCGAAGGTGATGCTTGGTAGCCAAGGTTTGAGATCGAGTGGAGAAACCGGATGGAAAGTTTGTTTTTAAAATCTTGGAGCAGTTCTCCATGTCACTGTGATTCATGCATGACATTATTGGGTTCGAAGTATCAGTGTATTAGGCAGCCTAAATTTTGAATTTGCGGAAGAAGATTGGTAATTTGTGGATTAATAGGGTAATTAGTTAATAATTGAGTTAATTAATTATTTCGATAAACCCCAATTCGTATTAAATCAATAACTTTTCCATACGTGGTCGGATTTGGATGCGGTCTTTTGCAGTGAACTCGTATCGACGTTGTCCATGCATTGGAGTTAGATTCTTTGATTTTGCAACCGGTAAAATTTTAAGCTAGATCAAACTGCAATGCGAAAGCATCAACTGAAATTTTGATGAGTTTACTCAACTTTAAATAAACTATATGATATCTTTGTTGCTATAAATTATTATTGAATGCTTGGACGATAGTTTATATATTATTGAATGATTGTTTGGATTTGATTTCCATTTAAAAAGCGGATGACATAAATAACCACTGCATTGCAGGGGACTTTTGTAGAGTGACCGTAAGGGGTTTCTCACCATTATTAATTTACTGTTGTATGCATCTTACTTATATTCTTATGTTGCATATATTGATGTTTGGTTGGAATATTTGTAACATACTATTTGATCTGTGTAAGTGTTGTTATAGCGATTATAATTATACCGTCACTTATGAATTATCATCTCCTTAAACCTATGTGTGTTGAACTTATACTTGTTTTTTTTACAAATTAAATGTTTGGTCGTGTTTTTGCACTTTGAAAGTTGGTTAAAAAATATTTTCAAGTGTTTTTGATGATTCTAAAATAAAGGATGAGTGTTGTGTTAAATTTATAAAAGAAGTCATAAATTTGATTAATTATCTTTCGGGATAATTAATGTTGTTTTAAATTTATATAAAAGGAGTTATAAATTTGATTAATTACCTTTCAGGATAATTGATGTTGTTTTAAATATATAAAAAGATTATTAATTTGATTAATCTTCTTTCAGAATAATTAATGTTGAATGATTAATTTTATTTTAGATATATCAAAAGATTATAAATTTGATTAAACTTCTTTCGCGATAATTATTGTTGTTTTAAATGTATAAAAATTATAAATTTGATTAATCTTCAATCAGGATAATTACTGTGGTTTTAAATTTATAAAAGAGTTGTATTAATTGTCTTTCGGGATGATTGACATTGTTTTAAATTTATAAAAGCATTTTAAATTGACTTGTTATCCTTCAGGATAATAAATGTTATTTTAAAGTTATAAATGATATTTTAAAAAGGAATGTTTAAAAGTAAATCTAATTGTAAATTGTTTTGGGTATATAGTAAACGATGTTTTAATGACATTTGTTTTTACCCTTCTTTTAATACACCTAGAAATATAATTTTCTGTTTAAAAGAATATTTTAAAGAGTGTTTTTAAATTGTTTAGAAATATTTAGGATGTGACAATCAAGCATAAGTTTGAGTCAAATATTTCAAATGTTTGATTCGTTTATTGAAAATATTTAGTCTTACACTTAGCACTAAACATTGAAGGAACTCTTGCTATTGTTAAAGTTAAGAATGTTGTCGTGACAAGGTGGGAGCAACACTACACTTACTTGTCCGGCTTCATTGTTTTCCCCCGGAGTAGTACTAATTTGAGATTGACAAGTGGTGATAAGTGTAAGAGATTTAATTTCTATAAGTGGTATCACTTATATAAAAAGGATTTAGGCGTATACTTAACACTAAACATCGAGGTATGGAAACTCGTCTCTATCTCGAAAGATAAGAATTTACGTTGAGGCAAGGTCTGAGAGGCAACAATGCCCCAACTTGTCCGGCTTCATTATTAACCAAGCGATAATACAAGTTTGAATTCGGTGAGTGGTGATAAGGGTATGAAAATTAATTTCCATATACGATCATTTTGTTATTCCTGAGAGTTGATTTATTGACTATCGATTCTGTTATCTTCTATGAGTTTTGTCAATTTAAGACGATTTGTTGCTCATTCGAGCGTTGATATCCTTTGTCTAAAATGACTAAAACCAAGGCATGAGTAGACGTTAAGCTATGTGAGGTTGCTCCTATTAGGGTATCTTCACATCTACTCTAGATTAGATTTGGTTGTATGCCCATGGAGATGTGAAATACTCGAATTCTCGGTAAGGTTGGCGAGGTCCAGCTTGTACATTTTTGAGAGAGTCACATAGTAAATAACACTCTCAAGTATATTGTCTAGAGGTATACTTTTGGTAAAGGGGGTGAACCCTCCTAGTCGTTGTTGGAAAATTTCTCTTTCTTTATTTGATTCAAATCTTTGAATCGTTCTCTTAATTGCATCGAGAAGTGCCTGGAGCTCTTCTTGATGTTTTATTATTTGTGTCTATTCTTTCAAGTCCGATTTTGTTTCAACTTGTTTCTATTCTTTCAATTATGGATGTTTTTCTTATGAGGTAAAACCCATTCTGTGTTTAGTGACATGGTCACATAGAATTATTACTTGTTCACCATATTTCTTGAGTTTTCTCATGCTGGTTTTTCTAGACTGATTCGGGTGCTATTTTATTATAATGCTCGGGTCAAACCAAGTTTTTCCAAGTTGTCGTTGGTGAGACATGGAGCTCATGGAGTGAAGCTGGATGTTCATATGCCATAGTATTTTTATTTTCCATTGTATTATTATATATACGCATCAGTAATTGTAAGTTCAGGAGGTTATAACAGTCCAAGCTGATGTGGTTTGATTTTTACTCTGATATACCTTGTATTTTAGAGTGATAGCTTTTACTGTCTTTGTTATATTATATGTTGTTATTCTGCTGTGAGATTCTATTTTCCCTATTCTTTTTTTCTTTTCACCCTAATAATCTGCCTTTCCGGCACTTTGGTGCTCGACATTTGAATACCATGGATGTATTAAGTGCTGTCTTTCGAAGGTCAAAAAGGTAGGTCATTACATTTGGTATCAAAGCTGATGGTTAAGCGAGAACCTTGGCTTTTGTGGGGGAAAATTCATTAGAAATTGGGTAAGTGAACACCTTAGAATGAGTTGAGAGTATTGTATATAAGAGAGTGTATTTGTTATTGCTATAAAATTGCATCGTGTTAATTGGCCTGTTAGGTCTGAATTTTTAATTTTGGTCGTGATATGGGATGCCACGGTGTTGATAGGGATTTCAAAACACTCGAACAAGGTAAATAGACACGATATTGCTTTTTGAAAATTCAGTAAATGAAATATTTTACCTAAGATTACATATTTTATATATAAAGGAATAATTTTCAAATCGATATAGTTATTCATGGTGTGTTTGTATATTAGTAATAATATTTCTTTATTATCATTGTTGTTTGATTTGTTATGCTTAGATAGTTTAGGAGCATTGACTATTGTTTGTTGATTGTTAAATTTATGCTCGATTGGCTTGTGGGCATTTATTTTTTGATAATTGTGAGCACATCAAAACGAACCCTTGTGAATTACGTTTCACAATTTAACTATAAGGTGTTCGGTGAAAATTTGAAGTTAAAAGTCATATTTTAATAAAAAAATTAATTTAATATAAATGGGAAGGTAAGACATTTAGAACATTTAGAGAATAAATATTCATGAATAGTTTATTATAATAAAAGGAACTTATTATAATATAAGATGATTTTAGAGGTGCATTTTGTATGAGTATGGTATATATAAAATGATTTATATGATTTATAAAAAGGCATTTTAAAGATAAGAAGGGTTTTTGAGAATTTAAATCTTGGTATTGCTTGAAAAGATTTCAAAAGGATTTTGAGAAAAGTAATGGTAGTATTACTTGGAAGTATTTATAGGTATAAATATTTCAAAGAGAATTTATAATAAAGATACATTTCCTTCGGATAGTTTAAGGAAAACATCTCGATTTTTTTATGGTAATCTGAATAATCTTCTAAGTAACAATCAGATGTTTGCTTAGGCGAACTATATAGTGCACTTAGTAAATTATTCTCTTTATCATTGTGCGATCGAAATAAGTTCGAATATGAACAAACCCAAAGCGAGTCTTAGTGAATAAATTTTTAAAGTTATTTTATATATAAAAATATATGTAATATGATTTCAAAAAGCGTTTTGAAATAAACCCGGGTATTTAGTTCTTAAGCTTCCTTAAAGGAAATTGATTTAACATAAAAAAGTATTTTGATAAATAATTTGTCAAATGAAATTTTAAAATCATAGACAGAGAAGAGATAGTTTAACTCGAGTTTTTTAATGGGTTAAATTGGATAGGAAGGTTTTAATAAACAGTTTTTTTTATTTAAAACTGTATTTTTTATTTAAACATCTAAGTCTCATAAACTATTTGATGTTATTGGACCGACTAGTAAACATCTTTCCTTAGAACACTCTCAAGTAAAAAGGTCGAAGTAGTCGACTCAGTTTTAAGATTTATATTTTGTTTGGGCTTCCATTTGAATTTTGAAAAATAAAAATAAATAAATAAAATTAAAATTGACATTTTTTATATACTCTTAGGATGTAGAAGAGTATTATACAAGTAAATAAGAGTGGAGTAAGTTTTTAATTTAATATTTTATAAAGATGTGTCTTTGTGAAATATTTATAAACTTAAGTGAAAATTTATGGAGTAATTCATAAATAATTTTAGTATTGAATGAAATACTATAAGTGAAAACGAAATTGATTTAGAAAAAGATTGGTATAATTAAGAAACCAATCAGATTAAGTACGTAAGTTATACTTATATCATTTTACTCGTACAGTTCTTGATCTAGGATTCAAATATATTACTTCGGGGTGATTCACACCAGTCCAGAAAGGAATTTCTCACTTGATTATTATCAGCGAACACTTGAATCGGATTCTCGATATGATACTGAGGTTTTCTATCGTAGTATATGACCATGTAAGGAGAACAGATATTTTCAATTAAGGAATCTGATCGGAGTCCGCACTAGGGAGGTCGAGTGAGTAATACTTGTTTGAAAGTAAAGTTTATGTATCTGAGCAAGTGGTCGGATCAGATATTGCATACGGATGATTTATGTACATCATAAAAGCTTAAGTATATTTTGTATGCTTTGTCGTATGGCTTATGAAAGTTTGGGAAGTGACTTTCAATTTTGTTTGAGGAAGCTTAGATAATCTTCTAAACAATAACCAAAAGTTGATGAGTGTAATGTTACGCTTAGAAAATCATCTATATCCGGACGATCGAGAAAGTTGTGAACCTAAGAAAAATTCTAAATCTTGTTTGTTAGTCGTTTAACATCTTAAATAATGTTATGTGTAAGTTTATTCCTTTATGGAATTTGATTTGATTGATTTTGTGATATTATAAGTAAAGGATTTTAAAGTTGTTATCTATTAGGACTTAAATCTCGGTGCTTTGGAAAAAGTGATCTCAAAAAAATTTGAGAAAGAAATAATAATAATATTATTTTGAAATATTTGACGAAGTTTTATTATTTTAGGATATTTGAATGGAGTTTAGTTAAGTGATTTTTCAAATATTTTGTTATGACTAAAGTTGGGCGATTGGGAGTTTTTCGATTTGAAAGACTCGCCAGGTATGTTAGTTTACTTTAGTTGTCGTTTTAGGACGAACCAGAATACCACTGGATGCTCCATGTTGTTTTGATTCTAGAGTTATACCATGCTTCAGTAGGAGGAGCCCCTCCTTGTCACAGTTGATTTGGATTTTGATATATTTCACTTTGGAAGAATTTGAAAATATATTTAGGATATAAAAACCAGGGCATTTAGTTCTTAATTTATCTTTTTAAAAGATTAGATGCTTAGTATTTTATTACAGAGTATTCTATGTACTTTTGCTGCATATAGTTGTTGTATTGCTTTTGGTTACATGTGGCTTTATATCACACTAAAGTTGCATCACTATTATAAGTTGCATCATATTGCCTTCTTGCATATGGTTGTTATATTGTTTATGTTGCTATTGCTTACGATAGAAATAGCTTGTATATTGCTCTTTTGTCAGCATGGTTCTCTTTTGAATTATGTAAGTCTAAGATGGATATAGGGAAGCAAGAGATTACTATTTGATTTCTTGCGCACCTGCATTCGCATCATGATAGTAAGTTGCTTGCATAAAAATAAAAAATCAAATGCAAAAGAGGTATGTAGTAGATTTAGAGATTAGTGATTGATTGATGATTTTATGTCCCGGATATGGAAGGCCACTTGGCTTTTGTTTTCTTGTTGATTTGGGCCAGTTGTGGCAAGTTGTAGTTTTTTCAGATCAACCGCGCAAAAGAGGTACTGTCGAAATTTTCTGTAATATAAGAAGCTTTAAAAGCCAAAGGGTGAGAATGCATTTCTTCCTTTGGGAAATTCGACGACGAAATTCTTTTAGGGAGGAGAATGTAACATTCTAGAATTTTTTCATTTTACTTATGAATATTTAATTAATTTTAAATATTTAAATAATTGATTTTTAAAATATAAATAACTTATATTCAAATATATAGATTATTTGAATATTTGAATTATGAATTAAATATTTATTAAATGGATTTAATAGCCTTATTTAACTCCTTTTAATTAATAAATAATAATGGTGAATTCATTTTTTAAATTTATTTACAATAATAAATAGTTTGAATAAATAACAAGAAATTCAATTGTTAGTAAAACGACTTGATTTTTAATGACATATTTTTAAATGAAGTTATAGGATTTTTCCATAATTTTTAATTTAAAAAATATTTAAATTTTATTTTGATGTTTTTTTGGCAAATGATGATATTTTTGAAATTTCACAGAGTAAGATAAGCAGTGTATTTTATTGTTGTTTTGAGATTATGTCACATTTTTGCGCGTGATCGTATTTTTGTTTCTGTTGTTTGCATCCGTAGGCGAACAGAATATGGTGTAGTGGAATACCATAATGTTTTCTTTTCAAAACTTTTTAAATCAAATCAAAATTCAAAATTTTCAACTTGCATTAATGATGATTTGCTTGATAGGATGGTTGGCTTGATGATTTTGGCTAGCTTGAAAGTGAAGTAAAAGTAATTGTTTGTTTATAAATTAAACAACTTCGACACTTGATCAAAAATTCACCTTTCCCCTCTTTTATTTTTCCATTTCCCTCCTCTCCTTTTGATCTTCATTTAGAGTGAAACTAAGAAATGACCTCAAGCTTTAAAAATTCAAAGCATACTCATCAATAAATTACAAAATTGGATCCACGAGATTCGTGAGGGAGAGAGCTTCCAATCCATGTCCATCTTATTGCGTGCAGCATTGTTTGGGGTTGCTCGACAGCTTAGGCATGAATTAGGATTAGGGTTTGGATGTGAGTGAGGAGGAGATAGGCAACGACGTTGGTAGCAACGGGTTTCTCGTGTTTAGTAGCATCTGGTAGTCGAGTTTGGCGATGTGTGGTTGAGTATTGGATAGTGCGACATCTTTGTACAATGGGAGGGGTGGTTGAGGTCGCAATTTGCCTGGGGAGGCGGAGGTGATGTCGTGGTGGCCAATGGGTCGGGCTCGAGTGGAGAAATGTGGTGAAGTCGGTTCGTAAAATTGTAGAGCGGTTCTCCATGTCACTGTGATTCATGCACGACATCATTGGGTTTGAAGTATCAGTGTATCAGGTGGCTTCAATTTTGAATTTAGGGAAGAAGATTAGTAATTAGTGGATTAATAGGGTAATTAGTTAATAATTGAGTTAATTAATTATTTCAATTAATCCCAATTCATATTAAATCAATTACTTTTCCATACGGGGGTGGATTTAGACGCATTGAACTCATATCAATGTTATCCAGGCATTAAAGTTAGATTCGTTGAATCTGGAGCTTGTAAAATTTTAAGCCAAAATCGAATGCCATTTGATTTTAGATCAAACTAAAACACGAAAGTGTCAACTGGAATTTTGGTGAATTTACTCACCTCTAAATAAACTATATGATATCTGTGTTGCTATAAATTATTTTTGAATGCTTGGATGATAATTTATATATTGTTGTCTGATTTTTTGTTTGGATTTGATTCCCGCTTGAAAAGCAGATAGCATAAATAACCATTACTATAAGGGGTTACTCGCCATTATTAATTTACTATTATATGCATCTTACTTATGTTCTTATGTTGCTTATATTGATGTTTGGTTGAAATATTTGTGACATACTATTTGATTTGTGTAAGTGTCATTATAGAAATTATCGTTATGCCATCACTTATGAAATATCATCTCCTTAAACCCCTTTATGTGTGTTGAACTTGTGTTTGTATTTTTACAAAATAAATGTTCGGTCGTGTTTTTGCACTTTGAAAGTTGTTTAAACTATATTTTCAAGTGTTTTTATGAATTTTGAAATAAAGGATAAATGTTGTTTTAGATTTATAAAATAAGTTATAAATTTGATTGATTATCTTTCTGGATAATTAATGTTGTCTTAAATTTATAAAAGGAGTTATAAATTTGATTAATTATCTTTCGGGATAATTATTGTTGTTTTAAATATATAAAAGATTATAAGTTTGATTAATTATATTTTGCGATAATTAATGTTATTTTAAATATATAAAAGATTATAAATTTGATTAATCTTCTTTTGGGATAATTTCGGGATAATTAATGTTGTTTGAAATATATAAAAAATTTATAAATTTGATTAATCTTCTTCAGGATGATTAATGTTGTTTGAAATGTATAGAAAGATTATAAATTTGATTAATCTTCTTTCGCGATAATTAATGTAGTTTTAAATTTGTAAAAGAGTTGTATCAATTGTCTTTCGAGATAATTAACATTGTCTCAAATTTATAAAAGCATATTGAATTGATTTATTATCTTCCGGGATAATAAATATTATTTTAAAGATATAATCATAGTTTATAAATAAGAAAATCTTTAAAAATGAATGTTTAAAAATAAAGCTAAGTGTAAATTATTTTGGGTTTATAGCAAACGACTTTTTAATGAATTTTTTGACCCTTCTTTTAATACACTTAGAAATATAATTTGCTCTTTAAAAAGAATATTTCAAGGAGTGTTTTAAAAACATTTGTGATGTGACAATCATGCAAAAGTTTGGGTTAAATGTTTTAAAAGTTTGTTTCGTTTATTGATAGTCTTACATTTAGCAGTAAACATTGAAGGAACTCTTGCTATTCTTAAAGTTAAGAATGTTGTCATGATAAGGTGGAGCAACACTGCCTTTACTTTTCTAGCTTCCTTGTTTTCCCCCGGGTTAGTACTAGTTTGAGATCGACAAGTGGTGATAAGTGTAAGAGATTTAATTTCTATAAGTGATATCACTTATATGGAAAGGACTTAGGCATATACTTAAAACTAAATTTCGAGGTATGGAAACTCATCTTTATCTCGAAAGATAAGAATGTACATCGAGGCAAGGTCAGAGAGGCAAAAATGCCCCAACTTTCCCGGCTTCAGTGTTAACCGAGGGACGGTACAAGTTTGAAATCAACGAGTGGTGATAAGGGTATGAGAAGTAATTTCCATATACGATCATTTTGTTATTCGTGATAGTTGATTTATTAACTATCGATTATGCTATCTTCTTTGAGTTTTGTTAATTTAAGACGATTTGTTGCTCATTTGAGGGTTGATGTCCTTTGCCAGAAATACTAAAACCAATGCGCAAGTGGACGTCAAGCTATGTAGCGTTGTTCCCATTAGGGTATATTCACATCTACTCTAGATTGGATTCGGTTGTATGCGCGCGGAGATGTGAAATACTCGGATTCTCGGTAAAGTTGATGGGGTCCAGCTTGTACATTTTCAGAGAGTCCTAGAACAAATGACCCTCTTAAGTATATTGTCTAGAGGTATACTTTTGGTAAAAGGGGTGCACCCACCTACTCATTGTTGGAAAAATTCTCTTTCCTTATTTGATTCAAATCTTTGAATCGTTTTCTTAATTGCATCGAGAAGTTCCTGGAGCTATTCTCGATGTTTAATTATTTATGTCCATTCTTTCAAGTCTAATTTTGATCCGACTTGTTTCTATTCTTTCTTTTATGCATGTTGTTCTTATGAGGTAAAATCTGTTCCGTGTTTAGTAGTGTGGACTCACAGAATTATTACATGTTCATCATATACCTTGAGTTTTCTTAAGTTGGTTTTTTCAAACTAATCCGAGTGTTATTTTATTATAATGCCCGGGTCAAACCAAATTTTTCCAATTGTCGTTGATGGGACATGGTGCTCATGGAGTAGAGCTGGATGTTCACCTACCGTAGTATTTTTATTTTCCGTTGTATTGTTATATATACCCATCAGCAACTGTAAGGTCGGGAAGTTATAACTGTCCAGGCTGATTAGGTTTTATTTTAACTTTGATATACCTTCTATTTTAGAGTGGCAACTTTTACTGTCTTTGTTATATTATATGTTGTCGTTCCGCTGTGTGATTCTATTTTTCCTATTATTTTTTTTCTTTTTACCCTAATAACCTGCCTTTCCGGCACTTGGATGCTCAGCATTTGAATACCGTGGATGTATTAAGTGCTGACTTTCGAGGGTCGAAAAGGCGGGTTGTTACACTTCTCTTCAAAACTCCATTATATTATGGAGTATAGGGTGGACTGATCCGGGAGATAATCCCATTATCTTTTAACTATTTTGAAATTCTTGTCCAACATACCCACCTCCTTGATTGGATCAAAGTATTTTTACTTTTTGGTTCATTTTATTATCAACTTCATTCTTGTATTCTTTAAATTTCTCACATAAATTGGATTTATTCTTCATAAGATACACATATAATAGTCTTGAGAAATCATCAGTAATGCTACAAAATAAGTGGAATTATCCTTAGTCACTATAGGCATTGGCCACATACATCAGTATCTATGAGACCTAAGTGTCCTTTAACTCTTTTGTTGCTCCCACTGAAGGGGTGTTTGGTTATTTACGCTTTGAGACAAAACTCACAATTGTCAAATGAGTCATAATCAAATGACGGTAGAAAACCTTCGATTTTCATTTTGTGCAGTATTTTGTCACTATATAACCTAACCTACAATGTCATAAGTAATTATCTTTAACATTAATAGCAGAAGAATTATTTACAATACATATACGATTAAAGTTAAGTATATAAATGCCATTATTCAAAACACCATTGCAAACATTATATACATTAAACATAATGTTCATAACATTATTATAACAATGGAAACCAAATCCACTCCTAGATAATCTAGACAAAAATATAATTCCACAAATAAAGTTTTAAACATAATGATAATTATTCAAAACTATATCAAATTCATTTGGAAAAACTGAATGATAATCTCTAACTGTAGTTGCATCTACTATGGATCCATCAACAACTTGAAGGCTCGTTTCTCCTTTTTCTACATGTCATCTACTCCTAGATATGAGTTCCAGATCCAGTATCTAAAACCCAAGAAGAATTATTAACTGCAAGGCAATTTTGAATCATGAACATACTTTTAGGAGCGGAAGAATTAGATTCTTTCTTTTCTTTTACCATCTTCAGATAGTCTGGACAGTTCCATTTCCAGTGCCCTTTCTTGTGACAATAGCGACATTCATCCTTATCATTATCAGCACTTTTCTTACCTTTATTATCACCACACTTACACTTCCTCAAACCTTTCGAAGATGATGCCTTCCCTTTTATAGCTAAAACCATGCCTCCTTCAACGAGCCTTCGGCTGACCTCAACGTATTGGGTAGCTCGACGAGGCTGACATTCAACCGGTTTATATTGTATTCAATATAAATGGATCGCATTGTTGAACCATTGAGCCTAAAATCAAGTCCACTTGCAGTTCATTTATTATTGTACAATTTAGCTTTGAAAGACTATTAATATAGCCTTTCATCATTATGACATAATCCTCAATAGGACTGCCCTTACTCATCCCGTATTGAACAATTTCTTAGTAATCTCGTACCTTGCGGAATGAGATTGCTCCCTAAACAAAGCTTTGAGGTTTTCAAAGATTTTATGGACCGACATGTTCTCCTGTTGCCTTTGCAATGGTTTGTCTAAGGCAGAAAACACATATTCTTAGGCTATGTCACACTAAGCTACCCAAGTGCTATAAACTTATACTGTGTCGAGGTCAGCATTTTCAGTGGAATTTTCTTTTAAACGATTAGAAATTACGAACCATAAACATCAGTATACGTGTGTCATTTTTATCGCTCTTAGCCAATCAACATAGTTGGACCCAATGAGCTTATCATTTTTCAAAAATAATCTTAAGTTGGTCACTATGATGCAAATTTAATTTGAGTAGATTAGTACAATTACATAGCAAATGTTTTTATAATATTAGAAAGGTTAAATGTGTTCATTTCATTTTTCTAGTAAGCTCTCACTAGATATTTATATTCCTCAAAACCCTAAGAGAAATATAGATATCTTTTGACTCCTTTAGTGAGTGTTAGGACTCACTTGCCTTGGGACTCTGACCTCGAGTTTGCTCAATAAATCATAGACCCGTAAGCAATGGATAACTTTTTATCAGTTGTATCACATATAACTCCTAACCGTGGTCTTTGCCCTAATCTCGACCCTAATCTTGAGGTTTCTCAACAAATCGAGAGAGATTATCTACTCTCACATACTATTTTGTGATGACCTAAGTATAACGTATGTATCTTAAGTTTTCTCAATAAATACATGCATGTATCATACATCGTCTAGGCAATACATCAATAGTATTACACATAGCAGCTCTAGCTTGAATTTGCTCAACAACTAGCGTGTATGCAAGTAACCTATCGATATATAAATAATATAAGGCAACTATATATTAAGTATTCATAATCTTTAATACACACACATAGATTAATATCGATTTTAGAAATAATATATTTCATATGAAATACCCTCGTGATTCAAGTGTTGAACACATCAAAAATCATGGTATATGCACCATACTTATGTACTTATTTCAAAATTTTATTTTGGGTTTATTTCAGTTTCATTTATATTAATACATATATTATTCAATAAGTTTAAATTATTTACATCTGTTATAATTTAATTAACTTATACAACATTTGAATATATCTTATTATTTAAATGATATTTAATAAATTTTAACTTTTAATTTAATTAATTGTTAAATAAATTTTATTTGTTCATCCTAAACTATTTGAGATAAATAATTGACTATAACCTTTATAGTTTGTATACACACACACATCAATATACATTTATACATATATTTACTCATTAATTAACTTTTAATTAATAATTTAATTAATTAAGAAGTTTAATTAAATATATTAATATTGAAAAAAATTGAATTTAGTTTATCTTAAATAATTTTAAGATAAATACACAATTATAACAATTATAGTTACATACATACATACATATACATATACATATACATATACATACACACACACACACACACACACACACATATATATATATATATATTATATATATATATATATCTGTGTGTGTATGTGTGTTTATACTTAATTAACTTTTAATAAATTATTTTATTTTTTTAACAAACCATATTAAATAGATATATTAAGAAAATTTGAAATTAGTTATTTAATTTCTCAAAATAATTCTGTAAAATTTTAAATTTATTATATAAAATTTCCTTCTACATTTTAAACTTAACATATAAATTTAAAATATATTTTAAATTTTCAAACTTAATTTGAAAATGAGCTCAAGGCCTAAAATCAACATAGGCTTACATTTGGGTCAACCATTTGGACTTACTCCACCCAATGGGCCAAACCTGTAGCTAGGGAGGGGAAAATGCTTGATTTTCAACCACAAGCCTAGACACTACTATTCTTGTAACAATCCTGTATTTTTCAATTATTTTTTAATTGATATTTCCAGCTTTAAAAGCTTTATTTATGAAAAAGAATAAATTTTGTTATTTTAAATATAAATTTGAATTTTGATGTCAATTAGAATTCCAAACATAAATAAATTGATTATTTCCAGAAAATATGAATTTTTGTCAATATAGTCAAACCTTGACTTTTAAATTTAAATTTTAAATATTTGAAAATTTAAATTTTATCTTTTATTATGAAAATAGATTAAATATCATGAATACTGCTTTTCGTTTCGTTGAAATTGGATTTAAATTGTGAAAGTTATACTTTTTACAATATTGTGTGTATATTGATTTATTTAACAATATTGTTTATTTTAACCTATATAGATAATATTTTATTGGTCATATCTTATTCTAATTTGTATACATATGCCATATTATATATATTTTGTCTTTTAAATATTTTTAAACTGATAATAAGATTTTTCCAAAGTGTATTGAATTTATTTCTAATTTTTAAAGCCTAGTTTGCATTTTTAAGTTATTTTCTTATTTTAAATTCTATTAAATTACAATTTAATTATTTATTTCACTTTGAAAATGTTTTAAAAGTCATTTTTATTTCAAATTTTGTTTTAGAATATTTTTAAATAAAGTTAATAATTTTCCAAAGTCAATGGTGATTTATTTGTAATTTCTGGACACTGTTTTGTATTTTAAGCAATTTCTTTTATTATTTTTTTAAATTTCTTTAAATTTTATTATTTATTTTCTTATATCTTTACTTAGTTTCGGTTTGTATATTATTTTTATGAAATATTTTGTTTATATAAAGATTTATAAGGAAAGAAATGTGAAAGGTTGTGTAACGCTTTGAAACGGAAGCCCTTTTATTTACCAAATCCTTTAATTCCTTTAACTCCTCAAAATTAATTGCCTAGCCATGTAAAACCCTAGTGTAGCCGTCATCTCATTTGGCATTCACGTGAAAAAATATCCCATCTTCAATTGTTTCTCACGGCTAGAGAAAATTAGGTAATGGCCTCCATCTCTTTCTTCCTACTTTTCTTCTTTTTCTATGCTATTTTGCTTGCCTTCTTCCCTGATTGAGATCGGCCTCTACCCCTATTCCACTGCCACCACCTCCTTCCATCTCTTCCCGACCACCACCAGCCCCCACTCCACCAGATCTGACAATAGCCGAACCATTTTGATGGTAAAACCCCCCAAATTTCAACCTAGATGCCTAAAAACCATGTTTATTGACCTCTACATGCTCACCCACCTCAACCACCACCCAAACCACCACCATAGCCACCACCACCTCCCTGACCTGACCACAACACACCCCTCCCCACCTCTGTCCAGTCATAACTCACCCCAGGCCGAGCACAATTCCCAAGGCCAAACCTTGTTTTGGCACAAAAATCACCTAATTGCCTTCAAAAATCACATCACCTCCTCATGTACAAACCCCACCTTGTCTTGCCTTGAACCCGAGCTATGTTAGCCCAAACCTGACCCAAAACTTGACCACAACTGAACCACATCAGACCCCAAAGCCATACCAAACAATAGAGAAGGCAAAGCAAAAGACTGCGTAGTCGTATCTCCTTTTATTTCAGTGTTATTGCATTTTAAAGTCGTATTGAATTTTGCTGTTTTGATTGTTTGTTTTGGGTTGTACACAAGAGTTGTAGATTGGATTCGCTCTCCACTCAAGTCCGTAGTCTTTTCATCGTGCTTTTGTTTCCATTGTGTCATTCTAATTGATATCTCCAGCAATAAAAGGTGAGTTATTCTCACCAGACAATATGTACCTATATAACTAGTAAATTGACACCCTACGAATCTGTAGAAATATATTATCATGTTATATATGCTTATATTATTATCATATGATGTTCACACCTGTTATTACACCTGTTATATCATATGTTACTGTTATTTAATGTTATTCTGTTATTTATATCTGTTATCACCATTGCAAGTTCCCTGTAGATTAGAATCACTATGGGTTGAAATGATACATACCCGAACGGACTTTAGAATAGGGAAAAATCGTTATGGGCTGAAATGATAGGCCTGAACGATTTTTATTTAAATTATTTTAACTTTGGATTGAGGGTTTGAAATGATAGAACCCGGATTTTTCTTTTTTTTAACTGCGGATTGAAATGATACATATCCGTATCACTTGACCTAAGTTAGAAAATTATATACAGGCCCGTGGTTATTTTATAAAGTGTTTTGGATATTTTTAAGTATTTTAAAAATTATAAATTTATGAAATTTGATTTAAATAGATTTTGAAATGTTTTAAAATAAAGAAATTATGATTTTTCTATGTGTTAAAAATGTAATTAATGAATGGTTTAACTGGATATTTTTGAAATATAACTTAAGTTGGAAATTTGGAATTTGGTTAAAAATGATATTTAAGTTATATAAATAAAATAGATATTAAATTTTATTTGGAAATGGTAAATATGATAATTTGATTAAATTTGAATTTAAGTGATTTATTAAAGTATTATTGATTTTTCTATGAATTTAAGTGGTTAAATAAATGAATGTTTAAAAGTGATCTTTTAAAATATAACTTGACTAGGAAATGTGAAATTTGGTTTTAATTAAAGGTTTAAGTTAATTAAATAAAATTGGAAATTTAGTTAAATTGTGAAATGGTAATTTAAATTTGAAGTGTTAAGTTATTTGTTGAAATGTGAAGAATTGGAAACTTTTACACTTAAATTTATTAAGTAAATTGTTGAAAATTGGATTTTAATTATAAGAAATTTATTGTGAAAAAGATACATGTTAAATGATATGTAAATGAATATTTTAAATGTTAAAATATGATTTTTAAAATGTTTATGCGTTTTAAATTGAAGTTATTTAATTGCTGGAAATACACTAACACTTGAAATCTACTTTTAATAGCATTCAGAAATGCTATAGATTCTGTTTTGAACTAAAATTGTGTAAAAAGAGCTATTACAGCATTTCTGAAATGCTGTAGTTGCTGTAATTGAACTTATAGGCTAATATTGAACTCAGGCCTATTATAGCATTCTCTGGAAATGCTATAATGGTCTGCAGTCTATGTTGAAATCAAATTTAACTCTTGTTTTGAAATCTGAACTACCGCAGCACTTCTAAAATGCTGTCTTTTCTGTTTTGAACTATAATTCAACTAAAACTGAGTTTTAACAGCAGTTTTAAGTGCTGTCTTTGTTGAATTAAAAATGTTTTCAAATATAACTTATAACAGTTGTTTTTAAATGCTGTGAAATGCTGAAATTTTAATAATTAGGATTTTTGACTTAGTAAACGAACTCAGAATGGTTTGAAACTTTGGAAATTGAATACTTGATTTGAAAATATAATAATTACACTTTTAAAAGGTTTAAATTAATTATTTTGATTGGAATATAAACTATTTAAAGGTGATTTGAAATGATAGTAAATGAACGATATCTTTGAATTTAAAATGTATTTAAAGTTGAATATTTGGATTTGAACTGATAGGATATTTTATTTTATTAAAATGATTTGAAATGAAGTTTTGTAAGGATATGATATTTTATTATATTAAAATGATTTGAAATGAAGTTTTGTAAGGATATGATATTTTATTATATTAAAATGATTTGAAATGAAGTTTTGTAAGGATATGATATTTTATTATATTAAAATGATTTGAAATGAAGTTTTGAAATGATATGAAAATTTAAATATATGGAAATGGTTTGGAATTGATTTAATCTTTATTTTGATAAAGGTATGGTTTGAAATGATATTTTATTTTGAAGTAAAGTATTGTTTTTAAAAGTTATAACCACGGGTTATAATAACGATTGGTTGGCAAAGAGACCGGGATCGGATATGGACATACTCTCTGCCGATACCTAAAACCACTTTGACAACCGTGTACGCGGTGGAGATTCCAGAATGAAGTAGGATGGTGGCGACGTTCTTAAGGTATGTTACGTGGACCCAACTCCCGTGAGTTGGCATAAGGTGGCTAAAACAGGAGCGATCTCGGACCAGTGAGGTAGCACCTCTTCTCAGACACATTTCTTTGATATTATACTCTTACTTGTGATTGATTAGATGGCCATCCTCCGATTTGGGAGTGTTGTTCGAGGTGGAACGGTAGTGGCTGCTATGCGTATCCATCAGTTCGTGTGCGTAATTGGTATATCTACCCTGGCATTGCCTAGTTGTGCCGTGTCACCTACCATATCGAGCTTTACTACGATTATGATTTTAAGATCCGACCGCGTTAAGTTTCTCCATCCCCTTAACGCTATTTTCTATATGATTATACTTTACTTATTTAGACACTATTATAATAGCGAATATTACTACATAGTAGATATTTTAACGGATCCTTATAGGATGGGCGGTCCCAAGCATCTTCTAAGTTACTTGTACCCTTATTACAGTTCGCTTGAGTTGGTTTACATTATATAAGTATATATTTTCTTAGCTCGAGTGTTTTGTGTTTTGCTTTACGCTCGGGTCAGCCTGAGTTACTCACAGATTTGGATTTCCACTCGCTTGGAGATTTGAATCGCTGGAGATTATCTGCTTGTCTTGTCCTATCTATTTCAGTTCCGTTGTTCTACTCAGCTTGTACTTGGTTATTTTATTGAGACTTTTGTTGTACTCTATTTCTTCTGTTGTATCTTATGTAACTCTGACATATTTAGATAGTAGCTTCATGAACTACTATTTCTTTTACTTCCGCTGCATTATTTTACTCTGTGTCTGTGATCTGTGATTATATTTATTTACTGTATATTCTGAGATTTGCCAAATTTTAATTACAACGTGGTATTTTGAGCAATTCAACTCCGGCATGTGTGTCTACCTATACACTTATAATGGATGCGAATGGTTGAAAATATCGGGTCATTACAGTTGGTATCAGAGCTTTGGCTTTGAGGCAAAACTTAGAATGTATGGTAAATTTATTTACAGAATCACTTTCGTTCGAGTTTGAATCTCTTCCTTTTGATTCGATTTCCTTTGAATTTTTGGAACGTTCCCTACGGTTCCAAAATTCATTCTTGTCCCTCACTATGCATCTTCTTTTGATTTTGGAATATCACATAACTCCACTTCGAATGATCTTTATAGTGAATTGGCTGTCTCGCCAATATTCTAATTTTCTGGTAAAGGGGGAAACTCCTTTACAAATTGGCATCGATTCACTAGAGATTTATATCTATCCTTGGTTTAGATGCTAATATCTTTTGTTATTCCAAACTCTATCTCTTGAGATCGGATGTAGATTTACCCCAGAAAATCCACATTTGATCTTATTCATTAAGTCACGGTTGACCCGGTTAAGGTTGCTCGCGATTTATCTAAGCTTATCCATCTTCATATTTTGATAATTAATCATCTTGTTTTGTTTCCAAAATATCTCCAAAACATTTTGAATTGTACTTGTAAATCTATGTTTTGTTGTATATATGGTGTTGTTTGAGTTGTTGATGTTGATTTGGATTTCCGACCGATTCGTCTGATCAACGCTATCGATAGGATTTTTAAAACACTTTGACAGAACAAACTGACACAATATTATTTTTAATTTGGTTAATGAAATAAAATTTTGATATATAAGTAAATTTATGGAACTTAATAAATTGATTTAAATTGATAATTTGAAATGATAATACTTGATTTATCATTTATTGTTCTACAAATGAATTTATAAAGAGTTGTTTATAAATTTATTTGGGAACTGAAATGAATTTAAAACAAGAAAGTTAAAGAATTTAATTTCCGATGGTTTCAAACCTTGTGTTTAAAATTTTTAAAAGGATATTATTCAAAGTATTTTGAACAAAAATTTGTCTCTAAAGGATTTTAAAGTTTAAAAATTTAGTGCTCTTCTCTTTGTCGCTGGAAAATAATTTCGGTGATGACTGCAGCATCATCGACGTTCATTTTAGAGTTTCGAAGTGAAGAAACCGTTCTATAGTCTTGCTACAGCTTTGTTTTGGAAAATCTAATTGATTTGAAATTTCTAAAATATGACTGGATTATAATATATATAGATATATGATTTAAAATTTGATTTGACAGATTTTGTATGTATAATTACTTATCGCTAAATGGCTTGAAAGGAATCGGAAGTTTAATTCTTAAATTTTATTTTAAAGAATAATTTCAGTTATAAGAAGAAAATCAAAAATTTGAATAAATGATTCAAACTTGAGATAATTGAATTGGAAAGTTTTACTTGTATAACACACAATTTCATTCCAATATAACTTACCTAAATTACACAGAAGTTGAATATGGAATTGGATAATATACAATATAAAAAGGATTTTTATAAATAAAATTTGAGTGGTTATAATAAATGTTATACACTTAAATTTTAGTTATAAAAGATTAACAGAGGTAAATAGTGAAAAAGGGATTTAAAGAGATTTTATTTAAATAACTTAATAATCAAATTTGATTTAATATGGAACCTTAAGTCTAACCTAGGAATTTTAATAAAAGTTATTTCCTGAAATGAATATGTTGTATAATAAATAATGTATCTTTGAATAGATAAAATAAAATACATTTGAATTGGACATTTTGTAATAAAGTTTATTTAACTTGAATTCATAGTTTAATTGATGTCTAAATGAATAAATATGTAAAGAAATTTGATTGTTATATTTGCTATGATAAATATTTTATTTATGAAATTGATATGTCTTGAAAAATGAATAATTATGATTTAAATAGTTAAAATGTATTTTAACATCACTAAAACTTGATAATTGAGAATTTGGTTTTCAAATGGAAATTTTAAGTGTAACTTATTACAGGAATATCTATTTATGAAATGGGTATTTTAAATAAAGAGTTAGGTTATGTGTTAAATTAAGAGTTAAGTAAAATATTGAACTTTTAAAACGAAGTATAGTTTAAATTGGATATTCCATTCATAAAGGTTTGTTTTAATAAGTCATAAGTTAAAAGATATCCAAATGAATATTTCTGAAATTGAACTGATTTGAAATACTAATATATCTACTGTAGCATTTTATAAGTGCTACTATTTTGAAAATACAATGTTTTGGAAATTTTTATAATTGAATGGACTTAGAAATGTTACAACTTTAAAATGAATATTATTTGACCTTGAATTAAAATGGTTTAAATAAAGATTATTTAAAAAAAAGATGTTATGATTTTCTAAGTATTATGTTTTTTTTTGAATAACATTTCCAAAGTGTTATGATTTTAGTAGTATGATTTCCAAATGATAAACATCCCTAAATTGTTATGATTTAAAAACATTATGGTTTCAAATTTATTATCTTATTTGGGTTTTTTTTCCAAACTATCTTTTAGTTGTCCTTATTTCTCTTATCTTGTTACAGAATGGGAAGGCTATTGCTTATACCAGTCTATTTAGAAATCTTTCTGTAATCTTTGAAAATCTTTGTTACTCATCTGGATCTGAACACTGTTTTTCCATTCATAAACCGTCGGTCAAGTGAAAAGGGAGATTCAGACTCGAGAGGATCTTCTTCGTGCTTATATTCTTGATTTGATCACCTCCATCTTGTTAAACTTACCTATAACAATAGTTATCAGGTGTAATTCCAATTTTCTTATCATCTTGTCTTAATTCTATTCATTCTATCTTTTTCTATGCTTTCCCGTACCTCGTTCCTTTTCGGGGACGAAAAGTTTTGAGTGTGGGAGAGTGTAACAATCCTGTATTTTTCAATTATTTTTAAATTGATATTTCCAGATTTAAAAGATATATTTATGAAAAAGAATAAATTTTGTTATTTTAAATATAAATTTGAATTTTGATGTCAATTAGAATTCCAAACATAAATAAATTGATTATTTCCAGAAAATATGAATTTTTGTCAATATACTCAAACCTTGACTTTTAAATTTAAATTTTAAATATTTGAAAATTTAAATTTTATCTTTTATTATGAAAATAGATTAAATATCATGAATACTGCTTTTCGTTTCGTTGAAATTGGATTTAAATTGTGAAAGTTATACTTTTTACAATATTGTGTGTATATTGATTTATTTAACAATATTGTTTATTTTAACCTATATAGATAATATTTTATTGGTCATATCTTATTCTAATTTGTATACATATGCCATATTATATATATTTTGTCTTTTAAATATTTTTAAAGTGATAATAAGATTTTTCCAAAGTGTATTGAATTTATTTCTAATTTTTAAAGCCTAGTTTGCATTTTTAAGTTATTTTCTTATTTTAAATTCTATTAAATTACAATTTAATTATTTATTTCACTTTGAAAATGTTTTAAAAGTCATTTTTATTTCAAATTTTGTTTTAGAATATTTTTAAATAAAGTTAATAATTTTCCAAAGTCAATGGTGATTTATTTGTAATTTCTAGACACTGTTTTGTATTTTAAGCAATTTCTTTTATTTTTTTTTTAATTTCTTTAAATTTTATTATTTATTTTCTTATATCTTTACTTAGTTTCGGTTTGTATATTATTTTTCTGAAATATTTTGTTTATATAAAGATTTATAAGGAAAGAAATGTGAAAGGTTGTGTAACGCTTTGAAACGGAAGCCCTTTTATTTACCAAATCCTTTAATTCCTTTAACTCCTCAAAATTAATTGCCTAGCCATGTAAAACCCTAGTGTAGCCGTCATCTCATTTGGCATTCACGTGAAAAAATATCCCATCTTCAATTGTTTCTCACGGCTAGAGAAAATTAGGTAATGGCCTCCATCTCTTTCTTCCTACTTTTCTTCTTTTTCTATGCTATTTTGCTTGCCTTCTTCCCTGATTGAGATCGGCCTCTACCCCTATTCCACTGCCACCACCTCCTTCCATCTCTTCCCGACCACCACCAGCCCCCACTCCACCAGATCTGACCATATCCGAACCATTTTGATGGTAAAACCCCCCAAATTTCAACCTAGATGCCTAAAAACCATGTTTATTGACCTCTACATGCTCACCCACCTCAACCACCACCCAAACCACCACCATAGCCACCACCACCTCCCTGACCTGACCACAACACACCCCTCCCCACCTCTGTCTAGTCATAACTCACCCCAGGCCGAGCAAAATTCCCAAGGCCAAACCTTGTTTTGGCACAAAAATCACCTAATTGCCTTCAAAAATCACATCATGTAACGACCGTGATTTTATTACCGTCGTAATAAATATTTTTAAAATCTGTAACGACCGTAATTTTTTAATTACTGTCAGAGTGAATATATTAAATAGAAATTTTTCGTTTAAATTTGGAAAGAAAAATGTTAAAATAAATTTCTACTTGCCGTAAGCCAAGGTGTTGACAATTTTATAAAACATCAATTTTCTATTACAACAATGGTCTAAAATGCAAAGTGAAACTTCAACACATTTTTCATTTTACATTTAGCATTGCTGGTCACCAGTTTTCAAAAGCAAGTGTAGGAACTTACTGTCACCACACGTCTTTGAACCAAGTATGAAATCACCTTTTTATTGCTAAGGCATTCTTGTAATAAATCAACAGAGAGGATGTGCAAGAGTGAACCAAAGGGGGAAAACTTTTGCATTGCTATCACTTTCGTTCACAGTGCTACCATCATTCTTCTGCACGTCCTTTTCTTTTCTTTTTTATTTACTCAAGCACGTTTCATTAAATGCTAGTAGGCTAGCACGTTTTCCAGTTAATGCAATTGTACCCCGAGTGCCAGATTTCATATTTTATTGAACTTATACATATTTTTGAGAAAAGAAAACAGCTGCAACTTTATTTACACTTGGTTTTGAAAGCTTCAGTTGCAGAGAAAAACACATTAATGGCAGTTAGTTGTAGCTCTCTTTTGGATTGTTTTGGTGCTAACTGATTGAAGCAAATTTAGGTGAGTTTACGACTCACGATTCTAATTTTATTCAATTCTTCTTATTCATGCTTGCAAGAGTAGCGTGACCCGGTTCAGGTTTGCTTTGCCAAGTTGTTTATGTGTGTATGCAAATATTTTGAGCGTACCTGTTTAATTGTTGCCTGGTCACCTTGTTTACTTTTAATATTCATGTTGCACTAAATTTCAAACCCAGGCTATACCTCCAATGCGTGCATTTATACCTTTAGATTTTCCTGGTCAAATTTCTTTTTTTTTAAAAGTTAAAATTTTCTTATGCGTGCGTGAAGTGAACGCGTGCGTTGCATTTTCATCATTTGCGTGCAAAGAGGTCACCACTCTTTTGCATTAAATATTTGTGTGTACCCATTTACGTATCTTGGTCTGCATATTTCATTGTTGCATGCGTGTTGAGTTGTTGGTTATGCGTTGAAAAATTTACATTTCCAGGTGATATTCGTTTGTTCCTTTGGTCAATAACGTGTGTGAGTACAAAGTGCGTGATAAATGAAGTGCCAGGTCATTTTGGCTTTAGTGTTCTTTTACGTGTTTGCATGTTGCAAAATAGCACACCAGGTCAAAAAGTGCACTCACTAGATGTTTAATTCATATTTTGCCTGTAAGCATAAAATGAAGGCAGGTGGCCATTATATTGAGTACACCTATATATATAGTTGCCAGGTAATTGAGCACGTATGGTTTAGTTTAGCTCATTTCATATTTTTCTTACTTATAATTGAGCACGTATAGTTTAGTTTAGCTCACGTGTATATTGCTTCATAGTTTAGCTCATTTCAGATTTTACTTACATATAATTGAGCACGTATATATTGAATAGTACAATATTTCTAATGAAAATATAGTGGTACAGTCTACTATTTAATCTACGTTGAACCGGTGTTTGGTTTTAAAACGTATTTTGCGCCGTTATTTTTATAACGGAATTTTTATGCCGGTATTGTATTACTTTGAAGCATGTTGTTTTGGTGACATTTTTGACGAATAAAAATTACTGTTGTTTTGACTTCAGTAACCGTCAATTTTAAAGTGACTTTTCAAACGGTTATCCCGCAACACTGATTTGGTATTTGTTTTAACGGTGTTTTGTGAAGCGCAATTTCCTCGTCGAAATTGATACATATATTGCTGTTTTAATCACGTATTTTAAAAATCGTTTTAAAATAAAAGTGCTTCCAAAATTTTTACAGTTTGCGCTTTCAAAAGAATGAGGAAGCGATTTAAACGCTTCAGCAAAATTGAGGACTATGAACCCTCACTTTTACTGATTCGCTTAATTCCGGACTTGTCCGTTTGAGAACGTAAAATGTTATTTATTTAAAATACACAATTTTGCACTTTCAAGGAAACGATGAAGAGATTTAAACGATTTAGCAAAAGTGCGGAATATGGAACCATACTTTTACTATTTCGGTTAATTCCGGACTCGTTAATTGAAACATCTGCTGTTTGATGATTTTGTTGGGCTTTCGAGCCACTCTGCTGGACCTTCGGGTCATTTGTTGGACCTTCGGGTCATCTGATGGACCTTCGGGTCAATTACCAGTACTAGACCTTCGGGTCACTCTGCGGACCTTCGGGTCATCTGATGGGCGCCAAAAATTTATAGTACTTGGTAGGCTTCGGCCACTCTGAGATGCACGTGCGGCGTAGCTAAAACTCGCCATCTGCTGGGATCGATCCATCTTTTATGCTGATTTTCTAGTTATCTTGTTTTGATTTCTAGATTTTGTGACTGACGATTTTCTAGTTATCTATTTTGATTTCTGGACTTTGGGAATTGCTGCTTTGAATTCAATTATGAATTTGGAAGTTGAGTTTGAGTATAATCTCATCTGAGATTATAAATTTGCGTATTGCTATTTTAAATTCAATTGTGAATTCGAAAACTGATTTTGATGGAGTTTAAATTGAGATTTCTTCATTTAAACTATGCTGATTATTTATGCTGTATAGTCTCATTCGAGACTATAATTATTTGTTTAAGTGTTGTTTATCATTCACTTATTTCTGAGAATAAATTAGACTGATCCGTTTATTATTTTCTTTTAAATAATACTCGGGTCAGACCGGGTTATTTCAGGATAGTCTTCATCTCTGATTTAGTAGCAGCTTCAGCTTTTGGGATTTCGCATCATCTTTTGTCTAGCCTTCGAGGAGTTCTTTTGGTTTATTAGTCCTCATCTTATGTATGTATTGATGGATATGTATATGTATCGGTTCATGTGAACTATCGATTGTTGTAGCATGTATTCCAGACTAATCTTCCGCTCTATATCTGATATTTCTGTTCTGATGTGATTATACTATTTGTGTTATTGTTATTATGAGTTGTTCTGGATTTTTCTTAAGCCACCGTAGTTTCGTTTTAGATTTGGATTGAATATATATCTTTGGGAGTAATTTATACAGCTCCTATCGATGTAATCAATACTCGTCTAAGGCATAACTTACGGATGGTCGCTTCTAACAAGCCTTATTCTTCGCAATAGCAGACGTTATTCCTTATAATAACCTTTGTTATTGTGAGCATAGAGGTGGGGCGTCACAGCTTGGTATCATAGCAGAAGTTCAGAACAAATTATAATAAACACAGAACAGAAGTAGAATGGAACATGTGTTACAACTATTCGAGGGTTTTATCCGTGCCTTTCTAATCTATTCTTTCCTCTTTAACATGTTGGAGTATGTCTACGAATAAATCTAATATTCCGTAGTATTCCAATTGTTAAATTTCGTATCATCGTGTATTGTTTTAACTAATCCTTTTCTTCTCTTGTCTCTCAGCCTATGGCTGGAAGAGGTAGAGGGAAGCGTTCTTCTGCAGGCCCGTCTAGTGGTTCTCATCCGGACGGAGTCTATATGTCAGCTGATCAGTTTATGGAGCTATTTCGGGGTACTCAGCCTCCCGTTGCTACTCCCGCAGCTCCTAATAACAAGTCTGCCTTCGCCCGCATGTGTAGTGACTATTCCCACCTTGGAGGTCAGCCTTTCAAGGGATCGGAAAGTGTTATGGAAGTTCAGACTTGGTTGCGCACTTGTGAGCGCATATTTTCTCGGATGGATCTTTCGGATCATCATCGCGTTCTCGTGGCATCTAGCATGTTGCAAGAGCGTGCTCTTGACTGGTATGAGCTCTTTATTTCGGAAGTTGATGAGTCCTCTCTCTCTTGGGTTCAGTTTAAGGAACGATTCGAACTTAAGTTCGTTCCTGAATCGGAAAAGGCTAATCTTGCTCGTTGTTTCCTTGAGTTGAAGCAAGGAGAATCCTCTGTTTCTGATTATGTTGCATCTTTCGAGGCCTTGTCCAAATATGGAGTTGAGTTCATTAACACTCCGCATAAGAAGAATCTTCGTTTTGTTGACGGTTTGAAGAAGTATTTGAAGAAGGTTCTTTTGCTTCAACTTAAGCTCTCATTTGAGGAGCTGGTTGATTCGGCTCTTTGTCTTGAAGCTGTTGAAAAGGAACGTGATAGTTGTGATGATGTTGAGGTTTCTAAGAACCCCAACAAGAAGAGGTTTCCTTTTCATAAGCCTAATTCTTCTAATCAGAAGAAGAAGAAGCAAGCTACCTCTAGTTCTCAGCCTAGTAGTGCACCTTCTGTTCAGAGGGCGTGCTATAATTGTGGTTCTCTGGATCATCTTCACCGTAATTGTCCTAAGCCTCGCATTTGCCGCTATTGCAAGAAAGAGGGTCATTGGATTTCTGATTGCCCTACTGCTTCTAGGGGTCTCAAATCAGGGAAGCTTAATGTTGCTAAAGCTCCTGGTGTTTCTTCTCAGCCCAAAGGTATTACTTCTTCCGTTTTGGATGGTTTTATTTTATTTCATGGCTATTCTATTAGAAATCTTTTCGATACGAGTGCATTGCATTCATTCATTTCAAAGGAGTTGGTTGATATTATTCCTTTGGATGTTATTACTCTTCACGACCCTTTGGGGATTGCAAATCCTATTGGTGGATCCGTTACTCTTGGTTTGTTATGTGTTGATGTTGAGATTATTCTAGGTGGTTTCTCCTTACATGTGAATCTGCATGTTATGGATCACTTTGATTTTGATATGATTTTGGGAATGGATTGGCTCGTCCGTTACGAAGTTCAATCCTGTATCCCGAAAGAATTTTATATCTCAAGCATCCTGATGCTATCGAGCAGTTATCTATTATATTTCGAAGTATGAACCATCCTTTGAATGCTTTCATTTCTTCCTTCAAATTGGAGGCTATTATAGCTAAATGTTCTAGTTGTTTGTGATTTTTCTCTTGTCTTTGAGTTTATTTCGAGTTTGTCGCCGAATAGGGCAATTGAATTCCGTATTGATCTTACCTCTGGTGCTCATCCTATCAGTCGTCCTCCCACGAGGATGTCTGTTAAAGAAAATGAGAAACTCAAGCATCAATTATCTTAGTTGGAAGCCAATGATTTACTCGTTCTAGCTCTTCTCCCAACTCGATCTTGCTACCGATTTTCATTTGGCTATGAGTTGCGGAAGTTAGCATTCCACTTACCGCATTCCGCACTCGTTATGATTCTTATAAATGACTTATTCCGTCATTCAGTTTGCCTAGATTATTTCATCCATTTTGTGAATCGAGTATTCTACGAATATCTCGACGACTCCATTTTGTGTATTTATTGATTTTGGATGAAAGCAACAATTTAAAATTTCACAAGTATAATTGGATTTGGGTTATCATATAGCAATAATTTTGTGATTGTATTGCCCATTGAGTGCTTTAAGAGTTCTGGTCGATGCGCTTGATCAACGTTATCGATAGGAATCTCCTAAACGCTTTGATGAGACAATTTGACACAATAAATTTATAAAAAGAAAATTTTCTAGAAAATGATTTCGTAAAGACAATTAAGATTTTTGGAAGTTTTATCTTTTCAGGAAAGAAGACTATTTGAAAGAACTCCTTTCTGATACTCTTATCCTTTAGTTCCCGAAGGGAACCAAGACTTCATTATTTGTACCAATGCTAGCCGTATTGGTTTCAATGTTGTTCTCGTGCAAAAGATGGAGTAGTCGCCTATGCTTCTTTACAATTAAAGCCGATCGAGACTAGGTATGCTACTCATAATCTAGTGCTCGTGACTATTGTTTCGCTTTTAGAGTTTGACATTATTATTTTGGGAAAGGAGTGGTGTTCTCCACTCTGATCACAAATCTCTTAAGTATCTATTTATTCAGAAAGAACTTAATTTGAGACAACAACATTGGCTCGAATTTCTTGCTTCATATGATTTCGATATTCAGTATACCCCTGGTAAGGGTGAATCAAGTTTTAGAGGATCTCCTTCGTGCTTGCATTCTTGATTTTGGTGATAGTTGGTTAGACCACTTATCTCTTGTTGAGTTTTCTTACAACAACAGTTTTCAATCCAGTATCGGTATGGCTCCTTTCGAAGCTCTTTACAGAAGGCCGTGTCGATCATCATCTTGTTGGTTGGAATCGGGGGAAAAGTTAGTTCTCGGCCCCGATTATATTCGCGATTCTTCGGAGAGGATTGATATTATACGACAGAGAATGAAAGAGGCTCGGAATAGACAGAAATCTTATGCCGATCATCGTAGGAAGCCTTTGGAATTTTCTGTTGGCGATCTCGTATTCATTCGTGTTTCCCCGATGAAGGGTGTAGTGCGTTTTAGTCACTCCGGGAAATTGGCTCCCCGATATGTTGGACCGTTTCCTATTACGGAACGCATTGGCCCAGTTGCTTATCGTGTATCGCTACCTACTCAGTTTTCGGGAATTCATGACGTATTTCATGTGTCCCAGCTTCGTCGATGACTTCGAGATTCAGATTCTATTAGTGATCCTTCTATGTTGCAAGATCTTGAGATCTCACCCGACTTGTCTATTGTGCAAAATCCTATTCGTGTGCTAGCTTCGGAGGTTAAATGCCTTCGAAACAAAGAAGTTCCACTTGTGAAAATTCAATGGTCCGCAAACCCCAAAGATAGCACTTGGGAAACCAGAGAATTCATCGAGCGTTTTTATCCGAGTTTCTCTCCTCTTCGGGTGGGGGTGAGCATTCTTATCTATCTTTTCTATTTGAAATCTTTGTTGTGATTAATGATTTGCATTATTGACTGCTTCTAGTATGAAAATTGCGGGGATGCAATTTTTATAAGGGGGGGAGTCTGTAACGACCGTGATTTTATTACCGTCGTAATAAATATTTTTAAAATCTGTAACGACCGTAATTTTTGAATTACTGTCGGAGTGAATATATTAAATAGAAATTTTTCGTTTAAATTTGGAAAGAAAAATGTTAAAATAAATTTCTACTTGCCGTAAGCCAAGGTGTTGACAATTTTATAAAACATCAATTTTCTATTACAACAATGGTCTAAAATGCAAAGTGAAACTTCAACACATTTTTCATTTTACATTTAGCATTGCTGGTCACCAGTTTTCAAAAGCAAGTGTAGGAACTTACTGTCACCACACGTCTTTGAACCAAGTATGAAATCACCTTTTTATTGCTAAGGCATTCTTGTAATAAATCAACAGAAAGGATGTACAAGAGTGAACCAAAGGGGGAAAACTTTTGCATTGCTATCACTTTCGTTCACAGTGCTACCATCATTCTTCTGCACGTCCTTTTCTTTTCTTTTTTATTTACTCAAGCACGTTTCATTAAATGCTAGTAGGCTAGCACGTTTTCCAGTTAATGCAATTGTACCCCGAGTGCCAGATTTCATATTTTATTGAACTTATACATATTTTTGAGAAAAGAAAACAGCTGCAACTTTATTTACACTTGGTTTTGAAAGCTTCAGTTGCAGGGAAAAACACATTAATGGCAGTTAGTTGTAGCTCTCTTTTGGATTGTTTTGGTGCTAACTGATTGAAGCAAATTTAGGTGAGTTTACGACTCACGATTCTAATTTTATTCAATTCTTCTTATTCATGCTTGCAAGAGTAGCGTGACCCGGTTCAGGTTTGCTTTGCCAAGTTGTTTATGTGTGTATGCAAATATTTTGAGCGTACCTGTTTAATTGTTGCCTGGTCACCTTGTTTACTTTTAATATTCATGTTGCACTAAATTTCAAACCCAGGCTATACCTCCAATGCGTGCATTTATACCTTTAGATTTGCCTGGTCAAATTTCTTTTTTTTAAAAGTTAAAATTTTCTTATGCGTGCGTGAAGTGAACGCGTGCGTTGCATTTTCATCATTTGCGTGCAAAGAGGTCACCACTCTTTTGCATTAAATATTTGTGTGTACCCATTTACGTATCTTGGTCTGCATATTTCATTGTTGCATGCGTGTTGAGTTGTTGGTTATGCGTTGAAAAATTTACATTTCCAAGTGATATTCGTTTGTTCCTTTGGTCAATAACGTGTGTGAGTACAAAGTGCGTGATAAATGAAGTGCCAGGTCATTTTGGCTTTAGTGTTCTTTTACGTGTTTGCATGTTGCAAAATATCACACCAGGTCAAAAAGTGCACTCACTAGATGTTTAATTCATATTTTGCCTGTAAGCATAAAATGAAGGCAGGTGGCCATTATATTGAGTACACCTATATATATAGTTGCCAGGTAATTGAGCACGTATGGTTTAGTTTAGCTCATTTCATATTTTTCTTACTTATAATTGAGCACGTATAGTTTAGTTTAGCTCACGTGTATATTGCTTCATAGTTTAGCTCATTTCAGATTTTACTTACATATAATTGAGCACGTATATATTGAATAGTACAATATTTCTAATGAAAATATAGTGGTACAGTCTACTATTTAATCTACGTTGAACCGGTGTTTGGTTTTAAAACGTATTTTGCGCCGTTATTTTTATAACGGAATTTTTATGCCGGTATTGTATTACTTTGAAGCATGTTGTTTTGGTGACATTTTTGACGAATAAAAATTACTGTTGTTTTGACTTCAGTAACCGTCAATTTTAAAGTGACTTTTCAAACGGTTATCCCGCAACACTGATTTGGTATTTGTTTTTACGGTGTTTTGTGAAGCGCAATTTCCTCGTCGAAATTGCTACATATATTGCTGTTTTAATCACGTATTTTAAAAATCGTTTTAAAATAAAAGTGCTTCCAAAATTTTTACAGTTTGCGCTTTCAAAAGAATGAGGAAGCGATTTAAACGCTTCAGCAAAATTGAGGACTATGAACCCTCACTTTTACTGATTCGCTTAATTCCGGACTTGTCCATTTGAGAACGTAAAATGTTATTTATTTAAAATACACAATTTTGCACTTTCAAGGAAACGATGAAGAGATTTAAACGATTTAGCAAAAGTGCGGAATATGGAACCATACTTTTACTATTTCGGTTAATTCCGGACTCGTTAATTGAAACATCTGCTGTTTGATGATTTTGTTGGGCTTTCGAGCCACTCTGCTGGACCTTCGGGTCATTTGTTGGACCTTCGGGTCATTTGATGGACCTTCGGGTCAATTACCAGTACTAGACCTTCGGGTCACTCTGCGGACCTTCGGGTCATCTGATGGGCGCCAAAAATTTATAGTACTTGGTAGGCTTCGGCCACTCTGAGATGCACGTGCGGCGTAGCTAAAACTCGCCATCTGCTGGGATCGATCCATCTTTTATGCTGATTTTCTAGTTATCTTGTTTTGATTTCTAGATTTTGTGACTGACGATTTTCTAGTTATCTATTTTGATTTCTGGACTTTGGGAATTGCTGCTTTGAATTCAATTATGAATTTGGAAGTTGAGTTTGAGTATAATCTCATCTGAGATTATAAATTTGCGTATTGCTGTTTTAAATTCAATTGTGAATTCGAAAACTGATTTTGATGGAGTTTAAATTGAGATTTCTTCATTTAAACTATGCTGATTATTTATGCTGTATAGTCTCATTCGAGACTATAATTATTTGTTTAAGTGTTGTTTATCATTCACTTATTTCTGAGAATAAATTAGACTGATCCGTTTATTATTTTCTTTTAAATAATACTCGGGTCAGACCGGGTTATTTCAGGATAGTCTTCATCTCTGATTTAGTAGCAGCTTCAGCTTTTGGGATTTCGCATCATCTTTTGTCTAGCCTTCGAGGAGTTCTTTTGGTTTATTAGTCCTCATCTTATGTATGTATTGATGGATATGTATATGTATCGGTTCATGTGAACTATCGATTGTTGTAGCATGTATTCCAGACTAATCTTCCGCTCTATATCTGATATTTCTGTTCTGATGTGATTATACTATTTGTGTTATTGTTATTATGAGTTGTTCTGGATTTTTCTTAAGCCACCGTAGTTTCGTTTTAGATTTGGATTGAATATATATCTTTGGGAGTAATTTATACAGCTCCTATCGATGTAATCAATACTCGTCTAAGGCATAACTTACGGATGGTCGCTTCTAACAAGCCTTATTCTTCGCAATAGCAGACGTTATTCCTTATAATAACCTTTGTTATTGTGAGCATAGAGGTGGGGCGTCACACATCACCTCCTCATGTACAAACCCCACCTTGTCTTGCCTTCAACCCGAGCTATGTTAGCCCAAACCTGACCCAAAACTTGACCACATCTGAACCACATCAGACCCCAAAGCCATACCAAACAATAGAGAAGGCAAAGCAAAAGACTGCGTAGTCGTATCTCCTTTTATTTCAATGTTATTGCATTTTAAAGTCGTATTGAATTTTGCTGTTTTGATTGTTTGTTTTGGGTTGTACACAAGAGTTGTAGATTGGATTCGCTCTCCACTCAAGTCCGTAGTCTTTTCATCGTGCTTTTGTTTCCATTGTGTCATTCTAATTGATATCTCCAGCAATAAAAGGTGAGTTATTCTCACCAGACAATATGTACCTATATAACTAGTAAATTGACACCCTGCGAATTTGTAGAAATATATTATCATGTTATATATGCTTATATTATTATCATATGATGTTCACACCTGTTATTACACCTGTTATATCATATGTTACTGTTATTTAATGTTATTCTGTTATTTATATCTGTTATCACCATTGCAAGTTCCCTGTAGATTAGAATCACTATGGGTTGAAATGATACATACCCGAACGGACTTTAGAATAGGGAAAAATCGTTATGGGCTGAAATGATAGGCCTGAACGATTTTTATTTAAATTATTTTAACTTGGGATTGCGGGTTTGAAATGATAGAACCCGGATTTTTCTTTTTTTTAACTGCGGATTGAAATGATACATATCTGTATCACTTGACCTAAGTTAGAAAATTATATACAGGCCCGTGGTTATTTTATAAAGTGTTTTGGATATTTTTAAGTATTTTAAAAATTATAAATTTATGAAATTTGATTTAAATAGATTTTGAAATGTTTTAAAATAAAGAAATTATGATTTTTCTATGTGTTAAAAATGTAATTAATGAATGGTTTAACTGGATATTTTTGAAATATAACTTAAGTTGGAAATTTGGAATTTGGTTAAAAATGATATTTAAGTTATATAAATAAAATAGATATTAAATTTTATTTGTAAATGGTAAATATGATAATTTGATTAAATTTGAATTTAAGTGATTTATTAAAGTATTATTGATTTTTCTATGAATTTAAGTGGTTAAATAAATGAATGTTTAAAAGTGATCTTTTAAAACATAACTTGACTAGGAAATGTGAAATTTGGTTTTAATTAAAGGTTTAAGTTAATTAAATAAAATTGGAAATTTAGTTAAATTGTGAAATGGTAATTTAAATTTGAAGTGTTAAGTTATTTGTTGAAATGTGAAGAATTGGAAACTTTTACACTTAAATTTATTAAGTAAATTGTTGAAAATTGGATTTTAATTATAAGAAATTTATTGTGAAAATGATACATGTTAAATGATATGTAAATGAATATTTTAAATGTTAAAATATGATTTTTAAAATGTTTATGTGTTTTAAATTGAAGTTATTTAATTGCTGGAAATACACTAACACCTGAAATCTACTTTTAATAGCATTCAGAAATGCTATAGATTCTGTTTTGAACTAAAATTGTGTAAAAAGAGCTATTACAGCATTTCTGAAATGCTGTAGTTGCTGTAATTGAACTTATAGGCTAATATTGAACTCAGGCCTATTATAGCATTCTCTGGAAATGCTATAATGGTCTGCAGTCTATGTTGAAATCAAATTTAACCCTTGTTTTGAAATCTGAACTACCGCAACACTTCTAAAATGCTGTCTTTTCTGTTTTGAACTATAATTCAACTAAAACTGAGTTTTAACAGCAGTTTTAAGTGCTGTCTTTGCTGAATTAAAAATGTTTTCAAATATAACTTATAGCAGTTGTTTTTAAATGCTGTGAAATGCTAAAATTTTAATAATTAGGGTTTTTGACTTAGTAAACGAACTCAGAATGGTTTGAAACTTTGGAAATTGAATACTTGATTTGAAAATATAATAATTACACTTTTAAAAGGTTTAAATGAATTATTTTGATTGGAATATAAACTATTTAAAGGTGATTTGAAATGATAGTAAATGAACGATATCTTTGAATTTAAAAGGTATTTAAAGTTGAATATTTGGATTTGAACTGATAGGATATTTTATTTTATTAAAATGATTTGAAATGAAGTTTTGTAAGGATATGATATTTTATTATATTAAAATGATTTGAAATGAAGTTTTGTAAGGATATGATATTTTATTATATTAAAATGATTTGAAATGAAGTTTTGAAATGATATGAAAATTTAAATATATGGAAATGGTTTGGAATTGATTTAATCTTTATTTTGATAAAGATATGGTTTGAAATGATATTTTATTTTGAAGTAAAGTATTGTTTTTAAAAGTTATAACCACGGGTTATAATAACGATTGGTTGGCAAAGAGACCGGGATCGGATATGGACATACTCTCTGTCGATACCGAAAACCACTTTGACAACCGTGTACGCGGTGGAGATTCCAGAATGAAGTAGGATGGTGGCGACGTTCTTAAGGTATGTTACGTGGACCCAACTCCCGTGAGTTGGCATAAGGTGGCTAAAACAGGAGCGATCTCGGACCAGTGAGGTAGCACCTCTTCTCAGACACATTTCTTCGATATTATACTCTTACTTGTGATTGATTAGATGGCCATCCTCCGATTTGGGAGTGTTGTTCGAGGTGGAACGGTAGTGGCTGCTATGCGTATCCATCAGTCCGTGTGCGTAATTAGTATATCTACCCTGGCATTGCCTAGTTGTGCCGTGTCACCTACCATATCGAGCTTTACTACGATTATGATTTTAAGATCCGACCGCGTTAAGGTTCTCCATCCCCTTAACGCTATTTTCTATATGATTATACTTTACTTATTTAGACACTATTATAATAGCGAATATTACTATATAGTAGATATTTTAACGGATCCTTAGAGGATGGGCGGTCCCAAGCATCTTCTAAGTTACTTGTACCCTTATTACAGTTCGCTTGAGTTGGTTTACATTATATAAGTATATATTTTCCTGACTCGAGTGTTTTGTGTTTTGCTTTACGCTCAGGTCAGCCTAAGTTATTCACAGATTTGGATTTCCACTCGCTTGGAGATTTGAATAGCTGGAGATTATCTGCTTGTCTTGTCCTATCTATTTCAGTTCTGTTGTTCTACTCAGCTTGTACTTGGTTATTTTATTGAGACTTTTGTTGTACTCTATTTCTTCTATTGTATCTTATGTAACTCTGACATATTTAGATAGTAGCTTCATGAACTACTATTTCTTTTACTTCCGCTGCATTATTTTACTCTGTGTCTGTGATCTGTGATTATATTTATTTACTGTATATTCTGAGATTTGCAAAATTTTAATTACAACGCGGTATTTTGAGCAATTCAACTCCGGCATGTGTGTCTACCTATACACTTATAATGGATGCGAATGGTTGAAAATATCGGGTCATTACAATTCTAGACACCCATCAAGTAGGTTTAATTAATTGGCACTAAATGTTGATAAATTAGATATCATAAACTGGTTGGTCTCTGATACCATAGTTGGAACCGACTTGGTAAGTAGCGGGTGAAGTGAGTAAATTTCAAAAAAATACCTAATTTGATCTTAGTGGGCCCATTAAATCTATTACTTAATACTAGATCCAATCTAGTTGTTTTAATATAAAAAAATTGTTAATCTAGTTTTATTTAATTAATCTGTATTAATTAAATATAATATGTGTGTGTATAAATATATCATATATATTTTACACATGAAATAATAATATTGGCATGACTTAATGATATGGTTAATACATACATATATATGAGAAGATGTTAGGATTTATATCTACTATGTATATATTCGCTACATACACACACACACACACATATATATATATATATTGTATGTATGTATGTATATTAATTGCCTTAAATAAATTATTTAATACACATACATACACACACACATGTGCAATATTCTGAAATTATTTATATTAATAAAATAAAATTTGAGTTAAAATATAACATGATTTATCTAAGTTGAAAAAATTTAAATTTCAAATTTAAGGTTAAAAATCCAACTTTGATTAAGTAAAAATTTCCAATTTTAATTTAAAGTTAAAATATTTATTTTTGATTAGATAAAATGTATTCAAATCTAGATCTAATTTAACTAACTAAAATGTCTTTGATTAACTAAATATTAATAATATAAATTATAAAAATATATAAAATAATATATAGCTGAAAATATTATATATTTATACATATATATATTATAAAACCATTTAAAATTAAATAAATCTATTTATGTAAATATGTATTATAAAACAAATATACATAAAACATATATATGTGTGTGTGTGTGTATTTATATATATTTTTATATACATGTATAATTCTTTCGATCGAGAATTCTTTTATTTGTTTTAAATCCGAAAGTTATTTTACTAAACATACATCTAATAATACTAAATATAAATAGTATACTAAATAATGATTTAAATCTAAATATATATAATAATTATCTTTTGGCCAAAAATAAAATTTTCTTATTTTATGAAATAGCCAAAATAATTTTAAATTTATAAAAATATATAATGTTTTAAATATGATTTTAATGTATTATATATTTAAATTTATAATAAATCATTTAAAAATTACTAAAATTATGTAATATATTTAGGAAGTTATTACACTAATGTTAGAGCATGTATATAGCCGATATTAGAAATATTTAATCTATTAAATCAATCAAATTAGATCGTTTAAATTAATTATTCAAATTATTAAAATTAACTATAATTAATGGAGAGGCAATAATACATAAATATATATAATTGTGATAATATGATTAACTAGTACATAAAATAAAATTATAATTTTACCTTTGAAGATGAAGTCTCTGAACACGCCTTGATTTGTGAAACTCTTAGACTCCTTAGAATTAACAACCGATTATATAAGATCGAGTGCACTACTATCTCTTGTTTTATATTTGATGTTTTCTATTAGATGAGCTCAACCTAGGTTGGAGGTGGAATGAGATTTCAACTAGTGTGGAGGAGGATTCAAGAGATGAAATGAAGGGGCTTAGTTTTGGATTATTGGGAGGAAAAGGAGAAAGTATCTTACACCTTTTACTCATTCTCCCTTTACCAATTCTAATCTAGATCCACATCTAAATTCAGAACCCCTACTCCCTCTTATGGCCGGCCATAAATTGGACCATATATGGGCTAATAAATCTCAAAACCTATTAGCTAACTTGTTGCATTTAAACCTACTTAAACGTACATCTATGCATACATATATAACTTTTATATATGCACTTAGTTAATTACAAATAACACCCAGAACATCAAATATATTAATAAGTATGTTTCATAAATATTACTCAATTTAATTAATTTATAATACTTTATACACTAATCAAATCCTGTGGTATTTTAGAGAATTCACAAATATGGTTGTGCGACTCAAAGGTGTAAATTCAATCAACGATTAATATCGAACAATTCGAATATTAAATTTCACACATCACCTTAGCTAGTGGTGTGACGGTTTAGCCAAACTTATCCCTTACATATCTCCATCAGTAAAATCTAATTTTACAATTTAAGCAGTGCCATTTAGTACAGTTTAGCCTTGAGTAATACACTGTCTAACATTTAGAAAGCGTTTGGTACTTTGCTCTTAAAAATATATCGATATCCTTTCCTGAAACATCTTGCCGAGGAATAATTAAAACAATATGTTATTCAATATTGTGATAATTTTCCCATGATTACATCTACTTGTAATTATTATCATATAACATACTATTTAAGGATTTTCTAATTAATATACTTTAAATTAATTACTTAATTAATTATATCCCAGCATAACAAGTATATAAAGAAATTAAATAGTTTTATTATGAAAAAATTAATTACAGAATTAGATAATCTATAAAAACTACATAATTTCTCATGGGGCATACCTTTAACTCTCCCATTTCCAACTTCAGATATCTTGACACGGGCACTGTAAAATGCTTGCTAAAATAATACACAGGTCTTTACGCCTTAGCTTCCTTTCACACCAATGTTGCACTTAAGGCATGAGATGGCACTGTTAGTTACAGGTCTTCTCCTATCGCGGGAGTGGACAGACTATGGGTTTTTGCAAAATATGTTCTAAGAAGCCAACTAGTCGTTCATCAGTCCACACAAACTTTCCTTTCTCCTTCAAAGGAGCATTAAAGAATCGAACATACTTGTTTGTTAGTATGTAATGAACCGACTTAGTGCAGCCACATTTCCATTTAAGCTTTGCATCCTCCAGGTTTTCAGAATCTTTTATCCTTAAAAGCCTAAATTTACTCTAGGTTCACCTCTATTCACCTAACATGCATAATGAACCCATTTTTTTCCCGAAGTGACCCTGAATGGGCATTTCAAAGGTTTAAGTTTCAATCCATATCTCCAAAGCACCTAAAATATCTCGTTCAGATGGTCAATGTGATCCTTCACTTTTTTGGATTTCACATGCTTATCGTCCACATAGCCCATGAACATCTTATTAACCAACCATTGTTATGTGTAGGAGTCGGGCAAGTCGAAAGCGGGTGAAATAGGTAGATTTTGAAAAAAAATCATATTTTGGATCTATTGGGCCTATGAAGTCTAAAGGGTTTATTACTTCCAATCAAAAATAGTTATAAATAAAATCTTATTTGATTTAATTTTGTCTGAAAGAAGATTTAATAAATTTATATTTTAATGAATTTAAGATTTTTGGAAAGTGGAGTATATCAAACAAACCCTCGTGTTTATATGTTAATAACAGCTGCTTGTTTTTATATTATTACTGAGCCAAAATGTTATTTATAGGAGGCAAATTAATATGACATCAATGTTAAGAACATGCAATTAATTAGGCGTTACACTTACTACTTTTATAAACAATTTACCATATTTTACTTAACTTTTTATAAAGTTTTTATTTAATTTAAATGTTATCCCGCCTTTTGGCAAGGCCGTGACACCAAGAACTTGACTAGAAAACAAGGACAGTTTGTCCTGGAGATCGGTTATACATAGATTCACTATGGATACTGGTAAATTTTGCCCGAGTTCGGATCAAGCTACAATTGATATGACACGACAAGCAAAGCTATGAAAGCCGAATTTCAAGTCAATCGGAGTTCATATGCTCAAGATATTGATCGATCAAGGTTGAGAAAACCAACTCTATTCGTATCCATCCAATTTCATATCCATTCCCCAAGAGAGATTCAGTTCGTATCCATCGCCCACTAACTTCCTTCGTATCCATCAAAATGAAGCTACTTCGTATCCATCATGTTAACATCACTTCGTATCAAATCAACAAATGTCCATTTTGTATCGGTCTCCCTCCATCCATCTCGTATAGATCTCCCACCATCGATACGAAGAGCAACAACCATTGATCGATACGAAGAAAGCAACATGAAGCATCGATACAAAAGCGGCCTCCAACCATCGATACGAAGTAGCATGCAAGTATTGATACGAATAGAGCCATGAATGACCGATACGAAATCGTATCGATACGAAGACGACAATGTTATACAAATCCACGCTTGCATCGATTATAACTCGAGATCTACAAGTCCAAATGCCACCAAATTTTCACAGGAGCTTGCCTACAACGTCAAGAATGTACCAGACCAATTTCAGCCAAAACGGATCAATTCTTGATCAATACGAATTCCATTCGTATCGCTCTGATATCGAGTCGAAATCACCTGAACTCAATCCCGTGGGCCCACCCACGTGAGAGAAGAAGTCCTCCGAGATCTGGGTGAGATATTTGCTGCCTACGCCTATAAATAGTGACCCTGGACCTAGAGAAAATGGATTTTTGGCTTCTTTACGTCGATACTCTGCCGGAATTGCTGCTCTACTTCGAATGTACTGTTGTAATCCACTTGTAACCAGCAAGCTATAATCAATAAACATGAACCATTTCATAGTGGACATAGGCCATATGCCGAACCACTCTAAATTTCTGTGTTTCTACACTTTTTCTTATCTGTTGATTGGTGTGTTTGTTAGATCTGCCTCATTTTACATTTACTTTCTTCATTTTATCTCTTCAAACACATCTGAAGGGTGTTGTGCCCAATTTTGATACAAACATTAAACTAGATTATGTTATTACAATTGTATCAAATACACTCATGCGTGTATAGTGCATGTGCCACCTATAAATAGTGTACATAGTTAATGTGAGCATTGATGGGTGTTAAAAAATAACACCACAAGGGACACATTATCCTTTATATGTGCCTTTTTTATCCTTAGTTATTATTCTAAATTACACGCACACCCATGTGTGCGTATATACATATACATAACTATAAATCAATTTCTAATTGTAATGATAATAAAAACAATAAATATATTTTAAAGTCTATTTTGATTAATTATATATTTTGAATTTAAAGCAATATCTTAAGAATCGAATTTTGAGTTTTAAAATAAAACTTAGATTTATAATTTAAAACATCATATCTACTTTAAAGTTTGAATTAGTTATTATAAATCATATGTATATTTATAATAGAATTGAATTTTAATATATAAACACATACATATGTATATTATTTATAAACTAGACAACATTACTGTAAACTAAAACACACATTAAATAGTATTAAATGTACATACATGTTATGCCAAAATAAAATTTGATTTTTTAAATCCATAAATATATGTATAGATATAAAGGAATTATAAGCTATTTAAAATATGTTTGACATAAATATATGTTTATACATATATAACTAGTGTAAAATTATTTTATGTAATAAAATTGTTTAAATCAAAATTATCGTTCACTTAAATAAACTACAATGACCGAGATACACATAACTAATATAATAACATTCTATTGTTTTATTTAAATCAATCAAAACATGAATACATATACATACATACTTATACATATACAAACATAGATACATACATACACACACATATACACACTAGATCTAACAACATAGGTATGTATAAATTCATTATAAAGCATATGGGATCTAATCTATATTAACATAATGATGTATGCAAACAAAATTGAGATTGAAAACTTACCAAAAGAAATTGTCGATGATTTGCACCTTATATGTATGAAAACTCCTAGATTCGAATGAATTACTTTTCGAACTTGCAACAATCTTAAGCACAACTTTTGTATTTATTTTATTTAATTTGTTTGGAAATTTTTATTCCATGAAGCTATGGAATTTTCGGCCATAAGAGAGAGAGGAGGAGATATTGATAAAATGAATTGGCAGGAGAATTAATAAATGAATGAAAAAGCAATTTTGTTTTAAAGGAACAATCAAAACCTTTCCAATTCCTTAATTGAAACCTTCCTTCTTTAATTCCTTATCAAATCTCAATTAAATCAACCTCCTTATGATGAATTGCTTGCTAAGGTAGGGGCTATTTGGGCTCTCAATATTTCCAAAATTCATTTAGTAATTAATCGCTTTAATCAAATTGATATATTTTATTGATATCGTATATCGATATGCGCATACATACCTTTTATATAAATGCTTTTCATTAAAAACTAATGGCATTCAGATAAAATATAATATAATAATTAATATTTTGTAAATATTAATTAATTTAATTGATCTATATTGATTATAAATTAATTAAATCATGTGGTTTTTTAAAGTATTCATCATTACAGTTGTGCGATTCAAAGGTGTAAATTCAACTAGCAACTAATATTGAACAATTCAAATATTAACATTCACACGTCACCTTAGTTAATGGTGTGACATTCTGGCTGAGCTTATCATTTATACATATTTTAGATAAAAATTCAAATTTACTATTATATGCGGTACTTGGTATTAATGATTATTTACACCAATTATCTTTGTCAAAACTATATCACTTTAGTACTTATGGAATTTGGTTTAGGTCAAAATTCCAGTATCGTCCACATTCAACTTGGTTAGTCCAAACATAATATCCTTGGTTCAATAATAACAATTATTATTAATCATACTATCTGGCAGAGATTTTAACTTTAAGTTGACTACAATTTACTGTGATACTAATCCCTTTTAATTGTGGAGACAAATTCTCTATTGAGCTTTTAATGCTTCAACTCAGAATCAATTATAGTCACTTAATTAATTGTCATGTCATGATTTAACGATAATCAAAGTAGGGTGTTCATATTGAAATTCCACAGTATTCTCAAGTTGAGGTAAATTTGTAACATCATCACTTCGAGATTTTATGTTTAACCATAGTTATATTGACAATAAAAACTATCGAGTGAGTTATTACATAGTTGTCCAATAACTATCGGCACATAACCCCTTGGTGCCCTCCAGCAGCCATGAGTAATACACTATCCAACATTTGAAGAGCGTTTTGTTCTCTAGTCTCAATGGATGTATCAGTATCCTGTTAAAACATCTTAATAGGAATAATAATAATAATAATATATTATTTTAATGCCATAAATTTGTACGATTACAACACATTGTAATTACTATCACATAACATATCATTTAAGGATTTTCAATTTAATATACTTTAAATTAGTTAATTAATTATATCACAATATAACAAAGTATATTATAGAAATCAAACAACTTTATCATAAAAGATCAGGTATCGAGTTAGATATATGTAACAAATGATATAATTGCCCTTAGGGAATACCCTTAACTCTATTATTTGCCCACTTACACTTGTGGTCAATCTGGAATCTTATTCCAATTCCTTCGATTAGTTTTCTTAAAAAGAAATTAGGCCAGTCCCTTGGTGAATGGGTATGCTATATGATTTTAATTATCTACTCTACCATTTAATATTCTCCAATGCTGATAAACTACCTTTATTATGTGGAACCCTTCAGAGTATGTTTTTCGACTTCTAGTGAGCTTTAGGTTCTTTTACGAACTGTATCACGGTATTATTATCATATAATAATGTTATGAGATTCTAAACATTTGAAATCACCTAGCTTCGTAAGAAAATTGTGCACTTATTTATACTTCTTTTACCGTAGCACTATTCTAGGCGGCGTACTTAGCCTTTAGTTAAATCAGCCACTACTTATTGGTTGGAACATTCCAACTTAAATTTATTAACTTAAGAATGAACATGAATTTAGGAATGACATACTATACTCGATGTCACTTATGAAGTTCGAGTTTGCGCACTCCTTCATAAGAAGTTTATTATTTATATAAACAATTCTCTATTATTTCATAAATACTTGTGAACACTCTAAACTATCATTTAATGTTCATAATTTGGATTTGATACTTTCCTAATGTATCAAAGACATAAGCAAATGTGATACTGTAGATGATACAATATGTACGATAATTCCTATTGTCAATGGATAATAAATTCATCTAAAATACTCCATATTAAACATTTTAATATGGTGTCTGTATATATCGTTTTGGGACAAAGCCCACATCCTTCCATGCTGATTATAAAAGATGTCAATTTTGAATCCAATATCGAGAATTAAACAACCAAACTTAAACGATTTTAACATGAGTACATCGTTAACCATTATAAGTTTATTCTTTACTTATAGTTTTGAATTATTTTAGAACCTTTATACTACTTTCTTATAGACATGTGCTTCCTTCGGGATTTGACTAAAATTCAAACCATGTGATTTTTTCTGTAGAATACTTGCTCAACTCCGATGCTTGTTGAACAATACTTTCATATTAGCTCTTGGATCCTATCCAATAACCCATAAACTCAAAATCGCTCTCACTAAGTTCAAGACACTTTGGTTACTAAGCGCAAACAACATATTCTAATCATTATTTAGAATTTCTTGTTTTCAATATAAATATGTCAAAACTCAAAATCATATCGAGCGATAATTTTGCGAGTAAAATCCAAACTAACTTTAGTACATTGAATAATGAATTTGTTACCTTAATTTCAAGAATTGAAATTTATGATGTTATTCTATCAACGTAGCTTACCGTATTACAACTGCATTAGCCTTCTTCTTGGAGACACTTTTGCAGGTGCTGGATCATATCCCTTCAGGTACAACTATCAAAATTATATTTTAATAATGTACTTAGAATCTATTCTGGATTTTCACTTCATACAATTTGGTAAAGTCAATGCTCTTAGTGGCTTATTGATAACTGAGAAAATTCTTTCTCGAAATCGATGCAAAAATCATAGTTTCTCTTTAATATGTGAGAGTTCTTATTATATTCTAATTAGTTGTGTCCATTTAAGTTTGATTAATTCCATTTCATCCTTCATAATCAATTTTATCTTTGGGTCGTATCCAAATTCATTTTATCTCCAATAATTTTTAAAAGAAATTCCTTCATCATGAAGTTGGTGTTTGTTGAAACAACAATTATCTTCCAATGCAACAAAATAGATATTCATAAACATTTTATGAATTGCCTGTATAAAACTGATTTGGATTTTAAGTTTACAAAACTTATGTTCATAAATAAATTAGTCAACCAATATTGATAGATCCAAAAGTCATTTGGGGTGGTTCACGCATGGTCCATCATGAACAAATATTATGTGTAATCTTTCAACTCACACAACCAGTAAAATCTTTGACCTAGGATATGTAGGGGTTATGTAACAACCCAAAATTTTGGTCATTGAATTTTAAATATTTAATTAATTTTAAATCTTTAAAATTAGATTTTGAGATTTTAATAATTTTAATTCAAATATAATGATCGCTTAAATATTTGAATTGTAAATTAAATATTAATTAAATGGATTTAATAATTATATTTAACTGATTTTAATTAATAAATAATATTGGTGAATTTAATTTGTAAATTTAATTGCAAAAATAAGTAGATCGGATAAATATCGATAATCGGATCGAAAATATAAAACGATATTTAAATGTGTGAAATTAGCATTCCGGGTCATTTTCTTGAATTTTGACGAAATTAATGCCATTGGATTCGAAATAATAAATTATTGTACACCGACGAGTTTCATGATGATCCGACATACTGTGTGGTCGTGCAAGCTTGAAATGCGTAACGATTAATTTTAGAGAATTAGATAATATAATTTGATTTTAAAAATTAACTTCTGTATATGATGAAATTAGGTCCCGAAAATAGTTCTATTGAGTTCAAAATAGGGATATTTGGCTAGGAACGCCAGTGAGCACGCCTCGATTGGAGTTCGCGGTTGTTGGAGCATGAATAATGTCGGAGAGATTTGCTTATATATAGGACCCCCAAACTTCTTCATTTACCTTAGCTGTCATTTCCTTATATGCCATAACCCTAGATCTTATGGCCATTATTCTTCAAGGCCGCTGGAGGCATTTTTAGGCGAAGTGACCAACAAAAAATACGTAGGCGAGGGGATGAGGAGTTCATTAGCACTGGCCGATCATTGTTTGGTGGAGCGTGGCGTTTGTGATCTGGTTGCAACAATGAGGCAGTTTTCGGCCTTATTCTCGGTGGAGGCAGTGACTTGAGGGGCAGCTCTATTGGCGTTGGAGGCATTTGAGGAGGGGCTTCCCTCTCGGGAAGTGCGGCGGCATCCGATCATCTACGACAGTGGTGCAAGGTGAAGGATTGCGTCGTCGAGTATCGTATAGGCACGATAGTGTTTACGAATAAGAGAGGATTAGGTTAAGCAAGGTTAATTAAGTTAATGATGCAATTAAGAAAATTAATTATATTATTTAATTTCGTAATCTTATAATTTGAATAACTTGTTCATACGAGGTCCAAATCGAACGGGGTCAGTTGCGTTGTACTCATGAAAGCAGTTTCTACGTTTTGGAATTGGACTGGTGGAGTTAGGAGTTTGTTGAATTTTTTGCTAAAATCGAACGCCCGTTCGATTTTAGTTCAAACCGAAACGCTTCGATAATAATCAGAATTGTGGTGAGTTAAATTTACATTTTGGTTAATAAGTATAATATATAGTAGATAAAAATTATTTATTATCTGCTTGGATGTTAGTTTATATTGTTGTTTGATTGATTGTTTGAATTCGATTCCCGTTTTGGAAATTTGTACACTATATATATTGTTGTTTGTTCCTGCCTAGTAGCAGATGGCATACATAATCATTTTGTTTCAGGGGACAATAAAGGAGAAGTCAGACTGTTATCATAGGGAACAGATCGCTACGGAACACTTCGAATAATACACATACATATGTTTGATTTACATGGGACATTTATAGAGAGACTCAAAGGGGTTTCTTGTCTTTATTTATTTACTGTTATTTGCATCTCATTTATATTCTTTTATTGCTTATATTGATGTTTACTTAAAATAATTTCTGACCGTCTATTTGAATTGTTTAAGTGTTGTTATAGCGATTTTTCTCTATATCCTCGCTTATTGAATATTATTTCTCTAAACCTTTGTGTGTTGAGCTTGAGCTTGTATTTTCACAAAAAAGATGTTTAAAATTCATTAATCATTTTGATTAATGATATTTGAATTTAATCAATCATTTTAATTTATGATGTTTAAATTTAAAAAAACCATTTTAATTAACAATATCTAAAATTAATTAAGGGGATTTGAATTTAATTAATTTTTTAATTAATAATGTTTTAAATTTAGTTAATCGTTTCAATTAATGATGATTAAATTTAATTAATCATTTTTAATTAATGATATTTGGATTAAATTACTAATTTTAATTAATGATGTTTGATTGTAATTAATCCATTTAGTTGATAATATTTGGATTTAATTAATGATTTTAATTAATGACGTGTTTTAAAGTTAATCGACTAGTTTAATAAAGAGTTTAAAGTAAAAGAACTGATTTAATAAAAGTGTTTTAAAGTTACTTAATTGATTTAGTAAAAAAAATTTAAAGTTAATTAATTAACTTGACCAAAAGTGTTTAAAGATAATTGATTAATTTATTAAAAAGATTATGAAGTTGTTTATAAATTATCCTTGGGGACAAATTAACATTGTTTTAAATTTATAAAGGTATTAAAATTGATTTATTATCCTTTGGGATAACAAGTGTTGTTTAAATTTATAAATGTTGGTTTATAAATGCGTAAATCTTTTAATAGAAAATGTTAGAAAATAATGCTAAATGTAAATGGTTTTTGGTTTATAGTAAACAATGTTTTAATGACATTTGTTTTAATACGCTTAGTATTATAATTTTCCCTTTTTAAAATAATATTTTAAAGAGTGTTTTTAATATATTTTACAAATATCTGAAAAGTGAAAATCAAGCACAAGGGTAAATAAAATGTTTTAAAAAGTTTGATTCACTTATTGGTGGTAAGTGTATGCGATTTAAATTCCCCTACTCAAACCACTATGTTATTCCCGAAAGTTGATTTATCGATTATCGATTTCGATTCTGCTATCTTCGTTGTATTTCGTCACTCTAAGACAATTTTTTGCTCATTTTGAGCTTTGATATCCTTTATCGAAAATGACTAAAACTAAAGCGCGGGTAAGGGGGTGCATCCTCCTAGTCATTGTTGTGCTTCGTCATTCTAAGACGGTTTGTCGCTCATTTGAGCATTGGTATCCAACACCGGAAAAACTAAAACCAAAGCGTGAGAGGAAGCCAAGCCATGTGGATCACACCCATTAGCATATATTCACATTCATTTAGAGAAGCCGATAACATGCATGCGTTGATGTGAGTATATTCGGATGCCTGTGGATTTAACGGGGTCCAACTTGGAGGTTCCCGAGAGTAACGCATATGCTCTTAAGTATATTTTATCTAGAGGTATACTTTTGTTAAAGAAGGGAGTACCCTCCTAGTTATGTTGAATAAATTCATTTTCCTTGTTTCTATCTCGAACCTTGGAATTGCTATGTTCATCTTTTGTGTTTCATCAATTCAAGATGATTTGTTGCTTATTCGAGTGTTGCTATCCTTTGTCGCAAATGATAAGAACCAAAGCACGAGTGGAAGCCAAGCTATGTGGTATTTTTTTTTTCCATTAGGGTATCTTTACATCTACTCTAGTTTGGATTCGGTGGTATGCATTTGGAGATGTGAAATACTCGATTTCTCGGTAACCATTGGCAAGGTCTGGTAGGGTATTGTCTGAAAGCCATCGTAGCTCTCAAGTGTATTTCTAGAGGTATACTTGTGGTAAGGGAGAGCACCCTCCTAGTCATTTATTGAAAAATTTCCCTTTTCTTATTTAATTCAAATATTTGAATTGTGTTTCGTAATTTGCATCGAGAACTGTCAGAAGCTTTTCTCGATATCTAATTTTATTTGTCCATTCTATAAGTTTGGATTTTGTTGTTACCTATGTACATCCTCTCTTGTTTGGATTGTTGCTTTCTGATTGTTTCCCATTTCTTTATATATGGATGTTGTTCTTATGAGGGAAAAACCCATTCCATGTTTGTCGGTGTGGTCCCACAGAATTATTAGCCTTATTACTTGAGTTTTCTCATGTTGGTTTTACAGACTGATCCCAGTGTTATTTTATTATAATGCTTGGGTCAAACCAAGTATTTTTCTAAGTTGTCGTTGGTGGTACATGGAGCTCATAGAGTAGAGCTGGATGTTCACCTATTGTAGTATTTTATTTTCCGGTGTATTATATATATACACCTATCAGCATATTATAAGATTAGAAATTTATAACTGTCCAGTTGATGGGATTTGTTTTAACTCTGATGTACTTTGTATTTTGGAGTGATAGTTTTTATTGTCTTTGTTATATTATATGTTGTCGATTCTGCTGTGAGATTATATTTTCCTTGTTCTTTGTTCTCTATTTTTTATTTTACCCTAACCATTTGCCTTTCAGGCGATAGGATGTTTGTCATTTGAATATCGTGGATGTATTCGATTTCGACTTTCGATGGTCGAAAAGGCGAGTCATTATAGGTTATTTGATCTACTCTTACCTTGTATGATTTGGTAGATTTTATTTTAGATGAAATTAAATTTAACTTATGTACTTACTCTTAAGTACATGTCCTTGCAGAAAGAAGTAAACTTAACTTCACTCATCATCAAACATACTTTGTCCAACAGAGTCCGACTACTCCTTATCGATACATATTATGTATCACAGGGAAGGATGACCTTTGATATTGAATCTTACTTATTTTAGGTACATCTGGAACTCCTTTCCAATACACTTGTTTATTCAATCAAATTGAATTGATTTATTTTCTTTTGCATGTCATGTTATTTATATCCATTTTATGTTTTATGAACTTATCATAGACATTCTACGTGTGTATTAAAACACACGTTTATGTCTATGATAATTCATTGATCAATTTAATGAAGTGTGTGAAATTATTTTGGTATCATTAGACCTACGATTGCATATATCTATATTTATCAATCCTAAGAGTGCATTAACTCTTTTGTCACTCCCACTAGATGGGTGCTTTGCTATTAACCTTCTGAGATACAATTCATTAGTACCATATGACTCATAATTAAAGAAGTATTTCTCAAATCTATGGCTTAGTCCATTATTCCAAAATAGTTGTAAAATTTTAGATGATTTTTTATTTTCTAATGCATCATTTTGTTATGATACCAAATACCATTATTATAGTTTTATCTTATAAAAAATATTCATATTGAAATAAAACTATGTCTATTTTCAGTCAATACTAGTAATAAATATTATTTCATAAATAATATTTAGTGTATTTAAGAAAAAAAATTATAACTGATGTATTGATTGAGAAATGTTATATGGTATGCTCCTACTATTTCCACCATCATTATAATAGTGTACAAAAAATGAAGCTCATTCAACGATTCATTATGGCCTATTTATTTCATTATTGTAACTAGTTTACAGTCGAGAGTTTTAGATCAAATATCATAAACTCAAAGAAATAAATGTCATAGAAAACAATTTTCTATATGAAAATATAGTTGGAATAGAAATCACAATAATTTTGTATATGAAAATACATTTTGAATAGAAATCACATTTCTTATTCCATATTATGTATTTTTTATTATTTTATACAATTCTCGTTTCTAATGTCTTTTCATGAAGGAGAAGTGATCATTCACTCTTTTCATACCAACTGTGCTTTAGGTTACATCCATTCTCGTACATTCACTTTCAATTCCAAATAGTTGAACCATTTAAAAGGAAACCCTTACTACAAGACTGTAATAAACTCTTTACAAAGTGCATTGTTCATCCTCAACATTTAAGGATATCAAACAAGTTACACTTTACATAAACTGATCAAACTGACATTTCAATTATCAAATTCCTAGATCCATCTTCCAGCTATTGATTTAGTGCTACATCTAACGCAACATGATCCTTACAGTAATCAATCATATTGAATACTCAATCTCACATTATGGTTTATTTGCTTACTTCGGGTGAACTAATTTTATCGAAGTTTCATACATTACAAATTGTGACTATTCACCATACAAGATTTATATGCGATTGATTATGGATCAAATATCCATATTCTTGTATTGCTCAGGAGTTCAAAACCCATAAAAGACAATACATGGTTTTTGATAAATAAACTCTTAAGTGACTAAGGTGCGGATGTATTTAATAGTTGGACCTTGAAGTGACAACATGCTAAAAGATTTATTGGTAAGTATATACTTATATTTCTTTTTTCAATCTCAATTTAGTTCATTTGTATATTTTAGTCGATAAACATTTTATCAATATATTTTAGTTGTAGAGATTTTGTCGATGTCAATTATTTTGTTTTACATAGCATATGTTCTTATAATATTAGAAAGGTTAAACGTTACCATTTCATTTTTTGATATGGCTCCCACTAGATTTTTTATGTTTCTCAAAACCCCTAAGAAAAATATATAAATTTTTTGATTCCTAGTGCATGTTAGGACTCGCTAGCCTCGGAATTTTGACCTTGAGTTTGTTCAACAAATCATAGGTCTACAAGCGATGGATAATACTTTATCGGTTGTATCATATACAACTCCCAACCCATGGTCTTTGTCCTAATCTCAATCTCGACCTTGAGTTTGCTCAACAAATCAAAGATATTATTCACTCATACCCACCATTTCACGACGGCCTAAATAAAATGCACATACCTTGAGTTTTCTAGGTAAATACATGCATGTATCTTTCCTCATTTAGTCAATAAGTTGATGGTACTACACATAACATCCTAAGATTGAGTTTGCTCAACAACTAAAGAGGATTCATGTAATCTATTAGTATATAAATGAAAGAGGAACACTTATAAAAAAGATTCATAATCTTTAACACGTAGACATACAAACACACAGACACACACACATGCATTAAGTGATATCGATTTAATGAAAAATGTATTCCTTATGAAATACCCAAGTGATTCACGTGCTGGATACATTTAAAATCATGGTATACGTACAATACGCATGTATTTGTTCTGTAACGACCCGAAATTTCAAACACATCATATTTAAATATCTGAATTATTTAAATATTTGATTCTTCGATTAAATGTTTTTAAAATGATTTAATAAGCTTTTTAACTCCCTTTTAAATCATAAGTAATGATCGTAAACTTATTTTCTTAGGAATTAAACAACTTTTTAACGTCATAAGTTGTTCAGATTTTTTTCACATACACTTATTTGCTTAGGAATTAAAGAAAATAAAATAAAAATATTTTTCAATTTATGGAAATAAACTTTATGGATGATGTCATGCATGAGGTAAGGGAAGATAATTAGGAAATGAGCTTAAATGGAAAGTCTTAAAAGTTAAGTAAATGATAAAGGAGAAGTAATGTTTTGTAATTAGTGTTAGGATACTTTGATGGGTTTTTTGTCATTCATCATTTCATTCCTAAGCCTATAAATAGAGGGAAGGGTTCACTTAATAAATCACAAAACTTGAGATGAAGTAGGAGGGTTGAAAATGGTGGAAGTGCTTAAGCCCTAATCCACTTATTACTCTCTAATTTTTTCCAAAGTTAAACAAATCTTCTCAAATCTCTTCTAAACTTTGGCTTTAGCCCTGAGATATAATGGGAGGCATAATTAACAAATAAGAAGTGGGAGAAGTTGAGAGGGGGATCCATGGACGGCCATGAGCATGGAAGGAGGAGGAGGTGTGGCTTTGGTTTGGAAGTGCTAAAGGTTGGACCTTTACGCTTGTGTTGATGAAATAAGGTGGTTCTTTGGTTCTTGTGGTTTTGTGCTTGGGTTTGAAATGGATCTAAGTGAGTTATCTCACTATCTTATAAGAATATATGATGTATATATATATTGTGTTTGAATTAAAAAGTCAAAGTGACAGTAGCTAAGTAAAGTTATAAACTTTGGACCCCTCTTGCTTTTGAAAGCAAATGATAACTTTATATTGTATAACATCACTTATATTACCCTCTTAAACATGTGGCGTGGCCTTGGCTTGATGTTTAAATGGTTCTTTAACTTATGTGTTAAACTAAAGTAAGGTTAAAACTATTTGAAGCGAGAATTGTCGTTATAAGTGCACTTCCAATTCAGTTGTTTTCGAGAATTTTTATAAATAAATGAAAAGGTATTCCCAGGGGTTTCTTTCCATAGTTTTTATCCTAAGGGTATCACTTACTATGAAAATTTCAAGTCTTAAATTATTTGTTTAAGTGGTTAAAACTAGTCGCATAGATTGTGCTTTTCAATGTTGTTTTAATAAGGACTTTTAACAACATTTACCAATGCTGTAGTAAGTCGCTTATTGTTTTAAGTGTTTAAAATGCGGCATTTTGACTAATTTTTCATAATTTAAATGGTTTCTAAATATTATTCACCTTTTAATCTTTGTTTTAATGTTGGAATTTGCTCTAGCTTTTCTTCTTTTGCTTGTCTTCTTTCCTCTTGAATTTTCTTTCTTCTTAACAGTAGCCGGCCTAATTATAGTTTTGTTTTGTTTAAGAATGAAATTAATATGGATATGGGAGATGGAAGAGTATAGCATTATATTTACTCTTCCTCTTTTACACTTCCAAACTTAAGTTTATTAAATCTAATTTTATTAAACTTATTCTCTTTGTTATATTTATTAAGGCCAACCTTAAGTAACTAATTTAACAAATTCCGTATTAACAACTTTCCATTTAGTTATCCCATAATAATTAAATATTTAAATTATATGCATTAAAATTAGAGGTGTTACACGACTTGATGTTTCTTTGCAAATATTGATATATCAAAAGGTGGTGAGATGTAGAAGGAGAATTAGGCGAGAAGTAAACGGGTAAAAAGAAGAAATAGTAAAAGTATAGGAAATAGTACATGAAATGAAAGTAGAAGAAGCAAATTTTGATTATTTGATTCCATTTAAACATCTTTTAGTATAAATTTCCTTTTCTAATACATCTAACATTTCTTATGGGCCTCAATACAACCCAAAGCCCAAGTGACGCAGCACGGAAGTAGATCTGAACCAGCGGTCAAATCTATCCAGGATCCAATGACGAATTACGGAAAAATGAATCGATGAAACAAGATAAATTGATGAATTGATGATACCCAAGTGCCCAAATCCGTTGATCTCTCGAGATACCGGATTCTAGCTATCTTCAACACGTTGATCGCGCACGATTCCACGTTAGAAGATCTACGATTCTTCGACGTTGATCTCGCGCATGAGATTCCGTGAATCGGCCTCAAATTCGTTGATTCGAGCGCACTCGAATATCCGAAGATGGAGAAAGGAGATCACACTCAACTTCCAATTTAATGGAGGCACAAAGCTCTCAACAAATTTTATTCAAAATTCCACCCCTTTACAAATGACAACACACCCCTATTTATAGGAAATTACAACACACACATGCGACTCACGACTTAACTCATACGAGTTACAACATCATACGACATAACAACAATGCGACATACGAGTTACAACATCACACGACTTAACAACAATGTGACATAAGAAGAATGCGACATAAGAACAATGCGACATAAGAAGAATGCGACATAAGAAGAATGTACAGCTTCAGGAACGACTTAAGCGACTTAACGACTTAAGGATTTGCGACCTAGGAATTCTGGAGCGACCTAGGGCTTCGCGATTTACAGCTTGATGGAGCGGCATAAGAACATCGCGACTTAAGGAGCAGACCTTCGTGACCTAAGGAGATGCGGAAATTCTGGAGCGACCTACGATGCTTTACGACATAAGATATGTTTCGTTGATTCCTTTCTTGGCATGACTTGATGCGCTGCATCATCCTCCCCTGGTTGAAAAGAATTCGTCCCGAATTCACACTTTCTCCTTCTTCGACATACTTATTCTCATGATATGGAATCAAGTGTTTGACGTTGAAAACGTCAGCAGTATGGATATGATCTGGCAATCTTAACCGATAAGCATTCTCATTAATCTTCTTTACGATTTCCAAAGGGCCAATCTTTCTAGCAGCCAGTTTGTTGTAAGTACCAATAGGAAATCGATCCTTAGTCAATACTGCATATACAAAATCTCCTTCTTTGAACTCAACATTTCGTCGCTTAATATCCACGGATTGCTTATATTTTTCATTCGCCTTAAGCAATCGTTCCTGCACGACCTTGTGGCACTCTTGCAATTCATTCACAAAATCACTAGCTCGTTTGATCACTCCTTTCTACTGTGGTACTGTAGATAAATCTAATGGTCCCTTAGGCATTGTTGAGTAAACGATCTGGAATGGACTAAACCCAATGCTACGATTAACTGCATGGTTGTGTGCAAACTCAGCTTGACACAGCTTGGAATCCCAACTCTTCAAATTGTCATTCACGAGGCATCTCAATAGATTACCTAGGGATCTATTCACAACTTCTGTCTGTCCATCCGTTTGTGGATGATAAGCACTACTGAATTTCAGCTTTGTCCCGACCATTCTCCATAGACTCATCCAAAAATGACTCAGAAAACGAGTGTCTCTATCAGATACAATAGATTCATGCAACCCATGAAGACGATAGATCTCTCTGAAATATAACTGTGCGACATTAACTGCATCTACCGTTTTCTTGCATGCGATAAAATGTACCATTTTTGAAAAACGATCAACCACCACGTAGATAGAATCATTGCCACGTTGCGTTCTCGGCAATCCCAATACAAAGTCCATACTAACATCCACCCACGGTTTAGTAGATATAGGCAACGGCATATATAAACCTGCATTTGTTGCGGTCCCCTTTGAAATTTGACAAATATGGCACCTCTGAACGAACTTTTCAACCTCCTTCCTCATTGACGGCCAAAAATAAGACTTTGAGATCAACTGCAAAGTATGGTCATGGCCCACGTGTCCTTCTTCATGTAATTCTTTGATGATTTTTATTCGCAGACTGCAATCTGGAATACAAAACTGATTTCCTTTGAATAGAAAATCATCAACCAGCATATATCCATCCATGTTTCCCTGCTTGACTTTGTCTAGGATCTTGGAAAAATATGAATCTGAAGTAAACAAATCTGGAAGTAAGTCAAAATCCATCACCTCTACTCGCATGGTTGTTAGTAAATTATTCCTCCGACTTAATGCATCGGCGACGCGATTAGTTACTCCAGACTAGTGCTTTACGACGAATGTAAATTGCTGCAAATAAGCTATCCACGATGCATGCCTAGCTGCAATTTTATTCTGCCCTTGTAAATGTTTCAATGCTTTATGATCCGTATACAAAACAAATTCTTTGTGGAACAAGTAATGTCTCCAATGCTTCACGACCTGCACAATAGCATAAAACTCCACATCATAAGTACTGTATCTCATCTTTGCTCCAAAAAGTTTTTTTTACTGAAATAGGCAATTGGATGACCCTTCTGACTCAACACTCCTCCAATTCCAACTTTGGACGCATCTGTATGTAACTCAAATAGTAACTGAAAATCTGGCAACACTAGAATCGGTGTTGATGCTAAAAGTTCCTTGATCTGTTCAAAAGCAGATCCTGCCTCTTTCGTCCATGAAAACTGCTTTCCTTTCATACAATCAGTAACAGGAGCCATCACACTACTAAAGTGCGGTATAAATCTTCGATAAAATGAAGCTAACCCATGGAAACTTCAGACTTCTGTGATAGTTTTGGGTTGTGGCCAATTTCTGATTGTGGCTACTTTACTCTGGTCCACTTGTATCCCTTCCTTGGACACGACATAACCCAGAAATAAAACACTCGACGTCATGAACACACATTTCTTCGTCGCTGCATAGAACTGTTCTTGACGAAGAATAGTTAACACCTTTCGCAAGTGTTGAATGTGCTCCTCTGTGCTAGCACTATATATCAAGATATCATCAAAGTAGACTACAACAAACTTCCCGATGTAAGATCTGAAAATTTGATTCATCACCCTCATAAATGTACTTGGTGCATTAGATAGACTAAATGGCATGACTAGCCATTCATATAATCCTTCCTGAGTCTTGAATGATGTCTTCCATTCATCACCTGGTCTTATGCAAATCTGATGGTAACCACTCTTAAGGTCAATCTTAGAAAAGATTACAGACCCACTGAGTTGATCCAATAGATCATCAAGTCTTGGCATAGGAAATCTGTATCTGACAGTTATTTTGTTGAGTGCCCTGCTGTCTGTACACATTCTCCACGAACCATCTTTCTTTGGCACCAACAGAGCTGGTACAGCACAAGGACTGAGACTCTCTCGAACACGCCCTTGCTCAAGCAACTCCTCAACCTGTCTCCTCAACTCTTCATGCTCTTTCAGACTCATACGATAATGCGGCCTATGCGGTAAAACAACACCTGGCACTAGATCAATTTGATGTTGTATGTCCCTTAGTGGCGGTAACTCCTTGGGTAATTCCGCAGGAAAGACATCTTCAAATTCATTTAACACCGGTCTAACCTCCGCAGGAATTTCAAGATCTTCACTTGTTTCATACCCAATCAACATAAACAATTCAGCACTATCTTCCACTTCTTTAACAAATTCTCTCAAAGATAATAGACTAGTTAGTTCCACTTTCTTCTCTGACCTGCTTTCACTTTGTTCACGCTTCTTAGGAACTAAGGTGGTTTGAGTACCTTCGAACATGAAACTGTAGCTGTTGGTGCGACCATTATGTTGTACATCTCTATCATATTGCCATGATCTTCCCAATAGTAGATGACACACATCCATATCGACAACATCACACCATATATCATCTTTGTACTTCTTCCCAATAGAAAATGTAACAAATGCTCGTCTTCCCACTGTCACTTCTCCACCTTTCTTTAGCCATGCCAGTTTATAAGGTCTAGGGTGTTTTTCAGTCTTCAGCCCTAACTTCTTGATGGCTTCTTCAGAAATAATGTTATCGCAGCTTCCCGCATCAATAACAAATCGACAAACCTTTCCCAAGATAGTACATGTAGACTGAAAGATATTGCTTCTCAGCCAACTAGAATCATTCTCATGCTTTGGCGTTAAACAAGACCTCCTCATCATCAAGTTACACCCTTCGTCTCCTGACACAACTTCTTCATCTTCATCAAACTTTGGTGGTTGAGAATAATCAACTTCAGCTTCCACATCCTCATACTCACATTCCTCTGCAACTAATGCTCTCTTCTTTGGCTTTGTACATTCATTACTTTTATGGTCAAACTCCTGACAATTATAGCACTTGATACTGTTAGTGACCTTCGCTTTAGCGGCTTCATTGACAATTGGTTTATTGACTGCCTTGGAAACATTAACACTGCTACTAGCACCCTTATTCTGGTTGTTGGAACTCGTAAACACACCACTTCCTCGTCTCCCTTGTTTCTCCCAAGCTAGAGCTTTCTGATGTCCTTCAGCAATAGACATTGGATTAAACATATTAACCATGTCTTGAATTTGCATTCGTAACCCTCCAACATATCTAGCCGTTAGCTGTTCCTCGGTTTCCATAATATCATTCCTTGCAATCAATTGATAGAATTCATCTGCATAGTCATTCACTGTCTTCGTCCCTTGTCTCAAATTCTGCAAACGTTGATACATGAGAGATTGATAATTTTACGGCAAGAAAGTCACTTTCATCATCTTTCTCATCTTCTCCCAAGTGACAACTTTTGATTTTCCCATTCTCTCCCGAGTTAGTTTAGTTTGTTGCCACCAAGCCATAGCTCTTCCCCTTAGTCTTGTAGCAACTAATTGGACTCTGCGATTCTCAGGCACATCCTTGAATTCCAAAATTTCTTCAACATTCGACAACCAATCGAGAAATTCTTCTGCTTGCATACCACCTTTGAATTCTGGAATTTCCATCCTCATACCTGACTCCCATTTACGATCATTTTCTGAATCCCGATATTGATTTCGCACTTGGCCTTGATTTCGATAATGAATACTACCTCTATCACCATCTTCTTCAAAATCAGATGTATTTCGATATCGATCCTGACCATCTACATCCCTACGACCACGCATGTTCCTTCTACCCTGTCTTTCAGCATCACGATATGGTTCATTTTCAAAACCACGTTGAGTTCTTCCCTCTTCATTTCGGTACCCATGGCGGTCTTGCATCATTGAAACTGATGATTCTCTCCTATCTCGATAAGACTGGGGTGACATCCTTCTTTCTTCCGAAACCGATGGCGAAACCCTGTTTCCACCCTGGTTCGAAACTGGTGACGTTCTCCTTTGATTTTGATTCATGTCGATCATCAATTTCTCCAATTTTTCAATGCCTTCATTGAACTTTTCATTGATACGCTGCTCCATCTGCTCAGCTTCTTGTCTTCTATACAAATCTTCAATATTTTGATGGCGATTAGCATGTCTCGGAGGCATGATCATTAAAACAATCTCGTTTTGCCTCTGATTTAGCTCTAATACTAAAATGATGCAGCACGGAAGTATATCTGAACCAGCGGTCAAATCTATCCAGGATCCAATGACGAATTGCGGAAAAATGAATCAATGAAACAAGATAAATGGATGAATTGATGATACCCAAGTGCCCAAATCCGTTGATCTCTCGAGATACCGGATTCTAGCTATCTTCAACACGTTGATCGCGCACGATTCCGCATTAGAAGATCTACGATTATTCGACGTTGATCTCACGCATGAGATTCCGTGAATCGGCCTCAAATTCGTTGATTCGAGCGCACTCGAATATCCGAAGATGGAGAAAGGAGATCACACTCAACTTCCAATTTAATGGAGGCACAAAGCTCTCAACAAATTTTATTCAAAATTCCACCCCTTTACAAATGACAACACACCCCTATTTATAGGAAATTACAACACACACATGCGACTCACGACTTAACTCATACGAGTTACAACATCATACGACATAACAACAATGCGACATACGAGTTACAACATCATACGACTTAACAACAATGCGACATAAGAAGAATGCGACATAAGAACAATGCGACATAAGAAGAATGCGACATAAGAAGAATGCACAGCTTCAGGAACGACTTAAGCGACTTAACGACTTAAGGATTTGAAACCTAGGAATTCTGGAGCGACCTAGGTGGAAGCGACCTAGGGCTTCGTGATTTACAGCTTGATGGAGCGGCATAAGAACATCGCGACTTAAGGAGCAGGCCTTCGCGACCTAAGGAGATGCAGAAATTCTGGAGCGACCTACGATGCTTTGCGACATAAGATATGTTTCGTTGATTCCTTTCTTGGCATGGCTTGATGCGCTGCATCACCAAGTCTAGTGACCAAAATACAAAATACTCTTATATTTTGGTACATTCTATGGAGAAACAATGGTTGGAAATTTAGGCTGGGTGAAACAAGCGAGTGAAATGGTGGCGCTTTGATATTTGTATTCAAGTTGTTATATGTTATGAATTAAACATGAATTTGTATTGGGAATTGATTAAAGAAAGGGGAAAATTGATTTAACTGCTTTGGAAATATTTCTGTAATTTTTTTGAAGTATACATCTTATTTTTTAGGGTGAAGATTTTGGAATTCATTATATAAAGGATTTATAAAAGGAAAGAGTTAAAGAAATTTGATGTGATAAATTTAAATTGGTTGATTTGAAAATAAAGAGAAGTGGAAATATTTTTAAATCTGTGAAATTCAAATTATCTTTGGAAATTGAGGTTTTAATATCAATTTATATATAGAAATAAAGTTTATGTTTAAAGCTATATTTATATAAATTATTATTAAGGTATTAAGTTGTTTGTTTAAAATAAGGAGAAGTGAAATAAATTTATAAGTAAATTTAGAAATAGATATTATTTTTTAATGATTATAAAAAAAAATTAAATGAACTTTCTATTACAAAGAGGATTTAAAATTTATTTCCAAATCCATGAAATTATTATTTTATGGCATTTGAATAAATGCAAAGTTTTGTAAAAAATATATTTTTTGGAAAACTAAGGAGTTTTCAATATTCTTTATTTATTGTATGATAAATATTATTAATATGAATCATTTAAAAAAAGAAATATGAAGTTTTGAATATTTTTTATATGTAATAAGGAATTCCTTTTGGGAAAAATCCTTTTTAATATTATTTCAAAATAAGTAAAAAAAATTAGTTTAAAAATTATTTGTCAAAATTGGTTTAAAAGAGTTTGAAAGTAAATAAAGAATTTAAATATTGAATTTGAAATTTAATATCAGAGAACCTAAAATAGTTGTAGCTGGAATCCATTTTAGGAAAATAATATAATTTGAATTTAGGGTTTTAAAGGAATTTTTGGATTCTAAACCTGCTTTATAAATGTTTTAAAGTATTAAAGATTCGTTTCATACTGTATCATTTTCATCAAATGTTAAATTTTATCTTTCGAAAACATTTGGCTACCCAAAACATCATTATTCCTGAAATGATATTATACCCTATTTTCATCAAATAAATGTCATGTACGTGCACATCATAACATCAAGCAATAGTGCATTCAAAGCACTTCAATACAAATATGATAAATCACATACTTAAATTAATATCAACGGAATATAATAAACTTGCATAACACATATCATAATCTTATGATCAAATATCGCCAAAATCAAGTATATATTGGTAATAATCCAAATACCATAGGCTATCAAGCCATTAATATAAAATATAATTGGATTTAAGGCAATCTAGAATTAAGAATAAAGCATAGCTTATTACTATTTAATAAAAAAATTATTCACTATAAAACAAAAATATTATACTCATTTTCTATTTGCTTTGTTGAAAACTTTGAATACCTAGCCTTTTATGATGAAGATGAAATTAACTATGTTGTTTTGCTTCAGCTTCCTGAATGGAGAAAATAAGGTATACACAAGGGTATAGACTTAGGGTTAAGAAGCTTAGAGATTAACTAGGAGGATGAGTTAAAATAGCATGATGATTTCTTCGGTTAGGATAAGTTTTAAAATATGATGAAGTTCAAAAAAAATTACAAGGATAACCAATCAGATGGTAGAAAATTCAATTTTTCTTCTTATAAGTTAAAATATAATTATTATATGGATAAGGATAAAAATGTGGTCCAATAAGAGACTAGAAAATTTCAAATTTTATTCTTCAATAAGTCGATACCATAACTGCCATATATCTCGAACCGACTTTTAACTAAAGACGTTTTATCCAAATATTATTGTATTCTTATAATGATTTTTCTTTCTGAAAAATATTACTTTTCAATTTTCAACAATTATAAAATAATTATTTTTAGTTCCAAAATATGTTTTATTATTAATCAAATAGCGGATTAGATTTCCCTCCTTAAAGAAATTATGTCCTTGCAATTTATCAAAGAGTACTATAGCTTATTTTCTATAGCATTCAACTATTTATATACATCCAAATACACAATAATCAATCAAAACCAATCATCCAAGGCTCGGTTAAGATCAAACAAATACATACCTAATAAGTCAAACACTAATCAGGGTATTTCAAGAAATAAAATCAATCTTCTAACCTTTTGATGCTCCAAATACAATCAAAATTCCATTTTGTGTGGTTAGGATGCTCACCCAATACAGAGTAATCAAGTTTGATTAAAACTCAAATCAATCCATTCTGTGAATAATATCTTTTACTCAGAATATTATTATGTCGACTTTGTTGGAATTGGGCCACCCGGCATGAAAGTTATGGGTGAATTTCAAAAAAAATTCCCTTATTGAATTTTTATTCGGTCTATGAAGTCTAATTTACTTAGAATATTTCTAAACTTTATTTAAATAAAATCTTTTATTTTATTTATATTTATAAAATGATATTATATTATCTAACTTTATGTTATACTAAATATATATGTGTACCATATATATAAATTACTATATAAACATTTTATATTACTTAAAATAAAAAAAATGTTGTATTGTCAAAAATAATACTTATATAAATACATAAATAAAACATTTATATATATACATATATAAACGAATATGTTAAATACTTATATATAAATATATACAGTAAAAAAAATATTAATATAAATAAAATTATAAAACAATTCTTTATTTAAATATATTTATTGAATTGGACTTGGGCATAGAACGGGGTTTTTTTAATTTTATATATATATATATATATATATATATATATGCATGTATATGTGTATGTGTGTGTATAAAACAATATAAAATTATTTAAAATAAAAAATATTATTTTTTGAAACTAAATTTAAATTTAAAATTTCCAGCAAATTTTATAAGAAATTTTATAATTTGAAATTTTAATATATGATTTTATAATTTAAAACGATTTTAAAATTCAATTTTAAATTATTGGTTTTTAATTTAAATATTTAAAAATAAAAAAATGTTTTTTTGTTACTCTTTATCATGAGCTTAATATGCATGAATAAAATTTTAAAAAATATAAAACATATTTTATAATCGAAATATGAATTTATATGATAAACTGATTTAGATATTATATTAAAAAATATATAAATACAAAATATTTTCTTCTATCGAAAATATTATATTTATTAAACATCATATATGAAATTTTATTTTTAGGTTTTACACATGTACAATATAATATTTAAACTATAAACTATACAAATATATGTATATAATATATATTAAATTAATTAAATGATAAAAATGTTTTATTTAATTCTGAGCCGTGCTATATATAGATGACTAATCACAAAAAATAATAATTATCATATATGTGTGTGTGTGTACATACATACAACCAACTAAATTTGTGACAATATATCTACATATTCAAATCGTTGCCTAACTAACGATATTGTATGCAAATAAAAGAACATTATGATTATAAATTAATGTTCGTAATTAAATTAGAAATATACCTTGTAGCCAAAGCCTTTAAGCACACCTTGAACGATGTTATATGCTCCTAGAAACGATTTCTGATCCAAAAAGTACTATTCCTTGAATCATCGACCACTAGCTATCGAATAATAGCTAAATTGATTTGATTTGAACTTGGGAAAGTAGAGAGATAGATTGATTAAAGTCGACCAGCAAAATGAATGAGATGGAGGCCCCAGAAAGTTCTTCATCAAATGGAGAAAGAGATGCTTAAATAAATGATGGAAATGAGAGAATCTAGGATCTCATTTTTTACTCTATCTCCTTTAATCTTGGCCATCCATTTTCAAGCCCTCTAACCCACATCCTAGCCACCCCTAGCCTTTTTTTTCAACCAACGCTATCAGTCCCATGATGAGCCTTAAACCCACTTGGTCCCGAATGAATATTTTGCATTTTAAATCTAATTTAAAACGCTTATCGATATCGTATATCGATTAATGTGTTTATAACTTTTATAAATAAAATTAATATTCATTTATCAAATCAAAATCAAATTAAAGAATAGTATTTCATAAATAGTATTTAATTTAATTTATAATAATTATAAGTTAATTAAATCATTTGGTCAAAGGAGAATTCATTGTTTTCGGTAATGTGACTCGTCAGGTGTATATTTGGTCAGCGATTAATATCGAACTATTCGAATATTAATGTAATGAACGGGAAATTTGACCCCCGAAATTAACACTAATACGCCCACTGTATTGTGTGGCAAGCATTCAAATGCTTGAAAAACCGATTGTTAAGGGTGAAAAGAAAAGAAAGACAGAGCAGAATCTCACATGAATGGAATAACATATATTATTGCAATAATCTTTACAGCGGAAAAACTTTTAAATACATATATCTGAGTCTATCCTAATCTCAGCCTGGACAATTATAAATACCTATCCATACAAATGCTGAAAAGCAACAAACACAGTGCAAAAGTAAACTATTTCCATATGTTGATGAAGATCTCCAGCCCTTCTCTGGAAACCCCAAACGTCTTCAGCTAATCCTGAAACTACTCGGATCTAACCCAAGTATAAAAAATACATGGATTAGTTTGGAAAAACAGCGTGAGAAACACAAATCATATATATATATATATATATATGACAGTGTCATAGCTCGACTTTGATGTCAAACAAAACCTTTGAAAAGAAGAGTATCTCATAAGACCACGCCGCACATAAACACGAACGGGTTTTTACTTATGATAACCAAAGCATTTTTATCAAATCATTTGATATTACTACTAATGACAATGCTTTGAAAACAATTTTCAAATAAAATATTAAAATACCCAAAATTGTTACATTTGCTAAATTTGACAGCATATTTAAGTATACAATCAAGTCTGTAAAGGTACGTATTGGAGAACGGATTTCCAACAATGACAAGGTAAGTGACTACCTTCCGTACAATACATCTCTATATGAATGTACTAAGGCACAGCCCTGCTGCCCTCTACCAACATAGAACCAACCAACCTCTACCATAGATAGTACTGAATATGTCACCACCCCGATCATTCTCGACTTATCCATGGCCACAACATACATAACAAACACAACATATAGAGGGAAATCTAGAAAGGTGATATTTATCTCCTAATGGGTGTGACCCACATAGCTCTACCGCACCTACCTTATTTTTTTCCATTACATATGTGTGAGGCTTGAGATAATTTTTTACTTTTCTCAGAATAGTAATCCCACTTTGAATGCCACATTGCCATTTCCGACGACACTAATTGGTTTTCACAAAAGTACAACCGCCGAGTTCAAACGCCTCAGGGAAGGGTGCTAAGTATAAGAGGGGTTACCTCTTACAACACCAAACAGATGTACGTTTGTAAAAACCAATGTACATGGTCTTAGAAATGCAATGACAGTCATTCGTATATACAAGTTGTCCAGGAACATGACAAATTGAATGTACTCCTGCTACATCCAGTTTGGGAATCACCCCTAGGCATAGTAGCGAGCAGTCCTTGCATTGAAGATTTCAAAATGAAGGAACTATTACCACTATATGTATATAATATGGGAATCAGGAGATTAGTAGCAAGCAGCCTTGCATTATGAAGATCTTCATATTCAAAATCATTGTCTTCAACGTCTCTTCACTTTCAAACGCATATATTGGTTCGAAGTGGTTTTCGGATAGGAATCACCCAAATCCAATTTTGGTCTCTCCGAACTAATTATCAATAAAGAGATGTGTATATGTGTATACAAAAATGTTAAGCCTTTTTCGTTAAATCCTCTTTCCTTCTTTTACTCAAAATATTATTTAACTTTGAAGATATCTTTTATCCAATAAAATAGATGTATGTATATATATCTTTAAACCATTTCTGTTTCGGGAAAAACTCTTTTAACTTTGGAAATACCAAATCATTTTCTTTTAATTACTTAGGGAAAATATTTTCATATTCTATTATAAGCATAATTAATAAAGATTTCATTTCTTCGAAATATGTTTTAAATGGGTCAAAAACAATATTATCTAAGACATCGTTTACTGTAAACCCAATCACTTAGTATTGTGTAAAAAGGATTCATAGACTTTAGATTAATTATAATCAATACAAATTTCCATATTCAACCTGTATTATTCGTCGAATAACGGTGAAATCACCTTTTTAAATTCACACGGATAGTACAAGTTGTCCATTCGGAATTTAATATAGAGTTTAGCTAGAACGTTTTCTTACCATCAAAATCATATTATAACCTGGTTTAACCTTTTTGAAAAACTTCAAATCTTATTTCTTTTATCTCAAGAAAATGCAATCTGAATAAATCGAATTAACTATCCCTCCGTCCGGCCAGTTCGGATAGCTAGGGGGAGTAGGCAATTGATTTACCAAACTCCATTATAGAGACTATCTCTCTATCACCCATAAGGCGGTCAAGTTATTTGATCGACTCTAAACTTTTAAAACTATTTTATTTATCACTTTAAAAGCATTTCAAAAAGATTCGGGAAGAAAACCCAAGTTCAAATCATTTATTCAACGGTTACCAAATTCAATTGCTAAATTGTCAGTGAATAGTGATTTTAAAGCTTTATAGATTAAAACACCAATTTCATAAAATATATGCCCATTTATAATTCAAATTACTTTTAAAAGAATTTAACATATTTATGGAATTTATTTCACATTTTTAAAGATTTAAAAACATCCATTTTAAAGAGTTGAAAACATTATTTTATGAACTGCCAAAACGTGACGATTTTAAAAACTTGATTTGGACATATTTCAAACTTTAATAAACAAAATCTTGATTTTTCTTTTTCATTTGAAAACTATGATCATAAGGGTCCGGAAAATTCTTATTTCAAAGAATTCCAACTCATAATTTATCCTACACATCAGTTTAACTTTTCAGGTCGCAAAATCGCGAACTACCGAAACGCAAAGACTTATTTTTCACTTTTTAGTCAAATTTTTCAAAACTTGTCTGAAACACATTTAAATCATTTTAATACCATATTAAACTATATTAAACCAATTTTTCACTATTTTACTTTATTAAAATCTCATTTTCACTTTTTCCCATATCTTTAACATTATATTATTATAGTATTCAATTTTCATATTTTTAATTCAAAATTCTTTTGTATTAAACCATATGATATTTTTCCATGTATTTCCACCTTTTAAACTATTAATTTTGAAATCAAACATTTGATTTACTTTTTCTCAAATAAATTAAATACTCCTCTTTACTTTTCCAAAACCATTTCTATTTTCGAAAAATGACATCTTTTTGATTTAAAGTTCAAAAGAGGCTTAATACTCCTTATACACACATTATTTCAGAATATAATAGGGATTATTTCTCATGAATTTACCATGGCTATTTAAAGTGACCGTTTCCAATTTGATGGATATGATTTTCACATTATTATCAAAATAGTTCTACTTAAATCAACTAAGTCAATATATGATTAACATAAGAAACCAATCAATCGATAATCAATCATTTTAGCATCCAAACTATGCTAATCAACCAAGTATACTTGCATAGTACCAATCATAGATAAATTTATGATAAATTTAAATAAGATAGAAGTAGTGTTCTCACTTTCATGCTATTCGACTCTAAGTGTTTTTTAATCAATGAAACAATCACTTTCAAACTCCTTGAAATTATTCCGACGGTACTCCAACAGCACTTCTCTCCAATTTCTCCACTTCGAAGCTTTTTGAACTTGCTCCCCCTTCCTTAGGATGCTTGACCTTGGCTCTTGGGGAGGTGAATACTCGGCCAAGGTGGAAATGGGGGTGTGGTTGTGCACTATAGAGGAGAAAGGGGGTGGTTTGACACTATTTTGGAAATGAAATAATAATGGAAGTGTATGTATATTTTATTTCTTCCTTGCTTATACTTTTACCATTATTTTTCTGGAAAAGAAGAAGCTATAGAGCTTAGGAAGGAGAAGAATAAGATGAAGAAGGAATGAAAGAATTTGTGACGGTATGGATGTGTATTTATGTGATTAGAAGCCTTAACCCTTAAGCTTGCAAATGGACTAAAATACCCCTTCAATCACCATGTCATACATGTCCCCCCTCTTGTCCCCCCATGTGCACTTGTCCCCCTCATGTCATGATGTGTAGGTGATAGAAATTTGATTTGAGGGTTGCTTTTTGAGACTTAAGGGTGAAGTTTGCATTTGTATGCATGTAAGGAGTTTATATATAAATATGTATACTTTATTTTAGATATTTTCTTTAGCTTTGATTTGACTAATAGTTACAGTATATGTGTATGTGTATGTGTATGTATATGTATGTACATGAATGTGTGTATGTGTATGAAATTACGTTGCAACGATTTGAAACAACTTCTGTTCGACGAAAGGTCGAAAATCCGAAAGCTGAATCTCGGTTACATTTCAAATTTTTAATCAAACTATTTATTTATGTAAAAAAAAGTTGAAAATAAATTTCTTGTCATATCTAAATAATTAAAAAAGGATTATTTAAGCTATAAACCATATTAATAATATTATAATCCATTTATAAAAATACGACGTCGAACTACCAGAATGCGACGAAATTTATACATCTTTATAAACCAAGTTTGTATATTTATAAAACCATTATAAATCACTTACTATCATTATATAATAATTAAAATGGATTATTTATCATTTAAAACAGTCAATTTAATATTTAAAATAAATTAAATATTCTTATCAAAGTGATAAAATTACGGGTCGTTGCATTCTTCCCCCCTTAACAGAATTTCGTCCCTGAAATTTAACCACAACCCGAACCCAAAAGAAATTACCCAAAATATTATCTTTAAAATCAATTTCATATGATATACCTAGATCATCCGTAATATCTAATCGTATTCTACTCAAATAGACAACTTTATTTCTGAACTAGTATCGATCCATCGATCCTCTAGTGCGGACTCTGATCAGGCTTCTTGATCAGAAACCTTCGCTTCCCTTATATAGCTCTCTACTATAACAGAAAATGCAAGTATTCAACCAAAAATCCTCATCAATGTTCATCGTCAAGAATTGAGTGATAAATCCTTTTTCGGACTGGTGTAAACACCTCAAAGTTCTGTACTCGAATCTTAGATCAAACTCATGTGACGAAATGATGTACGTATCTCATACGTACTTAGTTATATCAAATTCCTTTTTCAAAATTATTTATGAAAACATTTCATAAAATCCCATCTAAATGTTTTAAACCTTTTCGTATATTTCAAATATTTTTAACCCTCATTTAGAAGATATCTTTAAAGGCTATTCTTCTAATTTAAATACCCTTTTTTAAAAAAGTTTCACAAAAACACAGGTTTTAATAAAACATGCTATACTAAAATCTTCTACCAAGTTTAACTTATCAAAATATAATTTATCAAAAACACTTATTTGTCAAAACACTCATTTTTCAAAATAACTTTTATTTTGAATCAACTTTCTTAAGAATTCAAATACAATTTATTATTTCAAAATATCATTATATATCTTTTATTCAAATATTTTTAGAAAGTTATAGCTTTACTTCATAAAGAAAATTATCAAAGAAGTAAAATTCGTATAATTTTTTTCTTAAGTCATTTTTAAACATGAGATAAGAGAAGCCATAATAAGGATCATGCATGGATATATATCATAATTCAAACTATTATATTTTCCAATCAACCATACTTAAACCATAATTAATTGTTTTACATACCCATGATAACTACGTTAACATATTCCTAATATACTTAGGATATCCAAAATATACTACTCCCTAGCAACTTCCAACCCTACCAAAACATATATCAAATCAATCAGACTCGGGGGTCGACGGACCATCCGAATTTGAGAACATTACCCCTTTAAATTCTTTTTCCTTCTATTCATTATCTGCTTCATTTCCATCATCTTCTTTGTTCTCAAGATTCCATCCTATAGGATGCCAGGGTTGTCCTGGGGGGAACTCAATGTTGAGCAATAGGGTTTCCCTGAAGGATGTACGAAACCTCTTCTTCTTCCTCATTCTCTTTCGTTCCTTCCCAATCAATATCTGAAACGTGTGAATCTCCCTTAGATATGGGAATGTCCATCTCCCAGATAATGTGATCATTATTGTTGTCTTTTGATTCGTTGGGGTTGTCGTCCATCAATGCATCATATGCTGCTGAATCTAGGCTATTCCTTTCTACCATCATATTGGGGTTCTCTTCTGGAACTTCTTCAGGTTCTGATTCTTCTGGATCTGTTGCCCACATCGTCTTAGGATCCCCAACTTACTTCTACATCATCTGTTATCTGGATCACTTCTTTGTCACTGGATAACAATACTCAGTCTGGAGCCTTGGGTTTTACTATCATCATAGCCATGGTATACATGTCCTCATCGTAATGGGTATGTTCATCAAACTCTTCCTTTACCTATGGCATATGTTTTATAGGTGACCCTTTTTCTATTCCCTCGTCGTCATTAGGAAGCATTACTAAGTCATCATTTTCTCCCTAATTTTCTCTTGAGCATTCTCCTTTGGAATAATTCCCCCCGTAATTAGAAGGCTTCTATAAACAACGAAATACATAGAAACATATACTTAGCTTTTTAACTATTCTAACCTGCATCTAATATCATATTTGAATAAGGTTCTTACTAACATAACTTCTTAAACTATCATCTTTATGAAACATCTTATAGTCAAAATTTGAAATTCTAATCACAAGATGTTCCTATACCAATTTATGTTTTTTAACCAACCCATGGTAATAACTAAATGTTACTATCCCATAATTAACTATATCTTTTGAAAAGATGACCCTTTATATTTAAAATATAATCCTACATAAAATTATTTCATTTACCAATTTTTCCAAAACAAAAATCATTTATATATAGCATTAATAAATAGCGCTCATATATAACACTCTCAACTCATTCTAGGGTGTCAATTACCCTATCTCTAATGAGTTACTCATCCTAGGGTATTACTAACTCTATCTTTGATGAGACTTTACCCCTACCAGGCTCAGGTGTTCACTAAACCTAAGTTCCGATACCAAATGCAACGAACGGGAGTTTCAACCCTCGAAAATCAACACTAATACATCCACTGTATTGCATGCCAAGCATTTGAGTGCCCGAAAAACTGATTGTTAAAGTGGAAAAGAAAAGGAAGACATAGAATAGAATCTCACACGAATGGATTAACATATATTATTTCAATAATCTTTATAGTGGAAAAACTTTTAAATACGTATATCAAAGTCTATCCTAAGCTTAGCCAGGACAACTATAAATACATGTCCTTACAAAAACTGAAAAATAACAAACATAGCGGAAAAGTAAACTATGTCCATATGTTGATGAAGATCTCCAGCTCTCCTCTGGAAACTCCAAGCGTCTTCAACTAATCCTAAAACTACTCGGATCTGACTTGAGTATTAAAAATACCTGGATCAATTTGGCAAACCAGCAAGAGAAATACGAATCATAAATATATATGACAGTGTCATAGATCGATTTTGATGCCAAACAAAACCTTTGAAAATAAGAGTATCTCATAAGACCACACCGTACACAAACACAAATGGTTTTTTACCATATGACAACGAAATTTTTTTAATCAAACCATTTGATATTATTTCTGATTACATTGCATTGAAAACACTTTTCAAATAACATATTAAAATAGCCGGAATTGTTACATTTGTTAAATTCGATAGCATATTTAGGTATACAATCAAGTCTGTAAAGGTATGTACTGGAGAAAGGATTTCCAACAATGACAAGGTATGGGACTACCTTCCATATAGTACATCTCTAGAGGAATGTACCGAGTCACGGCTCCGCTACCCTCAACCAACACAGAACTGGCCTACCTCTACCATAGATAGTACCGAATATGTCATCACCTCGGTCGTTCCCGACCTATCTGTGGCCGCAACATACACAACAAACCCGATATATAGAGGATAATCTAGAAAGGTGATGATCATATCCTAATGGGTGTGACCCACATAGCCCTACCACATCTACCATGTTTTTGCCATTTCCGATGTGTGAGGCTTGATGTAACGTTTTACCTTTCTCAAAACAACAAATCCCACTTTGATTGCCATATTGCCATTTTCGACGACACACTAATTGATTTCCATAAAAGTACAACCACGAGTTCATACGCCTCAGGGAAGGGTGTTAAGTATAAGAGGGCTTACCTTCTACACCGCCAAACAGATGTACGCTTGTAAAAACTAATGTACATGGTCTTAGAATGTCAGACATTCATCCATTTAAGTTGTCCAAGAATAGGACAAACCGAAGGTACTCCTACTACTCCTGTTTGGGAATCACCCCTAAGATTAGTAGCGAGCAATCCTTGTATTGAAGATTTCAAAACGAAGGTCTTGTTGTCACCATATGTATATAATATCGGAATCACGAGGTTAGTGGCAAGCAGCCCTACATTATGAAGATCTCCATCTTTAAAATCATTGTCTTCAACATGTCTTCACTTTCGAATGCGTATATTGGTTTGAAGTGGTTTTCGGATATGAACTACCCAAATTTGATCCCGGTTTCTCCGAACCAATTATCGATAAAAAGATTTGTATATCTATACACATAAATTTTAATCCTCTTTCATTAAACCCCCTTTTCTTCTTTTACTCAAAATATTATTTAACTTTGAAGATATTTTTTATCCAATAAATTATCTTTTAAAGATATATATCTTTAAACCATTTCTGTTTCGAGATATACAAAATTATTAAACCTCTTTTCAACTTTGGAAATACCAAATCATTTCCTTTTAATTACTTAGAAAAAATATTTACATATTCTATTATTAGCATAATTACTAATGATTTCATTTTTTTCGAAACATGTTTTAAATGGGTAGAAAACAATGTTATTCAAGACATCGTTTACTGTAAACCCAAATCACTTAGTATTGAGTAAAATGGACTCATAGATTTTAGATTAATTATACTCAATATTAATTTCCATATTCAACATGGTACTATTCGTCGAGTAACGATGAAATCACCTTTTAAATTCACACGAATAGTACAAGTTCCTCCCTCATAATTTAATATAGAGTTTAACTAGAATGTTCTCTTTTACCATCAAAATCCTATTTTAAACCTTGTTTAACCTTTTTTTAAAATTACAAACATCTTTTTTTATCTTAAGAAAATGTGATTCGAGTAAATCAAATTAACCATCCCCACTGTCGGGCCAGTCCGGAAAACTAGGGGGAGCACACAACTGGTTTTTCAAACTCCAGCCTAGAGATTATCTCTCTGTCATCCATATGGTGGTCAAGTTATTTAATCAATTCTAAACTTTTAAAAGTATTTGGTTTATCATTTGAAAAACATTCAAAAAGATTCGGGAAGAAAACCCAAGTTCAAATCATTTATTCAACAGTTACCAAATTCACTTGTTAAATTATCGATGAATGGTGATTTTAAAGCTTTATAGATTAAAACACCAATTTCATTACATATATGCCCATTTTTATAATTCAAATCCTTTTAAAAAGATTTTAACATATTTATGGAATTTATTTCAAATTTTTAAAGATTTCAAAACATCCATTTTAAAGAGTTGAAAACTATTTTTATGAACTGCCAAAACGCAATGATTTTAAACACCTTATTTGGATATATTTCAAACTTTACTAAACGAAATATTGATTTTTCTTTTTCATTTAAAAACTATGATCTTAGGGGTCCAGAAAATTCTTATTTCAAAGAATTCCAACTTATATTTTATCCTCCACATCCGTTTAACTTTTTAGGTCGCAAAATCGCGAACTGCCGAAACGCGACGACTTATTTTTCATCTTTTAGTCAAAATTTTCAAATCTTGTCCGAAACATTTTTAAATCATTTTAATACCATATTAAACTATTAAACCAATTTTTCATTATTTTACTTTATTAAAATCTCATTTTCACTTCATTCCATTTCTTTATATTATATTATTATAATATTCAATTTTTATCTTTTTAATTCAAAATTCTTTTATATTAAACCATATGATATTTTTCCATGTATTTTCCATCTCTTAAACTATTATTTTCAAAATCAAACCATTTGATTTACTTTTCCCAAATAAGTTAAATACTCCTCTTTACATTTCCAAAGCCATTTCTATCTTCCAAAAATGATTTTTTTTTATTTAAAATTCAAAAGAGGCTTGATACTCCTTATACACACATTATTTCAGAATATAATAGCGATTATTTCTCACGAATTTACCATGGCTATTTAAAGGATCATTTTAAATCTGATGGATATGATTTTCACATCATTATCAAATTAATTCTACTTAACTCAACCAAGTCAATATATGATTAACATAAGTAACCAGTCAACCAATAATTAATCATTTAGCATCCAAACTAAGCTAATCGACCAAGTATACTTACATAGCACTAATTATTGATAAATTTAATATAAATTTAAATAAGATAGAAGTAGTGTTCTCACTTTCATGTTATCTGACTCTAACTGTTCATTAATCGACGAAACGATCCCTTTCGAACTCCTTGAAATTATTCTGACGGTACTCCGACAACACTCCCTCCAATTTATCCACTCTAGAGCTTTTTGAACTCGCTCCCCCTTCCTTGGGATTCTCAGCCTTGGCTCTTGGGGAGGTGAATGCTAGGCTAAGGTGGAAGTGGGGGTGTAGCCGTGCACTATAGAGGAGGAAGGGGGTGGTAAATCCTTTTTTTTATACCCGGGAGCTTTGACACTATTTTGGAAGTGCAATGATAATGGAAGTGTATGTATATTTTATTTCTTCCTTGCTCATATTTTTCACATTATTTTTCTAGAGAAGAAGAAGTCATTAGAGCTTAGGAAGGAGAAGAAGAAGATGAAGAAGGAATGACCGAATTTGTGAAGGTATGGATGTGTATTTATCGGGTTAGAAGCCTTAGCCCTTAAGTTGCAAATAGACTGAAATACCCCCTCCATCTCCATGTCATACACGTCCCCCTTCTTGTCCCCCCATGTGCACTTGTCCCCTCATGTCATGATGTGTAGGTGATGGAAAGTTGATTTGAGGATTTCTTTTTGAGACTTAAGGGTGAAGTCTGCATTTATGTCTCTATTATTAATAATGAGAATTCGATGAATAAAATTTCAACCGCGTCTTTTTGAAATTCCGAAAATGTCCTATGTCCACCAACGGAATCTTACCGTCCGTTTACAACCTCCACCACCATCTCCTTTCCAAGCACTCTTAAACATAATTTTACTATAAATTTGCATCCGACACCATCAACGTAACTTTTTGAGATAAAAATGTTGTGACCACCAAAACTATCAGATGCACGTACGTGCGATTTATACATATAAGGAGTTTATATATAAATATGTATACTTTATTTTAGATATTTTCTTTAGCTTTGATTTGACTGATTGTGAAGGTATATGTGTATGTATGTGTATGTACATGCTTGTATATGTAAGGTATGTGTACCAAATTCCGTGCAATGATTAAACGTTTCCTGATTGCGACTTTTATTTACACCAATTCTCTTCATCAAAATTATATCACTTTAGACTTATGGAATTTGGTAATGGTCAAAATTCCAATATCGTCCACATTCAACTCTAATTTCCAAACACAAAGTCCTTGGTTCAATCATAATAATAATAATTAACTTAGATTCTCTAGCCGGAGACTTTGACTTTAAGTTGACTTGAGTTGACTGTGATACTAACCTCATATAACCAAGGAGATGAATCCTCTCTTGAATAGTGCGTCACTTCCAATACTTCTGCTCGATCCGACTATAGTTACTCGATGGGTGTCATGCCATGATTTGACTATAATCAAAGCGGAGCTTTCATATCAAAGATCGACAGTTGTTTTAAGCCGAGAGAACTATGTAAATCAATCACATTGATATTATCTATTTGACCTTAGTTATATTAAACAACTGGAAACTATCGAGCAAGTCATTCCGTAGTCATCGAATAACTATCAGTATATAACCCTCCGGTGCCCCCGACAGTCGTGAGTAATACACTACCCAACATTTGGAGAGCGATACGTACTCTAGTTTTAAGGGAAGTATCGATATCCAGTCTTGATACAATTCGACTGGGAATATTTCAAATGGTATATTTATTTTCGTTGTGATAAATTACTCACGGTTACAACACTTTGTAACTACTATCACCAAAATTACCATTAAAGGATTTTCTATTGAATAGACTTTTAACTAAATTAATTAATTAATATAACACATTATATCACGTGTATAATAGAAAGAAAATACCTTTTATTTCGAACAAGATTGGTTATCGAGTTAGATCTATGCAACAAATTACATAATTGCCCTTAGGGCATACTCCTAACTCTATCAATCTCTCACTTGCACTTGGGGTCAATTATGAAATCTTATTCCAACTACTCTAATTAGTTTCCTCAAGACCAATTGGGTCAGTCCGTTAGTAAACGGGTATGCTATTATGTTTCAATTATTTACTCTGCCAATCAACTCTCTCCAACGTTGATAAACTACCTTTTTCATGTGGAACAATTTGGAGTATGTCTCTCGAATTCCAGTGAGCTCTAAGTTCTGTTATGAACTATACCGCAACATTGTTACCATATAACAATGTTATGTGATTCTCGGTATTTGGAATCACTCTGAGCTCAGTTATAAATTTGTGAATTTATATTTATATATATTGCTTTTATTGTGGCGTTATTCAAGGCGACGTACTCAGCCTTTTCCATTGAATCAGCCACCGGTCTTTCATTTTGAAGCTTCTCCAAGATTCTTAACTTGAATTTATTATTGACATATTATACTTGGTATCACTTATGAAGTTTGAGTCCGTATACAATTTCATAAGGAGTTCATTATTTCTGTAACAATTCTCTAATATTTCATAAATACATAAGAACATCTTGAACAACCATTTAGTAATATAAACTTGGATTTGATATTTGCTTCCTGTTTTAAATACATAAACAAATAACGATATTGTAGACAGCGTATGTAACAACCCACATATTTTTACGATAATATATTTAAATGATTTATTTAGATATAGCATCGTTGGTTGAGTTTAAAAGTCCAAAACGCGACTTTTTGTAAACGGTCAAATCCAGACTCGAGACCACTTCCATTGAGTACAAAATGGCGTTTGCGAACTATTTGAGTATAAACATCGATATGTTTGGAGTTGAGTAGAATTTTGCTATTTTTCTATTGGGCTTTGGGTTTGGGTTTCAGCCCATTAACCCAACAAAATACCCTAACACTCCACCCCCTCTTCATTCATTCATTCTATTTTCCTAACACTCTCAAGCTAAAGGAAAATGGGGAAAAGAAAGGGAAATTAAAATTCCTAAACCCCAGATTACTAGGAAATTCTAGATTCAAGCTCCAAAATCAGAGAGAAGCTTAGGTAAGCATCCTCTTCTTCTTCTCCATCTCAATCTCTCCAATTTCCAAAAATCCTATAACCTAATTTAGGTAATATTTGCATTTGATCATAGATTGAGGGTTCTTGAAGTTAAGTGGAGGAGAGATTGATCTTGCCTTGTTTTAAAGCTTCTCATTCGTTGTTTTTGGGTTTAAAGGTGAGTTTTTGAACTCACATCTATGTCTATAGCTTTCGTTGTTGTTAGGTATGAATTCCTAACATCTATTTCATGTCCAATTGCTTTTGATTTGAATTGATTTGGTTATTTTTCCAATTTTAGTATTTTTAAGTCAAAATCTTTAAAGATCCTATCTTGGATGTTTGGACATGTTGTTTGAGGTGTATCGAAGAGCCTATAAGGCTGGGTTGTCGCTTGGCATAATTCCCTAGCCTCTGTCGCTCGTCCGATCGCTTCCGAATCGATTTGGCCATCATTGGCCTAGGCAAATTCTGCCCAGGTCCAGGTGACCAGACGTCTGGTTGAAGAACTCAAACGTCTGGTAGAGGTCCCTGGAAAAATTATATAACGAACGCAGAAAATAAAATGGCAGACAAAAGAACCAGACGTTTGGTTCAACCGGTCAGACGTCTGGTTAGGGGTTCTGGAGATTTTACAGAAAAGGAAAAATAAAAAGAAAATGGCAGAACCCCAGGTCAGACGTCTGGCCAATCCAACCGGACGTCTGGTCATGTTGGTCATTTTGCCTATTTTGTGCAAATTTCCATTTTTCTTATCGATTTTTGTTGATCCGATTAGTTGTTGTCATTTTTTATCGACTTTGATGACTTCTTTTCTGGATTTTTGGGAATATCCATTTAATGTATTTGATATCGATTTTTATGGTTTCAATTCACGTTGTTCAATGTGAATTTTTGGTGATAGATTGTTTTTACAATCATTTCTGTGATTTGTCACTTTAAAATACAAAGGTTTCTATACTAGTAGTAAATATTCAAACTCTTTCACAAAAAACGATTTCAACACTAATTTAATACAAAACTCGTTTTTAAAACCGTTTTCCAATCTATTAGTATATACAAACCTTTACCTCATTCGTATGAGAAATCTAATTAAACAACTTAGCAAAACAAGTGGTATGAAACGCTTGCGTTTACTTCGTCGGTTAATTTTTGGACTTGTTCGATTGAAATCTTATGACAATTTTCGAGTGGAAATCTACAATTTGTTCGTAAATATTTAAGTTAAGCTAGTGGTTATGGGACATAAAGCTAAACTCATTTATTTACTAGCTTAGTGTAATTTTACACTTCTTATTGATCTATGATGATCATTTTGTGATTTAGACTTGCGATGTGTAGTGTCTCTTTGTCCGCGTGGGGAGACTGTACCCCGTTTTGTGGAGCTTCATCTCATTTTTATAGGCTAGCGACCTACGGGCTTTATGGAGTTTCAGGTTCATCGGGTGTACCGTTATTGTACTACGTCGTTGTTCCAAATTATTTGAGTTTCAGGTTCATCGGGCGTACCGTTATTGTACTGCGTCGTTGTTCCAAATTATTTGAGTTTCAGGTTCATCGAGCGTACCGTTATTGTACTACGCCATTGTTCCAACTCATTTGAGTTTCAGGTTCCTTGGGTGTACCGTTATTGTACTACGCCGTTGCACCGGCTCTATGGTTAGCGACAATGGGATAGCGACCCGTTTGTTAAACACGTGTTGGTGAGTTTTCATGCTCCCGTTTGTGATAGGCCTCCTCCCTTGTGTTTTCTGGATTTCTAATTGTTGATTTCTGGAATTTGTGTTTCACTAATTTTTGCGATTGACATTGATATGTTTTGTCAATATTTGGGGTTTGGTGAATAAGCTAAAGAATGTGATATTCTTTTTGGATATTTGATGAGATTTGAGATATTATATGATTTATATTGTTATCGAATGTATACTTGTCACGGTATGGCATTATTGTTATCATACGTTTTTGTGGTATCTCTTATCCTTTCTCATCTCATGTGATATTTATAGCTAGACTGATCCGTTTATTATTTTTCTTCTTAAATAATACTCGGGTCAGACTGAGGTGTTACAGGTGCTTCCACTTGACTTCTTAGCAGGGGCTAGCTTCTGACTTTTGGCTAACTACTTTAGCTTAGTAGTTTTTGCTTTTATACATTTGAGTTAGAGACTCCTTGATGTATACATATTCTTTTGCTTAGCACTTGTACCCATTCTTTTGTGATGTAGTGGATCTTGTATGACCACTATTTTGATGTACTCTTTTATGTGTTGTATTCATATCTGTTTCCGCCTTGTGATACGAATATCTATGACTGATTTGTGTTATGCTTATTTCTATATTTGTTTCCGAAGCCCACATAGCCACTGTGTAGTAGCTTTGAGTTTGTATTTGATATGTCAGATTTCCTCTTGAAATGAAATGCAAGTCATATTATCTGACATATCGGTACTCGCACAAAACAATTACACAGATGGTCGCTCCTCAACGGCCTTATTCTTCATGCTAGTTGACGGCATTACCCCGTAGTGTCCTTGGCTAGTGTGAGTATAGAGGTGGGGTGTCACAGCTTGGTATCAGAGCCAAACTTCGAAACAATGTAGAATAATCTAGCAAGGATCATTGTCCTAAGTCTTTTTTAGGAGTCGTGCCTTAGGATTTAATTCGAGTCATAAGACCCGTTCGATCCTATTTTCTTTTATGATGCCTTGTTTTATCAATCAAGTTGTTTGATATTCATTCTGAGAATAATCTTTTTCCTCTTCTTTCTTTCTTTCTTAAAGAAGAGAAATGGTTAGACCTGGCCGTCCCAGCGTCGGTCAATACAGTGCTACTCCTCAGGATGGCGTATTCATGTCTACTCAATAACTTTTAGATCTTGTAAAGAATGCCCAAGCTGTCAGACCCATTCCAGAGCCTACTCATCCTAAATTCGGGTGTGCACGTTTGTGCAATGATTATACCAATTTGGGTGGAAGGTCATTCAAGGGTTCCGAAAGCGTTATAGAAGTCCAAGCTTGGCTTAGAACATGCGATCACATCTTTTCTCGTATGAATCTTGTGGATTTACATCGAGTCCAAGTGGCTTCTAGCATGCTCCAAGAGAGAGCATTAGATTGGTATGAGCTTTTGATTTCTGAAATTATTGAAGCGGATCATACTTGGGAGCAATTCTGGGAAAGGTTCGAGTTAAAGTTTGTGCCGAAAGCTGAAAAAGTAACTTTGGCCCGACGCTTTATTGACCTTGTTCAAGGTGAATCTTCTGTGACGGATTACGTCGCATCTTTTGAATCTCTCTAAATATGGGGTCGAGTATATTAATACCCCATTCAAGAAAAATCATAGGTTTGTCTATGGGTTGAATAAGAACCTTAAAAACCCTTTACTCCTGAAACTGGAAGATTCTTTTGATCAGCTTGTAGATATCGCTCTTCGACTTGAAGAGGCCGATAAAGAGAGTGATGTTGAAGTTTTGGGTGCCAAACAGAACTTCAACAACAACACGAAGAGGCCTATTAAGTTCAAATCTAATCCCAATAAGAAAGGGAAGCAAGCAACTTCGGTAGCAAAGACTCCTACCTCTAGTCGTGGGCAATGCTACAATTGTGATTCTAAGGACCATTATGCAAATAGGTGCCCAAGACCTCTTTTTGTCGTTATTGCAAAAGTTCGGGTCATCTTTATCTTCATGCCCCAAACTTCCAAACAAGAAAGAGGGAAAGCTAAATGTTGTGCAAGCTCCTAGAAACACTTCTCTTAGTCAAGGTATTTCACATTCTTTCCTCGATGGCATTATTATATTTCGTGATCTTCTTATTCGAGTTCCTTTTAATACGGGTGCATCTCACTCTTTTATATCAAAGGAACTTGTTGATACTTTGTCTTTAAATGTTATGTGCTTGATGACTTCATTGAGAATTGTGAATCCGGCTGGTGGATCTGCAACACTCAGTTTATTTTGTAAAGATGCCGAGATTATTTTATGTGATTATTCTTTCCGAGCCGATTTGCATGTTATGCGCTACTTAGGTTTCGAAATGATCTTGGGAATGGATTGGCTTAATCGTTATGAAGCCCATATCCTATGTCCCGAGCGGACTATTCATCTTCGACATCCCCAATCTATTAAGCAGATTTCTATTGTTCTTAAAGATTCAAATTCCAATTCGGTAGCATCCTTATATTCTCTAAACCCGCATGATGACGATAGTGATGATGAGGAAGATGTCATTTCCCTCATTCACGTTGTTTGTGAATTTCTCGACATATTTGAGCCCGTTTTAGGATTACCACCTAAGCGAGCAATTGAGTTCAGAATTAATCTAATCCCTGGAGCTCTACCTATCACTCGTCCTCCTTATCGTATGTCCAATAAGGAAAATGAGGAGATGCGTAAACAATTATCTGGAAGTAAAACAGTTTATTCGATCTAGTTCCTCTCCTTGGGGAGCTTCAGCTATCTTTGTGAAGAAATCTGATGGTACAATTAGGCTTTGCATTGACTACCGCAAGCTTAATGATCTCACCATTAAGACAAAATATCCCTTACCTCGGATTGATGACCTATTCGATCAACTTAGCAGTGCTAGAGTCTTTTCACAGTTAGACTTAGCAACCGGTTTTCATCAGCTTTGAATTACAGAGGATAGCATTCCTTTGACATCGTTCCGTACTCGTTATGGATCTTATGAATGGCTTGTTATGCCATTTGGTTTAACGAATGCTCCAGCTTATTTCGTTGACCTTATGAATCGAGTTTTCAAAGACTTCCTCGATCGATTTGTTCTCATCTTTATAGATGATATTCTTGTTTACTCTAAAACCAAGGAAGAGCATGAAAAACATCTTCGGATTGTGTTGGAAACTCTTAGGAGCAATCAATTGAAAGCAAAATTTTCTCAGTGCCACTTTTGGCAATCTCGTGTGAAATTTTTGGGGCATATTATTTCTGAATCCGGAATTTCCATGGATCCTTCAAAGATTAAAACGATTCAAAATTGGAAGAGACCGGAGAGTGTGATGGAAATCCATAGTTTTCTTGGATTGGTGGGCTATTACCGTCGGTTCATAAAAGACTTTTCTAAAATTTCCGTACCTTTTACTAGTTTGACAAAGAAGGGAGTTAAGTACATTTGGTCAGACAAATGTGAAGCTGCTTTTCGAAAATTAAAAGAACTCCTTTCCGATACTCCTATTCTTGTGATTCCCAAGGGAACCAAGACTTTATTGTTTATACCGATGCTAGTCATGTTGATTTGGGAGTCGTTCTCATGCAAAGGGAACGTGTTATCACTTATGCTTCGAGGCAATTAAAGCTTGCCGAGACTAGATATGCCACTCATGATTTAGAGCTCGCGGCTATTGTTTTCGCCCTTAGAATTTGGCGTCATTGTCTTTTGGGAGAGAAATTTATTCTCTACACCGATCATAAATCTTTGAAGTATTTATTTTCTCAAAAGGAACTTAATTTGCATCAACAACATTGGCTCGAATTCCTTGCATCTTACGATCTTGATATTCTCTATACTCCTGGAAAGGGCAATCGTGTTGCCGATGCTCTTAGTCGTAAGCAACAAACGGTTGTTTCCATGATGATATCCGAATGGAATGATCTCGAGACTTTATCCACTTGTGAGATTCGAGATCGTGAATCTGATTCATGTTCGTCTCTTGTTTTGTGTAGCCTTGAGGCTCATCCTTCTCTTTCAGACCGCATCCTTGAAGCTCAAAAGAAAGATCCCGAATTGACCCTTCTTAGCCAAGGTTGTAGGGATAAAAATAAGGTTGATGGTTTGAAAGACTTTGAAATTGATGCTCGTGGAGGCATTCGAAAATTTGGTAGATTTATTGTGCCAAATATTAGTGATCTTCGTAAAGACATTTTAGAAGATTATCATCGTTCTAAATTTACCATTCATCCCGGTAGTAGTAAAATGTATGCGGACATGAAGGGACTTTATTATTGGGATGGAATGAAATCTGATATTGCTAACTTTATTAAGCGTTGCATGACTTGTTAACTCGTAAAGGCCGAGCATCAAAGGCCCGGTGGGTTATTGCAACCTTTGGACATTCCAGTTTGGAAGTGGGACCAAATTTCCATGGACTTTATTGATGGTCTTCCCCGTTCTCGTTCGGGGCATGACAGTTTATGGGTGATTGGAGATAGACTTACAAAATCTGCCCATTTTCTTTCCATTCGGTCCAATTGGACCATATCTCTTTTAGCTAAACTCTATGTCAAAGAAATTGTTAAATTGCATGGAGTTCCAACTTCTATTGTTAGTGATCGTGATCCATTATTTACTAGTGGATTTTGGAAAGGTCTTCAAAAAGCTTTGGGAACAAAGCTTAATTTTAGCACCGCTTATCATCCTCAGTCCGATGGACAAACCGAGCTTGTGAATCAAACTCTTGAAGATCTTCTTCGTGCATGTGTTCTTGATTTTGTGGAAGTTGGGAATATCATATTTCTCTTGTTGAGTTTTCTTATAATAATAGCTTCCAATCTAGTATTGGTATGGCACCTTTCGAGGCACTCTATGGAAGGCCATGCCGATCTCCTTCGTGTTGGCTTGAAGCCGGTGAGAAGCTGGTTTTAGGTTTAGATTTTATTCGTGATGCCACAGAAAAGATTGACCTTATTCGTCATAGGATGAAAGAAGCTCAAAGTAGATAAAAATCCTATGTCGATAACCGAAGAAGGAATTTGGAATTTTCTATGGGAGATTTTGTGTTCATTCGTGTTTCACCTATGAAGGGTGTTATGCATTTCAGTCGATCGGGAAAATTAGCACCTCGATATATTGGTCCATTTCCCATCACCGAACACATTGGTTCCGTGGCTTATCATCTTTTATTACCGTCTCAATTTTCTGCTATTCATGACGTATTCCACGTTTCTCAACTACGGAAATGCCTTAGGGATTCCGATTCTATTCTTGAGCCTGGTGTTATTGAATAAATTGAAGTTTCACCAAATTTGACTTATGAGCAACATCTTATTCATATCATTGCTACGAAGGTTAAACGCCTTCGTAATAAAGATGTTCCGCTTGTGAAAGTTCAATGGTTTGCAAATCCTAAAGATTATTCTTGGGAATCCAGAGAATTCATCGAGCGAACACATCCGGACTTAATCTCTCGTGCTCCTTAAGGTGAACTTCTTATTTCAAAATTTCTTATTTTGTGTTGTTATGCCTTAGCATGGTTGTTACTTTTTATTTTTTTCCTAAGTACTGCGAGGACGCAATTTCTTTATGGAGTGGAGTCTGTAATAACCCGCATATTTTTACGATAATATATTTAAATGATTTATTTAAATATAGCATCGTTGGTTGAGTTTAAAAGTCCAAAACGCGACTTTTTTTAAACGGTCAAATCCGGACTCGAGACCACTTCCATTGAGTCCAAAATGGCGTTTGCGACCTTTTTGAGTATAAACATCGATATGTTTGGAGTTGAGTAGAATTTTTCTATTGTACTGCGTCGTACCGTTATTGTAATGCGTCGTTGTTCCGAATTATTTGAGTTTCAGATTCATCGGGCATACCGTTATTGTACTGCGTCGTTGTTCTAAATTATTTGAGTTTCAGGTTCATCGGGCGTACCGCTATTGTACTACGTCGTTGGTCCAACTCATTTGAGTTTCAGGTTCCTCGGGTGTACCGTTATTGTACTACGCCGTTGCACCGGCTCTATGGTTAGCGACCCGTTTGTGAAACACGTGTTGGTGAGTTTTCATGCTCCCGTTTGTGATAGGCCTCCCCCCTTGTGTTTTCTGGATTTCTAATTGTTGATTTCTGGAATTTTTGTTTCACTAATTTTTGCGATTGACATTGATATGTTTTGTCAATATTTGGGGTTTGGTGAATAAGCTAAAGAATGTGATATTCTTTTTGGATATTTGACGAGATTTGAGATATTGTATGATTTTTATTGTTATCGAATGTATACTTGTCATGGTATGGCATTATTGTTATCATACGTTTTTGTGGTATCTCTTATCCTTTCTCATCTTATATGATATTTATAGCTAGACTGATCCGTTTATTATTTTTCTTCTTAAATAATACTCGGGTTAGACCGAGGTGTTACAGGTGCTTCCACTTGACTTCTTAGCAGGGGCTAGCTTCTGACTTTTGACTAATTACTTTAGCTTAGTAGTTTTTGCTTTTATACATTTGAGTTAGAGACTCCTTGATGTATACATATTCTTTTGCTTAGCACTTGTACCCATTCTTTTGTGATGTAGTGGATCTTGTATGACCACTAATTTGATGTACTCTTTTATGTGTTGTATTCATATCTATTTCCGCCTTGTGATATGAATATCTGTGACTGATTTGTGTTATGCTTATTCCTATATTTGTTTTCGAAGCCCACATAGCCACTGTGTAGTAGCTTTGAGTTTGTATTTGATATGTCGGATTTCCTCTTGAAATGAAATGCAAGTCATATTATCTGACATATCGGTACTCGCACAAAGCAATTACATAGATGGTCGCTCCTCAACAGCCTTATTCTCCATGCTAGTCGACGGCATTACCCCGTAGTGTCCTTGGCTAGTGTGAGTATAGAGGTGGGGCGTCACAGCGTAAAATGTATGATAATTTCTATACCAATGCATAAGGAATCCAATTTACATGATCAGTATTAAACATTTTAATAAGGTGTCCTTGAATATCAGTAAGGACATTCCCAATATCTTTTATATTTACTATAAAAGACATCATTAACAAATCCAACATCGAGTATTAAAACAACTAAAGTTGATTCTAACACAAGTACATCGTTAACAATCAAAAGTGTGCTGTTTACTTATGGTTTAGAAATATTTATGTACCTTTTTAACTATCTTACTTATGAGCACACAGTTCCTCTGCATTTTGAATGACAATTAAACTATTTGATATTCTTATCAAAACATTTGTTCAATTTTTAATGCTTGTCGAACGATGCTTTCGTATATATTGTTAGATCATATCCAAAATCTCACAAACTCACACTGACTTCGAGACACTATGGTTATTATGTTTAAATAGTTTACTCTAAATAATTATTTAGCATTTTCTATTTCAACACATATGTACCAAAATATTGACAGTGCGCTATGGACCGTGTAATATGGATATATGATAATACAGAGTATAGAGATGATATTAATACTATAAATAGTGCGGAATATAAAAGCAATATAGTAAAATGACTCCAGGAATTTTTATACTGGTTCGAACTTCCCGATCTACGTCCAGTCCCAGAATACCCTCTGGATTTAAACTAAACCCCTCACTTAACCCGGAGGAATAGGTATACGACACCTGAGCAGCCGAACAGGAATTTTTCCGCCTCAACAGCCGAAGAGGACTTCAACTTGATACAAATAGTTTGTTGACGAATGTGTTCTGAATAACACTGATTGTCTTTTGATAGTACAACTTTCCTATAATCAAATCCTCAAGAGTATGTATGTGTGTGAAGATTTAGAAGGAAGATAATCACGTAGAATCGAAGTATATGAATTAATTCAAGGATTCTAGTGATATTGAATGAGAATGAATTCTTTTTATTTGCAGAGAATAATAGAGAATAGATTTCAGAATTAAAACATGAAATTGGTTGTTGTAGAAGTGAATTGAACATGTTTATATAGTTGTAGAATAGTTACAATCTTTCATGAAGAGTTTCAATCAAAAGTTGTGTCCGTATCTCTTGGATTGAAGGACATTCCTCTTCATGAACAATCGCAACTCTTCAGAAAACGAGCCGTTATGTTCAGGTCAGTTGACCGAGGTTTCTGGTCGGTCAGCTGAGTTTCAAACCCGTACATAGAAAAATGTATATCTGTGCATTTGACACAGAGTCGGTCGACCGAGGTTTCTGGTCGGTCAGCCGACCTGTAGTCAATTGCACAGTACACACTAATTTATGTATATATCAATATAAATCAATTTTTGTGTGTGTGTGACTACTTGAGGAATGATTTTAACAATATTCTAAGACTCAATAAAATAAAATATTCATACTAATCTCTGGATTGTAGTCTTGTATCCTTTGTAGTGCATAATATACGTTTATTCTCTTTTTGTCGCTTTCGTATAGTATTCTCTTTGTAATTCGTCGTATGATCTCTGAAGCTTGTGTCATGAATCAAAACTCATGAATCAACATTCTCCCCCTTTTTGATTGATGACAATACTTATGTGACGAAGTAATATTGACATATATATTATAGTTCTCCCCCTGAATATATGGCGACTTTTCTGCAAAAATTTGTTAGTTTGCATACATTTCTCCCCCTTTGTCATCGACAAAAAGGAATACTTATTAGATGTAATATTAAAAATTATGGAACATGTAACACAAGTAAGAAAACATCGAGTTTAAATATTACATACTCAAACCAAATAGAAATATTAATGATGTTTACTTACTACACAACATCTAAAAATAGACATATTGTTCAAAAAAAATAGAATACTTGAAATTATGAAATAGCAAATTGTAAAACAATATGATGCATGTATAGATATTCAAAACATAGCAATAAAAGAAACAAGCATTCATACATTGCATCATCACAAATAAGAGTTTTAAGGTAACACTTACTTTTCTCCCCCTTAATCTGTGCTTGCATTGTTTATTTCTGAAAATTGTGTTAGAGCAATATCTTTCTCCCCTTTGTCATTGACGAAAAGGAGAGTTTATATGATAACAAATATTATATTTCACACAAGTGTTAACAATATAGAACAAAATAATTACTACTTGTAAGGTATCAGAAAACAATGAACATTTAAAGCATGCGATACCCAAGATTCTTATAATTTCCTAATTTTTAGGAAACCATACCCATTTGGGTGTGGTTGTACCTTTATAAATATAATTTTCATTATTGATTACCATATCAAAATAATTATTAATGCATTTTTCTCTATTTTTCCAATTAACAGGAACCCAAATACTTAGATAATTTTTATTCATATTTCTCGTTAATGATTTTGTACTTCTAGAGAAATTATAAACATTATTGGTCATAGCAGTATTTGAATTTCTATTATAATTGGATTTAGACTTTACTCGAAATTTAGCACTAGCACTAATATTTTTACTATACATGAAAGCATATCTAGTGCTATTTCTATGATTATATCCTAAACCATTTTTATTATGTAAAGGTCTAGATCTAGATAAAATCATGTTTAAATCATTTTGACATTTATTAAATTTTGTGACTTCAGTGTTAAGTTTATCAAATTTAGCTTTAAAGTCACAATTATTATTTTCAAAAGAAATACTATTAGTATTCAAAATATCAATTTTCTTATTTAATTCAGAATTCTCGTTTTTTAACGTACAGTTCTCATTTTTGAGAAGAAAAATTTGAGATTCTGAATTATCTAAAGAAGATTGTAATAAATCATTTTGTCTTTTCAAATCAAAATTTTCTTTTGAAAATTTTTCTCTCTCATTTTCAGATATGGTGTTTTGTTCATCTAGAAAATCTTTAAAAGTTATAAAATTATTCTTTAAATCACCAAGTTGATTTTCTAAATTTAACTTCTCGTTTTTCAATTTCTCATTTTCAAGTTCAACGGATTTCATCTTTTCTAAAATAATAAAATTAAGCTTTGAAATCTTATTGCTTATACTAACTAATTCATTATTATCTTTTACTGAAATTTGTAAATCAGAAAGTACCTTTTTACAGTCCTCATTGGTCGTTGCTCTAATAGTTTCAGGCTTTTTGGTTGCTGTACTTCGACCGGATCTTTTTCTAGCCATTATTCTATGATGTTGTGACGATCGATAGAATATCAGGCTCTGATACCAAATGACAGTGCGCTATGGACCGTGTAATATGGATATATGATAATACAGAGTATAGAGATGATATTAATACTATAAATAGTGCGGAATATAAAAGCAGTATAGTAAAATGACTCCAGGAATTTTTATACTGGTTCGAACTTCCCGTTCTACGTCCAGTCCCAGAATACCCTCTGGATTTAAACTAAACCCCTCACTTAACCCGGAGGAATAGGTATACGACACCTGAGCAGCCGAACAGGAATTTTTCCGCCTCAACAGCCGAAGAGGACTTCAACTTGATACAAATAGTTTGTTGACGAATGTGTTCTAAATAACACTGATTGTCTTTTGATAGTACAACTTTTCTATAATCAAATCCTCAAGAGTATGTATGTGTGTGAAGATTTAGAAGGAAGATAATCACGTAGAATCGAAGTATATGAATTAATTCAAGGATTCTAGTGATATTGAATGAGAATGAATTCTTTTTATTTGCAGAGAATAATAGAGAATAGATTTCAGAATTAAAACATGAAATTGGTTGTTGTAGAAGTGAATTGAACATGTTTATATAGTTGTAGAATAGTTACAATCTTTCATGAAGAGTTTCAATCAAAAGTTGTGTCCGTATCTCTTGGATTGAAGGACATTCCTCTTCATGAACAATCGCAACTCTTCAGAAAACTAGCCGTTATGTTCAGGTCGGTTGACCGAGGTTTCTGGTCGGTCAGCTGAGTTTCAAACCCGTACATAGAAAAATGTATATCTGTGCATTTGACACAGAGTCGGTCGACCGAGGTTTCTGGTCGGTCAGCCGACCTGTAGTCAATTGCACAGTACACACTAATTTATGTATATATCAATATAAATCAATTTTTGTGTGTGTGTGACTACTTGAGGAATGATTTTAACAATATTCTAAGACTCAATAAAATAAAATATTCATACTAATCTCTGGATTGTAGTCTTGTATCCTTTGTAGTGCATAATATACGTTTATTCTCTTTTTGTCGCTTTCGTATAGTATTCTCTTTGTAATTCGTCGTATGATCTCTGAAGCTTGTGTCATGAATCAAAACTCATGAATCAACAAATATAAAGTCATACTATGCAATAATTTTGTGAGTAAAATCTGAACCAACTTGAGCACATCGAATACTGAATATGTCATGCTAATTTCAACAATTGAAATTCAATGTTTTATTCTTATCAATGTGGCTCACTATATTCTAACTGCATTTATCTTTCTCTAAAAGACATATTTATGACCAATGGATCATATCCCTTTAGGTACAACTATCAAAATCGTGTTTTGATAATGTACTAGGAATTTATTTTGGATCTGCGCAGCGTACTTTATCTTAGAATCGATACTCTTAATGGTTTAATTAAATAACTAAGGATTATTTATTCTTGACATTGATAAGAAACTCACAGTTTTTCTTTAATGTAAAAGAATACTAATTAGACATTCTAATGTGTTGTGTTCATTTAGGTTTGGTTAATTTCATTTCATGCCTTGCAATTAGTTTTATCCTTGGATCATATCCAGGTCCATTTATACCAATAATTTCTAAGAGAAATTCCTTCGCTACGAAGTTGGTGTTTCTTGAAATAACGGTTGTTTCTCAGTGAAATGGAATGGGCATTCGTAAAAATTTTATGAAATGTCTTATATAAAAATGATTTTGCATTAGTTCTCAATATATTTATGTTCACAACATAAATTAGTCATCCAATGACTATCGATCCCAAAATTCTCTTGGGACAATTCATACAAGTTCCCTTACGTACAATTATTACGTGCACTCTTTCGACTCGCATAACCTACCAACTCCTTGGTCTAGGATATGTAGGGGTTTCATATAAAACCCTTATCTTGTATGGTTTTGTAAACTATTCTTTGGATGATATTAATTTTAATCTTATGTACTACTCTTAAGTACATATCTTATAGAAAGAGTTTAACTCAACTTCACTCATCATTAATCGTATTTTGTCCAACAAAGTTCGATCACTCCATATCAATACATCAATATGTGTTATAGGGTGGACTGATCTTTGAGACTGAATCTTTATTCATATTAAATACACACATAACTATTTCCAATATACTCACCAATTCAATCAAATCGAATCATTTATGTTGCATGTTACATTATTTACTTTCGTTTTATATTCTTGAGCATATCATAGACTTATACATGTGTATCAAATACATATATATTCATCACTGTGATAACTCATCTATGAATATGACAAAGAACTTGGAACCACTTTGGTATTAATAGACTTATGATTGCATACATCTACATGTATCAATCCGAAGAGTTCATCAACTCTTACAATTCTCCCATTAAATAGGTGCATAGCCTTTTATTATTCGAGATATAATTAACTAGTATCATATGATTCATAATAATAAAAATTATTTCTCAAAACTGTGGCTTAGTCTATAATTCCAAAATATAATTGTAAATAATTTTAGATACTTCAACATTTTCCAATGCATCACTTTTGTTATGAAAACAAATACCACATTATAGTTTTATTTTGTAAAGAATATTCATAATATTCATACTAAAATATAACCATGCTATTTTTCAGTCGATGTCGAAAAATAAGCATTATTTCATAAATAAGTGAGGTACATTTTTATAAAAACTATTTTCGTAACTTGATGCAATCAAGTTGTGTAACATGACACTCTCTCACTATTTCCACCATTACTATAATAGCATACTAAGAAGGTCCATCATTCACTTAATATAGATTATTTATTTCATGTACTACAACTAGTTACAGCGGAGAGTTCTCAAATATCTTAACCTTAAAAGAAATAAATCTCATAGAAAATAATTTTCTATATGAAAATACATTTCAGAATAGAAATCGTATTTGCCATTCCAATGTTAAGTATATTACAATTCTCGTTTTCGATGTTTCTATATGAAGCAGAAGTGAATGTTCACTCTCTTCATCCCATATCTACTCTTATAAAGTCATTTTTCTTTCTAAAAGGTCAAACCATTCAAAAGAATACCCTCACTACAACATCATAATGAACACTTTACAAAAGCGCACTCGATCATCCTTAACATTAAGGACATCAAATACGTTGCACTTTGCGTAAACTGACCAAATGACATTTCAGTGATTGAGTTCTTAGATCTATCTTGTAGTTTTGGTATGGTGTTATATTTAACACAGTACAATCTTTATTGTAATCCATCAAATTGAATACTCGATCTCACAATATGGTTTATTTGCTTATTTTGGATGAATTAGTTTCATTGAAAAATTGTAACAACTCGTATTCAATGTATCAGAGGATCATAGAATATTAATATTATTTTTATATGAGGTCATGCGGTTCTATGATTTTGGAAAATGACTACTAGAGCCATTTTCCATCCTTGGAATTTTTATCGAATGATTTTGACCCTGAAAATCATGTATGACCTATAACTTTTGATAGGAGCTGAATTGAGTTTGAAACCACTTCCATTGGATTAGGATGATGGTTTCTCTTTCCGCAGAGTGGTCGTAATAGAAAAATGGACTTACCGTTAGGGAGTTATGACTATTTGAAGTTCCACTTTATTTTAAACGTCTTAATGGGTAATTAGTAAGTTAATTTTTAAGCCCAAAGCCTATTTTGAGATTAGCATGAGGTTAGAGCTGACGGGACTTCTCTCATCACTTCACACTTTCCAAAAATATAGTGAAACGCACATTAACCATCTTCTTAGCCAAAAATTTACCCTAATCCCTACTTTAATTAACCAAAACATGTCATTAGAGGAAGATTAGTGAGATTAGTACTTTGGGTTGGAAATTTTCCACTAGAGATCGTCGTGGATATGTTGTTCACCTCGGGATTCATGCATCTTTGGGATTGGATTGGATTGCTTTGGATTTAGGTGAGTGGTTTTAAGCCTCTATTAACTATTTAGCAATTATTAGGCATTTAATGATGTTTTAAAATGATTTTCGAACTCTAAAATAAGCTTTAAATTCTTTTTAACTACATATATAAATTTCAAACGATTTGGAAAAGTTTTATAAAATTAGTGTTCTTATGGATCTCCTTTATTCTTATGGATATTACCTTTAGATCTAAGATTCAAATTGACATGTTTGGTTATGTGTTTGTTAGTGTACATTATATGTGATGATTGCTTGAATGTGTGATGATTGTTTGGCTAAAAACGCCAATCGAATAGCGAAATAGTTATAGGAGTACGTTAGGGATTGGTATGGATCGATCGATATGAGCCCAAATTTCATGCAATCAATATGGGGAGACAAGGAAGGCCTCATAAGACTGCATTCCAAGTTTCAAATAGTTAGGAGTTCGTATGCTTGAGTTATGGCCGTTTGAAGATGGTTATATAGTGATCTCAAATGCTATGGATTGGTATTGGGTTGCTCTGAGGTGTGCTTTGAGTGGCGAACAATAAGGATGGTTCGTTTGGGGATATAGGAAAAATAATCTCAAGTGGTGGATCGTTCACATGCAGGATGGATGGAACTACTAAGGCATGGACCGGTAGAAGCACTTCGAGTTCTGGAGTATGGGCTTAGACTCTCGAACGATGGCTTGGAGGTGTGAGCTGGTGGAGAAAATGAAAGTTGGATTTCTGGAAAAGTCAGGGATTGGTGCCCATGGATCGGTGTCGATCCATGGACACCAATCGGTATTGATTTGGTTCGATGAAGAGGAGACTTTCACGTGATGGAGCATAGCTTGATGGATTGAAGTGTGGGGTTGGTGATGATAGGTCAGTGGTTATCGATCGGTGGTTATTGATTAGTGGTTATCAGTCGGTGGTGGGAGCATTTGAGTTGCTTCGGTTCTTCCTATGCTTGCTTCTAGATATAATGGTGTTTGTTTCAACTTTTGGGTGTGTTGGCCGTAAACTCGTGACAAGCCAAATATGGCTAAGTATAAGGGTCGGTACCGAACCAAAGATTCGATGCCAATTTTGATGACGACGACCCATGATTCGATGATGATGGTTTTGTGATGGGAAGTGAGTACTTTGATGATGGATAGTTGTACTTGAAGATGTAGATTAGAGGACTATGAGTCAGATTTAGGGAACAGTTGGAGGGAGGTTACAGGACATATGATGTATTCTACAATTGATGATGACTATAGAGAATCGTCCCTACCACGGTGACTTCATGATGGGAGTCATGAGATTGGTTCCAAGATGTACTCAGCTGTAGATGACATATGCAAAAGGATAGTTGAGACTCGAGGGTTCATAGAGTACTCTTGAGGTAGGTATACTAAGGACGTGATGGTTCCTGGAGCGTGGTGGCTCCTTATTTTAGATATGACATTTGTTTTCCTCGGACTGACGTGATCGTTAGTCTATTTCCTAGCCGACTGAGTGGCATGGGTTTGAGTACTAAGGAACTAGGACATGGGCTATCGTGATGGATAATCTAGTCTTTGACTGTGATGGATCGGTGTGTGATTTTATATCCAATCCACTAAGTGAGTGAATGTCAAAATGGATGATGGATGTTATGTTTGTTTGATTGCTTATTATCTTAGGGATGTCACATGAGACTAATATTATTGATGTAGATATCTAGACACCCCTTAGTACTATAATGTATAGTACATTCATGATGACAATGATGTAGAGTAGCGTATATCTTGTATATGTGCTAACTCTATGGATGCAGGGACAGATCAGGTATGATCCTACATACCATTTGTCCTATTATAGTAGTAGTATATTAGTATTTAGAGATTTTCTACCGCTCACATCAAACTTTTTTGTGACTCGGGGTTTTATGCTTTGCTTTCTATTACTCTAAGTACTATTAAATGAGTAAATTAGAGATATCAAGTCTAATGAGCACGTGGAGCTAAACAAATGGCGAGCAGGAGGCTATACTCTCGTATTACCACATTTGCTTATTTTTTATTCCGCTGCACAGCACTATAGAGCTTGCTAGTTCCTTTATTACCTAGGGACAATTATTTATGGGTTATTATTTCATGTATAACTCTATTTCTTATGTTGTATACTATATGGAACTGTGCATTCTAATTCCATGATTCATTCAGTTATTTACTACCTCGTCTGTTTAATATCTGAGATGTTTACTATTATATTTTATTTGATGCCCTGTGAGATATATGATAGGTTCTGTGATGTTTTATTTACTTTATAACCCTTGACGGTCGTCTTGCATCGACCGGGCTCTGCTACAGCGCACTCTGCAGGTATATTAGGTGCCGTTGGTGTAGGGCGGTCGTCATAAAAATTGTACACTATGAACTGTGATCATTCATCATATAACATTTATGTGCAATTTTGTATGGATCAAACATCCATAGTATTTTATTGCTTTTGAGTTTGGAACTCATAGGATGCAATACATGGTCTCAACCAAATAAACAAGTAAGCAAAAAAATTACAAATGTATTTAGTAATTATAGAATCAGGTGCTTGCATTGATGTTGAAACGTTAACATGCAATGAGCTTTTATTAGTAAGTACATGTTATATTTCTATTTGCCAATTTTCAATTCAGTTCATTTGTATATCTTAATTGATGAACATTTTATCAAACATATTAAATGCATAAATTTATCAATGAAGATTGTTATAACATTATATAGCATACGTTCTTACAATATTAGAAAGATTTAAAAGTTATCATTCCATTATTCTAATAAGGCTCCCATCGGTCTTTTATGTTTCTCCAAACCCCAAGTCAAAACATTGAAGTCTTTTGACTTTACTAGTGGGTGTTAGGACTCGTGCGCCTTGGGATTCTGACCTTGAAGAAAGCTCAAAAAATCACAAGCCCACATATGATGGATAACTCCTTGTCGGTTGTATCACATACAACTCCTAACATGTGGTTCTTTGTCCTAATCCTTCGTTTACTTTGAGGAAAGCTCAACTAAAGTGGGACTATTCACTTGGACCTATCATTTCACAATGGCCTATGTATAATGCACATACCTTGAGGAAAGCTCAACAAATATGTGTAGTTATCTTACCTCGTCTATTTAATATATTAATAGTACTACAAATAACATCCTTAGCTTAAGAAAAGCTCAACAACTAAATAGTATGCAAGTAATCTATTAATATATGAATGATAGAGGATAACTATATATTAAAGATTCATAATATTCAATATATTATATAGAGTGATATTGACTTATGGAATAATGTATTTCTTATGAAATACCCTCGTGGTTCAAGTGTCGAACATATCGGAAATCATAGTATACATACATTTACGTATGTATCTATTCCTTAAGTCTATTTAGGGTTTCTTAATGTTCCACCTTTAATTTATACATTCATATTATTATCATATAATTTTTATATTTCACATACTTATATAATAGTCTTATGTATAATATTATATTAATTAAATCTTATTTAATTAATTTACACGTTAGTTAACTATTATATTATTCAATTATAATATATTACATTGAATATATATATACTGTAACCTTTATAGTAATAGACATATATCGTGTGTGTGTGTATGTATTTTAATTTACTATTAACTTTTAACTAATATATTAAAATAAAAATTTTTGATTAAATATTTATTAATTTCGAAAACTCTTTTATACACACATGTATACTCATATTGTCTTAAACAATTCAAGACAGCATATCATATATCATTATATATATTATACATGTATATTTTTATATATATTTAATTAATTAACTTATTTAATTAGTTCATTAATTTTATTAATCTTATTAATAAATAATATGTTCATAATTAATTTTATAACATTTTCAAATATTTTGTAATTTTATATCATAACATTTATAATATGTATTTTATATTAAATTTAACTTTTAAATTTTTAGTTTTATTTTAATTTTCAAAACAATTTGAAAATTTATATGTAACACCCCTTCAAAATGGGAATAATAGTCCCACATCGTGGAAAAACACTATGAAGTGGGTGCTTATATACCAAAGCCTTTGCCTCATAATAACGTCGAGGCCTTTTGAGGAACAAAACTCCACACCTTGGCTTGGCCCATGAGGCGGAGGTGACTAAGTTGGGGACAATATCTGCGTTAAGTGAGGTGTGGGCTGTTACATTGGTATCAGAGCCATACCCAGCCGGAATTGTGGTCTGTACGTGTTACAACCACGACGCCTGGATGGTGTTGTGTTCATGAGCCAACGAGGACGTTGGGCTCTAAGGGGGGAAGATTGTAACACTCCTTCAAAATAGGAATAATAGTCTCACGTCGTGGAAAAACACTATGAAGTGGGTGCTTATATACCAAAGCCTTCGCCTCATAATAACGTCAAGGTCTTTTGAGGAACAAAACCCCACACCTTGGCTTGGCCCATAAGGCTGAAGTGACTAAGTTGGGGACAATATCTGTATTAAGTGAGGTGCGGGCCGTTACATTATATTATAACATTTACAATATATTCCTTATTTTAAATTTAACTTTTAAATTTAAAACTTTTATTTTTAATTTCAAAACAATTTTGAAATTAGCTGAAGGCCCAATTAAAATTGGGACTTTTTCTATTAAGGACAACCTTTGGACTATGAGCTTCATAGTCAACCCTAACATGACTAATTTAGACCACATAGGCTATTGTAAACTGATCTCTTGTTGGAACTGGGTCAGCCCGCAACGGAAGTAATGGGTAAATTTCAAAAAAAATTCCCCTATTGGAACTTTATTGGGCCTATGAAGTCTAATTTATTTAGAACATTTCTAAATTTTATTTCAATAATATCTTTTATTTTATTTAAATTTATAAAATGGTATTGTATTTTTTTAATTTTATATTTTATGAAATATATGTGTGTATCGCATATACATATATATTTCTTACTATATAAATGTGTTTATATTATTTAAAATATAAAAAAAGTAGTTGTAATGTCGGAAATAATACTTATACAAATACATAAATTATATGTACACACATATAAATGAGTATGTTAAATACTTATATGTATACATATGCATAGTAATATATATATATATATATATATATAAATAAAACTATAAAATAATTTTTTATTTAAATATATTTATTGAACTCTCATGCACATAGACCAGGTTTTTTTTAATTTTTAATTTTGTAACCACACACACACACAAATATATATATATATATATATATTAATAAAACCATATAAAATTATTTAAAATAAAAAATATTATTTTTTGAAACTAAATTTAAATTTAAAATTTCCAGCAAATTTTTAATGAAATATTATAATTTGAAAATTTAATATATATAATTTTATAATTTAAAATGATTTTAAAATTCAATTTTAAATTATCGGTTTTAAATTTAAATATTTAAAAACAAAAAAAATTGTTTTTCACTTTCTACTATGAGCTTGATATGAATCAATAAAATTTTATAAAATATATTTTACAATAGATATGTAAATTTATATAATTATTTATATGATAAATTGATTTAGATATTATTTAAAAATAGTATATAAATAAAAAATATTTTCTTTCTGTCGAAAATATTATACTTATTAAACATCATATATGAAATTTTATTTTCATGTTTTACGTATGTATAATATAATATTTAAATTATTAACTATACAAATATATGTATATATTATATATTAAATTAATTAAATATAATTTTTTTTTGAGTCGTGCTATACATAGATGAATAATCACAAAAAAAATTATGATCATATATACATATGCATACAACCAACTAAATTTATGACAATATATCTACACATTCGAATAGTTGTCTAACTAACAATATTAAATATAAATAAATGACCACTATAATTATAAATTAGCGTCTGTAATTAAATTAGAAATATTTCTTGCAGCCAAAGCCCTTAACATACCTTGAAACGATATTATATGCTCCTAGAGACGATTTGTGACCCAACTTAGTGCTAGTCCTTGAACTGTCAACCCCAGCCATCGGATAGAAGCTAAATTGATTTGATTTGAACTTGGAAGACTAAAGAGATAAAGGATGAAAGTCAGCCGACAAAATGAATGAGACGGAAGCCTCGAAATTCATCAAATTGAGAAAGAGATGCTTAAATAGACGATGGCTAGGGTTATGTACAGATAGTTATTAGATAACTATGGAATGAATCTATTAGAATTCATGCTTAAATAACTATGGAATTTTCTGTTTGACCTTAGTTATTTTCTATAAGGGAATTTTTTTTGAAATTTACCCATTGCTAAATTCAACTATCCAAAATATCATAAAATTTTATTCATAAGGAGGCGTAAGTTCTAAGATTTATGCTTGCTTCCTTTTATTCTATTCAAATTCGCGTTCATCTATAGTGAACACCTTACCCTTGGAACATTAAATTTTTTAATTCGTACAATACATACACGAATTATTCTCGATTCTACCCAAGTTATACTGACTGGGTAACAATTCATGTCCAACTTTTCTACGGCCAAATATGTTTTGGTTTCTAATTTACTCAATTCTTTCTCAACCTTGCTCTGATACTATTTTGTAATGCATCGGCTCTAGTAACCGAAATATCAAAGGGAGTTTACCGTATGATAGTTCAAATCAATGGACACGGAAGGAGCGATCTATCGTATACACTAGTTTGGGCCAACACAGATACATTTCAATACTTGAATACATCTAAAATATTATGTATCTCATCTCAAAACAAGGCAACGTACATGAGTTCTAGAATAGGATAACTCACATATTATGAACATATATAAGTAAATGATGTCACAAGTATTGATATCACATCGAAAATGGAAACATATATATCTCAAAATATGTCTAATACATGAACTAGTCAAAAAACATCATTTAAACTGAACAGGCTATGTATAATCTAAAACTGCCTACTTAAACATCCATGTAACGACTCTTCTTACAACCGACCTTCAAATATGTCCAAAACTACTTGAATAGACTCATCTCCATCTTATCTCTAAATGAACTGAATGGTGCTGTAGATGTTGGCTTCTAGGCAATGTTTGTTAAACTCAAACTTAGTAGTTCTCCAACATAATATACATTTCCTATGGACTGCTTAATAAACAAAATAGTCTGATGTCAAATAGTTAGCTATCCTAAAAACACAACGCCTCAGTCTGACCCAAGGCATTGTCATATATAACATACCTTGAGTCAAGCTAGAAATCTAGCTGCGAGTGTAATAGTGCATAATAATAACATATGAGTGTGGTATCGGGTATAAGCACGTGATATATCAATCAAACACAAGAGGTCACTCACATTATAACTCTAATCAACTAGGATATCACAATCTATAAGTTGCTTTCAGTTTAAATTCAAGTACACTATTTTCAGATCTCCAGAGTCTAATTTTATTGTTTACCACTGTACGGTCCTTTTCAATTGCATATCTAAACAATTAATAGTTGAACATATTCATTGTTTATAATAGCATAGTCTTTTTCAACTGTATATATCTAAACAATGTGCGTATACTTTATAAGGTCGATATATATAAAGGAGAGTCATATCTTAACTCTCTTCTTTAAGTTCCCAATAGGAATACTATTGGTATCCCTTTTGGATTCACCCTCTACATAGACTAACATCTCAACAAGTCTGTGTGGTTTTTTCACTCACTTCTTATGACCAGTTGTGAGTGTACTTCAAATGATCCCTTAGTTTAACTGCCCTTTTAGCTTCTAAAGATAAATATATTTTATGTGATGCATTCACCTGCACGATTCCATCTTGAGTGATAACGCTTATGGCACTATGTCTCTAATTTCTTACAATTCATCATATTATCCATATAACGGATCATTGGACTTGGTGACGAGGGATAAATTCATCATGATTCGGATTGTGATACTCGAATCAGTCTATTAGGATATATTCCAACAGTCTAGCAGTCAATACCTTGTATCATTATCATCAAATGTTAAATTTTATCTTTCAAAAGCATTTGGCTGCCCAAAATATAATTATTCCTAAAATGATGTTAAATCCCATTTTCCTCAAATAAATTTTGTGTACGTCTATCTCATAACATCAAGCAATAGTGCATTCAAAACACTTCAATCCAAAAACAACAAATCACATATTTAAATAAATTTCAATGGGATATAATAAACTTGCATAAATATTACATAGTGAAACACAAATCATAATCCTATGGTCAAACATCACCAAAATCAAGTATATATTGGTAGTAATCCAAATACCATATGCTACCATGCCATTAATATCTAATATAAATAGGTTTAAGGCAATCTAGAATTAAGAATAAAGCATAGCTTTTTTGCTATATAAATAAAAAATATATTCACTATAAAATAAAAACATATTACACTCGCTTTTTATTTTCTTTACTAAAGACTTTAAATACCTAGCCTTTGATGATGAAGATGAAATAAACTACGTTGTTTTGCTTTAGCTTTCTAAATGCAGAAAATGAGATATATACAAGGGTATTTATAGGCTTAGGGTTAGGAAGCTTAGGGATTAAGCAGGAGGATGAGTTAGAATAGCATGATGATTTCTTAGGTTAGGGTAAGTTTTAAAATATGATGAAGTTAAAATAGAAAGATTATAAGGATAAGTTTCGTAAGTATGGTCCAATCAAAGAGTTGAAAAATTCAAATTTTCTTCTTATAAGTTGAAATATAATTACTATATAGATAAGGATAAAAACGTAGTCCAATAAGAGAGTAGAAAAATTCAAATTTTCTTCATATTCTTAAGTAATCGGTATCCCTAACTACCTCTTAACTCGAACCATCTTTTAACTAACATTTTACATCCATTTAAAAACCCACTCGAATGTTTCATCCAAATTTATTTTTATAATTATTTTTTTGGAAAAATATTACTTTTCAGTTTTCAATAATTATAAAATAACCGTTTTTACTTCCAAAATATGTTTTATTATTAATTGAATAGCGGGATGTTACAATAATTTTCAACATCTACTTTTATTGAAAGAAATTGGAAGGAAATATTAGAGAATTATATCAATTTTAGACATAATTTTGCGTAAGATAATAGACTTTTTATCTTTATTTTTAGTAACTTTATATTATGAATTCCTATTAATTTATCTGAATGCTAAAATTCATGGTAAATAAGCTTCTTTGCTTTGAAATTTAAGGATTAACGTTTCTAACACGAATCAGTTGCTATAATAATTTATGTTTAGAATTGTCATATGACTTGAAGTATAGTTAGCTAGATAGATGTTCCTTTTTATTACTCCATTTGCTTTCTGCGTCGGACATAAATTACTTTGATGTTTCAATTTTATTAATCAAACTAGTACTTGTAATAAGACATTAACTCGTAACTAGCTTTAGGTATCAGAACTCCTAGGATTGGCCTTGAATATGAACAACTCAAAGAGATGATTCGACAATGCTTTAATGCAGAGTCGAGTCTACAGAGTGGGGATTGATGGTAATTTTCATATGTTTATTTGTATTTGATATTGGGTATTATGGACATGATGTAGTATTGTTTAAACATGTTTGAACTTGTAAATGTAGTGTTCGAATCAGAGTGTTATTCAGAATTGTTTTGGTGTTAGTATAGTATGATATTGCGTTTTTTATTGAAATTATTTTCTTATATGTTATGTATGTAATATAATGATATTACTAGCAGTTTGGCATTGCCTAAGTGGCTACGGTTGATATTGTATTGGTTCGTGTTTGAGAGAAAGAAATGTTACAGTAATATATCAAAAATGCTTTAGGAAAGGCGTTGATATGGCATGAAAAATTTCAGCTTTTACAATTATCAGTAAGTCGTTATGGCATAGGAAGAGCATAGAAAGAATTGGTCTAGGAAAGAAATTGGAAATAACTTCAAGAATGCTGTAGGAAATGGCGTAGAAAGACGTAAAAAAATAGCGTTAGAAAGACATAAGAAAGACCCCCATAATGTCGTAGAAAGACGTGAAATTTTTTTCCCATGCATGTTTTTCAGATGCCATCAGTGGCATAGAAAAGGCATCAAAAATACGGTTTTTGACACCCTATCTACACCTCCAATATCGAAAAAATAGCATTGTTGTATATTAATCAAAATTTAAAGAATAAGAAGCGAATTTTGATCTTTGGTCTTTAAATAACAAATCAACAAAGTAAAGAACTGAATATTAAAGCATCTCCAACATGCTATCATATATTACATTTTGTAACATCTAACTCCAAATGGATGTCCAACGGAGTGCAGAAAATGTAATAGGTTACATACTCGGTCAAAATGATTACATATGTGTAATCTATCTGGCCACTAGTTGAACTAGCACCCAACCAATAAACACCTAAAATGAGGTGCTTGTTGAACAAGCGCATGTTGCTTTGGCACTGGTTCAATAAGCGTTCAAATATATTCCCTCCAACGGCACTTCTCACCTTCAAATACCACCCATCTTCACTCTCTTCTCCTCCAACACCAACATTCAACAGCATCAAAAATCATTTACAAAAGTAGTGATACTTCTCTAGTTGGTGGAGTACTCACTACTTCTAGTTGGACTTTGGTAGAAGACTACGATTTATGTTACATTTGGTGTGCACTCAAGCCATCTGATCTAAGATGCCAACCAAAGTAGTGATACTTTTTGGAAGCAAAATTACAAATTGTTATCATCAAAGAATGTTTATAGCAAAAGATTGCTATCTTCGATCAAATGTCATAACAAAAAATGAATCATCAAACACAAACATTTGATTTTCAAATGTTTAAGTTAAAGCAAACCAATCCTAGTGGCTTTGAAAATGAATTGCATTTGATAAGATGTTCTAATTTTCATATGTCTATAATTTTTTTACAATTCTCTAAATATTTTAGTAATTTTTTAACAAAGGATGGCAGCAAATGAATTCTTTAAACAAATCAATATATCTGAGAATAAAAAAACATCTCATTTTATCAGTTCATGCATGTTTATGACCAACTAATTGAGCATGTAAAATGGAGACATTCTCTTCATAAAAATGTTCAAGACATCCAATCGAACAAGTCCTAAGGTAAAGCGCCAGGAGCAGGATGAAGCTCTAGCCTTGGGGAATCACTAGGAAATCAGAGTATGGGGTCAGAAGAGCAACTAACCTCTACCGAAGATGATTTTGTTAGGATTCAAGGAGCCAAAGTAGCCAAAAAGAAGTAGGCTGCTGGCACTGATCAAGCGGAAATAAGAAAACTCTTATTGGAATCTAAAGACACATATAATTGTGCAATAGAGTTTCTAGCTGCTCAACACCAAGAATTTTTTTTGAAATTGGATCAGCTTCTTGCTGGAAACAAATAGAGAGAAGATGATGTAGTAAAGTTTTTGGATACATCGAATATGTCTGAAGAACAACGAGAGTATATGGAATCTAGAAGGTGACACATCATAAGACGTAGGCATGAAGAGGGGTTGTAGTTGTAGTTGTATTTTTAGAACTATTGTACCTTTGAATCTTTAGTTGATGTACTAATTTGAACTTAATCTAGTAATTTTAGAAGTATTATAACCAATTAAGCTTCTTTCACTTTTCAACAATACCAAATGAAATTGTGATGCATCACTTGATATGTAATGCAACTAAAGTATATTACAACAACATTAAGAACAACAACAACAAACTTAACAACAATAATAAACTTTTACCAATTACTTCAAAAGCTCCAAAGATGATTTACTAGATTGTTTTGTAATCTTTAGTGGAGTTGAACACTACGAAATGACATTTGACTAGAAACATGAAACTCGAGTTTCATAGTGTTTCCAATCATATCATTGCACCATACATTCGGTATTGTTGTAGCACTCTCGTAATCAAAGTCATCTTCCATATCTCTTTCGTCCTTAATAATCATATTGTGTAGATTAACGCAAGTTTACCTTATTTTTGCCGTTTAAGTGGTGACCGAACTCTACAAAGATTGCTGACTATGGAAAATCTTGGTTGAAAAACACAAAATGATCTTTCAACATCATTTCTCTATCCTTCTTGCATTGACACAAACTTTGATTGTTTATTGCTAAATAGGTTAGAAATTTTCTTAATAATGGTACTCTATTTAGGGTATATACTATCACCAAGATAATATCCATGATTGTACGTGTTACCCCTAAATTGAAGGAACATGGAGTTGATATACCATTAGCTAAATAATTAAATATGGTAGATTGTTCGACTATGTTTAAGTCATTATTAGAACCTGGCATTCTGAAAAAGGAATGCTAGATCTGTAATTCATATGAAACTACACTTCAAGAATAATTGTCGACCTATGAGACTTTGGACAATACTTCCACTCCGATGCAAACAATTTATATTACCCAACATTTCTAGCCATCCTCTATTGCCATGCATCCTCATTATTCTTTCTATGTCAGCTTGGTTCTGTCTACGTAAGTATTGATCGTTGTAAATGTCAATGATAGTTTGATAGAAATGGTCCAAAAATTCTAGTGCTATGCCTTCCCTCAAGCACAAATTCTCTCTGAGAGCATCTGTCAACGGTCATTTTTTGGATACCAATTAATCCCCGAGTACAAGATGCATTAGGTTTGAAGACAAAGTATTTATCATGCTATTTAATGGATTGCAGAATCCTAAGGAATAAAGGTCAATGCATTTGAAATCTTCTTCTAAAATCACCATCGGTGTAAGTAGGATTTGGAATAAAATAGTCTTCCATCAGTCTTTCATCATACTAGGAATGTTTATGATTTTGTAGCGACGGCCAACAACTGATCCACCATGCCTATTGGATTGACCAATTTGTAGCGCGTACATTGCTATTAACTCTCTTTCACAACAAAAATGATCTTTCATCATTTCATCAAAGCAATCATCAAAAAATATAAGATCTTCAGCTGACATTATTTTTGTAGTTTCCAATTTGTAGCGTAGATTTGAATGAGCGTGAATGAACAAGATTACCATGGATATTTATAATTGCCAAAATATTTGATTTTTTTAGGGTAGGTAGAATGGCTCAATGTCCCGTTATATTAAACACTATAGCCATGTTGTATATCTATCTACACATGCCAACTTGATTAATGGAAATAAAATGGCTCAATGTCCTATCATATCAAACATTGTAGCCACGTTGTATATCTGTCAACGCATGCCAGCTTGATTAATGGGAATAAAATGGCTTACTGTCCCGTTATATCAAACATTATAGCCACGTTGTACATTTGTCCATATATGCCAGCTTGATTAATGGAAACAAAATGGTTCAGTGTCCCATCATATCAAACACTGTAGCCACGTTGTCTATTTGTTCACACATGCCATCTTGATTAATGGAAATAGAATGGCTCGGTGTCATGTTATATCAAACACTGTAGCCACGTTGTACATCTGTCCACACATGTTAGCTTGATTAATGGAAACAATGTGGCTTAATGTCCCATCATATCAAACACTGTAGCCACGTTGTACATTTATCCACACATGTCAGCTTGTATGTTGTATTGTATTATATATAACATACTGCTTACGATACTGTTATGCACTCATATCATTCTATTAGTATATAAAAAATGATGGATTACAACCATACTTCCTTGCCCTCATCGTACTCATATGAAGGTCCTTTAAGCCATGATACCCCCACTAAGTACGTCTTTCCTCCAACCATCAACCGAGTGGCATGTTGAAAAGGAGGAAAGGCGCTATAAAGATGTAAGAGAGATTTGCAAGAGCATAGAGTTCTGGAGGATGGAAGAAAACAAAGAGAAGAGCGGAGGAGCCACAATGGAAGAAGGTAAAGAAGGCTTGAAATACGCCACCAACTACCTTAAACAGAATAAGAGGTTGATTCTCGAGTAATATACCATGATTGTGGAGTTTTTGTTCTATTTTCCATCATAAGAAACGAAAGTGAGATTGGTCGATGTCACTATATATGCCGTAATTTTCCAGATGGATGTGACCTTTGACAATGGCTTGATGATATTTTACCTCATCGAGCAGTTGTGTATGCCATTAAACTTGATGAAGAAATTAAAAAGCTTCATAGGAGACTGAGTTCAATTCAATTATTAGGTGGTCGTAGACAGTTCCAATCAATTTGTGTGTTTGTTTTCGATCTTTGTTTTCATTTCAATTTTAATGTTTGTTGTCTTGTTTGTACTATTTTAATTAATTATTTGTCGATTTCCTATCTAAAGTACTTAACTTGAATTTGAAAGTGCATGCAACTTAATTTAAATAACTTAATTAACTTATTTGAATTCGAAAGCACATAGAACTTACTAATGTTAAATAACTTAATTAACTTACTTAACTTGAATTCGAAAGTAAAGACAATTTGTCTAATATAGTTAACCCAAAGATCATTCAAATTGTCTAACAGAGCTAACCCAAAGATCATATGTAGCATGTCCAACAAAATTAGTATGATACTCCCAAAAATATCATAAATCAAACATAGATCGTATTAAGTGAAATAGGTCTTCTTCCTCCACTGGACGTATAATCTTACTATATCTTTGACAAGCTCCAATATATGTGACATAAGTACTCCGAGTATCCAGAATCCTTAGAATTAATCTACAATCAGGATATTATTAAATGCTTCGTTTAAAGTAACCCAAAAATCTTGATTCAACTCTTCTTCCATTTGTCTACGGTCGGCTTCTATGTACGCTTTAATAGTACTAAATAATCTTGTGGAATCCAATTTTCATTTTTCGTTGAATATTTTGTGAACTTTCAATTTAAAATTTTCATTTAAATAGAAAGTTCATAATCCGCGTCATACGAATCAAGTGTTATATGAACGTCTACGTGGCAACCATCCACGAACTTGTGAAGAAATAAATACGAGTGTGTTTTGTTTCTTCACAACTGTTTTTATTTATGAACTAAATAACAATACATTTTTATTATTATGCTATGAATACAAAATCAAAACAGAACATGAACCATCATCATATGACCAATAAAAGAATACATACATGAGCATACATAAATATCATCATCAATATCCCAAATACACTAGTCTGAGATACATGTATAAAACACAAAAACAACATCAGTCTACTTGATGTGACCCAATACCACTCCTCTCGTCGTCGCTATTACCATTGACGTCATCCCAGTTATGTGGCTCTGGGGGCGGTTGATGCTATTGCTGAAGCTATTGATCCGAGTCTAGTAATCATGTATTTGAGACTCATACTAAGCCGTCTGAGTCTGATACTGAGTCTGCTGCTGCTGTATAGCGGTCTGATAACCCCGATACGTAAGTTGAATACAATCAATCATTATGCGCTCAAATGCAGCAATAACCCATCTATCTTGATCCATGTACTGAGCAAACTGTGATGTAAAAATGAAAAATTATACAAATATCATGGTTGTAAATGATAGTGAACTATAGGAAAATTTAAAAGTCGTATATACCTGATGCGGATGATATAAACCAGTAGAAGGTATACCCCGAACGTTCTCATCTACAGGATACTGCAGTGGATACTCAATGACCTCATCATGTAATGTGTACGCTCTGAATGCATGCTGAGGTGATCGAACATAGGAGGTTGTGTGTACTAAGACGACGTAAGCTCAAAAGTAGTTGGTGGTAATGGTCTATCGAAAGAGATACATGGGCCAATATGATCGGAGTTTAAACCTCATATATAACCAGGTAACGAGTAATCATGTAAGGCAACTTAAGTTCAATATGCATCAAAATCTCTAGGTATACGAAAAGGCTCATCATTTACCCATCTCATGGCACTTATACTAGTAATATAAGTTGGACCAGCCTGAATAGATTCATACACATCCCATGGAAGCGGATCAGAAGGAATGCGAACTATACCATACAACTGCAACCAACACCGTTCCTAAATACCAGATGAAAGGACATGCAGGAACCTAAAAGAAAACCCTACATCTCGGAATGGAATACTGGAAAGTGATGGGATGCTCGTCGCTGGGCTCCATAGATCGAATATACTCCTACCAAGGATGAGTAATAATGTTGTTGTGCTGCCTCATATCCATCTACTGTCTGGTCTCCATCATCTCATTATGCACCCCCTGTGCAGCATGGTGCACATGGATAACATTCCCCAACGATGTAATCTGGAAAAGTAAATATATAGAGTAGTGTTTGTTTCATTAATAAGTCATGAGTGCATGTTGGACGCGTATACTCGTAGTATAAAAATGGGAGGATGTACCAAAAACCAAACATCTGTTGGGACTGCTATAGTTTATAGGCATCAAATGGTACATAAGGATATATAAGGAAGGCAGTACCGTAGTTGTAAATATGAAGTCCATCTACATTTATCAATCCAACCAGATTTCCAAGTCTAATTGTATCATTATTGTTTGAAAAAAATGTACAACCAAACAGATATAATAGAAAGGCATGTATAACATGAATGTGCATCTCCTCAGCGTCGATATAGTCTGTTATATACCTCTCTAGACATGTAAGTATAACAGCATCTTCTCTAACCTCATCATCGGTCAAAGCCATTAAGTATGCAGAATATGACTCAAAATCCTCATATGAACTATCAAAGAGTATTGATGCATGGTTTGGTCGGCCAACCTCTATACCAGTCAGTATATAAAAGTCTAAATGAGTCAATCCCAACTCAAAATCTGGAAAATGAAACGTATAAGTGGTAGGCCACCATCTCTCAGTAAGAGCTTCTACTTCACAACGGTCGACATATGCAAATGTAGGTAATTGTAGAAAATCACCAAAGGGTGATGCATATAGTCTATACCTAATCGACTCAGGTAATATGACAAAGTACTCAGTAATGCATCTATGCTAACTATCATGCATAGTTATGTAACCGACCTATATAAGTAATTATTTAACGTTAACGGTAAACTAAACAAACCGATAAACATTTATAGTTTGTGATAGACATGTTTATATAATAATTACTCATAAAAATATACATGTAGCGTCACTAGCGCTGCACTCAGTCGATGTGTTCTCGTCAAGGGACAGCCCGTCTAGCAATTTGGACGGACCGTGATGCCATTTCGACATATCGGTGAATACAAGTAGAAAATAAAACGTGAAAAATGAAGTTAAAAATGAGGGAAATGAGTAGAAAGCGTCTCATATATATGCTAAGGCTTACGGGCTTGTTTAACAAGTGCGCCTAGATGCTTGTTTAACTAGGGCCTGATGCTTAGGCACTTGTTGAACAAGTGCCTAAGCCTAAAAAAAAGCAGACGTTTGTTTAACAAACGTCTCGTCTTCAGGCACTTGTCAAATAAGCGTCTGGTTTTCAAAACTATTGGGAACCCAGAACGATACATTTTGTAACGAAACAAAATGTAATTTTCTATCAAAAACCATTGGAGATGTTGTTAAGGACTCTCAATTTCAAAAGGAGGATGAGAAAATAATATTTTCAAATTAAGACCAGTATTGATCTTGATGTTCTCAAGGCTCACCCCTATTAAATGGAGGATGAATAAACATGTCTTTTGGGAAAAGTTGTGGTTAAATACCATTCATTTTGAATAAATATTTCTCTTTAAAGAGGCATCTACCGACAGTTGCAGCGGTCTGTTAATAGATGACTGTTTAAAGTGCTTGTCGCTTTTGTGGAGGGATTTGACCATTCAAAAAAACTGGAAAAAAAACGTTTAAAAATCAAGAAAAACATTTGAATCCTTTTCCAGGAGATAAAAGTTGAGTCACTTGAGTGTTGTTGAGTTTTTAACATATTCTACGGTAGAATTACATACTCGTATACTTAGCAAATCTTCAACATTTGTTTTACTCTTGTATATTTTCGAATGTTTTCTTGTCTTTCACATTCTTTGTGCATACTCCTTTGTCACAACATGCTTTAGTCACTTCGTAAACATAGTAGTATCAATTGTTTATATGGTTGCTATCATCGAAGCCAATAATGTGTGTTGTGTGTGACAGCTAAGAGCTAGAAGACTGGTATTTCTGATGTTGCTACTCTGTAAATGCTTCTATTGTTTCCCTTCTTGGATTTGTAATGTGATATGCTTGTGTATCTTTTTGTTGTCAATATGGCTGTTGTTGTGTGGGATTTTTGGTGTTGTGTTTAGGTTTCTTTTGTGTGTTATCCCCATATAAGCTAACTTGAACTTGTAACCCGTTTTGTGATGAAACATATTCATAGTTTGGAATGTCTTCACATCCTTTTTTTGCAAAAGAAATTATAATAAGATTAGATACGGTGCAGATTTACTATACTCAAGGAAAAACTTTCACATGAAAGATCTCAACTTCATCTTATAAGTTGGGCTCGTTGAGAAAGTAATCGCACTTAGAGCAAAATGCTTGGTGGCAGAGATAGTCTTCACACTAGTACATTGTGAGGATTTAACCTAGTTATATTTAACATCTTTTAGCATGGCACGGTAAAAATTAATGAGCTAGAGGGGAAAGGTGAGTGGAAGAGGAACTAACAAAAAATACAGAAAATACTAGAAATTGCATATATTTCATGTAAAAATGAAATACATAGGATTATTCTTCTTATCGCTAATCGACTGCTACTTAACTATAGTATTTTTCTTTTCTATTGAGAATTCTATGCTTGTCAATTAATTATCCTTAGCATAACAACCCATCCATAAAGTAACATAATTATTTATATATTTGTATGTCATAGCTAATAGTCTAATTCATTTACTCTAATTCATTGTTCCTTTGTGTGTGTGCAACTCTATTATCGACCAAACTATTTGTGCAACCTCTAGCTGTTATCATATTATGTGGATCATATTTTGAGAAAAGCACATGCTTGATATACTTGTTCCTACTGTTAGTTATTTTATCTCTTTCGTAGCTCCTTGTTTTTGTTGTGTCTCACTTGTGCATCACCATGCACCAATAATGTTCACTACATTTCCTTAAGTTTTGCTCCCTACCTCTTCTTTTAGCCATTCTTCTTATGCAATCCAAACTTAATAATGGCTAACTCATCTTCACTTGATGCTTCTCGTACTACCATGGTGAATGAACAAAGGTGAGAAGTTTTGGGTGTGTACAACTTTGCTTCGTCCAAAAAAAAATTGGCTTTCTCTTAAGGTCAAAGTTTGAAAATTTTGCTACAATGTTCAAATAAGTTTCCCATGTGGCTTTCCCTTAACTAATTTGCTTCCATTTAATTAGTGCATGTGTAATGTTTATGTTTTAGACTTTGATCATACTTCTTGATATAATCTTTCCAGATTCATGCACAATTTGTCGTTTATTGGAGGGAACTTTATGTTGTAGGACTACATGAGATATAATCTTTTTATGAAATGAGAAGCATGAAACAATAGATGGATTTTGGCTTGTGGAGGAATTTATAGTTTGTAAGCCACTATGTTTATTTTCTTAAGAACTTGGAAAAGTCCATGGTATTTTGATGATAGCTTGTGTGTGTGTCTGTTGATTGCAGCGATTGTTTCCCTTTCTAAGTTCATTTTATACTCAAAAATTTGTAAAGTGGTATCCTTTGCAAATATTTCTCCTTCGTATTGAAAAGTTATACAATTGATTGAATGCAACAAGTTTTTATTATCTCTGATTTCATAATAATGTTATAGAAGTGATGTTGTTGCTTATATACAGAGTTTTGTAGAATAATAACTTATTGGGCTTGGCCCAGAATGATGCACTGACCCGCATCCAATACAACCAGCTTACAACTGCAGTATATTACATACGAGATAATGTATACTCATATTATTCTCGACTCTTCTAATATCCTCCCTCAATTTATACTAGGGTTTCTGTCGCCTCTGAAATAAATTTGATTTCTTGTCAATCTTTGATCTTCAGACAAATCAACAAGTAATTCTTTAGAAATTGCTTGTTGATGGTAAGCTCAAAGCTATCGGGGAGCTATTTCAAGCAGCTGAGTTGAGAGGAAAGATTTATGTTAAGTAAATCTAAGGTTAAGCAGGTTTAACATTTGTTGTTGAATCTTCTGTCGATTTTCTTTCTGATATCCTTCTGGAGATCATAGCTCATCTTTATCATCAAGCAATTTAGCAAGTAGTGTTCAGAACATTGCTTGTTGGATTTAGTCTTGATTAAAAAAGGAAGAGAGCTTGTCATTTGGCTGAGTCAAGAGCACTGTAAGCAGTAGATCTGACGTTGCTGTTGAGTTGAGGTTGAGTTTATGTATCATTGATAATCTTGCTGTCAATCATGTTGACTTTGAGCTCAAGTTTCAAACGAAGGAAACTGCTTGCTGGAAGTGCTTTGGTATGGATATCAGTCTTTTGGTAAGTAGCTAGTAAGTGATTCATGGCTAGCTTTCCTTTGAGCACTTGTTCTCTAACAAAATATAGATTAAGTTCCATATGCTTTGTTCTAGAATGTAAAATAGGATTGGCTGTTAGAGAAACAGTACTTAAATTGTCACACCAAATTGTTGGCTTACTGTTGATGTTAAATTTTAATTCACTGAGTAAAGATTATATCTACATTATCTCAGCAGTGGCACTTGGTACGCTTTTGAATTCAACTTCAGTGCTTGACCTTGAAATAGGTGATTGTTTTTTGGAACATAGGGATTTAGGATTTTGTCCTAAGAAAATGCAGTATCCACTTGTTGATCATCGATCATCAAGATCTGTAGCCCAGTCAGCATCTACAAAACCAGATAAATTTAAGTTAGAATGATTTTTTAAAATTAAATCATGATTTATAGTTCCTTTCAAATATCTTAAAATTCTTTTTACAGCATTCCAATGATCATCACAAGGGTTTTGCATAAAATGACCGACTTTGTTTACACCATATGCAACCTCTTGTCTAGTAATGGTCACATACTGTAGAGCACCTACAGTACTCCTATATTCCTTGACATTTAGAACAGGTGCACCTTTGTCTTTAGGCAGATGAAGATTACTTATCATAGGTGTGGGCAAGCTATTAGCTTGATCCATTTTTGTTCTGAGAAGAATTTCAGTAATGTATTTTTTTCGACTTAAGAAGATTGTTGAATTTGATCTCTGAACTTCTATACCAAGGAAGAAGTTCAGGTCACCCAAGTCTTTGATAGAGAATTTTTTATTCAATTTAACAATAAGATGTTTGATTTCTTCATTACTATTCCCTGTTACAATAAAGTCATCTACATAAACAAGAATGTAAATAACAGTTGCATTATGAAATTTAGTAAAAAAAGAATTATCAGACTTTGTGGATTTGTAACCCAATTTGATCAAAGTAGTTTTCAATTTTTTGAACCAGACTTTGGGGGCCTATTTAAGACCATAAATAGCCTTGTTTGATTTACACACAAGTCCTATATTTTCAGTCTTCTTAAATCCAGATGGTTGCTCCATGTAAACTTCTTCCTCCAGTATCCCATTTAAAAAAGCATTATTAACATCTAGCTGTTTTATACTCCATCCTTTGTGAATAGCAATTGTGAGTATAATTCTTATAGATGTTGGTTTAACTACTGGAGAAAAAGTTTCATTAAATTCAAATCCTTCTTGTTATGAGAATCCTTTTGCAACAAGTCTTGCTTTGTACTTTGATATGGCTCCTTCAGCATTTTTCTTCAGTGTATATGTCCATTTGCAACCAATGACATTTTTATGTCTGGGCAAAGGAACTAGATCCTAGGTTTTTTTTTCATGAGAGCATTCTACTCTTCATTCATAACTCTTATCCATTTTTCACTTTGAGTTGCCTGGTGATAAGTAGCTGGCTCTTCAGTCTCAAGGTCGGTAATATACACTTTAGGTCTGAAAATTCCACTTTTTGATCTAGTAATCATATGATGACCAGCATTAGTAGTTTGTTGACTTGATGAATTATTTTCATTTTAGGTTGAATGCTAGTAGAATATCTGTCTCTATGACTTTGAATTGATTCAGACTGTGAGTCTGAGTGACATTCTGGCAAGTGAGTAGGACTTTCAAAGGTATCAACTGAGTCATGGCTTGATCCTAACTATGATGAGGTGTGTTGAGATTCTATATGATCCTGAGGAGATTCCTCTTGTCTTGGAAAGATTATCTCTTGATTCAGAGGTATAGGTGGAATTGAAAATCTGGTATTATAAAAATTTTGAGATGTCTTGATGCTAGAGTCACTGAAAGGAAATACATGTTCATTGAATATAACATGTCTAGAAATGAATATCCTTCCTTTATTATCTATGCACTTGTAACCTTTTATGCTGGTTGGATATCCATGAAATGTACAGGGAGCGGATCTGTAGCTTAACTTGTGAGAATTATACCACCTTAAGCAGGGAAAACACAGGCAACTAAAGACTTTTAAACTATGATAGTCAGCTGACTAATCAAGTAACATTTTAATTGGACTTTTGTCTTGTAGAATCTTGGTAGGTAGTCTGTTGATCAGGTGTATAGCAGTGGAAAATGCATCTGGCTAGAATTTCAGTGGTAATGAGGCTTTAGCTAATAATGTAAGTCATGTTTCTACTATATGTCTGTGCTTTATTTCAATTAATCCATTCTGTTCAGATGTGTAGGGACAAGTAATTCTGTGACTGATACCCTTTTTTTGAAAAATTTCCTTGAGTGGTTTGAACTCTGTACCTCCACCTGTTTGTATTGCTTTAACTTGATGATTTGTCAACTTTTCTGCATGAGCTATAAATTGTATAACTGCATGAAGAGACTCGGATTTTGATTTTAAAAAATAGATCCAAACAAATCTAGAATGTGCATCTACAAAAGAGATATAATATTTGCATCCATAGTCAGTGTCAATGGAAGCTGGATCCCATAGGTCAATGGCCACAAGTTTAAGAGGTTTCAAAATATAGTTTCAGAGTTTTAGAAACTGAACTTGTGACTCTTACCTAACTAACAATAGGTACATATGTAGGGGATAGATACATTATCAAAAGTGATTTTATTTCTTTTCAATATTTTCTTTACAATATCAGTACTGGGATGTCCCAGTTTACAGTGCCACAAGTCAATAATACTCTTACTCGGTTCATTTTGAGTAGATTCAGAAAGATTACAACAGTTTTCAACATTATCAGAATTCTTGGAGTCAACAAAAACAAATTTGTAAAGTCCATTGATTGCATTACCCTGTAAAAGAATTTTCTTTGTTAGAATATCTTTAACAAGACAGTAATTGGGATAGAATTTAAAAAATACATTATTATCTCTAACAAATTGTGACACGCTTATCAAGTTTTTCTTTATCTGAGGAACCCTTAATAAATTGTTGAGATAAAGTTGCCTCTCACCTTGTATAAGTGCATTGCCAGTATGTGTTATTTTAATGGACACACCATTACCCATGTGAATACACTGTTTACCTCTATACTCCTTATTTCCAAGATTTAAATTGCTGAGATTGTTTGTCACATGGTTTGTTGCTCCAGAATCTAGGTACCAAATTTCATCATGGATAGCATCAATCTTGGCACTGTCATTACTGTAGCAGTGTTACTCCTTGCATTTTCTGACTGATTTCTTTGTTCTTGTTGCATACTGGTCAGATTGGCACTTGGGTTGAAGTTTCTTTGACTACCAGAAGTATTTTGTTACCCAGGTATGTAGTTTAAATCAATTCTAAAATAACATTTGTTAGCAGCATGTCCATATCTCTCACATATCTGACATCTAAGTCTACTGCCATTGTTGTTCCATCTGCCATATTCCTTCCTCTTCCTCTATTATTCAGACCACCACTCTGAAAATTGTTGAATGCATTTCTTCTGTCTTGATTCCTCCCTTTGTTGTTATTAGCTATATAATTGACAGAAAAGTCAGAAGTCACTGGCTTCTTTTACTCAATTCTTCCTTCATGTGCAAGGAGAATAGAATGAACATATTGAAGAGATGAAGTGGTGTCTCTTGAAGAGATAACTGCTACAATAGATTCATATTCATCATCAAGTCCATTTAGGATAAACAAAACTTGTTCTGTGTCTGATACAGTGTGACCAGCAGCAGCAAGTTGATCACATAATGATTTGACTTTAGTTAAATATTCTCTCATTGCCATGGTTTCCTTCTTTACATTTTGCAATTGTCTCCTGTAGTACATGATTCTAGCTGCTGACTGGGCACTGAATATTTGTTCAACAGTTGACCAAATTTCATGTGCATTCTTACACCCTATTAATTGAGGCAATAGACTTGAACTGATAGAAGATAGTAGCCAAGAACTCAACAAGTTATCTTGTCTATTATATATGATGAAATCTATGTTTTTAATATTCTTTCCTTCATTGTCTGTAGTGAATTGTTCTGGTATGTCTTTAGTACCAAGAAGATAATCTTCTAATCCATACCCTCTCACAGCAGTGATAATCTGAAATTTCCAAAGGAGAAAGTTGGATTCATCCAATTGACTGGATATTGCTTGGTTTTATGGAGATATCAAGATTTTTGATAGATTTTCAGTGACTTGCTGCTGTGTTGAGGTGGAATTTGGAGACAAGGAGGAGCCATTATTTGCAGTATCACCTTTAGCCATGGTGATAACAAGATTGCAAGAGACTTAAAAAATAAACTGTAAGCAATTCTTGAAACTGAGCAAGAAATTTAATCAAGATACTCAAGTATGATTCTAAAATATCTTGATAACAGAAAAACAAATGATTCTGAGAGCTGCTGGAGATATTCCCTAGATAATGCTCAGTGAAGAACAGTTAACCACTGAGTTGATAAAATGATCAAGAAGTTTTGTCTTTCTTGATTCAGTGACAGAACAGAGAGCAAATTATGAGGATGACCAAGAAAATGGAATGATATATTGATTGTTTTCTTGGTAAATTTTCAATGATAAATTTTCAACAGTCAAATTTTGAAAAGCAGCCAGAAATTAAATTTTCTAAGCAAGGCTTAATGATTTATGATGGTTAATGAACAACAAACTCTTAATCAGTCAAATAAGAGATAGAAAAAAAACTAAGAGCAATCAAGAAAACCAAGTGATGAAATTGGTCTGATGGTTTTCTTGATATGGCTCAATGATGTGTTCAATGAATTATGCAGAGAAATTAAGGAGAAATATGAAGTAAAGAAGCAAAAGGAAATTCCCTCTATGATGATGAGAATATTGCAGGAGATCTTCAATCTAAGAGGAGAAAGATAGCATCAAAAAATTGTCGTTAGACTTTTTGTATGCTCCAATACCATATTGAAAAGTTATACAACTGATTGAATGCAAAAAGTTTCTATTATCTCTGATTTCATAATAATGTTACAGAGGTGATGATGTTGCTTATATACAGAGTTTTGTAGAATAATAACTTATTGGGCTTGGCCCAGAATGATGCACTGACCCGCATCCAATACAACCCGCTTACAACTGCACTATATTACATACGAGATAATGTATACTCATATTATTCTCGACTCTTCTAATACCGCCTTTTGAACTTTGATAGTTTTTGGAACATAATTAAGGATTATTAGTAGTTTTCTACCCTATACAACTTCAAATATGATTGTATTTACTGTCGATTTCCATGTAATGTTGTACCAAAACTTTGCTAAAGTTAACAACTTTGGTCATTCCATTGGTTTGTGATTACAGAAAAATCTAAGGTGGCATTTCAGATTCTTGTGGACTGCTTCGTCACTTTGTAGGTGATCTCTTATTTCCACCTTTGACAAGTGTTGCGTGTTGCTACAAATGCTTGGACATTTCCCTTGACACCTTGCCAGTGGGTTGCTTACTTGATTATATGTAGATGGAATGCTAGTGGGGAATCATGAAATCTTCTGAGTAATTTAAATTTAATGTTTATGGTTGAGGAACTCGCTTAAATTTTTTTCGTTGTAGAACACTCTATCAAGCTTTTTATACTTAGAAGTTGGATATTCCACTTTGTTCTTGGTTAACTTCAGGTAAACGCCAGTAGCCACTAAGTTTTTAATTTCCCAAGCCAATGACTGGATGCAATATAAGTTGCATGAAGATCGAATGGATGTGAAGTAGTGGAGTCATTGGCTCTTCTGGATAAATTGCATAGGATATTCTCCTTGCAGGATTTGTATTTAACCGTATAGTCAAATTCATGTAGTTTATTTAGCCACTTGCTTTATATATTATGGTTTAATCTTTGGTTCAACATTTTTTTACACTTCAGTGGTTTTTGTCAGTTTAGTATTAAATCTATTTGTTTTTCCTACCAAGATGATTTTATTGAGGTATGAAGATAAAATTTTGTTGCATTTAATGCGGCATAGCTTAAAAAAGATGATACAACAGTGGAATTTTTTTTAAAATAGACTTTCGAAAAAAAATAAATTCCACTTATACGCCTTTCTGAAACAAGAAAAGAACCGCAGGTCCTTGTTTTTTATGTTGTTATAAGAAAAGTCTCTGCAGAAATGAATATGTAAATTTGGTCCCTATTTTTGAAAAATAGAAAACATAAGGTGGCTTGAACTTTTCTGACGGAAAATGGAAAGTACCATGCAATTTTCTGATTTTGAAATTTGTTTGAAATTTTTGAAAATTTTGAAAAACGCAAATTAAATTACACTTTCTATCAGGAAACTACAAGCTAGTTTGCACTTTTTGATTTTTTATTTTTAAATAGATTTAATTTACATACCCATTGCTACATGTATTTTTCTTGTAACAACATCAGAAATAGAGACCTTCTGTGCAAAGCCCCTTTCTGAAAACTAATTGTAAAATTAGGTCTGCTTTTAATATAACTTGCACGTTTATGGAATGCGCAAGCTATATTTTTAAAAAATAAATAAATAAAGCATGCGCATTCCATAAATGCACAAACTTTAAAAAAAATTAAAGTGTTACATGTTTATTACACAGATAAAATTGTATTTGCACTGTCCATAAATATGTAAATGCAGTTTTAAAGTTTGCGCATTTATGGAATGCGCAAGCTTTAAAAAAAAATTTAAACATAACTTGCGCATTCTATTAAATTTACCATTACCAATATCATTACCCATCAATCGATTATCATTTTTGAGTGAAATCGGTATACCGGTTTAATAGGTATGGTAGTGGTAAATTTATCATTTTCTACGATAAATCATCGATAAGATTTTTTTCAAAACCAATGGTAACAGTAATTTTACCTGATAATTTATTAGACATGTAAATTCATATAATATGCTTTATTATAGGCATTTAAAATCAAACAAATGATTAAATTTAGTTCAGCAGCCAAGTGAAATAATGTTAAATACACTTTTTTTCTTTCTTATTTATGTTTTTTATTAAATGACAATATAAATTGTATAATGAAGCAACATTATAGTGTAAAAACATGTCGGCTTACTGATTTTTTTAGAAAAACGATAATTTACCATTACTAATGTAACGGTTACTAGATTATCAATATACTAGTCTATTGGTAACGGTAATGGTAAGCAATTTTAGCTTACCAGTAAACGGTACGATAACGGTATTTGCAAAATGATAACAGTAACCATTACCATAACAGCCATAATTAATTGGGATATTTCGAGGAATGTGCCTCAGTATTGCAGCAATTATTTCTCTTGCAGACTTATTAAAAAACCTGCTATATACGATGAATATTTAGTTCTTTTAGTAAACAAAAAAGATATCTAAATCGCGAATTAAGTAAACGATGAAACCAAACTTACCCTGGAAACATTGCAAAGTCGTATTTTTGTTAATAACAAGAGAACTGTTATTTCATCTATTAAATAATAGTAAAGCAGAAGAACTTGAAGCTCTTTTCTTAATTCTAGGAGCTATCTCTATTCTCCTCGATTCTCTCCAAATGGATAATTTATTTTTAAGATCCTATAAATTTATAACTTTACACAAACTTCTACAGTATTTGATATTCAAATACCTACTTTTAAAAGAATCTACAATTATTTACAAATTTTTCACGGTTCTCTCCCAAAATTTTACATTATTGTCTCACATTAAAATTAATTACATAATCCAAAATTTAAACTAATTGATAAATCCTAAAAGATGAAAATTTCAATATGTATACTACAAGTGCATCAACAATACTATAGTCCATATAAATTATATACATTAATGACAATAACAAATTTATTTTATAATTTATTTACTAAATGAATTTATTATACATTGCACCATAAAATTATGTTAACTTCAAATATCTAAAATTTTAAATTTCTTACAATTGCATAGAAACCCTTCTCAATTATCTTCTAACATTTTATATTCAAATTCGTATGTTTAACAAATTGCGTAATCTTAAATTTAATTTTTTTTAATAAATATGATTATCTAATATTTATTAATTCATATAATAAATCCTAAAAATACGAGGATTTCAATATACACAATAATCATAAATATAAGAAAAATGATAAAATTATTTCTTCTTTATTCAGATCTATTAAGATATTTAAATCATATAACATGATATGTATACATAAATAATAATAACTTTTTTAATTTCTAATTCACTTATTTTAAAAAAAAATTATCATACATTACATAACACAATTTCAGTTTTAGGAATCTTTAAAAAATAAATTTATATTTTACAACATTACGATGTAAACACAGATTACACCAATAAAAGTTAGATTATATGAACATTCTCACTTTCAATGTGATCAAACCATATTCAACTCATAACTCAACTAAATGTTACATAACATTATTTTGCAATTATCAAATTTGTAAGCATAACCCTTCTACAAAATATGAAATTTGTGGTTAACAACAAAGATAAAATTGTTTAAAAATAAAAACTTAATAATAAATAAAAGTTCTTATATGCGATTCAAAAAAAATTCACATGTAGATAAGCTAATCATAAGTTCTATACCCTTCTCATTACAAAATTGTACAAAGTACTTCTAAATTTTCGTCAACTTTTATATATTTAACTTTTTATATTTAATTAGTTATGTTGATCATTAATTCAAATTATTCAAATAAATTCTATTATTTAATGTTCATTAATCCATTTATAAATGCATTTTTAAAAAAAAAGATAGTTCAATATATATACAACAACCATATTAACAAAATGACGAAGTTATTTATTTGCTCATACATATGAAAACATGTTTGTATTAACAATTTTAATTTATAATTTTTTTTTTGAGTTAGAACATTAATTTCTATAGAGATATGAAGTTAGCAGGTATTGAATCATCAAACTTATATTTGAACGTCGCAAATTGTTTTAGTTTATGATTAATGTATCACAATTAATTTATTGTATATTGCATAGTAAAATATATTTTTACCAGTAATTAAAATATAAATACTGTTTAGTAACATTATCCAACGCATGAGTTACTAGTAGTCTGAAAAGAGCGACCAACATACGTGTAGATTTAAAGCACTTGACATGCACAACAATTTAACCTCTTCAGTCTACAAAATCAAAAGATCAGAATTAGCTGCTTTCAATAAAGAATAAACAACCGGTTATGACACAGTGAAACACGCGAGCACGTGTGGAAGCCAGTCTTCCTACTCGTGGCAATTATGACAAGCACTGCCCTAAGCGAATTACATTTCACAACCAACTGAACAACTACAGCACTGAACTATCAAAAAAGCAAGCATAAGGCATATTCAAACCATCAATCCAATATATATACATAATTACCCCAGAACACACAAATTAAAGAGTTCTACCCTTTTGGGGAGAACGTCCATTTCAAATAAAAGAGGACAATACATAATTGCTCTTAATTACATTTTATTATATGTACACTTGTTGAGAGTTGCCCCTTAAACGGCAACCAAACTATAATCTCTATGAACTTTTGTGTATACGCTTTAAGTTAGAGGGTTCCATTTTTTTTTTTTTTTTTTTTTTTTTGCCCTACGTTTTTCAGCTGTCCTCGTATTCTTTTTCATTTTCCTTCTGTTGCAAGCAAACATATACTTAATGACTGTTACAAAACAGCAGCAGATAGAGCAAACCCGAGTAACATCCCGTTTAACCTTATGTTAGCACAAAAGGTTGTGTATCCAGCTGCACAAAATTCATTCAAACATGGGAAAAAAATTATTCAATCAAATATATATCCATATCATCATGTACATATGCTGAAGTCAAAAAAATCAGGTAAGCTATCTACAATTTTTTCCAAACCAATTTTAATCTTTCTTAAGGTTGGTTCAGGTGATAATATGCACTCACTAGACAGTTAGCTAGTCATAATTGTGAAGCAAGAATCGACTCATATGCTAGTAACATAGAAATACCTGAAGATGTCAAAGATCGATCATTTCCACTCTCTTTAGGTCGTGAAGGAATACTAGGCACACTTACTAGTGGAGCCATTTGACTAGCCGGTGCAGGCATTTGCACTGGTGATATGTGACGAACATGCACAGATGGAGTTGGAGCGTAATTTCCAGGTGAAGGTGGTTGGGAATGAAAATTAGTAGTAGGTGGTAATGCAGGATACGTACATGGGGGGTCAGTTGTAGGTGGAGGAGCCAAGTCCTGTGCATTGGGACTCTCAACTGGAGCAAATGTACTGCAAGTAGAACATGGTGGTTGTGCAGAAGGAACAAGATTAGGTGAAGGTACATAATAAGGAGACAGAGATGGAGATGGACTAGGAGCTTCTATTGAATGTTGAAGATACGATGATAAAACCACTCCGTGTACCTTACCGAAAACAGAATGATCAAGGCCTAGATTTTTTTCATGAGGATTTGTGATTGCATATGCTATTTGCTTTAATCTGTCAGGTTCCAGACTACTACCCCCGAATACTGATATAATTGAAGCTTGAACGATTGCAGGAGGTTCTACCGTCGATCCATTTTTGTTTGTTAGCTGAACATATACATTCTGCACAAGAAGAGCCATCAAATTAACATTCGTCAATTTTAATATGGATGTATGCTTCTCCTCCACCAAGCATAATGAATTTTTTTTTCCTATTTATTCACAGAATACTGATATGTGACATATATTGAAATAGAGGAAGGATCCATATGTTTGGACCCCTTTGGGTGGAACTTTGAGTTTTGTGTTGTGTGTTTTTATTACCATTGCAATTTGCAAAAGGTGTGGAAGGAAGACGGGGGTAGAATAATCCTAGTCATTACAACAAACGATGAGAAGAGGAAGAGAGAATATAGTTTTCTGTGTTTTCAATATTTTCCAGAAGGCGGGAGATAAGTAAACGTAGCTTTTAATTCTATATGTAAAAACATTTTACAAATTATCCATTTTGGAAATCCAATGCATTTCGGTTGGTATAAAAACCCAAAACTGAAATCTTCAAACCAAATAAGGCCTTAGCTTTTGACATATTTATAACGGAAGCTTCAAAGAAAACCATCCCCATTTTCAAATTGTACACCGTGAAATTCAAACTTTAAATTGAAATCGGATAAAAATAAAGCATCCTAGAATCAAATGCCTCATATTGTAATGCCTATATATATTTGTAGGCTAGAAATCCTGATTCATTAGGATAACAAAAGATAGTTAATTATATGAAAAGTGAAAACATATATAACTTTTTCTATGGTAATAACTTATATTTAGCAATTGATTTTTGCTTAGATTTCAGTGCCTCTAGACATACAACTTATTTTCCCTTCGTATTATTGAATACAGAAAAAGAAAATTAGTCATAGGTTCAGTTTATTTTTAGTCTTATCAACAGGAGATTGGATTTTAAACCCTTATTGTTAATGAGCATATGCATATTAAAAAAATACTCCAACAAATAATCATTTAAATTACCCAAAAACAATTACCAATCTAGTCATTTTCTTACTGTGTTTTCAACTTCGTAACGTAACTTTGCATGCTAACTGCCAAGTATGACTGAAAAAAAAGTCATTCATTTGAGATTTGGAGATCTTAATAAAATCTTTTTCTGATAAACCCATTAAAAAAAAATCAAACTATTTTTTTTTTGGAACAAAAAGACATCTTTTAAAATACTCAATATTTTATAAAATAAAAATAAAAATCCAAACATCCACAAACAATCAGTTCCTTCAAAACTCAATTTTTTTCAGTTCGTTTTTCTTGAAAACTTTTAAAAAAAATCTTGAATAATTTTATTCAAAGAATGAAAATTTTGTTGGATTGTGCTGACTTTTTTCAGTGCATCCTGGATTGCATCAACTTTTTAGATTCAACCTAGGTTGTGCCAAATTTTTTCGATTCAACTTCGGCTACACTGATTTTTTATCATTTTTCAGTACAATCTGGATTCGACGGGAGGAGTGTAAACTCGCTAGGGATGGAGTTCGACCATCCGACTTGTGGCCTGGCCAAATCAATGTATGAAGCAAGAGTACAAATCACTAAAAGCTGAATACGACAGCTCATTGTAGCTCTAGTTTGGCATTCTTTACAACTTAAGGCAACAACTGCAAGGAAACCTTAATACAAAGCCAATCGGAACGGCATCCAAAGCTACGAACGACCGACTATTTCATACCTCAGATCGATGGTTAATATCAATCCACACCAAGCACATACGAATGTGATTCGAATGTCCCTTGAAAAACTTTGACCACCAGAGTGTGGAAAGGAGAGTAAACCATGAAGACTTGGTCATTAATTCTCCAGCACCCTTTTTCGATCCATTAGGAGGAGTATGAAACTGGATGAGCATGACCCGACTACTCTTGAGGCAACTTTACCCCAAGATCTGATTACAGAACATGAACCAAAGTGGACGTGGCTGACCGTCCAATATCCAGCTTACACCCATAAACTGACGACGCATCAGAGTATTCCCCTTGAAATGAAAAACCACAATACAATCCAGGATAGGCGAGACTCAGCCTTTCATCAACTGACCTGATCCCACAATTCAAGGGGAAAGAGAGTAAAGCTAAAGAGGGCATGGTTGGCCTTCCTACTTATTGGTATATACCCCAGGCTTGGGGGCACGAGTGAGAAGTAGGATGAGTGTGAACCAACTATTCACTGATCAACTCTATGTTTTTGGAGTTTAGGTAGGAATATAAACATAGCTAGGGCGAGACTCAACCGTCCACGCAGCACATTTGTCAACCCGAGACTGGGAGCAGAAGCGTGATCATCCAAAGACTAGCTACTATAGCTCAATATTGAAACTTATATATAATGCTTACAGTTACTCAAGGCTACGACCAAAAGAATGCCTAGAGATAGAATCATTAAATCAATGCCAATGCTCGTGGGCAACTGACTGTCACTCCAACCCGAAGGGCGAGTGAAGGATCATGAATGCATTGAATAGAAAATGTGTTACTCGAATGTACAAGCAAATTCAAAATCATAGCAAGATCCAGCTATGCAGTTGCACGCTACTCGAGGCTGACCCCTACTCGACATTTCCTTCAACGTGCTTTTAAGCCTGATCTTTGGCTATTTGCAGATAATCAATTAGAGCATTCAGAGCCCTTCATTATTAGACTTAACAACTCATGACAAGACTCTAGGGTTCGACCAGAGTAACCATCAACGTCTATGCCTACCAGCCATTACGACATGGCATACAATAACCTGAGACGTCTGAAAGACTACATAAATAGAATATCGAACTAAGCCAATTCGATATCACTTGTTTCCTTCGAAGGGCTATCCAAGGACGGAAATTAGCAGACCTCATACCTGAATTCACCGCATCATATGACTACTCGACGAGTAGTAGAGAGCCAACCAACAGATGAAAAATGTACGCGGATGGAGCATCCAGTGATCAGTGTTTTGGTGCAGAAGTCATGTTAATGACTCTTGAGGAACGATCGATCTGCTACGTCCTAAAATTCGATTTCCCTGTAACGAACAACGATGCTTAGTATGAAGCCTCGACCACCAGCCTCAAACTTGCTAGAGGACTTGGAGTGGAAATTTTATATATCTTTTGTGATTCCTGATTAGTAGTATGCAAAGTTAAGGAAGTTGATCTTGCTAGGGGGCATTATCTTGCTCCTTATCTCGACCAGGTCCAAGAGCTACTAGCCGACTTCACGTATTACATCATTACACACATCCTCAGCGATCAAAATGAAAAGATTCAAGTCACTGGCCATGTTAGCCAGTTTCAGGGACGCGCAACGTACATACTTTGTTTCGATTGAAATACTTAATATTTCAAGCATTGACGGATAGAGATCGGCTAGATCTTGGAGACAGAGCAAGAAAAGGGGTCATGGTTGACTCATATCAAAAACTATCTACAATGAGAAATTCTTACTGAATGGAGGAATGGAAAACGACAGATCCTCCTAAAAGCTTCATGCCAAATCATCCAAGAAGAAGTCATGTGTAGAAAGAAGTTTATCCATTCCCATGCTTTGGTATATCACCCATAATGATATCAAATGAGTCTTGAGCAAAGTATATGAAGAAGAATGCGGCGAGCATATCAGGGGGCAAACCCTAACAAAGAAAATACTCCGCTACGGGTATTACTGGCCAACTATCAATCAAAATGTGGTTGATCATGCTAGACAATGCGATGAGTGCAAGATGTTTGCAAAAACTCTGGGAACCCCACCGATGGAAATTACTCAAATGGTTGGTCCGTAGCCGTTTGCCACTTGGGGGCATTGACATCATTGTCTTCTTTTCGATCCTAAAGGTGGCGTGGAATACGCCATCATAGCGGTTGATTACTTTACCAAATGGGCAGATGAAGAACTATTAACCACGACCAAGATGAAGAAAATAATCAACTTCATTGTCCTTAATGTCATCTGTCCTTATGACCTTCCATGATCCATTATAATCGGTTGAAGCTATGAAAAAAATCATCATAAAGTCTATTCTGAAGAGAGGTTTGAAAAAGGCTAGAGGTAAATGGGTGTATGAATTCTCAACAGCATTATGGGCTTGTAGAACTACCCATGAGTTCGCGACTGGCCATGCTCCATTCGCCCTTACTTATGGCTTCAAGGCCATCATCTATGTAGAACTTGAAGTCCCCTCTCATCGAGTGGCTGATGACAACCAATATTACAAAAAATATATATATAAATAAGGAATTGCAATTGAATTGCAATTAAACTAGAAGGAATTGGTGATAACTCACGAAAATATAAAACGCATCCAGGAGCCAATGGCAAGAACATGTACCTGAATGTGCACGTTTATAGTCATAAAATTCGACTTCTTGAAATCAACAGAATTTGGATTTTCACATAGGGTTATTAAGAAAAGACTGGATTAGATAGCCGAAGTTAACTAGCCCTAAAATACCAGACACAGATGGCCACCGATGAACTACAATCCTGAATTTATACTATCGGAAATCGACCAAACGTTGGGACGACCAAAGAAGGATACGACACTTTAGGAGGATACAATTGAAGAATAATGACTATTAAGAAAATATGATGGATTTCTTTCTAGAGACTCTAACTTGCTTCGATTCAAAGCACGTCATGTATGCAACAAGACGTACTTTGGGGGGGGGGCAAAGTGTTAACAGGTTATTTGACCCAGTAACGAGAGGCTCGGCACAGAGTTCCCATTTGGCATTCATGGTTCGGCACACAGATGTTACTTGTTTTGGGCCGAGGTATCTTGCCACTAGGCCCACCAGGGAAGTCCAACCCATCTTCGTCTATAAATAGAGAGGCAGGGGCACAGTGAAATGGACCCTTTTTCGAGAACACTGGGGAGACTCTGCCGCTTTCAAGACTCATTCTCTTTACTTAGCAATTGTATTCAAGTAGTTGGTATACGGATTGTATCTGTAATCAATTATCAAGTAAAGCAATAAAGATTAACCTCAAAGTGGACGTAGGCAGTTACGCCGAACCACTATAAATCTGGTGTTCTCGTCTTTGCATTCAATTTAGCATATCGTTCTTTGTTTAAATTTACTTTCATCATTTATCTCTCTACACAATCTTTCTCAACGAGGTTAGTGATCAATTTTGGTGCTAACACACACCATTAGTGATATTTCTTCCCTTAATAAAAGCAGTTTGTGAACAATCAATTAGATCATTCATTCTTTTACTAAGTCTATTAGCTAAAACTTTTGAAATAATTTTAACAGAACAATTAATTAAGGAAATTTATAAATGAATATGTAAATTTGGTCCATATTTTTGAAAAATAGAAAACATAAGGTGGCTTGAACTTTTCTGACGGAAAATGGAAAGTACCATGCAATTTTCTGATTTTGAAATTTGTTTGAAATTTTTGAAAATTTTGAAAAACGCAAATTAAATTACACTTTCTATCAGGAAACTACAAGCTAGTTTGCACTTTTTGATTTTTTATTTTTAAATAGATTTAATTTACATACCCATTGCTACATGTATTTTTCTTGTAACAACATCAGAAATAGAGACCTTCTGTGCAAAGCCCCTTTCTGAAAACTAATTGTAAAATTAGGTCTGCTTTTAATATAACTTGCACGTTTATGGAATGCGCAAGCTATATTTTTAAAAAATAAATAAATAAAGCATGCGCATTCCATAAATGCACAAACTTTAAAAAAAATTAAAGTGTTACATGTTTATTACACAGATAAAATTGTATTTGCACTGTCCATAAATATGTAAATGCAGTTTTAAAGTTTGCGCATTTATGGAATGCGCAAGCTTTAAAAAAAAATTTTAAACATAACTTGCGCATTCTATTAAATTTACCATTACCAATATCATTACCCATCAATCGATTATCATTTTTGAGTGAAATCGGTATACCGGTTTAATAGGTATGGTAGTGGTAAATTTATCATTTTCTACGATAAATCATCGATAAGATTTTTTTCAAAACCAATGGTAACAGTAATTTTACCTGACAATTTATTAGACATGTAAATTCATATAATATGCTTTATTATAGGCATTTAAAATCAAACAAATGATTAAATTTAGTTCAGCAGCCAAGTGAAATAATGTTAAATACACTTTTTTTCTTTCTTATTTATGTTTTTTATTAAATGACAATATAAATTGTATAATGAAGCAACATTATAGTGTAAAAACATGTCGGCTTACTGATTTTTTAAGAAAAACGATAATTTACCATTACTAATGTAACGGTTACTAGATTATCAATATACTAGTCTATTGGTAACGGTAATGGTAAGCAATTTTAGCTTACCAGTAAACGGTACGATAACGGTATTTGCAAAATGATAACAGTAACCATTACCATAACAGCCATAATTAATTGGGATATTTCGAGGAATGTGCCTCAGTATTGCAGCAATTATTTCTCTTGCAGACTTATTAAAAAACCTGCTATATACGATGAATATTTAGTTCTTTTAGTAAACAAAAAAGATATCTAAATCGCGAATTAAGTAAACGATGAAACCAAACTTACCCTGGAAACATTGCAAAGTCGTATTTTTGTTAATAACAAGAGAACTGTTATTTCATCTATTAAATAATAGTAAAGCAGAAGAACTTGAAGCCCTTTTCTTAATTCTAGGAGCTATCTCTATTCTCCTCGATTCTCTCCAAATGGATAATTTATTTTTAAGATCCTATAAATTTATAACTTTACACAAACTTCTACCGTATTTGATATTCAAATACCTACTTTTAAAAGAATCTACAATTATTTACAAATTTTTCACGGTTCTCTCCCAAAATTTTACATTATTGTCTCACATTAAAATTAATTACATAATCCAAAATTTAAACTAATTGATAAATCCTAAAAGATGAAAATTTCAATATGTATACTACAAGTGCATCAACAATACTATAGTCCATATAAATTATATACATTAATGACAATAACAAATTTATTTTATAATTTATTTACTAAATGAATTTATTATACATTGCACCATAAAATTATGTTAACTTCAAATATCTAAAATTTTAAATTTCTTACAATTGCATAGAAACCCTTCTCAATTATCTTCTAACATTTTATATTCAAATTCGTATGTTTAACAAATTGCGTAATCTTAAATTTAATTTTTTTTAATAAATATGATTATCTAATATTTATTAATTCATATAATAAATCCTAAAAATACGAGGATTTCAATATACACAATAATCATAAATATAAGAAAAATGATAAAATTATTTCTTCTTTATTCAGATCTATTAAGATATTTAAATCATATAACATGATATGTATACATAAATAATAATAACTTTTTTAATTTCTAATTCACTTATTTTAAAAAAAAATTATCATACATTACATAACACAATTTCAGTTTTAGGAATCTTTAAAAAATAAATTTATATTTTACAACATTACGATGTAAACACAGATTACACCAATAAAAGTTAGATTATATGAACATTCTCACTTTCAATGTGATCAAACCATATTCAACTCATAACTCAACTAAATGTTACATAACATTATTTTGCAATTATCAAATTTGTAAGCATAACCCTTCTACAAAATATGAAATTTGTGGTTAACAACAAAGATAAAATTGTTTAAAAATAAAAACTTAATAATAAATAAAAGTTCTTATATGCGATTCAAAAAAAATTCACATGTAGATAAGCTAATCATAAGTTCTATACCCTTCTCATTACAAAATTGTACAAAGTACTTCTAAATTTTCGTCAACTTTTATATATTTAACTTTTTATATTTAATTAGTTATGTTGATCATTAATTCAAATTATTCAAATAAATTCTATTATTTAATGTTCATTAATCCATTTATAAATGCATTTTTAAAAAAAAAGATAGTTCAATATATATACAACAACCATATTAACAAAATGACGAAGTTATTTATTTGCTCATACATATGAAAACATGTTTGTATTAACAATTTTAATTTATAATTTTTTTTTTGAGTTAGAACATTAATTTCTATAGAGATATGAAGTTAGCAGGTATTGAATCATCAAACTTATATTTGAACGTCGCAAATTGTTTTAGTTTATGATTAATGTATCACAATTAATTTATTGTATATTGCATAGTAAAATATATTTTTACCAGTAATTAAAATATAAATACTGTTTAGTAACATTATCCAACGCATGAGTTACTAGTAGTCTGAAAAGAGCGACCAACATACGTGTAGATTTAAAGCACTTGACATGCACAACAATTTAACCTCTTCAGTCTACAAAATCAAAAGATCAGAATTAGCTGCTTTCAATAAAGAATAAACAACCGGTTATGACACAGTGAAACACGCGAGCACGTGTGGAAGCCAGTCTTCCTACTCGTGGCAATTATGACAAGCACTGCCCTAAGCGAATTACATTTCACAACCAACTGAACAACTACAGCACTGAACTATCAAAAAAGCAAGCATAAGGCATATTCAAACCATCAATCCAATATATATACATAATTACCCCAGAACACACAAATTAAAGAGTTCTACCCTTTTGGGGAGAACGTCCATTTCAAATAAAAGAGGACAATACATAATTGCTCTTAATTACATTTTATTATATGTACACTTGTTGAGAGTTGCCCCTTAAACGGCAACCAAACTATAATCTCTATGAACTTTTGTGTATACGCTTTAAGTTAGAGGGTTCCATTTTTTTTTTTTTTTTTTTTTTTTTGCCCTACGTTTTTCAGCTGTCCTCGTATTCTTTTTCATTTTCCTTCTGTTGCAAGCAAACATATACTTAATGACTGTTACAAAACAGCAGCAGATAGAGCAAACCCGAGTAACATCCCGTTTAACCTTATGTTAGCACAAAAGGTTGTGTATCCAGCTGCACAAAATTCATTCAAACATGGGAAAAAAATTATTCAATCAAATATATATCCATATCATCATGTACATATGCTGAAGTCAAAAAAATCAGGTAAGCTATCTACAATTTTTTCCAAACCAATTTTAATCTTTCTTAAGGTTGGTTCAGGTGATAATATGCACTCACTAGACAGTTAGCTAGTCATAATTGTGAAGCAAGAATCGACTCATATGCTAGTAACATAGAAATACCTGAAGATGTCAAAGATCGATCATTTCCACTCTCTTTAGGTCGTGAAGGAATACTAGGCACACTTACTAGTGGAGCCATTTGACTAGCCGGTGCAGGCATTTGCACTGGTGATATGTGACGAACATGCACAGATGGAGTTGGAGCGTAATTTCCAGGTGAAGGTGGTTGGGAATGAAAATTAGTAGTAGGTGGTAATGCAGGATACGTACATGGGGGGTCAGTTGTAGGTGGAGGAGCCAAGTCCTGTGCATTGGGACTCTCAACTGGAGCAAATGTACTGCAAGTAGAACATGGTGGTTGTGCAGAAGGAACAAGATTAGGTGAAGGTACATAATAAGGAGACAGAGATGGAGATGGACTAGGAGCTTCTATTGAATGTTGAAGATACGATGATAAAACCACTCCGTGTACCTTACCGAAAACAGAATGATCAAGGCCTAGATTTTTTTCATGAGGATTTGTGATTGCATATGCTATTTGCTTTAATCTGTCAGGTTCCAGACTACTACCCCCGAATACTGATATAATTGAAGCTTGAACGATTGCAGGAGGTTCTACCGTCGATCCATTTTTGTTTGTTAGCTGAACATATACATTCTGCACAAGAAGAGCCATCAAATTAACATTCGTCAATTTTAATATGGATGTATGCTTCTCCTCCACCAAGCATAATGAATTTTTTTTTCCTATTTATTCACAGAATACTGATATGTGACATATATTGAAATAGAGGAAGGATCCATATGTTTGGACCCCTTTGGGTGGAACTTTGAGTTTTGTGTTGTGTGTTTTTATTACCATTGCAATTTGCAAAAGGTGTGGAAGGAAGATGGGGGTAGAATAATCCTAGTCATTACAACAAACGATGAGAAGAGGAAGAGAGAATATAGTTTTCTGTGTTTTCAATATTTTCCAGAAGGCGGGAGATAAGTAAACGTAGCTTTTAATTCTATATGTAAAAACATTTTACAAATTATCCATTTTGGAAATCCAATGCATTTCGGTTGGTATAAAAACCCAAAACTGAAATCTTCAAACCAAATAAGGCCTTAGCTTTTGACATATTTATAACGGAAGCTTCAAAGAAAACCATCCCCATTTTCAAATTGTACACCGTGAAATTCAAACTTTAAATTGAAATCGGATAAAAATAAAGCATCCTAGAATCAAATGCCTCATATTGTAATGCCTATATATATTTGTAGGCTAGAAATCCTGATTCATTAGGATAACAAAAGATAGTTAATTATATGAAAAGTGAAAACATATATAACTTTTTCTATGGTAATAACTTATATTTAGCAATTGATTTTTGCTTAGATTTCAGTGCCTCTAGACATACAACTTATTTTCCCTTCGTATTATTGAATACAGAAAAAGAAAATTAGTCATAGGTTCAGTTTATTTTTAGTCTTATCAACAGGAGATTGGATTTTAAACCCTTATTGTTAATGAGCATATGCATATTAAAAAAATACTCCAACAAATAATCATTTAAATTACCCAAAAACAATTACCAATCTAGTCATTTTCTTACTGTGTTTTCAACTTCGTAACGTAACTTTGCATGCTAACTGCCAAGTATGACTGAAAAAAAAGTCATTCATTTGAGATTTGGAGATCTTAATAAAATCTTTTTCTGATAAACCCATTAAAAAAAAATCAAACTATTTTTTTTTTGGAACAAAAAGACATCTTTTAAAATACTCAATATTTTATAAAATAAAAATAAAAATCCAAACATCCACAAACAATCAGTTCCTTCAAAACTCAATTTTTTTCAGTTCGTTTTTCTTGAAAACTTTTAAAAAAAATCTTGAATAATTTTATTCAAAGAATGAAAATTTTGTTGGATTGTGCTGACTTTTTTCAGTGCATCCTGGATTGCATCAACTTTTTAGATTCAACCTAGGTTGTGCCAAATTTTTTCGATTCAACTTCGGCTACACTGATTTTTTTATCATTTTTCAGTACAATCTGGATTGTACCGTTGTTTTAAAACGCAAAAGCGTACATGAGGCATTTTCAGGTCCGTGGGGCAAGACGTAAGCCTTGAAACGTTGACGCGTAAGCTTTTCGGGTCAAAATAAAACGAAAAACATATAATAAAATTTAACATTTAAAATTAACCTATGTAAAAAATGAAAAACAAATCATTCAGGTCTGACTCTGAATAGTTATACATCTCTTTTTTTAACAAAATATTAAAAATAAATAACTAGAATCTATATGATTCCAGTTTCGATTTCGCAAAACTTATTTGGAGATTTCACAAAATTCCAGTTTCGATTCTTTCTACCAATTCAAATCGTTCCGCCAAAATTTCTTTGGAGATTCAATGAATTCTATTAAGAAATTTTCTTTAAATAGCAACGAGAAAATCCATACATAGCTCCTGATCGTTGTTTCAATAATAATCTTAAACAATGTTACTTAATCACGTCGATATTGAAATTGAAAAGTAAAATAAAAACACCAACTTTCATTTATTTTCTTTTTTGTTTGTTTTCCATTAAATAATTAAAGTTTAATAACTTTTTGCCAATATTTGCAACTAAGAGTAAAAAGATTCTTGAGTCACGTGCTTTAACAATTGAGGTGTGCGAGGCATGCGTTTTGTACGCTTCGTATACCTCAAATTGTTGAGGCGTAAACTTTAGATGTAAAAAGCCTTTTAGAGAAAGCCTTAAGGCGTTTTATTTTTCATTTCCTCAAGGCGCTCCTCGAGCCGAGTATCGAGGCTGGTTTTTTAAAACAATGGATTGTACTAGTTTTTTTCTTCAGTGACTTCTCTTTCGTTACAGCATATGGGTTGAATCAAATTTTGTCAATGCAACTTGGGTTGAGCTTAATCTTTCAGTGCATATACGGTTGAGCTTATCTTTCTCGATGCAATTGGGTTGTGACATTTTACAAAGTAACTTTGGTTAATTTTTTCCTCAGTTTTTATTTTTTTATTTTGAGTGCAAATGTTCAACTAATTCTTTTCAATGCAACCCTGAAACATTTCTTCCAGATACAGTCTATATTGCACTGACTTTTTATTTTAGTTTTTTTACTGCAAACCAGTTTGCTCTAGTAAATTTTCATTGTTTTTACTGCAACCTGAGTTAACTCAGGTTTCAACGTAATCCATGGTTTGCAACATGGGTTTAAATGCAGCCTTAGTTTTATTGCGACCCTAGCTTCAAGACAATAAGAAGGTTGCATTCGATCAAATATAGAGGCATTGACAAACACAGCAATACATACAGCAGAAAACACAGTGATGGCCGTTTGTACATTCTCAGTGCATTTGCGTTTGAATGAAAGGATGGTAGAGTTTCACATTGGAAATTTCTCTTATTAGAGTAGTCCTCTTTGCTGCAACTATAAACTTCAAAGAGAATCATCTTTTATTATTTCTTTGAAACCCACATTGGGTTTTTGCGTATTGATGCATCATTTTGAGACAGATGGTATTCCTTGTCTTCTTCTCATTCACGCCACTCACGCATACGCCACTATTCATTTCCTAACATCAATGTGACATTAATTACTACGCCTGATATATCTGATATTAGTGTAGTTATCTACCAATAGGAGATGGATACATACACACATGATTGCATTATTCATTTAGAGGAAGATTCAGTAGGATACACTCTCTCGAGCAGAGGCATGGTTGTTTAATTGATGTTAGGGAGGGAGAGAGAGGAGAGGAGAGGAGAGGAGAGGAAAAACTAGTCATCGACGATGGCACATTCTCAACCTGCACAACCTTCAAGCGTTGTCAGGTCTGTATGGTGCGCCTGTACCAGTTCATTGAGCGTTAAACGCAATCAAGAAATAAAACTATTGTTCACAATCAATGGGATCAAAACTACTAAAAGGATAATTTGACATTGGCATCATTCTAACAAATGTTATGTGTGAAGCAGATGAATTGCAAGACCAACCTATCAGGTCTGCAATCAAATGGGTCTAAGCAGCGGTCTGATCGGTGACATACATGGCTTTTGTATAAAGTCAGTGGAGCTAGACCTTTGGTAGCTGCTATTTCGTTTATCACGACTTAGACTGAACTCTAGACCGTCCTATGCACAGAACATTGACAGTTCAAATTTCACTATAATCCTCTTTCTAAATATAACAAATCCAAAGCCTCAAACCAAACCCTAAAATTCAAGTCCCATGAAGAATCCCAAGCTCTAGCACCCATAGACACGACCCTAACTCAAGAGCACATGAACTAGCAGTCTGACATTCAATTGGCTTTGACTGAGTCGCAAAGTGGTCGTGACTGACAATGGAAGGAGGAACGATGGTCCAACCTCTACACTGCTCCCAATCGATTCCAATTGTACTTTTCACTTTTATCCATTTTTCTTCTCGCCAACAAAAGAAACATATCTCATCAACGTTATTTTGGTTAATCAATCATTTTTTAATATTCAATGTTTTAGATCTAATAAAAATATTCCGAATCTGTATAAAAAATGTCTTCGCTGATTTTGTTAAATTTTGTTTTCTCGTAGAATTTAATTTAGAAATTATTGATCAATGTTTTTTTATATAAAAGAAAAAAGAAGGGTGCTATGGGCCGCTTTAAGATGCACCAAAAGGCAGAAAATTCAATATTTTAATGGGGCACGTTCGACAAGGCTTAGTTATCTTGAATGTGTATGAATCGCATGCGGCAAAGCTTGAGTAGATCAAATTCGAATCTATACTGATTTGAGGTAAAGAAGCTAATATCATTTATCTCTAAGGTATGAGGGGTAGAAACCATAATTCATAAATCCATTCAATATCATAAAACCTTGAATTCGAGTGTATTGATTTTATGAATCTAACTTCTAACTTTCTTTGTTACTGATAATCTAATTTATTCTAGAATATATTATTTTCTTTCTTTTTATTTCATGTGTATCCTAGTTAATATCTATTACTAATTTCGAAAATAATTTACCTTAAATTGATTTTATGGGGTTACTATTATTATTATTACTGATTAAGTACTTCTTTTACCGTATCTTCTTATGTATAATTATATTTTGTTTTATCCGATCCTTCAATATATCATATACCTAACATTTACATGAAAAGCTTCCATCTCACCATTTTGAGGCTTATGCCTTGGACTCATGACTCAAAACACCCCATGCAATGCCATGCCATTTTGAAACATTGCAAACAATATGAAGTTTTGCAATGATCTGCTTTCATTTAGAAGTTGGTGAGATTTTATTTATTTTTTCAACTGATTTTAAATGATACTAAGAGACTGAATTTATAGCGCTGAACAAGAAAAAATGATATGAACAGTAAATGGAGTTTAAAGTGAACTAACCCTCCTTTTAGTGATCACCATAAACTTCATACACACACATCTTAATAATAAAAAACTGTGCAGGAATAAAAATAGAGTAAGAAATTGTACAGTAGAGCTAAATTCCATATCTTGAAAACATGATACTTTCCCTCAGTTATAAGGGAGGATCTAAACATTAGATTTTAGATATCCCAAAGGATAGAAATGAACTGTCTTAAAACTATGATTACCTCATATGGTCTCAAATCCAACCCAAATTTCAACTGATTATCCAACCGCCCAAGATCTTCCAAAAGTTGAACGATAGAGCTATTTACTGTGAAGTTGAATAAAATTTGTGGTATTTCCCAGAAAGAGGTTGGTTGTTCTGGAACTACTGTGATTCCTCCAGGAAACATTAAAACCTCAAATGCAAATGGATACCCAAAAACAGATGGCATAAAAGTAAGATTTATTTCTCGAAGAGTGAGGCTCACCAAATATGATCTCAGCACACTTAGGGCAGGCATGCTTATTGATGCATTTTTTGGATCAGGTAAAATAGAAAACACCACATTAGTAGAGTTTTTTGAAGGTAAAAGGTTCATGGAAATTATGGAAACCTGTAGCATTGTATATTTCATTGAAATACCCCGATTGTGTGAAATTACTGAGAAATAACTGTAGTATGAAAAGTACCTTTGTGTCTGGTATACCTAATTCAAAGAGAATATCATCCTCTAGCCTTTCTTTGTTAGAAATAAGTAGCGAAAGAGGTTGTTCCAGAATGAAGCTTGCCTTGATATCAGCTGGAAAAAAATAACCCAAGAAACAAGTACAATATTATATGCTTAGATGTTTGTCACAAGTCATATTAGATAATTTGTAATTGAGTATATTCGGTGTCAAATAAGTGCTAGCATCAGGCAGAGCTCAGATATTATATCAAGTTTTCCCATAATGATGATGAATATGTGTGTGTGTGCTCGCCGGCCACTACAATTGATCTTCATTTAAAACAACCTCATATTATGACTGTTCACTGTCTCACTTGCAGTAACATTAACATATTCAGAATGTTCTCTAATCCATGATATTTTGCATAACCTCAATGCTCCAAGGATAAGACTATACCAAATTTTCCCTTTTAACGATGAGTGTGTGTGTGTGTGTGTAAGCATGTGCCTGCCACTACAATTGACCTTCATTATACACAAGCCTATCTAATAACTGTTCACTTTCTTACTAGCAATAACATCAATCTATTATTCAGCAGAATGTTCTTGAATCCATGATATATTGCATAACCTCAATACTCCAAGGAAGATGGCATAAAGTTGTTGAACCAATGGACTAAAATTGAAATAATGGTAAAGTAGAAATTTCACGGGCCATCCGAACTTTCAGTTCTATACATAAATACAGTCCGAAACATACGAATTTTTACCAATTGATTTCATATAGCCACAGAAAACAGGCCATCTGAACTTTCAGTTATATGCATAAATACAATCCAAAACATAAGAATTTTTACCAATTGATTTCATATAGCTACAGAAAACGGGCCATCTGAACTTTCAGTTATATGCATAAATACAATCCAAAACATAAGAATTTTTACCAATTGATTTCATATAGCCACAGGAAAAGTGACAATTATCAGTATTTTAAAAGGCATGCGTAGAAATTTCATGGGCCATCTGAACTTTAAGTTATATGCATAAATACAGTCCGAAACATAAGAATTTTTACCAACTGATTTCATATAGCCACAGAAAAAGTGACAATTATCTGTATTTTAGAAGGCATGCCTAGAAATTTCACGGGCCATTTAAACTTTCAGTTATATGCACAAATACAGTCCCAAAAAAAAAAAAATCAAACTGCATAAATACAGTCCAAAACATAAGGCTTTTTCTTTTTCTTTTGCCAACAGGTTGACACAATTGATTGACAGTTTGGACTACGAGACCAAAGGTTACGAGTTCGAACCTCGAAACTGACAACCCCGAAACAAGAACCCGGAATATGTGTTTTGACAGTCACATATTTCCCTAGAGTTTACAAACGAAGCTTGGTTCTCTAGGTAGTTAAAAAAACATAAGAATTTTACCAATTCACTTCAGATAGCTGCAGAAAAAGTGATAATCACCGGTGTTTTAAAAGGCATGCAGTTATGTGCATAAATACAGCCCGAAACATAAGAATTTTTACCAACCGATTTCATATAGCCACAGAAAAAGTGACAATTATCTGTATTTTAAAAGGCATGCGTAGAAATTTCACGGGCCATTTAAACTTTCAGCTATATGCATAAATACAGTCCGAAATTTTTAAAAAAATAATCAAACTGCATAAATACAGTCCAGAACATTAGGCTTTTTCTTTTCCTTTTTCTCTTTTGCCAACAGGTTGACACAATTGGTTGATAGTTTGGACTATGAGACCAAAGGTTACGAGTTCGAACCTCGAAACTGACAACCCTGAAACAAGAACCCGGAATGTGTTTGACAGCCACATACTTTTCTAGAGTTTACAAGCGAAGCTTGGTTCTCTAGGTAGTTCAAAAAAAACATAAGAATTTTTACCAATTCACTTCAGATGGCCACAGAAAAAGTGATAATTACCGGTGTTTTAAAAGGCATGCAGTTATATGCATAAATACAGCCCGAAACATAAGAATTTTTACCAATTCATTTCAGATAGCCACAGAAAAAGTGACAACTATCGGTGTTTTAAAAGGTGTGCCTCAGGCTGCATCAAGACGAGATGGAGGCAAAACAGCTTAGACTTGCTAAAAAAAGACTTTTACCTCCAAGGCATACATCTCAACAGCCTGAGATGCATCTGGTGTGTTTTGTATGTCTCACACCTCAGCCTCCTGAATCATAGGTCCTAAGGGAATTTTGTTGTCTTCGGCTGCAATAAAAACTAGACCTAACTAAATTTATACACCCTTTGATCATTTCATAACAAGAAAAAAAAGCACGAGATCGAGAAAACAATAGCATGTTAATTTCTAATTTTTGAAATCGATTAAGTTGATTGATTTCAAAATCGATATTGAAAATAGATTCCTAAATACGAGTCGATTTCAAAATTAATTTCCAAGTTGAAATCAGTTTCTGATTTCGATTGAAATTTCTTTTTGAAAAACAAGAGAATTAGAGAGGAAGAAGAAAAAAATAAAAGAATAACCAGCATGTTTTTATGTTATTTGTAACAATATGTTTAGGTTTACTTTTTTTTCATTGTATTTAAGCTGGATATTTTGTTGTTGCATGTAACAGTATGTTTTTAGATGAAACTGTATCTAAGTTTTTATTTTATTTTAAAGTAAATTTATGTTGTTTTTATACATATATATACTAATAAATGATATATAAGCTATAAATTTTAAATGAAATGTTATACATGTAAATGATTATAGTTTGTTGAAATCGCTTTGCATGTTTAGTGTTTATTTTGATGTTTGACGTTTATTACTCTGCATATTTAATTCTTTGATATGCATGTGCAATGTTATCAAAAAAACCTTACACATTAACATATCATGTCTTTCCTCAGAAGCACAAACACATCTCATCAAACCGACCGTTAGGAAGGTTTGCCTACTATAAGAGGGACCAAAATAAATTTGTCTGAAGCCAATTTTTTACGGATACGGTATCTTATTCGCCGTAACTCCTTCCAGTTTCCACGTAGAGTTATCTCCCCCAAATTCTCCTCTCCAACTCTATCTCCTCACCAAATCTCTCTCAAAAATTAAACTCTGATTTCTAATTATTTAGTACCTTATCAACCTATGCCGGTGATGGATTCCCTTACCTCTACCCCCCATCCTGAACTAAGCAGTTGTATCATAGAAACACCACCGTCGAATTCACCATAATCGATGGATTCTCCGAGCAGCACTTCGTGATCGAGCTCCCATAAAGAAGATGCGCCTTCACCAAAGATGCTTCTACAACCAATTTTTCATGATACGGTGCCAACAAAGAAGATGTAACAAAAAAACAAATTTTGACTCCATGATATTTTTCAGATCTGTCTTCATCTCCACTGTCGTCCTCCTCCCTTTAATTTTGTTGTTTTTGATGGTTGCATATCGATATAGCATTTGAATTAGATAGGTGATCTAATCAAAATCCTTTGATTTAACTTTGGTTGCACTTTGACAAATTATTATGTTTTGAGTAATATTCTTGTTGATATATGATGTCTTGGTGAGAATAATGGGATAAAAACTTATGTAGTTTTAATTATATTTTAGAATGAATTATATTGAAACTTATGTCGTGTTGAAACTCGCTCATTTTTTTTGCAATTTGCTTATCAAACATCACATTGTATGTGAACTCTTCGGATTCTTCTTGGATATTTTAGAGTGAATCTAACTTCTTTGAGTTGGTTTCACCACAACTTTGCAGCAAACTGCAACCTTGCTTTGATAAATTTAGCAGGATGGTCAGAAAACCACATATATCTTGTTGTTGTCTATGTATTGCAAGAGATATTTCTCATCTTTCAATGTTTCCTTTACATGTTTCATGCATTCTTTCCTGAAGTCATCTATGCTATTTGCGTCATCATTAGGTAGGTAGAACAGCCTAATGAATTTAGTAACTATATAGTTGTTCATGATTTGGACCTAAGACGTTTCAATGTGTTTTGTGTGGAATTGATTTTTGGACAGTATTCCTATTTTGCTTGAAAGTATTTCGCTACGATTGCTATGATGGTTGTGTTGCTCCCTAAAACCAAGGTGAACTTAATTATTTGATACAAAAGAATGAAACAGATCTTTGTTTATTTCGTGTGTCCATTTATATTATCACTTTACACTCTTTTGTTTTAATAGGACACAAATGGGAAGTTCTTTAATGGCACAATGTCGCAATTGGTTTACTTGATGTTATCTACCTCTAAATTTAAGAATAGTTCGATACCAATTTCCATAGGAAAGTCAGTGAAAGGTTACTTTTGAAATGTTACTGTTAAAAATACCATCATTTGACTGTTAATTGTAGCATTTTACACTTCAGTGTGTAAAGAGATGCTCATGGAACCGGTTGTTCTTTTCCGAAGATGTTCCAAGTTGTATCTATTATCATTTGAAGTACTATTTATTTCATGATTTTGTTTTTCATTTACCTTTAGTTATACACTTTGCATTATTATAACGTTTGCTCTTTTTTACGTATTTGGATAATAATTCTTTTATCCATTTTGAAGTTATTTGTACTCAATGATGCGACATCAAATTGCACTGCTTTCTGATTGTTGGCTTCTTCCATAACAGTCAACATGCCATTTCGTATTAGAAAAAACAACATAAGAGAAAAAAAATTGAAAGGTACTCGTTATTTCTGATCCTTTTTTCCAGTTGAAGAAATTTTGAAGTATTGCATAAACAAAACTTATTTTCAGCACTGATTTTTGGATGAGGCTAGCGGGGTACACAATTTTTTTAAAGATTAACTTGCAATAATATTTAGCCTATATCACCTTCATCACATGTATTATGAACAGTGAGGGAGATTTACGGGCTTTGGTTTCGTTGATGACAAAGAAAAACAACAGGTCAAGTAGAATTTACAATCCACATTATTATTTCATACATACAAAGAGCCACTTGAGGTCATTTGTTATTGACGTTTCTTAAACATTAATCCATATGTTATAACTTATATTAAATAAATATGTGGAGCCTTTTAATATTTATGTTGTAACTTCGGGTGATTGAATGCAAACAAAATGGAATATGAATCAGATATGGTATCATATACTTTTTATTGGATACCCAAATAAAGAATATGCGGTAATTTAACCTCTATGCCAATTAGCACTACTATTTGTAAACCATTACATACATGTGGACATCACTGAATAGTGATATATATATATATATAGACACGAGATCTAATAACACGTGCTCCACATGTGCAAGGCAAAATAATACATAGAACATGCGTTCCGTATATGCAATTTAAGTTGGCAATTATTATTTTTTATTAGACTTAAACTTCATAGTTTGTTATCGTTTATTAAGTGTTAAAGAAAAAACTAATTTAATTGAATCTATTTTATGAATGAACCTGGAAGTTATGTTAATATTCTCATTAGTTCGAGTACCTTGGCTTGTATAATGCACGTCTATATAAAAAGTTTATTTGAACAAAAAGCATATTTATTGTCAATTATATATTTATTGCCAATTATGATCTATTAGCTAATATATCGATTAAATTATACATCAAACTCAGTTGCTTAGATGTTTCTGGCCATTTATTCGTAGGATATCACAACTCGGAGACCATTGATTTCAGTTTTTGGAAACAAACTAGTGGAAATGCTATTGGTTTGAATGTTTTAAATATAAGAAATTTCCTTCTTAATTCAGGGAAAGCAAAGACTCCCTCAATACAGGAAAGAAAAGAAAACTAATTTGGGAAGAATAATCAAAATATTTTGTCTTGATTATTATAATTTTGCTTATAGTTGTTTTCTTCACATATACAATGTTTAACTTAACATAATTTTTTTCCTGCATTCGCATTTACATTTTGAATCGAGAAAACCATGTGTACAAACTTTATATATATGTTTTTCATGTATCATATTTGTTTCGAACATGCAGTATACATGAAATTCTTTAGAAATAAAAGTTTCCACAATTAAAGGGTGAAGATTTCAGTTTTGAATTCTTTGATGAAATTTTTACTTTTGAAATGAAAATTTCTTGGGATTGTCCATAATGTTTTGAATTCATTGTTCAAAAATTTAAAATCCAGACACAATTTTTGAAGTCCGTTAATGAAATTTTTAAGGATATAAAAGGTGAAGATTCTAGCTGTAAGATATAACTATATAATATTGATTTGAGCTGGTTTTTGTTTGCTAAGGTAATGTTCTATTGTTTTGCAGAAGAAAACCCATTAATAGAAAGTGTATGTTCTCCCATATTTAAGTTTTGATATCTTAGGCGTACCCTGAATCTCAACCGTTTTTTTTTTAGTTAGCTTGATTGTTGATGATTTTTTAGCTAGCTTGATTGTTGATGAATGGTAGAATCCAATGAAGTTATAGGCAGAAAGACATACGGTGCTAAACAATGTTGTAATCCTCTCTTATCCTTAAATGAATAGCCATTTTTGTATTTTTGTTTCACTTATTATCATAATCGGTTTAATTATTTTAGGAATTCTATTTCAAGCTGTGACTATTATTTTGGTTTTTATCCTAGAATGTTTACCAATATATATGCATTTTAGTGTTTATTTTTTTAACTACAATTCTGTATTCTTCTCGAGCTCTTTTCTACAAACATTAAAAATCGGATTGAAATAAAATGTTCTCACAAAATATTCATGGTGCTGCACCTTGAGGGATGCTACTTCAATTTTTCCTTATCATACTACTGGTACATGATTACAATGATGTGTTTAAACTGGTATGTTGTTTATAAAACGATAATATAGTATTCCGACAATAAGACACATTTGTTAAGATATCAATTTTGAAAATATATTGTGGTCAAATTTTCTTCTTCTTTAGTTTGTTAAATGTACTCTTATCAAAATACAATTCTACACATAACCACCTATACTAAAAAATGAACGACAAATGTTCATTAAATCTGAACAAATGACCTTGAAAATAGATTTAGTTTTGTTGACACAATGAATTAGGTAAGTGGCATCCCAAGTTATATAACGTAGACAAACTGTGTGTATAACATAGGTTTGAACAAATATATCAATTAGGTAAGTGGTCCCAAGTTACATATCTATTATCTAATTATTCTTCATCTTCTTTAACTATTATGTACATGTACAAATATATCAATTTCTACACTTGACTAAAATTCTTTGCTACACGATTTTTTTAATATTTTTATTTGAAATAGTGCAACTAAACTTTTGTCATATGCATTACCATTATGGGTTTGATTGAAACTTATGACAAATTGTAATATTTTCTTTTTAAATTATACAACCAAACTGTCAGTTCTCCCCGTTGTACGGTTGTACTAGCATACCCTTTTGCTTTTTAATATTTTGATATTCATCGCCACTGTTTCACCGCTTAGAGCATAAACTTGTGGAATTGACTTTAACCCAACTTATTTGAGTTTTAACCAAATGCCAAAATCAAATATTTTTCACAATTTGGCTGAAAACCGGCTAAATAGTTAATATAAATAGTTCCATATGGATTAGTAGTTATGAAGCATGCACTTAACCGTTAGATAATACATGTCAATGAGCATCCTCAAATAAAATGATGTGAACACTCGATGGAAAATTATCGTTACTAATACCATTTGATTAGTATCATGGAGCTTTCCTTACAAAAATAAAATTACTCGAAGTACTATTTTCAATCATAGTGACATCCATGGTGATCCTCGTAATCACATTTGCAATTGTGAACTGTGTTGAAGTTCTAGGATTCGTCCGCACGCAATATAGAGTTTGGTCGACACATTTTGACAAAAGAAATTTTTTGTTGTTACATGCGATCAAACTCATATATATCACCTCATTTCCATTATTATTTTTCACGATGTGAGACTATCTTCTTTCCAATATGCGTCCATTACCCTCGTACGAGACACCCTAACAAATCTCCACCTTGGCTCTCATCCATTTATGCATCTTTTGCTACACCAACTTTGATGTTTGCACTATATTAAGACTTTGTTCACGTACTATTCTAGCAGACCCTCGTACCATAGTAGTCTACACTGCTAACCACCACGATTAACGATCTTTTGCGCATTGTCCATTGTCTTAAGCGTTACCATCGACTATGATACCATGTTGAAGTTCTATGATCCATCGGCACATCCTCCGTGGAAACAACATAAAGTTTGATCAACACATTTTAACAAAAGAAATCACTTGTTACATGCGACCAAACTCATGTATACCACTCCACTTTCATTATTTTTTACGATGTAGAACTATTCTTCTTTTCAATATGTGTCCATTATCCTCGTACAATGCGAGACACTCCAACAACTGAAATGAGTTTTTCATTTCAAGGATTACTTTTGCACAATAAAAGAAACGTGATGAGGATGAGCCAATATTCGTTTAGTTTCAAGCATAGTTCAAGATTTCGACCGACGCGTCCGAATTTCGACCATTTCAGTCCAGTTCCAATGTCGATTGGGCTTGAAGCCACCTAAAAATCCAAATCAGGATCCCAAGAGCAAAAAAGAAGTAGATTTATAATTACTGGAGAAAAGGCAACAACATCGACGATTGAGCAAGGAAAACACAGCGGCATCAACATCCAGCACGATGAAGGAGGAGTAATTATTGATTTTGGTTGTAAAGACATAGTAACAAAGAACTGACGAGTTAGGAATCTATTGAGAAGGAGTGGATGATTTAGTAACAAATCTATTAGGATTTTTACTGAAGGCTTCGATTTTTTTAGGGTTTGTAAATGCAATGGAATTAATTAATAGTTTAGGTTGTTTTTCATTCGACTTGCTAGGTTTTTCTTAGCTTTTGTCAAAATTTAAGATATAATTTTAGGGTTTGTTTTATTCATTGAATCTTGCTTTTTAATTTCAGTTCTATCCAAAGTATTAAAACACGAAAAGCGTACACCGAGGCTTTAGCTTCAAAACGGTGAGACGCAAGCTTTTCGGGTAAACATTAAGGCGTAAGTTATTATTGCTTTGTTATTTTTAATTTTTGATTAATAAATAAAATTTAATAATTAATTATATAAAACTGTAAATAAATAACAGTATAAACACTTAACTTTAAAGAGTTCAATCATAATCATTCTTTATTATTCATCCATAAAAGTATAAATAATTGAAACTATAAATTATATATGTGTATGTATATATATCAAGGTTCAAGATTTCGTCCGACATGACGAAATTCTGACCATCCCGGTCCGGTTTTGACGTTGACCAGAACGGAATCTCTAAAAAACCCGACTTCAACCAGAAAATTTTAAGAAAAGAAATCGAAATAAGATTTTCAGCAAGAGCACATAGAAATCGTGAAGTGGTTGAAGCTAAAAGAAGTAACTTGTTACCTATTTCGAATATGAACGATGACTTTTAGTAGATTGAAGCAATTTGTCCTTAAATCATTGCAGTCATTGTGACTTCTAGTAGCTGAAGAGTATAGTTGATATCGTAGTCATCATCGCAACATCAGCTTCTTTTATCCTTCTATACTTTTTTCCTCTCTATGTCCATTTTGATTTCTAGGGCACAGATGAAATGAAGATGATGAAAAGAAAACTGAAACACGTGATTTAATATGGGAATTTGGATGTTTGTTTAGTCCTTTCCTTCCTTTCATTTGGGCTGGGGTTTGATCGAGTATGGCTTGGATTTAATATACAAATTATTTATCATTTATTTGTATGCAATTTAATTGATGGTAAGAGAATGTAAAATGTATACATATGACATAAAAAATCGTTTTTGTTTTTAAAATTGATATTAGTATTTATTGTTTTATATAGGAAAATGAGCCGAAATTCGTAAACCGGAATTAAAAAAGGATTTCCGAAATTCTCAATACGAAACCGAAATTTCAAAAGTTTCAACTGACCAGAACGAAATCTAAAACCGAAACTTTAAACCTTTATATGTGTGTGTATGATTCAATCCTTCAAAGAATTGGTATTTAGTTTTCAACTCCGTAATGGTACATATTTTATTTTTTCTTCCATCCTCTGTTTATTTTCAATTTTTTAAGATTTTTGAAAATGATCTTTGATCGATTCTAGTGGAATCAATTTCTATTACAAGCGGTAGAAAATCATATAAGTTAGATTTTTTTTCTTCTATCAATTTAAAGTAATCCGCAAAATTTATTCAAAGGCTCGGTAATGGCAGTTCAGAAATTTCCTTTAAATAGCAATTGAGAAAATCAATTATGTAGCTCTCGATCGTTGTTTCAAAAACATGATTTGTCGATATTGAATGTGAAAAATAATACAACACTAACTTTCAGTTTATTAAATTGTTTTTTTGGCCTGCCATTATATAATTGCAATTTAATAACTCATGTTAGTATCAATAATTATAATTTGGGGTCAAAAGAATTTGAACCACATGCCTCAACAGTTTGAGGCGTGCGTTTTGTATGCTTGATATGTCACAAGTTATTGAGAGACGTAAGCCTCAATGGTAAAAAGTCTTTTTGAGAGAGCCTCAGGGCATTTTATCTCTCCATGCCTTGATGCGATCATCGAGGCGAGTATCGAGATGAGTTTTTTTACGTCTTCCTCAGTATATTAATTGCGAGCGAAGGGAGACCGAGATGAAACAAAACTAGTTAATCCCGAGTTGTTCTACCGGAACTCCCGCTACTAGTTAGCTAGTAACAGACGTACGAACGAAGGTGAGCGTGAGCGACCAGTATATTAATTCCTTCACTGGGGCCTTCTAGAATTACCTGCCACTTCATGCTAGATATATATACTATGATTCCGAGAATAGGGTCCTAAAGATGAAGATCAAAAAAGGGTTCCGCATGCATCACAAGAGGAAAGATCAAACCAATTGGCGCTCACATCACAGTAGTCGTAGTTGAGGCGAGCGAAGTGAGCGGGGACAACCAACAAGGCGACCGTTAGGCCAAGTATATTAATCCGGGCAGCCGCCAGTTCTGGAACTTCCAGTTCCAATCGGAGCATATAGATCCGTAAATAGATTTGTATGTATAGCCTGGTATCACACCCTTCTCAAAGGAACCGTACGTGAGACTCTCGCGTCATACGGCTCCGTCCCGGAATCTGGACCTCCCCTTTCCTTTGACCAACAGGTCCTCGAACCCAATCATTCAGGAAGCACCTCAGATTCTATCGAATCTTCGGGTCCGCTCCGAGTAGACTTTCCGCGTATCTATTTCTATCCTTTTTGAGTGGGCTGATGAGGCCTGCTGGGATATAAGATAGCTAGATACTAACTCTAATATGTTACTTCTAGTGCGATATACATGGCATCTGGATAAAGGCGTTGGACAACCCGTTATCTCGCTGACTTCCGCTGGCTGAACTATGGATTTCTTTTTTTTAAGTGAATGTTGAGTTCAGTCATTTCACCTCATTTCACTTCATCTAAGACCTCCCTATTCCTAAGTTTCCTACGCATAGTCATATCTTTCCCCCTCTCCTAGTGAAGTTAGAGGTTCTCAAGTTCCATCTCATAGTGAAGTTAGAGGGTCTAATAATCGACACTGTCTTGTTTTTAGTACTAAGTCTATTATCTTAAGTAGTATTGCTTTACTAACATTTATATGTTTACAGCTTGCATCTGATGTACCAATCGATATAGATCCTCAGATAGCATTTCCAACATGATGATGAAAAATAACTGGCATAATAAGTGTATGGATAGATTTACGACCCGATTTTTAGATTATAACTACAACTTTACAAATTTATATTACTTATTTGTGTATTTATAGTTTAAAAAATGTTCTAAGTAACAAAATTCGGAATGGAATTGAAACGGATTTACAGAATTTCCACAACGAAACCGGAACTTTGAAATTTTCCAAACGATCGAAGTAAAATTGAAAGCTGGAATTTCGAATCTTAATTTTCAGAACATAACATATTTGTTTGGTTCTCCCTACTCCTTGATATAAAAAAAACACATCAAAATAAATGTAGGGTTTAGTTTCTCAAACTACATTAAATTAACACTCCAATAATGTAACGAAACATCTACTTTTAATTTCACTCATCAACAATCAAAAATCCGTAAAAAAAATTGAAGGTAACAACTACGTTAGATTACCCCAACCAAACTCTCATATTCCAAAAAAAATAAAAAAATACATAAACATCTAAAACTTCGATTTCTTCCGCTAACTATCAAGAATTGTTCAAAAAATGAAACAAAAAATTAGGTAAAATTTGTTTTATATAAAATAAAGATAGGTACAAGTAACATATTCCTGTGAAACCTACGTGTTGTCGAATTAGCTTTTAAAAACAGCAAATTCTCGTAGTTGTTAAGTGAAACTAGCTTTATAAATCCAGATAGTTGCAAGTAGCATATTCTCATAAATGTTAAGAGAAATTACCTTTAGAGAGAAAAGTTACAACTAGCATTCTCATAAATGCCAAGTGAAAATTGTTTTATAAAAATGATAGTTAAAAATAGCAGTCTCAAAATGCCAAGTAAATTTAGCTTTGTAGAAAAACATATGTATACATAGCTTATTTTTTGAAGTTAGGTTACTATTCAAAATTTTAAAAGCTCAAAGTGTAGATATTTGGAAGATTAAAGATTAATGTGTTGCTTATTTATTAAACATTAATTCAAACTAGCTAAAAAATGAATTTCTTAATTTCCAAACCTTAGGTAGAGTTATCTTTATTACCTTCAAAGTATTATTCAGATTTTGGAGAAAAATATGCACATATCGCAATATCATATTCAAAGTTTTAAAACATGAAAGCGTACACGAGGTGATGCTTTTGATTGCAAGGCGAAGCATAAGCCTCAAAACGTTAAAGCGTAAGTTTTTTGGATAAATTGAAGAGTAAGTTTTTGGGATAAACATTGAGACGTAAGCTATTATTGCTTTGTTATTACCAAAGTTGTCAAGCTGAAAACGGCCCAAATAGCACAAAGCCAACGGTTAGAGCATTTTTGCTTCTCGTGCATTTTTGACACCTTGAGCATGACTTTTTCGATTTTCAGCATATAAAAACTGCACTTTAAAATTGCTATTAAAATTAAATTTCGGAGTTGAATGAATATGAGATAGAAGTCTACATAAGGTTTGGATTAAATGGATCAAATGTGCGCTCAATTTTGGGTTAAAAGCTCAAAATATTTTATATCCCTCAAATCGACCAAAAAGCACGCTTTTTCAGTGCTTTGCTTCAGGTGAGCGCTTCAACGCTTTTCTCGCCTTTATGGCGCCTCAAGCATGAGTAGCACCTCAACAAGCAAAAAAGCCTCAAGCTAGCGCCTAGAGCTTTTTGACGCCTAAGCGATCACCTTGACAACACTGGCTACTACTTCTGATTAATAAAGAAAAGTTAACACTTAATCATATAAAATTGTAAATAAATAACAATGTAAACACTTAACTTTAAAAGAGTTATGTCATAATCATTCTATTCATAAAAGTATAAAAATAATTAAAAATATAAATAAAATTTAAGCACTTGATAGTTTATATATATATATACACACACATACATATATATGTATAAATGATTCAATCCTTAGAACAATTTGTATTCAATTTTCAACTCCGCAATGATATGCATTTTATTTTTTCTTCCTTCCTCTATTAGTGATCAAAAAATTTCTAGAATTTGAAAATGATCTTTGATCAATTCTATATTACAAGCAGTAGAAAATCATGCAAGTTATTATTTTATTTATTTTTTCTTCTGTTAGTTTAAATCGATTCGCAAAATTTATTTGGATATTCAGTGATGACAATTCCGAAATATTCTTTAAACGGCAATTGAGAAAATCCATCATGTAGCTCTCGATCATTGTTTCAAAAACAATTTTACTTAATCATGTCAATATTTTAACGTGAAAGTAAAAAACACCGAATTCCATTTTCTTAAATTTTGTTCTTTTTTGTTTTCTATTAAATAGTTGAAGTTTAATAATTTTTGTTAGTGCTCATATTTACAATTGCGGGTAAAATATTTCTTAAATAGCATGTCTTAGCAGTTTGAGGCGTCGAGATATACGTTTTGTATGCTTCGTATGCCTTAAGTTGCGAGGCAATATCATGTTTTCAAAATTAAAAAAAATCATGACACACAAATGTAGTATTGATTTAAAAATAATATGTTTGTATAACTATATTCAGTTGGTCGTGTATTTTTCTGGAAAAAACCTTAACTTGTTTTGTTTTATCAATGGCGCATGTCAAAAAAGTTAAACCATCATGCAAAACACTCATTTGTATCTTTGTATAAACTAACCCGACGTTATTCTTTTAAAATCACACAAATCATTATTGATCTTTTCTTTCTACAATCAGGATATGTCATTCTCTCTCCATTTTCCAAAATCGTGCATTCTCTTTCCCTCTTCTTGTCAACTCACAACTAATCTCGGTAAATTGCATCAAAAAAATCAGTTGCTCTTATTTTCTAAGTACTGGTGACCAAAATAATCGATTACTTTAATGAGCAATCATGATGCAATACAAACTGAAATTGTTATGTACAATGATGAAAATGGTTTGTGTACATTGATTTTATGAGCAATCATGATGCAATACAAACTGAAATTGTAAATAAATATTACTTTTATGACGTTTTCAACATTGATTTGTGTACAAGCTATACAAAGCTGATTAATTGGAGCATTTTTCCGTAGCCTTTCCAATATCATGGCCATTACTTGTACACCCAATGGTGGCTCAATTGAGTGGGTTGCCCTAGCATAAGAAAAAAAATTATTGTCCCAAATGTTTTAGCACAAAAAACTTAAATTAGTTTATAGAAGATAAAATTCATATAAGTTCCACATTATCATGTTATAATAAACATTATATAAATGAATTTCATACTATATTTTTTTATAAATTGAGATCGTTTGAATTCTCGAAAAATAAATCATAAGAAAATATGATATTTGATGGTAGTTTTAATAAATTTTCTCATCTGATAGATTTTCCGTAAGCCAACAAGTAATATATTAAATTATTTGAAAGCAAAAGGACTACGATCTATAAAGATTATTTATTAACTATTTAAAACAAAATGTAAAAATGATCGGGCATTTACATTTTTTTGTAGAAACTTCAATATGTTGAAACAAAATGTAATAATATAATGTTAAACTATTATCCTTCTAGCTATGAAAAAATATTTGTAGGACATGATTCTCGATTTTCCATTAAAACACTGATTAGAATGAAAAATATAACGTATGTAATTTTATGATATACCCTAATATTTTAAAGAAAAATTCTTTTTCACGGTTTTTTATTTGGTTTCAAAAGGTATTGGATATATGCACTTTTCGTTTTAAATTTTCATAACGTACGATATATCTTTCATAAGAAAATTTTGAATAATTTTTGTAATTAATTTTTCTAAAATTAAAATCTCCGATCAATATAACTTTAAACTAAAATATGTGTGGTGAACATATACATCCTTGTGATTAACAAAAGTACATATAGTGAGTTTACTGAATATTTCATCAAAGTTTACTAATTTCATAATGATTTAAAAACAATGTAATGCAATGTTAAAATGTTGTTTTAGTAATGTAACAATATTTGTATGGATCAAAATCAAATTCTCTTAAAATTTCTATTAGAATATAACTATAAAAATCATAGCGGCATGAATTGAATTCTCAACATCTTGGTTACTATCAAGTTATACTAACCACTTGGACAAACATCTATTATTTATTGTTAATGTATATGATCCAAATAACCACAATAACATATATACAAATATATTTATTTTTTCTTTTTGTTGCCCCAACCTTGGTGGATTGCCTCGACTTGTGGGCTTTTTGGGCTGCCCATACAACTCATCCCAATAAAAGAGAGATAATTTACTAAAATCATCATTTTATTGAAACAAAGATAACATTAATTATCTGATAAAATGCTCACATTCAATTACAATGTCAAAAATAATAAGAGAATTAGTCATTTCAAAAACAACTGCTTAAGAATCACAATGTGTGTCAACAAAATTTTGTTGGAATTAATCATCCTTAACAATCGTTGATTCCCAAACAATTAGAAATGGAGTGCACTTCGTAAATTTAAGGGACTACAATTTATTAGAGAAATTGTTTAATTGAAATTAATTTGAGACAAATGAGAAAATGATGTTATTGATTGCAATTGCAATTACAATAAAAATTAAGAGATTGCAACTAATTGGAGGAAGATTTGCAATGATCCAAAACGGAAATTGGTTACCAGCTTCAAATGGGAAAACCATGCGCATAGAACAAATGTGGAGCTAATTCAGAAAAAATGGGCTTAACGTGTATATTGAAACTCTTTCTTTTATAACAGAAAAAACTCGATGACCTTGAACCTGATTTATAAATTAAATTTGATTGCTATTTAGACTTAGAATAACTTAAAAGTGAGCATATATGATTGAAAGGGGAAAAAAGGCCGTCATTTAAACAAAATGGTAGAGCACGTATGTTTTCGTAGTTTTATGGTATTCGTTGGTAATACGGTAATGATGCAGCTGCACCTACTTCATGCATATCAAGGCCCAAGGAAAATATCGCTATCCCTGCATGATATAAAGATTAATGGATTCATGCACATTTAGCAAATGCAGAGTATGCAGAGACAACTGTACAAGTTTGTTATAGCAAAATGAGGTATGACTCTCTTTAAATAGCAATGAAATGAAATTTAACATCTCTTGCTTCTTTCTTCTTTTCTCCTGCTCTTCGCCTTCACCTCCTACTTTCTCCTACAGCTACCTCCATCATTTGGTGCTTTCACCTTCGTTTTCTCCTCCCATTCTTCTCACTGCCTCATTCCCATAGCTTTAAAACATAGACTCACCAAGTCGATGATACCATTAAACAACTCCTCAACAAAATCACTCAACAAGTCGTCATTCTTGCTCATCAAGTCGACATGCTCCAAATCCATAACTCCATTAGTCTCGTTAACCTTCATTACTCAAGTCCTCCACCAAAATCTCTTCCATTTCATAATCCATGTTAAAATCCTCTACTAGCACACTACCTAAATGGTGCAGGTAGCTGTAGAAGAAAGTAGGAGGTGAAGGCAAGAGATGAAGAAGAGCAGGAGAAGAGAAGAAAGAAGCAAGAGATATCAATTTTTTGGCCTGCAAATTCATTCCATTTCATTGCTATTTAAAGAGAGTTCATTTTTCCATAACAAACTTGTGCAGTTGTCTCCTTATGATTTCTACATGAATTCTAGCCATTCATTTGTAATCAAATATAAAAAAATAAAGGAAAAGCTTGTTATTTGCTTGAGCTACTTTTGTTTGCATTTGCTGAATGTGCAGGAATCCATTAATCTTAATATCTTACAGGGATAGTGATATTTCTGTTGAGCCTTGATATGCATGAAGTAGGTGGTGCAGCTGTATCATTACCGTATCAGTTGGCTATTCAGAGAAGGAATTGTAGTGATAAAATTAGAATTCATTGATTAAAGAATCATCCCATAAGGGCCATAACTGCATAAGATCTCATTCAAATGTCATCAAATATACTAATGAATTGAATCTGAGGCATATCTACCATGTAAAGCACTTACTATTTGAATGTAAGGAAGCATATAAGAAGGAAAAAATATGTTTATCAACTTGATTATAATTTCCGAGCTATAGCGTATATATTCTTGTTTTCTTCAAATTAGTATATTCTTATTTTCCCCTCTCTTCTCAATATCAGCATAGATAAGCATGATAAATCTACTCATTACACTCTTAACAAATTTGGACTAAAACACTAACGCTCGGGTTGTTATGCCATTTTTAGTTTTGAGTTTACGTCCATACAAAAACGCACAATACGTGTATTTTGTGGAAGACAACCAATTTAGAAAACAAATTTAATATATAAAATATAAAACAAATTTATTTTGTTTTTTGTGTTCTGGAAATTAGCAGTAGCATGAGAAACAATCCATCCCTCCATCCCCTCCATCGTCACTTAGAATTTTAAATCTTCTCCCCCACCCTCCTCATATTTTGTAATAAATGTTGGAGATACAAAACAAAAAACTCAAAATGAAACAAACGGACCCTAAATTAAACGAAAAATTTATCCCACTAAACATTCTATGAGCATAACTAAAAAATGCTGGGACCAGCATATGCGAACCCATATAAATGATTTCTTGAATCTTGATCTGAAGAACACTTAACAAGACCCAACAACAATCATAAGTACCGAAAGTGTCTAAAGTGTAATCAACTATACTTTAAAGTAAATATGTACAGCGGTTGTATTGATAAAGATTAAAAAAAAATTAAATAAATAAATAAAACAGCATTAGAGGGTTCCAACATAAATTAAGTCTCACCAGATAAAGCATCAGAATCATCGGATAAAAACGCAGATCTAGGATTTCGAAAAAATGGCAATACAAAAAGTGCAGACAAAGCGACGCATAAACTGAGCATAATCACAACCACACATTTCAAGCTAACTCCTTTTTCTATCCCATTTACGCACTTGCTGCAGTACGCGCTTGGAAAACCACCGACCTCCTCGTCAGCGTCGATGAAGACGGCAGCAGAGGTGAACTTACCCATTTATTGGGCATCGATTGGTTTTTGGTATTTTTGATTTGACTGTGAGAAAAATTGCTGTAGTTGTCTTGTTAGTTATATCTTTAATAATAAGAATTAATAATTAATTAATATTCAGAAGTAATTGAGGAGTAGTGGAGAGCTGGTGCCGCTTTCACTTCTTTCTATGCTTGAATACTACACGTGCGAAACACGTGTTTTTGTGGTAGTATGCTAATTTTGAGGAGTGGTAAGATAGTGTGGTGTGATTTTTTTAGTTTCGCCAAGGGCCCAAAACTAAATGGACGGGATGTACGGAAATTGAGGGCATTGATCTAAAGGCTTTTGATTTAAAATCAACTGTTAGATAGTTTCCAGATCTAATTATTATTTTTATTTTTTTAAGAACGGATGTTCTACCTTTGCTACGACTCTCTTGCTGGTTTCGGAAATGATTTTCTAAAAACTTAGCAGGTGGAGTTTGTATTGTTCAGCATCTCCACCATCAAATTGTTCACAGCGAACCAATCCTAGTACCAAAGGCTCTATTATCAACGAGCCGTACGCCACGTGCTTCGCGCGTGATGAAGACATCTAAATTTTTTTCTACAAATTGTATTTGTTTAATACGTTCAAAAAAAATGATTTTCACAAATATTTAGTCATATTTTTGCGTTGAATATTTGTAGAAGAAAGGAAAACTTAATTGTTGCATACTATATTTAAGCAACACTAAAATTTAGTGATATCTATGGAGGTTTATTTATTAGATCTTATATTTAAGGGAAATTAAGATTTGGTAATATTTATAGAGGAGAATTTTGAATTTATAAAAGAAGTTGAATCCAATTTTTAAATGATATTAAGATAAATAAGCATTTTTTCTGTAATTTACGTTGATACGAAAAAAATTCGACATCAAAGATATTATAACTATCGTTAAAGATGTGTTGAATTATCTAGAAGAATCTTTTATTATCTAGATGTGCTTAGTTGATCCATTCTCAGTTTAGCGAACAGGCAAACCTAAAAATATATTGATTGAAATATTCAATTTTTAACTTGATTTGAATTGTTCCAGTTCAGCGTAGAAATAATAGGCTAGAAGTAACATAAATTGTTTTTTGTTTTAGGCGCTTGTAAAGGAAATGATATAGATAATACTTGAATTATATATGAGTGAAGGGTATTTTGGGAAGTTTACGGTCAGACCAAAAGATTGCGCTTCCAAGCCAACTATTAATAAAGATATCAAATTTTCACTCAAAATCATTTAACTATTCCGCTTTGTCAAGTTTCACTTTAAATCAATAATTTCTAGGGTTGTAAAGTTTAGCCTGATGGAATATCTAGATTCTCACGTCGAAGATATAGGTGAAAGCATTGTAAGCACATCTAGAAATTTGCAAGTGAAAACCTTCGATGAAAATCAAATCCACCATGGAATATGCATGTTAATGTTATTTTATAGGGAGTATCTTATAAGCCGATCACCACAATATGAGAAGGAAACCATCATATCTTCACAACGACAAAAAGAACTCACCATTCATTTACGGTTTATCTTATTTTATAGTAGTTTTATGATATTCGTTGTAAATATAATTAAATGATAAGCGTTGTTTTGGTAGAATCGTGAAAATATGAGATGAAATAATTTGAAAGAAGATAAATATATACCTACAAATTATAGATCGAATAATTAATATATTTGATTGGTTAATCAACATAAAATTTTACATTCATGCTATAGTGGAGTGATAATGATCTATAGAACATATATTTATATCTTTCAGTGCCGAGATAGATCTTACCTCGTTAAATTTCACTATGTTAATATATATATTTGTACATGCTGGTCTTAACTAACAAAATACCTGATACAATTACCGTTGAAGTTCTCATGACATAGCTCGTCAATATTTTTCTAGAGTGCGCAATCACATATTCGAGTCGGTAATGTGAAAATTGATAGAGTTCGGGGTTTGCCTTAGGAGCAATTATGTAATTTTGATTATGGAATGTAACTCTTGTAATAAAATCTTGTTCGAAAGAAACGTATGTTTTTTCCTTCTATGTCTTTTGTATGTGATTTCACACACACATACACACGCATATAAGTAATGTTAATTTTTCATTAAAATTTAATGATAATTATTATAGTTTTTTCATTATTTGGTTTTGTAACGTGTAAAACTTGACATTTATTATTGTTTTATTTCAAATTTTGTTTTTGTAACGTATTACTGTGTCAATTAAAGGGATGTTGCATCTAATAAAACATAGCAAATGGAACCATGCTGCACATGTGTATAGAACACACACACATATATATAGTTATTTGAATTTATAACCAATGTATACATACATACATATAATATACTGATACATACGTATATGAGACGTATATGAGGTCCTTCAAATACATATCAGTGTCGTGTATATAAATATAAGTATGTGCATATGTTTTAAGTATACTAATACATATATGCATATGGTTCTGTATGCGTACATAGTAATATCATATGTATGCGTTTATGTCTGTGTGTGCTTATGTATGTTTGTGTGTGTGTGTAACATTAAGTGGATGCTTTTATTAATGGGGCATTTCACCAGAAGGACAAACTTTGCAGTCCAATTAATTTCTAGGACACACATTTGAAATAATTACTTTCAAGACCAAAGTCAGCAGAATAATTACTTTCAAGATCAAAGTCAGCAGAATAATTACTTTCAAGGACAAAGTCAGTTGTCCAATTACTTTCAAGGACATAATTTCATAGGTTTTTAGGCTCTATAAACTAATTATTTTGCGTATTGTCCTTAAAAGTAATTATTTTAGTTGTGTGTCCTAAAAATTAATTTCACTTGCTATGGAGGCCCTTGTGGCTAATTTCCACTTTATTAATTATGTAAGTATGCACGTATAGTAACTAATATATGGAAGGTACCGAATTTGTAGAAACTAAGATTTAAATTTACTTTAACATATGTGTGACTTCTAAATATACGTTAAACATATTATAAATAGTTTTATATTAATATGTATATATGTATGTATGTATGTATATATGTATGTAGGGCGAAATTTATTATTATTGTTATTTTTTCTTGAAAAAAAAATAAGTATATGTATCGAACAAATATATTTTGCTAATCTCATTAATACATTAAATGCTTCTTGGTAGAGTTAAGGGTGTTCCCTAGGGGCAATTATATGATTTTTTATATCTTTACTACTAATAAACGACTAGAGTACTCTGAGTTCCCAGAGCGCGGACTAGAGTATAAACGACTTCAGGAAAATCTCTAAGTCCCTGAAGCGGACTAGAGTACTCTGAGTCCCCAGAGCGCGGACTAGAGTATAAACGACTTCAGAAAAATCCCTAAGTCCTTGAAGTAGACTAGAGTACTCTGAGTCCCCAGAGCGCGGACTAGAGCACAAACGACTTCAGAAAAATCTCTATGTCCCTGAAGCGGACTAGAGTACTTTGAGTCCCCAGAGCGCGGACTAGAGTATAAACGACTTGAGGAAAATCTCTAAGTCTATGAAGCGGACTAGAGTACTCTGAGTCCCCAGAGCGCGGACTAGAGTATAAACGACTTCATAAAAATCTCTATGTCCCTGAAGCGGACTAGAGTACTCTGAGTCCCCAAAGCGCGGACTAGAGTATAAACGACTTCAGAAAAATCTCTATGTCCCTGAAGCGGACTAGAGTACTCTGAGTCCCCAGAGCGCGGACTAGAGTATAAACGACTTAAGGAAAATCTCTAAGTCCCTGAAGCGGACTAGAGTACTCTGAGTCCCCAGAGCGCAGACTAGAGTATAAACGACTTCAGAAAAATCTCTATGTCCCTGAAGCGGACTAGAGTACTCTGAGTCCCCAGAGCGCGGACTAGAGTATAAACGACTTGAGGAAAATCTCTAAGTCTATGAAGCGGACTAGAGTACTCTGAGTCCCCAGAGCGCGGACTAGAGTATAAACGACTTCATAAAAATCTCTATGTCCCTGAAGCGGACTAGAATACTCTGAATCCCCAGAGCGCGGACTAGAGTATAAATGACTTGAGAAAAATCTCTACGTCCCTGAAGCGGACTAGAGTACTCTGAGTCCCTAGAGCGCGGACTAGAGTATAAACGACTTCAGTAAAATCTCTAAGTCCCTAAAGCGGACTAGAGTACTCTAAGTCCCCGGAGCGCGAAATAGAGTATAAATGACTTGACAAAAATCTCTACGTCCTGAACTGTGGACTAGAGCATAAACCATTCGACAAATCTCTACGTCCCCGGAGCATGGACCGAAGCATGAACACAAATTGGGCACGAGCCGATCGGGGGAAGAATAACTCTAAGTCACTAGAATGCAGAGTGGCGTATAAACTTTGATAAATAGATGAGTGGATTCCGACCGTTCTCTATTCTGCAAACTTCGGCCTAATATCGACGGGAGGAGTGTAAACTCGCTAGGGATGGAGTTCGACCATCCGACTTGTGGCCTGGCCAAATCAATGTATGAAGCAAGAGTACAAATCACTAAAAGCTGAATACGACAGCTCATTGTAGCTCTAGTTTGGCATTCTTTACAACTTAAGGCAACAACTGCAAGGAAACCTTAATACAAAGCCAATCGGAACGGCATCCAAAGCTACGAACGACCGACTATTTCATACCTCAGATCGATGGTTAATATCAATCCACACCAAGCACATACGAATGTGATTCGAATGTCCCTTGAAAAACTTTGACCACCAGAGTGTGGAAAGGAGAGTAAACCATGAAGACTTGGTCATTAATTCTCCAGCACCCTTTTTCGATCCATTAGGAGGAGTATGAAACTGGATGAGCATGACCCGACTACTCTTGAGGCAACTTTACCCCAAGATCTGATTACAGAACATGAACCAAAGTGGACGTGGCTGACCGTCCAATATCCAGCTTACACCCATAAACTGACGACGCATCAGAGTATTCCCCTTGAAATGAAAAACCACAATACAATCCAGGATAGGCGAGACTCAGCCTTTCATCAACTGACCTGATCCCACAATTCAAGGGGAAAGAGAGTAAAGCTAAAGAGGGCATGGTTGGCCTTCCTACTTATTGGTATATACCCCAGGCTTGGGGGCACGAGTGAGAAGTAGGATGAGTGTGAACCAACTATTCACTGATCAACTCTATGTTTTTGGAGTTTAGGTAGGAATATAAACATAGCTAGGGCGAGACTCAACCGTCCACGCAGCACATTTGTCAACCCGAGACTGGGAGCAGAAGCGTGATCATCCAAAGACTAGCTACTATAGCTCAATATTGAAACTTATATATAATGCTTACAGTTACTCAAGGCTACGACCAAAAGAATTCCTAGAGATAGAATCATTAAATCAATGCCAATGCTCGTGGGCAACTGACTGTCACTCCAACCCGAAGGGCGAGTGAAGGATCATGAATGCATTGAATAGAAAATGTGTTACTCGAATGTACAAGCAAATTCAAAATCATAGCAAGATCCAGCTATGCAGTTGCACGCTACTCGAGGCTGACCCCTACTCGACATTTCCTTCAACGTGCTTTTAAGCCTGATCTTTGGCCATTTGCAGATAATCAATTAGAGCATTCAGAGCCCTTCATTATTAGACTTAACAACTCATGACAAGACTCTAGGGTTCGACCAGAGTAACCATCAACGTCTATGCCTACCAGCCATTACGACATGGCATACAATAACTGAGACGTCTGAAAGACTACATAAATAGAATATCGAACTAAGCCAATTCGATATCACTTGTTTCCTTCGAAGGGCTATCCAAGGACGGAAATTAGCAGACCTCATACCTGAATTCACCGCATCAGATGACTACTCGACGAGTAGTAGAGAGCCAACCAACAGATGAAAAATGTACGCGGATGGAGCATCCAGTGATCAGTGTTTTGGTGCAGAAGTCATGTTAATGACTCTTGAGGAACGATCGATCTGCTACGTCCTAAAATTCGATTTCCCTGTAACGAACAACGATGCTTAGTATGAAGCCTCGACCACCAGCCTTAAACTTGCTAGAGGACTTGGAGTGGAAATTTTATATATCTTTTGTGATTCCTGATTAGTAGTATGCAAAGTTAAGGAAGTTGATCTTGCTAGGGGGCATTATCTTGCTCCTTATCTCGACCAGGTCCAAGAGCTACTAGCCGACTTCACGTATTACATCATTACACACATCCTCAGCGATCAAAATGAAAAGATTCAAGTCACTGGCCATGTTAGCCAGTTTCAGGGACGCGCAACGTACATACTTTGTTTCGATTGAAATACTTAATATTCCAAGCATTGACGGATAGAGATCGGCTAGATCTTGGAGACATAGCAAGAAAAGGGGTCATGGTTGACTCCTATCAAAAACTATCTACAATGAGAAATTCTTACTGAATGGAGGAATGGAAAACGACAGATCCTCCTAAAAGCTTCATGCCAAATCATCCAAGAAGAAGTCATGTGTAGAAAGAAGTTTATCCATTCCCATGCTTTGGTATATCATCCATAATGATATCAAATGAGTCTTGAGCAAAGTATATGAAGAAGAATGCGGCGAGCACATCAGGGGGCAAACCCTAACAAAGAAAATACTCCGCTACGGGTATTACTGGCCAACTATCAATCAAAATGTGGTTGATCATGCTAGACAATGCGATGAGTGCAAGATGTTTGCAAAAACTCTGGGAACCCCACCGATGGAAATTACTCAAATGGCTGGTCCGTAGCCGTTTGCCACTTGGGGGCATTGACATCATCGTCTTCTTTCCGATCCTAAAGGTGGCGTGGAATACGCCATCATAGCGGTTGATTACTTTACCAAATGGGCAGATGAAGAACTATTAACCACGACCAAGATGAAGAAAATAATCAACTTCATTGTCCTTAATGTCATCTGTCCTTATGACCTTCCATGATCCATTATAATCGGTTGAAGCTATGAAAAAAATCATCATAAAGTCTATTCTGAAGAGAGGTTTGGAAAAGGCTAGAGGTAAATGGGTGTATGAATTCTCAACAGCATTATGGGCTTGTAGAACTACCCATGAGTTCGCGACTGGCCATGCTCCATTCGCCCTTACTTATGGCTTCAAGGCCATCATCTATGTAGAACTTGAAGTCCCCTCTCATCGAGTGGCTGATGACAACCAATATTACAAAAAATATATATATAAATAAGGAATTGCAATTGAATTGCAATTAAACTAGAAGGAATTGGTGATAACTCACGAAAATATAAAACGCATCCAGGAGCCAATGGCAAGAACATGTACCTGAATGTGCACGTTTATAGTCATAAAATTCGACTTCTTGAAATCAACAGAATTTGGATTTTCACATAGGGTTATTAAGAAAAGACTGGATTAGATAGCCGAAGTTAACTAGCCCTAAAATACCAGACACAGATGGCCACCGATGAACTACAATCCTGAATTTATACTATCGGAAATCGACCAAACGTTGGGACGACCAAAGAAGGATACGACACTTTAGGAGGATACAATTGAAGAATAATGACTATTAAGAAAATATGATGGATTTCTTTCTAGAGACTCTAACTTGCTTCGATTCAAAGCACGTCATGTATGCAACAAGACGTACTTTGGGGGGGGGCAAAGTGTTAACAGGTTATTTGACCCAGTAACGAGAGGCTCGGCACAGAGTTCCCATTTGGCATTCATGGTTCGGCACACAGATGTTACTTGTTTTGGGCCGAGGTATCTTGCCACTAGGCCCACCAGGGAAGTCCAACCCATCTTCGTCTATAAATAGAGAGGCAGGGGCACAGTGAAATGGACCCTTTTTCGAGAACACTGGGGAGACTCTGCCGCTTTCAAGACTCATTCTCTTTACTTAGCAATTGTATTCAAGTAGTTGGTATACGGATTGTATCTGTAATCAATTATCAAGTAAAGCAATAAAGATTAACCTCAAAGTGGACGTAGGCAGTTACGCCGAACCACTATAAATCTGGTGTTCTCGTCTTTGCATTCAATTTAGCATATCGTTCTTTGTTTAAATTTACTTTCATCATTTATCTCTCTACACAATCTTTCTCAACGAGGTTAGTGACCAATTTTGGTGCTAACACACACCATTAGTGATATTTCTTCCCTTAATAAAAGCAGTTTGTGAACAATCAATTAGATCATTCATTCTTTTACTAAGTCTATTAGCTAAAACTTTTGAAATAATTTTAACAGAACAATTAATTAAGGAAATTGGTCTAAAATCTTTCAAAATTATTAGCTCTGATTTTTTTTGCAATAACGTTACATTTGCAAAATTAAATCTTCCTAATTGTAATTTTCCATTATAAAAATCGTTAAACATACTAATAAATCGAATTTTAAAACATCCCAAAACATTTTGTGAAAGAAAATAGGGAACCCATTAGGACCTGGGGATTTATCACTTGGCATGTCATTAACAGCTTTCAAAATTTCTTCTCCAGAAAAAGGATTATCAAACTCAGTAAGGTCAATTCTAGAATCCGAAGGATAAAGATCATTCCATCTAACATTAATCCTATGCTTATTTTTATTACCGAAAATATCTCTATAATAGTTAGTAAAAGCCTTATTAAGATCTCTTTGGTCGACCAATTCCACGTTATTCACAAAAATAAAATTTATCGTATTACTACGTTTTCTACCATTAGCCATATTATGAAGAAAAAAATTGTATTGTTATCCCCTTCATTATTCCATTGAATTCTACATCTTTGTTTCCACATAACCTCCTCTTTTTCTAAAATTGAATTAAGCTCTCCTTTTAGACTATCGAGAATGTTACGCTCACCTAGATTTAGTTGTCTAGTTTCTTCTATTTTGTTTATTTTAAGCATTTCAGTAAGAATGTTTTCTTTTTTTAATTTTAATACTACCAAAAACATTCTTACTCCAATTTTTAAGAAAGTTCCTAAGACCCCTAAGTTTTAAAACAATTTTTTTGCAGAATTATCCATATTTCTGATAGTGTAAAAGTTCATTGAAACCCATTTATTTTTGATTAAATTCGAAAAATTGGATTCTAATAACACATGTTTTTGGGATTCAAAAGATCTATTAACAATTCTATGATGATCACATGTAAGAATGATAGGACAATGATCAGAATAAGTGTAAGGCAAACCAGAAACTCTACAAATAGGAAATTTATCCTCAATTTCATCACTAACGGAAAACCTATCAAGAAGAGCCATAGAAGGGGACTCCCTAGTATTACTCCATGTAAATTATTCTATTAGAAAGAGGAATTTCAATCAAATTAGAATTAATAATAAATTGGTCAAATTCCTCCATAGCAGAGAAATCACTTTTCCACGGCGAACGCTTTCCTAGAAAATGCATAACATTAAAATCACCCCCTAAAATTCGAGAACCAGAAGCTAAAGATCTAAATTCTAGACATTCATACCAAAGAACCCGACGACCAATTTTTGAGTTAGGCCCATAAACATTAGAAATATTTAAAATAGAATTATCACTAAGGTTAATGAGAATAATATGCAAAGAGTGTTGCTTAGAAATACATTGGAGCAATTTAAAAGAATTGTCCCGCCACCTAATAAGTAAACCCCCAGAAGCACCAACAGAAGGTAATAAGCCCATTTCCTAAAATGATAACCTTCTAATCTTCTATAAAAACGAATATCATGACATTCAATTTTAGTTTCCTATAAAAGTGCAATGTCAATAGAATAGTTTTAACAAAATTTCTAATTTTATCACACTTATTTAAATCTTGCAAACCTCTGATATTCCAGCTAATAATCCTCATAAACCAACAGATCTAGCTTTCTCAATCTTCCTACTTCTAATGAACGCAGTATCTAACTCAACGTCAGAAAAAAGCGATATCCTTAGCTAACTGACAAAACTCAGTGGATGACAAACTACCTAGAGCATAAGAAGAAAAAGTGCTGTCCAAATCAGAACTCATACCTAAGCCTGAATTCGAAGTGCCACTCGTGGCACTCGAATCAGGTAACTCACCCATCATCAAAGGACAACCGTTGCGAATCTTGGCACTATAGCGAACAGAACCCCTAATAGAGCTAGATCTCCTACGCCTACCTTTCTAATTAGGCAATGATACATCTAGTGTGGTGCTATCAAAATTACCGTCATTTTCAATATCAGTTGAAAAAGCAGAAGTCCTAAGAAAAGCATCCTCTTTAACAGTGTCATCACCTTCATTATTTATAATTACCCCTTCAATCATCCTATCACCGCAATCATCAACATTTCCAACCCCGTTATTTCTTTTATCACCACATACATCCAAGCTTTCAGAAAATCTATACAAGCCTTCCACCTCTTTATTACGAACCAATGCAAAGCCAGTTTGAACTTCAACATTATTAAAAAGATAATTGACCAATTCACATCTTTATCTCCAGCCAACCTACCATCATAATACATATCAACATTTTCAACTGCAACTTCCCTTTCATATCATTTGAACAGGTCGAATCAAACTTTTTAGCTGGGGCTGTGTCAGCAAACGTGCACACAGTGATATGTGGATGGTGCACCACTATGGCATCTCTATTACCACTGGATTCACTTGAAACCTCTATTCCATCAATCACAGAAGAAGATTCACACTCATTATGCCCAACCAAAATGTCAGACCTAATGTTTTTTAAAATGGTATCCTCAACAATAGTTTTGAATTCACTCACTGTATAACACATATCCCTGCATCCATCCTCTGAGAAGCACATTTCAACATCCAATTTCGATTTAATCATTACACCAAATTCATTTGCTCTAAAAATAATCAATGCACCCTTCCGCAATTTATTCATGATTCCAGTATAATTCAATATTGAGAAATCATTCATAGTTAGTCTACCTGATGATCCAATATCTACTATCTCCTTTCCAACATCACAACAGTTAAACAACCCGCTATCCCTACCAGATGAAGAAGCATCATCATAATCAGAATAACTTGAACAAGATTCAACAGTCAAAAACTCAAAGGAAGAAGAGAAATCAGAAGCTCCATCAGAATCTTGTATATACTTATCTAGATCACCATTATCTGAATCAACAGCTTGATTAAAAACAGCATCTTCTTCATCTTGAGATCTTAAACATTCAAATCCGTTTGAAGTGACAAGCTTAAAATTCTCCAGATACTTAGAACCGACTTTAAATTTTTTATTATGAGTTTGGATAAAATTATTATTCAACACTCCTCCAGCAGATTCTAAAACATCTTCTATACATCCAATATCAAGCATTTTTATCTTTAGCTTTTACTGGTTGAGGAATAGATCTGTATTGTGAAACAGCAGGATCCAAAAGCAGAGAATCTCACAGAAGGCAATTACTCTCTAATAACAGTAACGGGAATACCCAAGAAATCATCAATGATAACATCTGAAATCTCTTCAGTGTTACTCATGGCAGGCATATTGACCCTTTCATTAAGAAGCATAATCACCAAAGTATTCTTTAGGATCACCGAACTTTCTAGTGTAATTCTTGCTAATATTAATAGAGTTAATAATGTTGAAATGGTTGAACAGATCCTCCAATAAATCTATGCCTTCCTTTCTTTGAGTCCAAAGATGATCTAACAGGATTCTCTTCAACTTCATACATTTTAAAACAAATAGAAAACTTGATTTGATTCAGAGCAAACGCTGAGATCTCCCAAGATTCGATTTAATTTTGTCGAACAATCGACCATCTTGTGCCCAAACAACCATAGTTAAAACAATTAATGGGTTCCCTACAAACATTCGCTAGTTGCTTATAATCACCACAATGAAAGCAAAATCTTTTCCTTTTCCTAAAATTGATCCATCTCCTAGAATTTGTCGTTGCTTATGGGTTTGAGGAGGAACAAGAATCGAATTTTTAACCACATGGCATACGAATGAAAAGAGATGGGATTGAATTCTAGAAAGGAAGAATAACTGGAGGGATTTGATAGATATGGAAACGCGGTCGATAAGGGAGAAGAAGAAGAAATTGGAGCAGCAGTATCCGCCATTTTTCTTTTTTTTTATTTATATGTCAAATATATCTAAATTTGAATTTTAAACCTTTTTATTATTAGCCAAAATTAATTTAATAATAATATATATTGTATATTTAATATGTATATAATTTACTTAATATATATATATATATATATATATATATATTGTTATAGCTAGAAAGAGAATGGGAAAGAAAAAAATTGGTACATTTTATCTCCTATGAGCTTTTATAATCTTATTTTTCTTACTAATTTATATGCATATTGTTTCTTTATTTGTTTTAATTCGATAATTACTGCTGCGATAATTAATTAGAAAATGGCAAGCAAAATAGATGGGTGAATTAGAACGAGACAGAGAATCAATGAAAAGCGAGGGCTTGAACGTCTTCTGGGAATATCTGAGCTTTTGGGAAAGAAAAGAAAAGAAGGTTCTTGCTGCTTAGTGATGTAACCATCTAATTAAAAATGAGGTACTTTCACACTTTCCCACAATTATTCTATTTAGGGAAAATAATTTAGGATAATTTCAAAATTTATAGCCATTTATTATCTTAATTATCTATGGCTTAATATGTGAAAAATGTAAAAAAAAGTATAGTTCTATAAATGAGAATTACATATAGTTGTATCCAAATGAATTTGTTATAACAAGTACACATGATATCTTATTTTTTTTCACAGTTATACTATTCACTTTTCCACACTTATTCCACTGATGAACAAATTTTTAGGCTAATTACAAACTTCAAAGTCATTATTAACGTGACTATGTGTAAGTCTTAATATGCAAGAAAAATACAAAAATATAGTTTTGAGTTGTATCCAAATGAATCTGTTATATCAAGTATACACCACATCTTATTTTTTTCATAGTTATATAATTCACTACGATGCAAAGGAAAAAATAGACGTATTCTGTAAAACCATTGGAGATAGACATATAATGTCATTTTGTATATTGTATTGAACTTACATAAAGATAGAAACTTGGGTTAAGTTGAAAAGTGCAATATACATATCAATAATTTTCATTTCAATATGGTCTTAGTGCCTTAAACTTATTTTCAAAATTTTAATTTTTGAGAATTCCTGTTATATATGTACATGTATTTAACAAAAGCGATTTCTATTCATGTAGAATTATAGCTGCATGTCATTAAAACAAATTGCACCCTAGGCAATATTATGTTCAAATTATAGTTGCAGGTCATTAAAACAAATTGCACCCCAGGCAATATTACGTTCAATGGTTCTATTGGGCAATCTAAATATAAAATTCTCTTATTTTATATTTGTTATCAATTAATTCAATTTGGCTTGATTTTAATTTTGATGTGGTTAAGTCTCTATATTAGTCATTTCCATAAATATCGTTGTCTTCAAAATTCATTTATGATTTGATATAATCATCTTTGGTATCTCAAAATTTTAGTAATCACTATTATTTTTTACTTATATAAAAATAATACCCATCATTTTGGAAATTTTTATACATATGCATACATGTGTTTAATGAGAAAAGAATTTTTCTGCTAAAATACATTAGTACTTGCAGTTCTTAATCAAAATATATAATCCACATAGGTCTTCTTCAATAGTTCTTTTGGACAATAAGTATGGGTTTTTATTCTACATATTCAATTATTTAGTTTACGTAATCAATTTTGACAAGTTTTACATTGATTCACTCATTTGGTACGATCGTAGTAGAGCAGAAGTAAATTTCTTTTTATCATTGCTTTCCAGTAGCATAGCAGGTAAAGGATTAAATGCTAGATTGTTATCATACTATAAAATGCTTAATTTATTAAGATACACCATTGATAATTGTAACATCAAATGATCCACCATAGCTAATTGTTTACAGAAAAACAGAACCCCAACATAAAAAATCTTCAATATAAACATCATTGGATTAAGGATACGGTTATATTTGTCTTACATCTTCGTATTTCCATCAATAATATATAATGTTAATGTCAGTATTATGGTTTCCTTACAAGGGAATATCAGAGACTAAGAACTTATTCTATGTTTAGTTAGTTAGCTGCATCATTCTCATTTGTTGTTCGATTGAAAGACAAATGCAAACATTTCCCCTAAAAATATCTCCGGGTAGTGAACTTACGAAGCAAATAGTGCAGTGGCATATGTTGAAAGCAGTTTTAAGACACAATAGGTGTGTGTTGATAAATGAATATACACTGTGTAGCCATGTTCATTTTTTAAAGTAGAAAAAAAATCACTCTTGCATATGACTGATAACTCTTTTCTATTTATATGGGAAACACATGGATAGTGAACTGGATCATGAAGATTTAATAAGGAAAAAATGGCTGACATGAATTTGAAATAATAGAGACGAAGAAAGGTACTTCATTTTTCATCCATACTCATTCATTCTTAACTTTTGCAATTATCAAGCTTTTGTGAGATTTGATAGTAATGTTTTATCTCTTTAGTTTATTTCATGGTTGAAGCAGTACAGACCATGTACAGAGATAGAATAATTAACAGGAAAATTTTATTCTGACCACACACTCGATATCAAATTGATTGGATTATCGAAAGGGACATTGGCTCAATGTTATACTATGCCTTTTAATGGCATGTTAAAAGATGGCTTACTTATACGGTCGTTTCTTTGGTCTTTAAATTGTTATATGATACACTTAATGCTATATTAGATTAGATGGTGGTTGTTTGTATTCTGTAGGGATAATAGTTTTCGGAATAAAAATGGGCATTTGCCAAAGTTACAAATGTGATCTTCAAATGAAAGCATTGAACGTGTAGCACATCATTGATTTATATGTTTAAAAAGGAACACAGTTTTGTTCGTATGATTGAATACGGGATTAAACACAATGATAATAGTATAATACTGTCCACTTATTTTCAGAATGCATCAATTGTATTGCAAAGTTAAATTAACTAACATAAAATAATTTTACAACTATTTACTACTGATGCATAAGTGCAGTCAACACTACAACATTTGTAAGAAATAATTTAATCACCTGTGAGATTTATTAAATCAAGAGCAACATGTGCTATTTTTGATTATAATAGATGTTTGGTATTATATCACTACCGCGACATTATTTTGAACTATTATGCAATCAGGTACAAACAGGTACATTGAAGCTTGCATTTGATTCCATTAAGTTTTTACATTCAAAGCATACAACTGTAGTTTCCTGTCCACTTACTTATTATCTTCCCTTCCTGTGTTCCAAATGGTAACTAAAATTTAGGCTGATGAAGATTGCTGCACCCTAGCTTCATTCAGCCAGACATCCAGTATCCTGGAACGAGGGTGGAATGCTTCTACCTGAGGTAGTATACGTGCTTCAGCTTTCTTGGTGGTATGAGTATTGTCTGCTTTTAGATCTTTGGTTCTTCTGCCTGCTGTTGTTTGAATGGTGTTGGGCATTTTGGGTTTTTAGTTGGTGGAGCAAAGTTGTATTTTAATCAAATCTGATTAAGGAAATTTCCTGTTTTCTTATTTATATTTTAATCAAAGCTAATTAAGTTATTAATCATTTGTTTACACTGATACTTGGTTAGGGATAACATGAAAACTCTCCATAGTAGCCACAAATTTGGATGAGTAACATCCACAGCTCTATTGCTTATTAAGTCGTGCTGCTCAATGCCTTTTCTGAAACAAAATCTCCTTCTCAACACATTGGCATACATACCAAACTAGCATCTATCCGTCAACAACACAATTATGATGCACGGATATATCGCTAACTACATTCATAGGCCATCACTATAGAAAACATTATATTTGATGCAATTCAATAAACCATAGTCCACTTGCTGTATCTTAAGCCATCCTCTGGAAAGCTCAAAATTAAAAGTTTAATGATTAATGTGCTTGAAGTGCATTACAGCGCAGGACTATTAAATTATGTATATAATGCTTGAAATAAACATGACAACGTACATACATGATCTTACTGTTTGATTAATCTGAATCGATTGACGGATTGATTAATTTAAGTGGATGTGCTGGAGAAAATTTAGCTGATTTGAATGCCTATTCTGATAATACTAGGCATAAGCAAACTAACAGCTAATGCTAGGTTGACAAATGAAAAAGCATATTCCCTAAATGCCAGGTTGACAAATGAAAAAGCAAACTAACAGTGAGAATTTTTTTATTCCTCTAATCTCCTTGGCCTTCAGGCTTTGGTGGATATAATTTTGATAGTTTGAGTCAATACATTCACATTTATGTCGAGTAAACATTCACCATTCCTACACACGTGATCCATTCACTATTTTTGCACACATAAATGCAGTGAATCCTGGCATATGGTCTTTAGTACTGAAGGTATGTATACCATTTTCTTTAATACATGTAATCTACTTTTGAGAGCCTTCAAACTGCATATTTGATTGCCTTGAGCTACTTATCACATTGAACTATAGGAAAAGTACAGTACAGCGAAGGTCAATCTATTGGTGTTATAGCTGATTGAGTTGACAAGAATGAAAAGCCTCATAAACTCAGGTTGTATTCAATTGCCAACAGTGCAATTGGTGATTTTGGAGATTCAAAGACAGTGAGTTGTTTTACTTTGAATTCAAATTTGAATTTGAATAAACTAGCTTTAGTTATTGTTTGCTTATTACAAATAATGTTTTGCAGGTATCAGTATGTGTCAAGAGGTTAGTTTACACCAATGATCAAGGAGAAATTGTAAAGGGGATGTGATCTAATTTCTTATGTGAGAAGACTTGGTTATACATTTATACATTAATGTTATAAATTAGTGTTTTATATAGTTAAATCATTTGAACTTATATCAGTTTACTGTTTGTACTATTTAGGTGACTTGAAGCCTGGGTCTGAAGTAAAAATCACAGGACCAGTTGTAAAAGAAACGCTAATGCCGAAAGATCCAAATGCAACTGTCATCATAGTATTAAAAATTATTCCTTTTCTATCACAGCATTTGATTCAAAAATAAGTTTACTTTAATGTTTGTAAACTAATTCTGTATTGTTGCATTGATAGCTTGGTACTAGAACTGGAATAGCTCCTTTGTACTGTCTACATCCCATTAATCATTGCATGTATATTATCTACAATTTATATTCATTGTCTTTACGTTCACACTATATCTAAAGTAGTGGGATATTCTTTTCTCTCGGCATATACAACATTGTAGAAGCAACAGTATTGTAAATTTTTTGAAGACAATCCAAAGCCAACGTTCTAGCTAAGGCACCAGCTGAAAACTAAACATAAGCATAGTAGAACCACAAGTAAAAATCAGCACAACTTTGAACTTGCCTTCTGTGGTTAAGCTTAATGCGAAATGTTGCTCGCACTACAACAAGGAACGGCAGAGTCTTCAAATGAGATTGATATTGCAAAAGATTTGATTCATACTATTATTTTATATGGTGATTGGATGGGACTATTAGTTATACTGAACTAGGAGATTTGTGTTATTGGTACTAACATTACTATTACTCAACCGAAAAGTGTAATCTACAATTTGGTTTTCAATATTTGTTTGTATCAATAATAAATGCTACATATTATGCTTTATCCTATCTATAACAGTATAAATTATGACCTTCTAATGCTTCTGCCATACAAAATTGCCCTTTCAGTTGATTTCACTGAATCGTTTGAAGTTGTTATGCCAAACATGTTTTGAAATGCAATCTACAATTTGGTTTTCAATATTTGTTTGTATCAATAATAAGTGCTACATATTATGCTTTATCCCATCTATAACTGTATAAATTATGACCTTCTAATGCTTCTGCCATACAAAATTGCCCTTTCAATTGATTTCAATGAACCGTTTGAAGTTGTTCTGCCATACATATTTTTCGTAGTTTACGCTGACACCAAAAAAGTGTGACACCAAATGTATTACAACTATTATTAAATATACACACACATATCTGTGTACATATGTATGTATGTGTCTTTGTGTGTGTGTATTTCACTACCGTGACTGTAGCGCACACAAAATTTTTCCACTTCCTTCTTGGCACACGTCCAACGGACGTGCCACCATACTCGTATATATATATATATGTCTTACAACAAAGAAAGTTATTTTATAATTATTACATATTTATTCGTGTAATTTAATTTTCTTTGAAAATGTCGTGTAATTTCAAATTTATATATATCATATGTAATCTATTTATAAATATTATTTATAAAATATTAATGGAAAAAACCTATTTCATTCGTATAAGTTCAAACATGATATCATATGATTTATTTTACAACATTACCTTGACAGCTCTTTATTACATTTGACGTCTTATAGATCATAGAAGACAACGATCAATTTTTCTCATAAACCCATGGGATAGTTTATAAGTTTATATTGTTGTGATACTTAAATATGAATATCATAACTTATTGAACATAGAATTAAAATAAATTAACAAATTAATTTTAAATATTAATAATAAATACATGTTTTAACTGAATGTAATTAAATTAAAATATTATCAAAAACTCTTTTATTAATTAAATACTAAATTTTATTTAGTATAAAAAATATATTATTTATATGGAGTATATGTTTTGCTTGATGATAACAAATATATTTTTATATTTGATTTTTTCCATAGTGCATTACAGTTAAAAAATCATTAAAGCACGATTTTGTTTTTCGGTTAACTTGTTATCTATTATTCTCCAGTCAATATGTCACGTACCAAACACACCTATTTTTTATTTGTAAGTTTTAACATATATTTACTACTATCAAAAGAGAGAATTATAAGATATTGCAATTAATTTCTATTTGATGTTAATAAACATATGTTGTATTTAATGTGTTTGTTTAGTGTTGTGTTTTATATAGTATACACAAACATCGGTGAAAAATATTGGTTCCATATATCTGTGCGAAGGAATGTTCAGAAAATCACAACAAAAAGGAAAAGAATTTTGAGCAAGGAAATACATTTCTCAAATCTTTCAATATCCGGTATACAATGAAGAGAATCTAAAAACCAAGAGGATTTAGAGCAATATATTCTAGAAATCAAAGACTAACACATATCAAAAGTTTTCATTCTTCAATATATAGATCTTTCTATTACTACAAGTAGAAACAAGTTATCTTGATCCAGATTCAAATTTGACAAGTGTAAAAGTGGAAAAAGATTTGGAAAAGAGATAAAAATATTTGAGAATAACTCAAAAGGGAAAAATATGTGTGCGAAAGAAATATTCACATATTTCAAGTTAAATTTAACAAGAGTGAAAGAGGAAAATAATTTGGAGAAAAGGAGAAAATATTTGAGAATAACCCAAAAAGTAAAAAAATAGAGATTTTTACAAAGAGATTTTATTCAGAATAAAATCTCTTATGTTTCTCTCTCTTATTATTCCTCCTTTGTATAAACAAACCTCCCATATAGTGCTCTTCATCAGATTAAAACCCACCTTGTAAATTTTCAATTTTTATTTGTAATACAACACACTACGTCTACTAAAATCAAAGAGAGTAATAAAGCCATCCACAAGACTTCTTCTTCAACATCTCAATACAATGCACCATCACTATATCATCTCTCTAGATCTCACTTCAACATCAGCGAGACTCGGACTTTTTTTTTCTACTCATAGCCAAACCCTAAAACACCCATAGTAGCTCGAATCAGAAGCATGACAGCACGCACCAAATCATACAACCATTTTCAAATCTATGACCACACTGTAGTTTTTCAGGCTGCACAATAGCCTAGTCATCGTAATTTTCCAAATAGCACAACAACCCAGGCATGTGTAGTAACTCAAGCATCGCAATTTTTCAGCCAGTGTAGTAACCTAGACGTCGTAATTTTTTAAACAAGTTAGGTCACGAGAAACTCCAGCTTGTTTCCATATTCAAACCGTGCCAACAACAATTCCAAGCGACTGCACAAGCTTCAACACAAATTTCTCGGAGCAAGCAAAGAGCACAACAGAAAATTCTTGATTGACGCAACAAAATGAACTACACCACAACCCAAAATGATGTAGTGCCATTGATGAACAACATTGCAATAATTCGAGATTGAAGTAGTAAATTAAACTACCCCACAGGCCCGAATGACGCGGTACTCGCGTGATGTTAATATTTAAAGGGGGATTTTTATTTTTTATTTTCATATTTCCTTTTAAGCTTTGAACTCTAGATTTATCTAGGATTGAGCTACACACTATAAGAAAAAGAGTCATCCATAGCAGCATATAACAGCTATAAAAGAAAACCATAACAGTTCGATAAACGTTATATATCGACATGTTATAAAAAATAGTGGTGTATCTAGAACACAAAAAATACAACTATTAAATAATAAGCGTTCATAGTGCATATAGGCCGCTATAATATTCTTTTTCTATAGCGCCATCTGTCTTTTATTTACATATTCTTACAGCGTGTATATGCTGCTATAAAATGCGTGGATACAATAGCATTTTTATTCTGCCATCCTTCAATGGTAAGCACCTGCATTATAGTACCTTTTTACGCGCTATGGTTAATTTTTCTGTGTATTTGATACATCTTGCTATATATTACAGTTTAGTAATAGCATATCAAAACCGAATCTTATTTAAACACAAAGAATATGAACAATATAAGAGTCAAATATAAGTAACACATTATATCAAACATATCAAATATCCACAGACATTGTATTGAACATGCTCAAACATACACATAATATCCATTACATATGTTTTCAACACGTATCAAGAATGATTACATTTCTAAAATAATAGGCACATTGTATGAACAAATGATGTGAAACAAATTACCCGTTAAGAAGTAACAATTCTGATTATGCTTAAATGAATGGATAACATAAGTAAATTGAGGTTTCTTATGTAAATTAAATAATATGTACATCGATTTATCAATGCAACAATAATTTTCACAGGTTCAGAAAAAGAAGATTCAAAAATGTAGACAAAATACTAATAAATACTCACCTCTACTTGAGCAGCTTTCTGGATGTTGCATTTTGCTCGTAGGTTAGCCTTTTTCAAAGCAACATGAAGACAAAAAAACATAAAAAGGATTGACAATAATAACAAGAATGTGCTAGTATCGATCTAATCTGAAGGTCCTAATTAAAATAGGAATCAATATCAATTAAATATTACTTTAAATTTTGATTGTTCTTGCTACCTTTATAAGCTAACAATTATTAGTTCACTTAAAGTTTAGAGTTTACCTTTGATATTTTTCTTTCCAGGATTTCAACATAGCCTGAGCAGATTCCACTTTGTCACGACCGAGATTTTCGACCCCCGAAAATCAACATCAATACATTCACTGTATTACATGCCGAGCAATCGAATGCCGGAAATACCAGATCGTTAGGGAAAAGAAGAAAGAGGTAGAAGAAGAAAATAGAAATAACAACACAAAATCTCACAGTCGCAGCGGAACAATATATAATAGATAATAACATGTCTCTATACAAAATGAAACTACAACTGTTATTATACATTAAAACATCAGAGTACAATACATCAATAACACAATACCAGACAGTTATAATAACTTGTCCTCTCAAATGCTGAATATACAGCCTACAATATATAGCGGAATATAATCATATACGTGTAATACGTCTTCGTCATCCAGCTTGTCTCCCGAGCTCCATAGCATGCTATCCTGTATCGGTAATACTCGGTCTGACCCGAGCATTATAATAAAATAACCCGAGTCAGTCTGGAAAACCAGTGTGAGAAAACACACTCAATTTGAATTATTAAAGTTTTCAAAATCTTTTGAAAATCAAAGGTATCTCGTAAGACCATGCCACACATAAACACGACGGATTTTTACCTTACGATAACCAAAACATTTCATATCAAATCCCCTGATATTATAATAGTGTCTAAGTACAAATACTTATTCAAATAGCTGAAATTGTTACATTAATTAAATTTCAGCATACTAGGCTTTACAATCAAAATCGTAAAAAGCACGTATTGGAGAATGGATTCCATACGAATGACTAGGCACTGGGGTACCACTTGTCATAGTACACGTATAGAAACAGCGTACCGAGGACCACGCCGGGATCCCCTGCCACACAAGACCGAACTATCCCCAACCTGGATAGATCGAATATGCTATCACCCCGGGTGTTCCAACCCTCTTTCGAGCTTCTTCCATACATCGTAGTAATAAGTAATATCCGAGGTTATCTAGAAAGGTGATAAACATACCCTAATTGGGTGCGACCCACTTAGCCTTGCTGCATCTCCTCTGATTTTCAGTCATTCTCGGTTGATGAGGCTAGAGGCTACGATTACCTTTTAAGGAAGTTTTCACTTAGAATGCTCATTGTCCTCCAATGACAATGTTCTGATAGCATTCATCCATACAAGTCTGTCCTGGGTCCGAACGGAATCAAAGGCACTATTCCTACTACATCCATTTTGGAATAACCCTCAGGATTAGTAGCGATTATCCCTTGCACTTCACTGCTCCATCTTCGACTCCATGCTCTTGTTTTCACGTCGAAAACGTACTCGTTGGATCGAAGTGTTTTTCGGATGGCAAATCCGATCTCGGTCTCTTCGAAACAACGTTCGATATTTTCGGTAAACTCAACCCCGGTTCTCTAGGAAATAAACATACGGAAATAAGATTGGAGATCACCTCCTGACCGTTAGTGGATGGATTTCCCTGTAAACGTCCTAGAAGAACGAAACGAGTTTATACGTACAGTATAGCACCTCGAACGGTAACTGTACCATATAATTCCCGTAATTCTCCTAGATATTCCCAAAGTTATATTTTGGGTCCAGATTTTTGATAGTCGGTTATTTAACTATCAAATAAACAATCATACAATCACAGATTCCATTTCTAGAAAAACACCAAGTATTTTCAATTTAAATTTCAATCACTTAAATCTCTTTATCCAAAATATATACTTTTCTTACCGAATTAGTATATTCACAAACTATTCTTTTCAAGGATATTTGGAAACCTTTAAAATAATTTGGAAAGTACCACTGCGGTATCAAACCATGGATTCACAGCTCAATGGTTACGTCTCTATCCCAGAGAAATCCAAGACTTAACTGCAGGCACTCACTGCCTCCGATTTTGCCATGCGGGTATACCATTACTTCCCGAAAACTTTATTTAAAAACTTTCAAACAAATACTTATGAAATCTCTATAATAATTTTCCAAGTTAAACTATAGGCAAACTACTTTTAAATAAAAGTTATTATATAAAATATTAATATTTAATAGTTTATCCTTTTAAAATAATAATACTGATTAATTCTAAATAATAATTAACTTAATATAAACTGACTTAATTCATAAATTAATATACTTTAAACAATTTAAAATAACTAAATAATTAATTGTCTGAAATATTCTTTAACGCCTTTTTGGAATTACCAGTTAATTATTAAAAATTCTTCTTTTTAAAATAGCCAATCTCTCGATAAAATATATTCTCCAATTTCAATATAACCAGTCTAACATTTATAAATCTCTCTCGATTTATTTCAAATTTTGATTTACATCCCAAGTCCGTAAATCTCCTTTTTCACATTTCTAAAAATAAATCTATCATTCGTTTTTAAACCGATTTACCCATCTCCTTATAAATCCTCACCGTGAATTTATAACTTCAATTTATCCACTGATAATCACTTTACTTTATTTATAAACCTTGTTTATAAATTTCATAATCTCATTTCTCGTTAATAACGGTTCCACAACACTTAATCGATTTTAAATCGATTTCTAATTTAAATTTCATTTTTAAATTAATTTCTTAAATAACCCCAAATATCCCAAAACCCAACTAATTTCGATTCCACTTCTATTTCATAAATTTCAAACCTTATTTTAGAAATCTAGCATAACAATTCCATATTTTGTTTTCAAATTTCCCTTTTTATTCTCCCAACTATTTTAAATCTCGATTTTAAAAATCCTTTTTACACTTAAACAAATCGCTTAAGTTTTATTATTAAATACCCTATTGTTTATGTTATTCCAAAATCCTTATTTTCCATATTCCAAAATTTATCAAGTACAAATTCAGAAACCAATTTATTCATTTTACCCAAAATTCATTTTTTTAATAAATCCAAATTTCACCATAAATATGTTTACTTCAAAATTTCCATTTTAATTTCTTTCCCAAATTTTAAACATTTTTCATTGGTATTTAAAAATATCAAAATCTAAATAGTAATACCATAGCACCAAATAAATTCAAATCATGCTATAATTTATCACAGATTATTCAATATATCATATCACTGAATATGAAAATAAATTCAACATTTTTGAGGAATCCAGTTGGATCCCTCCAACCTTTTTTCCTGCATCCACAGATGTTAATACAATATAAAAATACCAATCCCAATTTGAGGGGGATATCATGGTATATAGGGTCATCTGCTATTACGCGGGACACATAGGGTCTCATCCGCTATATATACGCGGGAATATCAATCACTCCAATATATATACTACTATATATAATATCACATCCAACTGATAATAATTTATCAATTCTATCAATCAATCAATAATTAATTTTAACTATTTAAAATTAATTACTGAATCCAAAATTGAGTGAGATTAACTCACCTTGATTTTTATATTGTCGTTGAAACGTTCTAGTAGTCGAACGATGTCCGACTATAGCTTAAAATTCAACTGGTTCGGATCTTCCTAAATTCAATTCCACATCGTACATCTCGATGATACAAGCCCAACGCAACTTATCGCGTTTGATTTCGACCTGAGACGAACCAGATATTGACTTTACAGTTTTATTAAATTTAATAATAATTAACCCCCCTTAATCCTATCGTTACTATAATTACCTTTTTTAAAAAAAAAAACCATCCCGCTACTCCTCTTCTGTTCGAACTCGAAGAACCTAACTTGCCGTCTTTCCCTCCACTACCGCCGCTTCCACACACCATCGGTCACCTCCAGACTCCGCCAGCCTATTGCCTCGATCACCACGGCCCTAACAAGCCCAACCTCATTCTCCAACTCGCAGCCACCACCGAGAAAAACACGCCACCAGATTTCAGTTCATCTCCCCCTCGCTGCTGCTACAGGCCATCGGCCTCCACCCTACTCACGTCGAAGGTGTGCCTCCCCTCCACAAGAATTTTCCCTTCAGACGCCTTCCCTTCAAACCTCGCCGAATCGTCGTAATCGACAAAAAAACCCATCGTCGTTCATCTTGAAACTGCCACCCATCCACCATGTAAAACCCCATCTCCACCGTTCATCACACCTCCCTCCCAGTTGCGCATCCTTTCTCTTTGAACGTCGAGGTCCAGATCGACCTGTGGTGGTCCAAGGTGATAACAGCCGTAGGATGGTGGTGCTTTAAGAAGAAGAAGACGATCTTTTTATTTTCTTTTTGGCTTTTCATTTTCTGTTTTGAACTATGCAGTTTCGTTCACTATTTAAAAAAAAGTGGGAAGAGACGTTAACATGTTGAAGGGAGAAAGTGGTACGGTGATTTGAAGGAAGAAAAAGGCTGATGTGAAAATTTTGACTAGACAATATATTATTTAAATTTAAATCGTCTCGATATCGTAGCTTAAAATCTTGACTTCCTATCGAGGCGTGCCGCTAGGCGTTTATAATGTTATACCCCTATTCCGAATGCAATGGAAAAGGTATCGAGTCCTAATTTGATCGTATGGAGAAGATAGCTTTTTGGACCCAATTATTATATTGAATTTTCGATATAAATTTCAGCGCGTTTATATTCTGTACGACCAAACGTTAACTCCAAACGCTACAAAATTTGAAATCCGATAATAATACACAATTACGGATCCAATGGATCTAGTTTCATCGAATTACGAGACTGTGCCCCGGAAGGCTATTTTTAAATGCTAATTTAAACGATGTATTTTTAAAACTGAACAAACCACTTTCAAATTCAATTTTAAAGCTTTTATTATCTTCAGTATTATCAATATAAATTTTATAAGCCTTTAAATTATTTTTAACAAGCTTAAAACTCTAGATAAAATATTTTACCCAATTTCCAATAATTAAATTCAATAATTAAATTATCCAATAAATATTTATATTTGAAATTCAAGTTAAAAATTAACTTTTAAATATTTAAAATCAATTAAATATTCCAATTTAAAATATCCAAAATTCTGCGTCGTTACACACTTCATCTTTTGTAGGAAGTTATTGGGCAAAAGGCTGCGAGCGGTAGTATGCACCAATCAGTAATTTTTTAAATCCTTCTTTTTGTACCATATAATTTAAAAGTGATAAATAAATTTGTAATAATGGATTAAGGACACAACCCATTATCCGGTTATCTAAATAACGTATACATAAAAAGTTGCAAGTTTGATTCCAAGCGTTATCAACATTTTTTAGAGTTTGTTTTCTTTTACCATCTCGTCAAAGTGAAAAATCATTTACAATTTCATCTTTAACTTGGTAATAGTACCAAAATTTGAAAAAAAATGACAAATACTTGACTTGTTTTACCAAATATTCCTTCACTATCATAAAGATAGAGGATGAGGAGCAATAAATTTCCCAATAGCTGTTAATGTAGACAGAAAAAAGTAACGATGAAAATGGAATTCTTTGTGATTTTCCATTATGATGAAAAAAAACTACAGAATGAAAAAGTAAAGGCAGGATATGCACTACTCCAAAAGTCCGCAACAAAGATCAATAATGGTGATGCATAATTGGTACACAAAAAGATAATGGTACAACAGTGACCAGTATAAAAGAGGGAATGATTATTTATTGTAATTATTGTTATTATGATTATTATAGTTGTCGTCGTCGTTAGTTATTATTATAACCTTAGTTAATGTTCATAAACATTAGTTATTATTAATTTATTATCAACTTATTTAATTTTTATAAGCTTATTTAATTTTTAGATAACTTAACAAACGAAATTAATTTTTATAATTTTAGTTAATTTATTATTGTTGTTATTGTTATACAAATTTAATATAATGCTTAGTGAACTTGGTTGATATTTTATAATTTATTATTATTATTATTCAAAATTAAGTTAATTGTTAACAAACTTAGTTAAAATTTAAAATTTAGTTATATTATTATTTTTATTATCAACTTGGTTAATTTATATAAGCTTATTTAGTTTTTATTAAACTTAATTAACGAAGTTAATTTTTATAGTCTTAATTAAATTTAGTGTGATTATTATAATTATTTAAAATTTATTGTTACGGTTAGTTAATTTAACTGATCTTAGTTAATTTTATTATTATGTTTATTTAACTAAGATTATAAAATTTTATTGTAACTATTGTTGTTAGTGCAGCTGTAATTATTAGTATTATTATTATAAACTTAATTAATTTTATTAACTTAGTTAATTTATTATTATTATATAAACTTGTTATCTTTTATAAAACTTAAGTACGTTAGTCAATATTTTATTATTATTATTATTATTATTATTATTATTATAAACATAGTTAATTTATTATTATTATTATATAAATTATAAAAGTTAGTTAATGAAGTTAATTTTTATGAACTTAGTTAATTTATATTATTATTATTATTATTATTTTATATAAATTTAATTAAATTTTATAAAACTTAGTTAACTTGGTTAATCTTTTATAATTTATTATTATTATTAGTATTAGTATTATTAGTATCCTAAACTTAGTTAATTGTTATGAAACTTAATTAATTTCTATAAACTTAGCTTATTTATTATTATTATTGCTATTATGATTATTGTAGTTATTGTTAGTAGTATTATTATAAACTTAATTAAGTTTCATAAACACTAGTTAAATTATTATTTTTGTTATTATAAACTTTGTTAATTTTTATAAACTTGCTTAATTTTATAAAACTTAATTAACGAAGTTAATTTTTATAGTCTTAGTTAACTTATTTTGATTTTGACTATTATTATATATATTTAGTTAATTTTTATAAAATTTAGTTAACTTGATTAATATTTTATAATTTATTATTATTATTATACACTTAGTTTTTACAAATTTATAATTAATTTTTATTAAATGAACTTAGTTATATTTTATAAAATTATTAACCTGGTTAATATTTTATTATTATTATTATAAACTTAGTTAATTTTCATAAAATTTATTAATATTTTATTATTATTATAAACTTATTTAATTTTTATAAATCTTACTTAACTAACAAGGATAGTAACAGCTTCCTAAATCAAATTCATTTTAATAGTAGCAATTGATTATACTAAACAGCTCGTAATAGTGGAAAGTAAAAAATTAAATAACAATACCTCATTGATACCACATCCTATAAACCATCACTTGCAAGAATTAAGAATTCAAGTGATCTATCAATCACCTCCTCCTGCATTAGCACAATAAAAGTCCTTCGCTCATAGAAATTACTCGATAATAAGCAGTATATGCACTTCAACTGCAAAAATGTCAACTAGATAAGCATTTGAGTGTCTTTTGTTTGACAAATACGATTTCGCAAGAAAAGCAAACTATAGCATGGCATAAACTTATTAGTTTTCCTAATTAATTACTTGCAGGCCCAGATTCATTTAACAACTGGATTGCAAAGTGGTTGGTATATTTAGACCTCCGGCAATATATTCTCAAACTAGACATGAAAACCTCATACATATGATGCATAAAAGTCGACAACTGCAATTTAGGAACATAAATAAATACTGCTCTACTTACAAAAATGGACATTTTACTGATGTTTTAGGAAACAATCATTAATCCATATGTAGAAAAATGAGTGGTTAAAAGCACCATATATAATTTGCATATATGATCGATGTTGTAGGAAAAAATAAAAATGGGAAGTTTCCCACTTCCTCTTTACATGACAATACCATTGAATTAATGTTTTTCTTAGCCATAGCTTCAAACTAGTTCAATCTTTTTATAAGCTTGAAATAATGCAAATCGTGAAACATGAACCAATGAATTTTAGATTATTGAATTTTGAAATAATCATCGAATTTATGGATATGTTTTTATTTTGAAGTCTCCTATGATAAAGAAGATGGAAAGGAGATGAGATTTGCTGATCCTAAAAAAGGGCATGAAATGAAAAGGTAGGAAGTGAGATATTTATAAAATATATTGGATGGAAATGTAAACTGGGATCTAAATAGCATTGACTTTGAGCTTTCTGTTCCTTACAAGCATTAATTAGACTATTGTCTACTGGCATTGGGTTACAGAAACATGGTGAATGCCATTATAAAGTTTAAAGTTTAGCAGAACATGATTGCAAATATATACTTCAACATAAAACACATAACATAAACAACTAAAAAGTTCCAAATCAATACCGCTAAAATATCTACCAATCCTACCTCTAGAAGTTCCTCTCTGGTAGCCTTATCCAAATTACTCGAAGAAATCTTCTTAACTTCAGCATTCAGATTATTCAAATATGATTTGTACTCTCTCTGCTTCGTCAGCAATACAACCTTAACGCTTGGTTGCAAACTTCTTGCATCGAGATCCAATTTTCTAATCTGAGCAGATATAAATAGAGATCGCTCTTCAGTAAATAACAAATTTGATTGAATGCTTGAACCTCATCTATTTTACATCAATTGAATGATTAAAAGGCCTATGCTTTTATCATGTATGTTTGTTTTCTTTTTGACATAACAATACAGTAAATCAAACATCCTATACTTTATGATTGATCTTAGTAATAGTTATAGAGGTAATGATTTAATGTAAGTTTATTATGATTGATCTTAGTGCATCTGTTAACTTTGATAGTTAAGGAAATGATTTATGCCAATGAAACTATATATATACCATAACATTATCTGTTTAAGTTAGATGCTTAATCAACATGCAAATTTCCATACAGTTTAACATTGAGCATATGTATAGGTTTTATTCCCTGCAAATATCATTTTCTACAGACTTCACATAAGTATACACATGCATAACTTTTATGCATGATCATGTAACAATCACTATAGTTAAAGCGCAAATCTAGCTGCTTGTCCAAAAAGTAAAAGTTCAATAAATCCAAATTACCAATCAAGTTCATGAATCAAATATGAGAAAACACATAGAGCAAGCTAATGAAGGTTTTATTTCTAAAATACTGTTACAAGTATATTGATCATATCCATTATCTATCAAGGAATGGAGAAATTAATGTACAGATCTAAAGGTTCAATTTTTGACTTAATTGCTTTCTATTAATTAACATAAACCGTTCAAGTGCTAAAAAGTCGCTTTTAATTTAATGACCTTACTATATCTGCTTAAATGATAAATACAAATTCCAAATAATCCACTAACTTTGAGCAATGGATTGTTGAAAGCAACAGCATACTTGCCTCTACGCAAGCGATCTTTAATTCATGAGGAGCTCTTCCGATAACTACAAATAGAAATTAGATAATTAAAATAGGTGGACAATAAGTCATAATTATTGCTATTAGGCATTAGACGAATATTTAAAGAAAATAAATAAAGCTAGTACAGACAATTTATATAGATATGACATTTGCTACAACCAAGAATTAATGAGTTGGCATTTAAATTTTACTTAGCTGGATGAAATAAAATAATGAAGTATCTTACACTAAGCATTGGACACTAGCATATTTACCCAAAAAAGTAATGTCTTCTAGATACTCATATTATGTATACTCTGCTAATTCTCTAGAGTATACTAGTTTTGCTTTTCAATAATATTTGGTACGCAACTCTTAAACTACTATATAGAAACATGTAGACAGATCTAACATTTAGATGGCTCAGTAAAAGAAACTTTGTTTGCAACTAAATGAAAGATTGAATAGTTCCTTCAGTATAATAAAAACAAATACTTCTTTAATACCAAATTTATTCTTCATATCAGAAAGATAATATATGCATTAATGCCAACAATATTCATTCCGTGAGGCAAGAAAATGAGCAAATATCACACCGAATGTTTTACCATTGTTCTATCACAAGAGTCAAAATATATGCATATCAATATTGTCAATGTTACCCAAGCCCTAATCAACCCCGATCCACTCAATAAAATGGACGAGAACAAAGAAACAACAACTAATCAAGTAACCAAAGATGTGCTAATATATCACTATCGCCTTTCTTAAGTAAGCTGAAAACTTCCTTCAACTTGGAGATATGCTTGTCGGGAAGCTGGTCTGCCATGGCAAAAGCTTCAGCTTACTTCACTCGAAACTACGAGGGAGAAACCAAATCGCGAATCCCTTCAAAAGCAGAGAAGAAAGAGATGGGAGCAACGACGATAGTTGAACTTCTAGGCGACGTCGACTTGCTACAATATTAGATCTCGGTTTTCAATGTTTAATTCACGAAGAAGATAAAAGAAGGAAGTTTTTATTTTGAGCAAAGTTATTTGGCTGTGAGGAGAAGAGCGGGAGAATTTGAGGAAGAGGGAAATAATTAAAAAAGAGGCGGCCACAAAAATATCTATGAAGAGCCCGCTTTAAAAGGCATTACTTGGTTAATATGTTTTCTGAATATAACAAATTAAAACAAATAATAAACCTATGGCATAAAGCGTTATCTATTGACGTTATAAAAAGTAACTTTTCTTGTAGTGATAGTTTGTAGTTCAGGAATTCTTGACTTTGTGATAAAGTCGAGGTATGTACTACTTATATAATTAGAATGTTCAAGTTAGAAGGGATTACAAGTTTACATGTGTTGAAAGTATTCGAATATTTAAATCTAGAAGTAATCTTGGAGGCTTTAGTAAGCATTAATGGGTTGGTCATAAAAGTTGTGTATATTTACGTGTTATTTATTTTTCGCATTTATGTTTCCACATTTTAATTTATCTATTGATCTACGAAACTTTTAAATACCATATTCACCCTCTAGTGTATATTACATGATCCTAGCAAATGGTATTAGAGAGGGTAATTAGGAAAAATATGATATCATGTATCATCATAGTTGTAGTTTTAGAGAGATTCGGTCAATTGTTAGTTCATCCACTTTCAATGGAATAGATTTTTCAATTTGGAATTTTAAAATGGAACCTTATTTAGAATATGTTAATTTTAAATTTGGGATATTCTTGAAAATGGGTGTAATGTGGTAGATAAGAATAATATTTTACTTAAAATAAATTATAAATATTCTTATCTCTTTAATCAATAGAGTTGAATTTAGCCATTTCTCTCGTTGTTTAAATGCACAGGAAATTGAAGCACTTACAATACAAAATATGGTGAAAAAATTAAAAATAGCGAGAAACTTCCCAAAGTTGATACAGGAGCAGAATTGTGTTTGACGGGACTCATGAAAGACAGCGAAAATGATGACAATAAAGTGATGACGACGATCACTCAACGATCGATGAGGTAAGTAATTTTTGTTTAAAGATTCAGTTCTCATGTTTCATAGACTAACTAAAATTATCGATGATCTTGAACTGAAAAATAAAAAGTTGAAATGTGAAAAATCTAGACTGCATCGAAAAGATGATAAACTGGAAATGGTATTTGAAAAAATTAAGAAAATTGAAAATTGCGATTGTGAAAAATATTTGAATTACGAAATTTTTTCACTCTGACGAATATTTTCAAGATCTTGGAAAGGAAATCCTGATTTTAAAGAGAAATGAAACTAAGTTGATTTGCAAAAAAATATTTTTTAAAAATGGAGAATTTTAAAATGTTTAAACATTCCAAAATGTAGGAAATGCAAAAAAAAATTAAAAGAAAATTTACCGAAAGCTGAAATGATTCTAATTTGGATAGTGATGGAAATTAAAAAAATCACGACAGTTAGAAAATTTTGAATGTTGGAAATGTATAAAATTTCTAAATGGAACTAAATGACATCAAAAAATAAAATTCCAAAACCCTTGAAAACGAAAACGTGATTTTGAAAAATAAGCATAATGATACTATTCAAAAAAATGACGAATTGGCTATAGAATCAGATGGAAATGTACATCTTCAGATTTTCATCAGTTCTGATGCCTACACTCAACAAGGGATCAACACCGATCGATCTTGGCAGACCATGATGGTCTGCCAAGCGACGCTCTAAAGTTTCTACGCGATCTTCTTCAATTCTGCGATGCCTACGCCTATGATACTCATCTGATGAGCTTGGACTTTCCGATGCCGAGTAAGGAGTGGAATCCCTTCTGGCCTTCCCACGCTGTTGTTGAGTAATCTGGTTCATCAGGTTAATATTAGTCTGAATTTGCTGATTTAGTTGTCGACTGTGAGAAATGCGGATTAAGGATCTTAAGGCTAGAATTAACACTAGAGGGGGGGGTGAATAGTGTTTTAAGAAATCTGTTAATCTTTTTGAGTTTATCTTAATTTGTTAACAATGTATGCACTAATCAGACACAGATATGAACACAGAATCAAACACAGATGCAAATATAAAGTAAAAGCAGTAAAGGAAAGAACACACCGGATTTTATACTGGTTCGGAGTTACCCTACATCCAGTCCCGCACAACTAAGTACGGATTTCCTTTCAAGATCAATTCAACAATTACAACCCTCGGTCTCAAGGCTACGAGGTACACCCTCCAGAATAACAATCCTCTGGGTAGAGATACTTGATTTCCGGGGCAACAAGTTCACCCAATTGATTTCCAGGGCTACAATCACACCTTTTCCCTTTTGATTGATTTCCAAGGCTACAATCACACCTTTTCTCGCTCGATTGATTACAAAAAGTCTATAACTCATATTAGCACTTGGATCTTGTAGAGATACTGATGGAGGATCACACTAGAAGTAATAGAGTATGATTCGATGTTGATTTCGGCAGAGTAATGGTATAAATTTGTATTAAGAAATGTGGAAGAAGAAGAAGAGGAGTAAAAACCAGAAAAAAATGATTAAAAATTCGTTGAAACTGACCCCTATTTATAGAAGAGCAACAACCATGACCATTCACGAAGAGTTATGGCGAATAGACACTTCTTTTGAAATTTGAATTTTGAAACCAACTGACACTATGTCGACATGGGGTACTTGGGCATGTCGACATCCCAAAGGGATTTTTGGTGTTTTGATTTTCTTTGAAAATAACCTCTATCTTATATAAAAATTATTTTAAACTTTATAAATATACTTAACTATAGTTAAAATACATAAGTAAATATAAAGAACAATATATACATAATTTAACTATAATTTTATATTTAAATCTAGGTATAAATAATTTAAAAGTTAAATATATTATTTGAAAAGATAGTTTAAAATCAAGAGTAATTTTGACTTTGAAATTAAAGATGTTTTTTAGGCTAAAATTATTTAAAATCAGGATAGAGAGTTTTGAATCTTTTAAAAAGAAAGTTTTGAAATCATTTTGAAAACAAGATAATTTTGTAAAATCATTTGAATTAAAATTAGTGGATACAAAACAATGTCCCACTAGATTTTCGTAGGTTCCATCCTACTTAGGGTTCCATCCCTTTAACGGGCTCGAAGTGGATTCCATTCCACGAATAAATTGGATATTAAGATGCCAGTGCTTTTCTACGAGTTTTAACAAATATTCCTAATAAAACAAACTTAACCTTGAAATCTTGAACTCTTGATAATCTTGATACTCATGAGTCTTCTATCTCTATATCTTGAATCTCTATACTGTACAGTCTTCATTCTTGATACCTGCATGGTTAGATCCTGCATATACATATATATCTAAACTTGTAATGTTAGTATTTATATTTTATAATCTATTCTAAGGTTGTTGTCATCAAAACCATCATCTCATGGACTAACATCGACGACTTTCCATCAACTCTCTCATTATATTATGAAATTCAGCTCTGGTTATAGAATCAACAGGGTTCTGAACTTCAACCGGATCGACATTCAAATTTGTAGGTTGATTGCTTGGGTCTCCTTGTTGAATGCTAGCAGTCTCATTTCCATCCACATTCTGAGAAGTAGATCTAATATGTCTCACCATTATCAATCTCCTTACTTAGATTCCAGTAAACCTGAGTAGTATATGCAACTATATGAAGATAACTATAGATCTACTTCGGGGGATTTGCCCAATCCTGTAGCAACAAAGGGGATCCTAGCAAATTGAGAATCAAGTTTCTCAGTGAAAACACCAAAATGTTTGCAACCAAATTGGTCACAAACACCCAAGAGTAGATTTATGTAGAGAAGTAAATGAAGAAAATAAAATTAAAAACTGAGGAATAGAGTAAGCTAACAGACTAACAAAAGCAATAATCAAGAACACAAAAATTTATAGTGGTTCGACGTTATATGCCTACGTCTACTTTGAAGATTATCTTTATTGGTCCACCGATAGTCTGATTATAGCAGTAAGAAATAGGAAAAAACTTGATTACAATAAAAGATTAGAGTAACCAGCAGCGTAAAGATCCTCAGAATGACCCCTTAGGCCAGTATTTATAGGTGAAGGTGACCCTCAATCTCTTTGAAACTTTAGCTATAGGACCTTCTAACCTATATAGGCCCATCAAAGGGGTCTCTAGGCTCAAATCCCAATGAAGAAGGATCGGTACCGATCCCTTCGTTGGTCGATTTTTGAACAGCGGTCCTTATGGTGGCTTCTACATGCTTAAATATATTGGCTTTTCAAATATCATGTCATTTGGGCCATTGGAGCTCAAGTTATAGATTGATCTTTGATTCAACTTCACTTTTGAACTACTTCCTACCGAGCCCTCCATATTGTTGTATGTCAATCCCTCTTTCTCTGCCCATTTTCCATGCGATCCCTAGGGTAGGTTCCCTAGGGTCCATATACTTTGCTCCTTAAATTTCATTTGCCTTAGACTTTTAGATCCCAAGATATCGATCGTTGAATGCAAGAATGCACTTGGTCTTTGATGTGTGCCGATCCCTTCCCCGTGGACTTAAGTATGCCAATCCATCTATGCCGAGCCCTTCTTTATGGGTCGAAGCATAACCTTCCAAGTCAACAAATCATGCTGACCCCTTTCTTGCTTCGACCATACCGATCCCTCTTTTATTCAACTGTATCGATCCCTATGGTGCTACCAAGCCATGCTGATCCCTTGCTTGTCTAAGCTAAAGTCCATATTTCAAGCATCCTGCATTGTTTATCCACCAATTCCATCCAATTCTGGCTTTATATAATCATATGTACTTTACTTCCGGGTCCTACAATCATTGCCCAGTGGTCTTTGTACATGATAACAGTCGAATCTATCTTGTGCAATCAGTTCAATATAGCCAGGTTAGGATACCGGATAATACTTGCTCTCCAAAGTACGTCTTGTGAGTAACATTACGTGCTTTGAACCAAAACAAGTTTTAATTGTCAGAACGAAGTCCTTCTAGCTTCCTGAATGATTTCTATTCCTTGTTAAATCTTTTTTTTCAAAGCATTGAATTCTTCATCGATTGCCCAGACGCCTGGTCAATTTCTAATAATATAAACCCAGTGCCATATTCCGTTAATATATATAAATCCAGTTCTGTGAGACTTATAAACTTTTTATTCTCTGGTCCAGCCTTGAACTTGAAGGTTTCAGGTTCGATTTCTGCCGATTTCAAAAAGTTGAACCTTTAATCACTCTCGTGCGCATTCATATACACGTTTCTGTTGTTGGCTCCTGGACGAACTCGAACACTTATGGGCCATTGCCAATTTCTATAATATCCTGTATGTTCATTTTCATAGCCAAATCCTTTCAATTATTTTTGTTTTTATTTTCTTTTTTTTTAAATTTATGAAGATGTATAGGGGACGACATGCATTATGCGGATCCCTACTTTGAGTCTCACTGATAGAGATTAGCAAACTCCTATGCTGATCCCTCTTTCTCTAATACGTGATTAAATCTTTAGCCCGAACCCTCTACCATATATATATATATATATATATATATCAAATCATCTTTCCTTTCTTCTTCACTTATCCCATTTAGTTGCTTTCGTACTGAACCTTCTTGACGAACCAAAGCTCTCCAACCTTCGACCTTAAATCCATCCACGATTCTAAATAACCAACAAACTCTCCTTTCCTTCATCTTCAATTTGATAATCCCCAAAAAACTCATCCTTATCTTAATTTGAACCTCCACATTTACATATAGGTATGATTTTGTAATGCTTCTTTTAATTATATGGTTAGATTATCAACCCTGGGTGGTTGATGTGTGTATGAGTTTGAGATAGCGAATGATGTTGGAGAGGTTGATGATTACTAGAATAAAAGGTTTCGTAGATTAAATTAGGTGTAGGAAGAGGAGAGGAAGAGAAAAGACGAGCGTGGATCAGTAGACTATAATACGGCAGTGGTAGGGATCGGTTAGGTAAGGGTTCGGTTGTTTTAGTTGAGGAGAGGGATCCGTAAATTTAGTTGTGGAGAGGGATCGGTATAGGGTGGTGGTATTGGGATTGGCATGCCCTGGTTTGGCTGAGGGTTCGGTATAAAGGTTTTGGGTAGGGATCGACATTTCTTTTGGGATTGGCATGGGTCAATATGTGGTTTCTCGAACTTGTAGACTAACCTAACTTGACTTATTTGAACAATAATTACTAGTTTGTCTTGCTGACCTTGAACATATGAGGATGAACAACATAACACGCATACTCACTGTCGAACTTGAGACCGAACAATCAGATTTCTGGAACTTTCAATATGGACTAAGCGACATACTCGCAAATAAACTTGCAAATGAACTTAAGTGGCAAACTTCATACTTTGATATGCCGATAGTCGATCCCAAAGCTTTCGTAGCCAATCAATTTTCTTACCAGTTGAGATGATTAGCGATGACAACCTCTCTGGGCAAAACTCCTAAGTCTTGTGGTTTTATTTCTTTTTTCTGATTTCAAACTGTTTATATCTGTTATATACTGCACTGCACTACGCTAGTTCACACTTAGCATGGGAGGAACATGTTACCCTTTCTAATCTCGATTATCTACTAAGTATAGCTAATATAGATTCCAGATGCTCGAAGCATTCAGCCGATATGTCTTCTGATTCGGCGATGCGACACATTGGTTTTGAAGCAAAGTCAAGTTCCGCAACTATATTTGGCAGGCTTTCTCCTAGCCATCATGTGGAACAAACAAAAGTTTCTAACCCACGAGCCGATCTTTTCTCAGATATTCCAGTCCTTCCAGCGGAAAACATAAGCCATGCTCCTGATGCTGTAGAGGGCGCTATTCTTCTAGATAATCCAGTGGATTCAAAGGCTACCTGAATTGGCGAGGCTGCTCTTCGCCGGCTATGTTCTATTCGTGGAATTTTATTTAGGAACATCTTGGTTCCTACAAGAAATGATAGGCCTCACTTGCTCTCGACAGGGTACATGGTGTGCAATAAGTTTATGGGTTGGATTGGATGCATGCCATCCTTCAATTAATTTATCCGAGAAATGCTAAGATACCTTAGGATAGCCCCTACTCAACTTCACCCAAATAGTTACGCTTTCATACATGGAACCTTCTTGCTGTTCATGGGTGTTTTAATTTGTCCACCTACTCCTGAAGGTATAAGGTTTATTTACACATTTAAACGGCGATCAGAAAGCCCTTCCTATGTCTTTCTTGAACCCTCGCCAACCTGCCAAGTTCTGACGGGTGCTTGGAACAAACTCTCATTGTTTAAGCATGAATGATTATACGTGCGATGTCCTACCGGATTTGCGAGACGAGGGTTTGAAGGACGTAAGTATCACCTTCACTTATTTCTCAAGTTCACCAGTCTAACTCATAACTTTTCCTTTGAATCTACTAACATCCGAAGTTCTTTCAGGTGTTTGCCCGAAGGCGCCGATTTTTTAAGGGTTGTCGCTACCATTTGCGCTATCCCTGTTGAGGAAAGGGACATCAAACTTCTTGTAACCAATGAGTTACTATCTTTGTTCGGGTTGTTGGAAGATGGAGGTAGTATCGGGCTTCCTGGAAGTGAAACATTACCAAGGAATGTTGCAGAACAAAGAAGGGATACCGTCAATCCCGTCGTGCCTCCTGCCGAGGGGGCTCAGGACGATACCGAGGAGGCTGAGATTAATGATTCTCAGGCCGACAAACCGAGAGACGTTGATGCAGGTCCGAGGAAGGCGCCAATGGTCGAACCATCGTAAGGCACACAATCATAAACACCTAGAAAAAGAAAGAAAAGGCTGGCGTACAAGCTTCGCAGAAGAAAAACCGCCGTGGATCCAAAGTTTGTTATTACTCCCGTTGAAGTGGAATCGTCCTCTTAACACTTGGAAAGTTCGTTAAAGGGGTTTTCAAATCTTCAAATTCCGGATGATACATAACCTATGACTTTCCAAACATCAACATTGATGGACTCAACTCTCCCACTAGAAGTGGCGAAGGCATCCGACCTTCTGATAAAGGAGAAAAAACGCTGATGAGCAAGGCTACAACCACCGGTCTGTTGGGGGGAAGCACTAGGACACTCACAACCACATGCACTTCACTATACACTTTTTGTTAATCTTTCGTGCGACAGTTACTAATGCATTCTCATTTGGTCTTTATAGGTGCAATGTCTTAATCTGGAGCCTTCGATCGCCTCAGAAGTTCTTCATCATACCACCGATCTAGCTGGGATTCAGACTCTACCTGGCGCAGGGAGAAGGATGAGGGACGAGATAAGAATTATCACTCAAGGGAATCTTCTTCCTCTTCCAAACGCAAATCCCAGTCCTAGACATCTCGTCAAGGCGAGCAGTCTAACTTTCCTGCTCAGAGTGGAGACCGACCTTCCTACCGCGGCCCTCATATTGCTGCTTCTCATGAGCAATATTTCGGCTCTTCGAGCTCTAGAAAATCTCATGAGCATCGATTAAGCAAACATCCAATTGCTACCTCTGAGCCACCTTTGGCGGCTACTGCTCCCGATGTTTCCACATCAGAGAATTTGGCCGAGCTTAAGGCTATTTTTCCAAAAATTTGCTCTGATGGTCTCAAATTCCTTCCATTCACATAATTCTGGGTTATGCCAAGGAAAGTTCTCCCGCGTACGTCAATGATGTATTTATGCAGCACAAATCGTTTATACACTTAGCAGAAAAAGTCTTCGAAGTATCCATTGAGCGACAACATGAGACAGACCGCCTCAAGTTTGAAGCTATACACGATAAGGACATAATCAAGCATCAGGACGCTAAATTATTAGAATTAAAAACTCAACTTGTTGAAGCGGAGAAAAATGCTAAGGAAACAACAAAGGTAGTAAGTCGTTTGGAAGTTTCTCATAAAAAGGAACTCGACGTGGCACTACATCGCAGCGGGGCACTTGCTTTAGAAAAGGACTATTTGCAAAAGGAAAAAGACACACTGGCTCACCGCGTCGAGGAACTTGAAGAACTTTTCAAGAAGGAAAGGGACAAAAAAATCGAATCTCAAGAAGAATCGTAGAAGTACTGCGGGGAAGTTGTTGAGGCCAGGAGCTTAAAGGATAAACTCGACGAGCAGTTCGCTAAAATCGAAGCTCTTAAAGAAGAAGCTCGAGAAGAGGGCCAAAAAAAGATGATCGAACAAGTTAACTCCTAAGTGGAAGCTGCCATGGGGTTCGATAGGAATGATCTTAAAGATTTATTCGACCCATTAATCATTGAATACAATGCCAAAGTCCTGATCCATCGCGACTTAAGTTTTCTGGGTGAGCGTTATCTTGAATCACTCACTGAAGCTTGGGAGCACATTATCGAGATGAAGAAAAAGAACTGGGTGAAGCTAAGCTTAACGAAGAAGAATTAGTGAGGGAAATTCTTCATGGAAACGAACCATCAGATTTAGTTGCCGCAAAGCATCGATTCTTTAATGTTTCTACACCTGCTGAAGGAGGAGAACATATTGCCGGATCTTCAAGGACTGATCCTATGGGTCCCTCTCCATCCCAAGTAGCCGGAACATCAATCTCTCTCGATACAGAGCAGGACCTTGGCTACGATCCGGACAGGTCTGGCTTTCAATCCAAAATGGTATCCCCCATTTTAGAAGGAGGTACCCCGACAACTACGGAGAGTCAACCAGACGCTGGTACCACACTTTACTCCTCAGTATATGAAAAGTTTTTTGTTCTTCACGTGCAATGGTTTTGAGCTAATCTCCCTATTTTAACAAATTTTGGAGGTCTTCCTGGGCCCTAGTCAAAATCCTAGAAGTGGTGCTGCCGTAGAGCAATAAGAGAAACCGACTGAGAATCCGGTAGCTACTAATGTTCTGGGGCCCTATGCTCGAGTCATTGGTGCCCTTAATGATGATAAGATCGAGGATCTACTCCCAGTTGATGAGTCTAATGACGTATTTATTATCGATGCCTTGAAATGCGCTGATAAGACTAGCATGAAGGAGCAGATTGAAAAGGAGGAATTGTTGAAAAGAAATGCTAAGAGTGAACCCGCCAAAGTGGAAATTGATGATCCTCATCTTGTGCCATTGCAAATTATTCCATCGGGCGAGTCGATCCCTGGTGAACTTCCTCCTACCTCCATAAGCTCTTTTGCTAAAGGTGGCAAGAGGCCCCAAAAGAGAAGCATAAGTGGCTCTAGTCCCAAAAAATCCAAAACAAAGAGGAAGTCGAAGAAATAGCCGTCACTTCAGCTCAATGTACATAGTTTTCATAGTCGTTTCTTTTACTAGTAGTGGTTGTACGGGTATGAATCCCGATCATTTTTTTGGAATAACTTGTACTGAGATATCAACACCTGTTATGTGAATAAAAGTTTTTGTTTTCTGTTGAGCTTTTGTATGAATTGTTATTAACGTAGTTGAACTATTACTTTCCATTCAATGTACTTGTAATTCATTATTTGTAAATTCTGGTAGCAATTCACCAACTCCATCCCAAGGTCTCCAAATGGTCGTGGCCTCGAGTCGTATCAAGCACCAGGTTCGGACCAAAGTGTTACGCTGTCGGATTCAGCAGTGCTTCTACCCCCGACATTGATTTGGCAAGGCCAGAAGTTAGAAGGTCGAATTTCGTCCTTAGCGAGTTTATACTCTTCCTGTCGGCTTTAGGCCGGAGTTTGTGGAATAGAGAATGGTCAGGCTCCACTCTTGTATTCATTCATGTCTGTATCCACACTCTGGGGATAGATTTAGTTAATGGGTGGTCAGTTTTCACCCAGTTTATGTTTGTACTCTAGTCCGCACTCTGGGGACTTAGAGTTATCTTACGAGCGGTCGATTAATGCTTGATATATGTTTGTACTCCAGTCTGCACTCTGGGGAGTTAGTGTTATTTTGCGAGTGGTCGTTTCACAACCGATTTATGTTTATACTCCAGTCCGCACTCTGGGGACTTAAAGTTATTTTACCGGTGGTCGATTCATACCGATTTATGTTTATACTCTAGTCTGCACTTTAGGACTTAGAGTTACTTCGGAGAGCAGTCAGATCGTACCATTTTTTTTAATTGATTAATTTGCCTTCCTAGGACTTGGGGTTCGATTTAACAAGCGATCGGTCGTATCTCGGTCGCTTTAATTTTGTTTCAGTTCCATAGTCCGGACAGGAGTTATTCGATCATCGGTTGTCAGCCACATTCATTCCTTATTGCTTATCTTGTTCTTTGGATTGTGAATGGGAATAGTTAAACGAACAAGTTGGTTGAGCTCATCTTGTTTGATACCATCGGAAGTTAGCACGATTGGTTGATTCCAAACTCTGGGAGCCCGTTCACACACATTGATATCAATCAGTTTTGCTATGTAATCAGCATACAATGCAATAGCAAACTTAAATACAAAGGAAGCCTGAAAATTTATTCATTAAATGGAAAGGAACAACATAAACTATCTTATTAAATATTCAGAAATTCAAATGCTAAAGCAAACTCTGAAAATAAGTACAAATGAAATGTAAAGGAAATAAACTAAGTGAAAGAGCATCATAAATATTCACTATTCCACGCTCTTGGAGGTGTAATGCCATCGATAGTCGCTAGCTCGAATGTTCCTTCTCCAAGCCTCTGTTCAATGACATATGGTCCTTCCCAAATCGGTTTCATGTGTGATGGGGTAGGAAAAACCCGTTTCAGGATGAGATCGTCAATTTCGAAGGTTCTCGGTTGAACTTCAGTGTTGTAATACCGGGCGACTCGATGTCGGTGTGCAACTGCCCTCAGATCAGCTTCTTCGCTTTTCTCGTCTATAAAGTCCAAAGATTCCTAGAGGGGATCTTTATTTGTTTAAGGATCGTAGTAAGTCACTCGATGAGAAAGGACTTCGAGTTCAACAGGAATAATGGCTTCTGAACCGTAAGCGAGGGCGAATGGAATATGGCCAGTCGCAGACTTGTGAGTTGTTCTGTAAGCCCAAAGTGCCGTAGGGAGGTCATCCACCCACTTGCCTCTAACCTTCTCCAAATGCTTCTTCAAAATTGACTTGATGATTTTATTTACAGCTTCAACCTGTCCATTTTCCTGAGGGTGAGCGACCGCGGCAAATCTTTTCAATACGATATCTTCGACAAAAGTCTTTAAATTCAGCACTATGGAATTGAGTCACATTATCTGTTACAATAGTCTGTGGAAGACCGAAATGACACATGATGTTTCAGACGATAAAGTTGATTACTTTCTTGGTTATGATTGTGGCTAAAGGTTCTGCCTTGGCCCATTTGGTGAAGTAATCAACTGCAACAATAACGTACTTCACGCCACCTTTAGAGATTGGTAAAGAACCGATAATGTTTATACCCCATGTAGCGAACGGCCAATGGTGGACCATTTGTGTGATTTCTATTGGCGGAGCTCATGTGACTTTTGCATATGTCTGGCATTTATCACATCGTCTTACATAATTAGCAGCGTCTCGATTTACGGTTGGCCAATAATACCCATAATGGAGTATTTTCTTTGCCATCGTTTGTCCCCCAATATGATCACCGCATTCTCCTTCATGAACTTCTTTTAAAACACTCTTTATCTCATCATGAGTAATACACCGGAGTAGAGAGACAGAGAAACCTTTTCAGTACATAATTCCTTCTTTCATAATATACCGTGAAGCTTTGCGAAGGACTTGTTGTCTTTCATTTCTTTTATCAAGCAAGACTCCACGCAGTAAATAGTTTTTAATCATAGTCATCCACGATTCCTTTTTAGATTCCACTTCCAGTATTTGATCGATTTCCATCATGTTTATACTTGGGACATCTAATACTTCAACCGAAACCAAGTCTGTTGTGCATCGTCGGTACTAGCAAACTTTGCCAACGAATCAGCCTCTCTGTTTTGATCACCGGGAATCTGTGAAATGTCATAGTATTCAATTTCCATCAACAACTCCTGAACTCGGGTAAGGTATGGGGTAAGCCTTTGTCCCTTAGCCTGTTAGTCTCCCCTAACTTGATACACCACCAACTGCGAATCACAAAAGATTTCAAGAGATTTAACTCCAAGTTCTCTAGCGAGCTTAAGTCCAGCAATCAAAGCTTCATACCTAGCCTCGTTATTTGTTGTTGGGAAATCAAGCTTCAAAGCATAACAAATCAACCGGTTTTTAGGGGTTACAAACATAATCCTAGCTCCAGAACAATGATCATCAGATGCTCCATCAGTATAGAATTTCCATCGTACAATATAGATTTCACTACCTTCTGGAAGATCATCTTGCACAGTGAACTCTACTATAAAGGCTGCCAAAGCTTATCCCGGATAGCTCTTTGAGGGAGATAAGTAATGTCGAATTGGTTGAGCTCAATGTTCCATTTGAGTAACCTCCCAAACATCTCAGGTCGTTGAAGGACCTATCGTAACAGTTGATTAGTGTAAATATTGATAGGATGTGCCTAGAAGTACGAACTAAGCATCTGTGATGCGATTAGTAAGCAGTACGTCAATTTCTTTATTTTTGGATAGTTCCTTTTTGCTCCTGTTAATCGTTACCGACGTAATACACCGACCTCTGGATTCGATTCTTCTCATGAATCAAGGCGACACTTATAGTGTGTGCTGATATAGCCAAATAAATGTGCAACTCCTCATGATCTACCGGCTTTGACAAGATAGGGGGTCTCTCTAAACGATTCACCAGAGCTTGAAACGCGTCCTTACAATCCTGCGTCCATTCGAAGTTTCTTTTTCCTTTCCTAATCAAGTTAAAGAATGGAATACATTTGTCGGTAGCACTGGAGAAAAATCGACTTAAGGTAGCAACCTTCCCATTCAAACTCTGCACTTGTTTAATAGTTCGTGGTGCTTGGATATCTCGAATAGCCTGAATCTTCTCGGGATTAGCTTCTATTCCACGAGCATTGATGATAAAGCCCAAGAATTTTCTTAAGGCAACACCAAATGAACATTTCAAAGGATTGATTTTCATATTGTAATATCAGATGATGTCAAACATTTCCTCCAAGTCCCAAATGTGGTCGCTTGATCGTCGTGACTTCACGAGCATATCATCCATATACACTTCCATTGTTTTTCCAATCTGATCTTTAAACATCCTGTTAACTAAGCGCCGATAGGTTTCTCCGACATTCTTCAATCCAAACGACATTACTACGTAACAATATAGCCTAACATCCGTAACAAAACTGATGTGCTTCTAATCATAGATATGCATCAGGATTTGGTTATATCTCGAATACGCATCAATAAAAGATAGCAATTCATGGCTTGCGGTTGAATCAACTAGCTAGTCAATCCTTGGAAGGGGAAAACTGTCTTCTGGACACGCTTTGTTCAAATCTAAATGATCAATGCACATTCTCCATTTTCTATTCACCTTCTTACAAGTATGGGATTAGATATCCATTCAGGATAGAGGGTGTCGTGGATAAACCCATTGACTTTTAGTTTATCCACCTCCTTTTTGAGAGCAGCAGATCTATCTGGATCCATGCCACGTCTTTTTTGCTTAACCGGAACATATTTTGGGTCAGTATTCAATGCATGGCTCGCAATGGCAGGCGAGATTCCACACATGTCAGAGCGAGTCCAAGCGAATACATCTAGATTCGCTTGGAGAAAACCAGTGAGTTCCTTCATCATCGAGGGACCGAGCTGTGAACCAATCTTCAGGACTCGTGATGGGTCGTCGTGGCCGACTGTGATATCAATCGTCAGCTCAGCCAGTGCAGCCTTCGTCTCTTTGAGCTCCTCTTCATCATCTCTTGGATCTATATCTCTATAGAATTGACTGTGGGGCCCAAGCTAAGGCTCAGGCGCTGGTTGTTAATATTCGGTAGGTTGGATGCAGACAATCTTGTCCACAGCCTTTCCTTTTTCTTTGCGTTGAGCTTCCCTCAACTCAGCTACATAACAGGCATGTCTAGTCACCTGGTCGCTATGAACAACTCCTACACCATTATCCGTTGGAAACTTCAAAGTTAAACACCATAGGGCAAGAGCTGATCGGAATTCAGCCAGGGCCGGTTGACCTAGAAAAACATTGTACGGAGAGTCAATATCCAAAACAATAAATGGTAAGATCCGAACTCTCCTTCGTTCACCTTCCCCCAATTTAACAGGTAATTCCACGTAGCCAACAACCTCGGTCGCGACGCCATTAAAACAATAAATACGAACTTTAGATGGTTTTAAGTCTTTTGCTTCCATTCTCATCTGATCATATGCCTTTTTGAAGATTATATTCACCGAACTTCCACAATCAATGAAAATTATTCTTACCAATGCAGGACCAATCATAGCTGAAATGACCATCGGGTCGGGGCACTACTTTGTCTACATACATCCCTACTTCTAAACACTATATCATCCACCATTGTGCGCTGCTGTTTTGCCAAAGCTCCATCTTACGTATTCGAATAGCATTCAACATGCCTAATCGTGCAAGCATAACATTCCATCTCTTGCAAACTCCTATCTGTATAGAGCGGTCCTCAAACTATCGTATTTATCACCAGCCTTCCACCGGTCCGTGTAGGTTCCTCAAGCCTACGCATAGCTTGTACTCGATTGGGGTCAGATGTCCCTTGTCCGCCATCCTTTAGGGTTTTCACAAACTGTTGCAATTTCCATTCCCAAATCAGATTTTCTATAAAATCCTGGAGATGCCTGCATTCATTTGTATTGTGCCCATAACACTTATGAAACAGACAATATTTCCCGGTCTGCTTCTGCTTGTCTGTTGACTCCTTTGGAGGCGGCTTCTTGTATTGCATGGTATTGCAAGTAGATATATAGATATTCTCCAAGGATGTGTTTAGCGGCGTGTAGTTGTCCTACATTGGAATCCTAGGCTTTAATCTCCATGAATCCCTCTTTCGCTCTTGATTCCTATCTCCCTCTCGTTTTTGCTGATTCGGGTTATTCTGAATGTTTACCTGGATTTTCCAGGAACTGTCATCATATTGTTTTATTGCAATATTACTCTGTACTGCTTCTCCACTCAGTGCTACAACGTTTTTTTTCGGAGGACCTGGTTTCCTCCTTTCTCAGAAACTGAGCTGCCTTTGAATAGAAGCACTCCAACATGGCAGGAGGTTTTCCAACCAGCCAATCGCCAAATTCAGATTCCTGATCAATCCCTCTTGTCATAGCCATAAGTATAGCAAGATCATTCGGGTTACCGACCTCCATGGCGGCGACAAGAAATCTCTCCAAATAATCTTTCAACAACTCCCCTGGAGCCAGGATCACGCCGGAAAGGGACATTACGTCTTTAGGATGAGTCACGTGCATCCGGAATTGCTCCACAAACTTGGTTGCCAACTCATGGAATCTCGAAATTGACCGCGGGGGTAGTCTCGTGAACCACATCGTTGCTATCCCGGAAAGGGTTATGGAAAAGTATCCGCACTTGGTCGCGTTATTGGCTCATGCAGAATCCATCAGCCATTCGTATCTCATAATATGCTGCCCGAGGTCGGTTTTTACCATGTAGGCAGGCATTGATGACATGTTGAACCTTCTCGGATATTTTGCATGCAGAACATCATCAGTAAACGGGGTATGTCTTCTTGAAATTCCCCAGTCATCATTAATCAAGCCTTGGTTCCCTCTCACCAATTGTCTGAACATTGCCGATAAGTCCAGCGTCTGGATGGGTGGTGCCAAGCGGTGGTCGCGCTTGCAACGACCGAGATTTTCAACCCTCGAAAATTGACACTAATACGTCTACTTTATTATATGCCGAGCAATCGAATGTCGGAAAACCCAATTGCTAGGGGAAAAAGAAAGCAGGAAGGAAATAAGAAGAAAACTAAGCAACATGGAACCTCATAGCGGAACAAGTAATCTATAATATACAACAAATCTTTACACAAAAGCAAAATTATAATATGTATTATAAACATCAATCAGAGTAAACTAACCTATTCAGCCTAGACAGTTATAACAGCCCGTCCTTACAATTGCTGGTAGACACAACGAAAATACAGCGGAAAAATAACCATCTACGTAAATACGTCTCTGGGCCTCCAACTCGTCTCCTGAAGCTCCAAAGCATCCAAACTAATCTGTAATATGCTCAGTCTAACCCGAGTATTATAATAAAATAACAGCCAAATCAGTCTGGAAAACCAACATGAGGAAATAGACCCAATTGGATTTTAAAGTTATAGAAAGCCTTTAAAAATCAAGAGTATCTCGTAAGACCACGCCACACATAAACATGGACGGGTTTTTACCTTACGATAACCAAAACATTTCATATGAAATTCTCTTATATTATAATAGTGTCTTAGATACAACTACTTATTAATCTTAGCCGAAGTTGTTACATTAATTAAATTCTGGCATAATATGTATACAACTAAAACTGTAAAGGCTTGTATTGGAGAATGGATTCCATACAATGACTGGGCTACCGGTGTAACGCCCGTTACGGTGCATCTCTAGATAAAATAACACCAAGGACCTTACTTGGATCCCCTGCCAATACAGAACCGGCCTACCCCTTACTGGATAGTACCGAATATGATCACCCCTCCATTAATGGACCCCGAACATACAAATGAGAGATAATAGCGACTCTAGATGGGGATGATCATACCCTACTTGGGAGTGACCCACTTAGCCCTGCTACATCTCCCTTGTTTCATTCTCGATTGATGAGGCTTGAGGCTAGGTTTAACATTTTATATAACACTTCCCACTTGGAATGATAATACCGCCTTGCAGGCAATAATGCAATACCAGCATTCATCCATTCTAGTTCGTTCTGGGACTAAACGAAACACTTGAGAGCTTTATCTCCAATTCCATCATCTTCAAGTTGTCTTCACTTTGAAACACATTCGTTGGATCGAAGTGGTTTTCGGGTAACATACCCGATCCCGGTCTCCTCGAAACAACATTTGATAATTCCTGGTAAACTCAACCCCAGTTCTTTTGGGAAATAAACAATCAAAGATAAGATCGAAAATCACCTCTTAACCGTTAGTGGACGGATATCCTTACCATTGTCCTAGAAGAACGAAATGAGATTTATACGCACAGTACATCATCATCGAAGATGACTGTGCCATATAACTCACGTGTTTCTCCTATATATTTCCAAAGTTACATTTGGGTCTAATTTTGATAGTCGGTTATTTAACTATCGAATAACTAACATTCAATCAGGGATTTATTTCATATGGAAAACCAACATTGGTTAAGCACATAAGTAATCACTAGCCTCATTTAATAAATCTTTCATTCATTAAAACCACTTTGTAAATTACTTGTATATAAACACTTTTACAAAGATATACTCGCAAATCCCTATATTTCAATACTTATAAAATATTCATATATTTATCTCAACGGTATAAGTATATTCATAAAAGCGAGAAAGATTTTCTTTTTATTTGATTTGAAAATCATTTAAATTCCTTAAAATTTTCTAAAACCATTTATAAACCATCTTATAATCTCTGAAAATCATTTATAAACTCTTTTATAAAATTCAACCACTCAAAATTCTTTTTATACATTTTCTAAAATCATTTATATCCATAAACCATTTATTATCCCAAAACACCTTTTAACAAAACAAGTCCATCGACTATACACTTGTCACATAGTAAGTTATCATTTAAAACCTCCTCTTACAAATCTATGAACCCGTTTCTTAAACTCGTTTTGCAAATATCTAACCATTTATAAATTCTTTCACCTTATAAATAATCATCCCTTAAGTCTTCAAACAATTTTATAACTTCATTTTAAAATCCAAGTCTTACAACTCTATTTATGGATCTCAAAAACATTTATACATAATTAAAAGTCTCTACTTCAAAATAGTTTCATATAAAATAATTATTTAAAATAACATTATAATAAATAAATAATAATTATCTATCTTAAAACATCTTAAAATAACTATTAATCACTTCAAAAGTAATAATAATAATTCTTTATTCTTATTATAAATAATAGAAATTTATTTCAAAACCTTATAAATAAATCCTTATTATCGATTTCAACCATAATTATTCTTAAAATAATTAACCTTTCAAAATATTAACATTTTGATAACTACTTTTAAACAAAATTAATCATAAACAAATAACTTTAAAATAATACTAATATAATTTAAATAACTTTAAACAATATTAATATAATTAAATAATCTTTAAAACATTATTAAGATTATTAAATAGCTTTAAACAATATTAATATAATTAAATAATCTTAAATAATATTTATCATTAAACAAATTAAAATAGTATTTTTCCGAAACCCAATTTTGGATTTAAAAATCATTTCCTGTCTTAAAACTCAATTCCAATTCAATTGGCAATTGATAGTATTTCAAATTACTAATTTAAGGCCAATGGCTACCCAACGCTTAACCAATATCAATATTAATTTTCTACCACCACTAGGTTTTAGTTTTCAAACATATTACAATGTTATAACCATAATGTCCATAATCAGATTCATTTTTCAATAAGCCATATAAAATAAATATTATTGAAGTAATTCAACAATAGCAAGGAATCCCGTTGGATCCCTCCAACCTGTTCTCCCTGCATCACAACTCATATAATCATAAAATATAAATCAACCGCTTCGAGGCAGAATTCGTATACAAATGGTCATTTGCTCTTACATGGAAACGTAATAGGGTTTCATCCGCTCCAAGGGCGGAAATATATCCCAACCAACTAATAAATATAGTATATCATCCAAACAATCATTTAATAATTTTTATCAACTATATATCATACTAGTTAACCAAAAATGTGAGTTTAACTCACCTTAATTTTCTATCGCCGCTGAGGCGTTCCAGTTTGGAATTAAAATCAAACAACGACAATTTTAGCCTAAATTTCAACAGTTTCCCAATTCGTCCATACTAGCTCCATCGTGAAGCTTTTTTCATTACAAACGCAATGCAAAAATCCACGCCTCGATTGGACCTCGTATGAGAGAGTTATGAATTTTTTAGTCAAATGATTTTAAATTAACAATTTATAAACCAATAATATAATTAACTTTTAATTTTTTTTTGGAGAATGCCCTTTCCATTCCTTCCCCAATTCTCCTTCCTCATTCCATATTCATGCTTGTACATGCACAAGGTGCATGGCCGTGCAACCCAGATCGGCCACCACTCAACGTTTCTCGAACCTGACTTTGCCAATGGCCTCACCATCTAAATCTTCACCTTCCGGAACCTTTGAACCCACACCCAAACCACTCCTCCTCATCACGTCCGCCACCAGCCACGTGAATCCGTCATGGTCGCGACGACCATCTTAGCACCGCGCCCCCAGAACTTTACCGAAGATGCTAAATGACCTTCTCATCTCAAAGCAATCATCCAATTCCATTACTTACTAGCCAAATTGCCCCAAAACCCAAAAATTCCTACTGCCTTGATGGCCATTTCCTGGCCATCTCCGTCCACCACTACTAAGATCCACCGTTGATTGAGTTCAACTCGATGCCACGAACAAAACTCCAGTTGAGGCCATTGCCTGTAAATGCTTGTGGAGGCTCTGATGATTTGCGGCCATTGGATTGAGAGCATTTTTAATTTGAAAATTTAAAAAAAAGAAAAGAAAAACCACCATTCTCTGATTTGGACTTGATATAAATAAGGGAAGGATGGTATGGTTAAGTCATGGGGGTATGGGCTGAAGGTAGGGTAAGGTATGGCAAAGTTATGGGCTGATGTGTGGTTATATAATTATATATATTATTTAAAATTTAAATTATCAAGCTATAAAACGTCCGAAAATATTGAACTCCAAATGAGGCGTGCCGCCAGCCATTCTATATGTTATACCCATATTTCGAACACAATGGAATTTGTTTTGAAACCTAATTCGATCGTATGCAGAAGATAGCTTTTCAAACCCTATTATATTATATAATTTCTGAAATTAATTTCTACACATTTCGATCTCGAATGACCAAACAATTCGTCCGGTCGCGATAAATTTCCTTATCACACAATAATATACTATTACGGATCCAATGAAACTGGTTTCATCGAAATCCGAGACTGTACCCCGGAAGCCTATTTTTACACGTTAATTAAAACGAATTATTCTAAAAACCAGATTAATCACAAAGTTTACTTTCTTCATTCTTATTAAATAGAATTTAAATAAGCTTTTAAATCATTTTTATCCAAATAAAAAAAATCCAAAATTCAGTTATTCAAACAATTCGAAATATTAAATTCAACAATTTAATTATCAAATAAATCATTATATCTGAAACTCAAGTTATTTAACGTATAAAAATAACTTTTCAATATTTCAATCAATTAAATATTCTAAATATCAATTTACTAAAATTTTGGATCGTTACATTCTTCCCCCTTGATAGAATTTCGTCCTCAAAATTTTCAAGGTAAGAAAAATGCCCAAACCCACTAATTTTTAAATCCAATTAGTTAAAATAGACTGTTAAATCCTTTTAAGCCTTTAACTTTTTGCAAAAATCAACTCGTTGAAACTTTGTTATTACTTTTCTAAGTTTCCAAATTCATTCGTAAATTCCAACTATTATCCCCTATTTAATTATTTCAGGTTATAGTCAAAATCAAATTTTAGTTATAAAAAATTTCTTCAAAACTTCTCAAAAATTTTCTAACGCTTAAATTTCAAACTTTTTTGCCAATGTCTCCTTTGCACGGCTAGATTGAAACAACTACAACTCGCCACTATGGGCCCAACCAACAAATGAAGACAAAAGCCAAGTGGCTCAATCATAAAACAATCAAACCAAACAATGATTTAAACATGTACCTTTTAGTCGGCAACCCAAAATTTTACTTATGAAATCAAAGGCATCAAACTAGCTCTTGCTTTTATATATCTGCATCTAATTTACCAAAGATATCCAATCATACAGTCCATAATCATATTATCCTGCAATTTCAATTTCAAACATTTTCTTTACTAAAGCCCGTATGATGTACATATATCATCCATACCCGTACGATGTACATATATCATCCATACGCAATATCAAATCCGATCGCTTGATCGATTACACAACTTCACTTCCAGACAGTATCGTTCACACGACCACTCTAGTGCAGACTCAGATCCGATTCCTTGATTAGAAACTGTCATTCTCCTTACATAGCCATATACTATGATAGAGAATTACAAGATCAATCAAAAATCCATATCCAGTGTTCTCCTTTGAGAATCGAGTGAAAAATCCCAACTCGGACAGATGTAAATCATCTCGAAATTATGTGCTTGAATCTGGATCAAATCGTTATGTGAAACAAATGATATCCATACAACTTACATATTTATTTCCATTTACTTCCATTTAATTGATTTACATTCAATTCCTCTTACATTCATTTGATCTACATTTAATTTAAATCAGATTCCCTTATTCATATTAATTTCACTTACATTCAATTATTCACATTGCTTTATCCATATTCATTTATTACTTGGCATATTTTTTTTCAATACTAATGTCGCTTAGAACTACTCCGTTAAATTTTATGTTTAACAACATCTCACTCTATACTAAATTCATTTATGAATCATTTTAGAAAATTTTACTCAAGTTTATAAACATTTCATACAACTCTTCTCATGTTTACTACCACTTCACAATTAAAGTCCATATTCGATTTAAATCAAAGTCAATTCCATTTGACTTATTTCATTTAAACCCACCATTTTCAACTCAGTAGTTTATTTAATTAGCTCATTTCATTAACTTATTTCAAACAACACCAATTCCATTTCCAAAAATTATTTTATTTAACTTGTTTTATTTAGCCTAACTCAGGTTAAATTTCTTTTATTTAACAACTTAATTTAAATTCCATTCCAAAGTTCAATTTCAAATTTACTTTTTTTTAACATTTATGTTCAATAATTTATAACTTTGTTTTGCTTACTAATTCTCAAAATTTATAAGTTATCAAGCTATTTTTTTAATTTTTCCATAAAATACCCAATGAAAATTTTCCAGAGTTTAAACACCTTGTTCTCATTTATTTCAAATCAATTTGAAATCATATATATATAATCCTCTTAGTATATAAAAGCATTCTTCTGGATTTTAAAATCAAACAAGTTTTACCAAAACAAAACTATAACAGTACCAAATCCTCTCTTGGAAACCCGAAAATGAACATCGATAATGCTGCAGTCATCATCAAAATTATTTTCCAGCAACCGAAGTGAGTTTAGTGCTTTCTATCTCTTTAAAATCCCTTTTTAAATATTTTTTTTCAAAATATTTTCCAAATAATTTTATTATTATTTTCCAAAACTTCGAAAAACAATTTCCAAATCATAAGGATTTTAAATTCTCAAATTTCCCAGCTTTTTAATTCTTTTTAATTTATAAACCGCTTTATAAATCATATTTACAAAATTTCACTATGGTTATATAAGACCATTTTCTTAATTGTTTATCTTTGTTTCATTATAATAATATCAACATCTTTTATAACAAAAATTGATAATAATCAAATATTACCATTCTCTGACAACCAAGCACACCATATATACCATAATAATTTCTGAAAAAATATCTTTATGTATAAATTATAATAAAGGTAAAATTATTTCATTTACCCAATTTCAAAACAATACCATGTCGAATTGCACTATTAAACTGTTTAGAGACCCCTATCAATAACGTTAATTACTCGTATTGTCCAGAATCCATAAGCCACTTAACTGACCAATCAACACAATATAAAACAATTTTTATATCACAAACAAATACGCTCTCATATATATATACACACACACACACACTCAAACTCATTCTAGGGTGCTACCGACCCTATCTCTAATGAGCATCCCACCAAAGTCAAGGTTCTCGCTTAACCTTCAGCTCCGATACCAAATGTAACGATCGGGATTTTCGATCCTCGAAAATCAATACCAATACGTCCTCTATATTGCATGCAGAGCAATTGAATGCTGGAAAACCCAATTGTTAGGGGAAAAAGTAAGAAGGAGATAAGAAGAAAACTAAACAGCACGGAATCTCACAACGGAACGAATAATATATAATATATAACAAATCTTTACACATCAATCAGAGTATACTAACCTATTCAGCCTGGATAGTTATAACAGCCTATCCTTACAATTGCTGGTAGATACAACAAAAATACAGTAGAGAAATAACCATCCATGTGAATACGTCTCTGGGCTTCCAACTCGTCTCCTGAAGCTCCAAAGCATCCAAACTAATCTGTAATATGCTCGGTCTGACCCGAGCATTATAATAAAATAACACCGAGTCGGTCTGGAAAACCAGCATGAGAAAACACACCCAATTGGATTTTAAAGTTATAGAAAGCCTTTTGAAAATCAAGAGTATCTCGTAAGACCATGTCGCACATAAACACAGACAGGTTTTTACCATACGATAACCAAAACATTTCATATGAAATCCTCTGATATACTAATAGTGTCTAAGATACAGATACTTATTAATCTTAAACGAAATTGTTACATTAATTAAATTTTGGCATAATAGGTATACAACTAAAACCGTAAAGGCTCGTATTGGAGAATGGATTCCATACAATGACTGGGCTACCGGGGTACCGCCCGTCATGGTACATCTCTAGATAAAATAATACAAAGGACCTCGCTTGGATCCCCTGCCAACACAGAACCGACTTACTCCTTACTAGATAGTACCAGATATGATCACCCCTCCGTTAATAGGCCCCGAGCATACAAATGAGAGATAATAGCGACTCTAGATAGGGATGATTATACCCTACTTCGGAGCGACCGACTTAGCCCTGCCGCATCTCCCCTTTTTTAGTCATTCCTAGTAGATGAGGCTTGAGGCTACGTTTTACCATTTATATAGCACTTCCCACTTGGAATGCTAATACTGCCTTCCAGGAAACAATGGAATACTAGCATTCATCCATACAAGTTCATTTTGGGACTGAACGAAATACTTGAGAGCTCTGTCTCCAATTCCATCATCTTAGAGTTGTCTTCACTTCGAAACGCGTTTGTTGGATCAAAGTGGTTTTCGGGTAACACACTCGATCCAGGTCTCCTCGAAATAACATTCGATAATTCCCGATAAACTCAAGTTCTTTAGGAAATAAACAGTCAAAGATAAGATCAGAGATCACCTCCTGACCATTAGTGGATGGATTTCCTTGCCATTATCCTAGGAGAATGAAACGAAATTTATACGCATAGTACAACATCATCAGAGATGACTGTGCCATATAACTCACGAGTTTCTCCTAGATATTTCCAAACTTACGTTTAGGTCTAATTTCGATAGTCGGTTATTTAACTATCGAATAACAAACATTCAATCGAAGATTTATTTCATAGGGAAAACCAACATTGGTTAAGCACATAAGCTCCTTTAATAAATTTTTTATTCATTAAAATCACTTTGTAAATTACTTGTATATAAGTACTTTTACAAAGATAGCAAATCCCTAAATTTCAATACTAAGAAAATATTCATATACTTATCTCAACGATATAAGTATATTCATAAAACCGAGAAAGATTTTCTTTTTATTTGATTCGAAAATCATTTAAATTCCTTAAAATTTTCTAAAACCATTTATAAACCATCGTATAATCTTTGAAAATCATTTGTAAACTCTTTTATAAAATTTAATCACTTAGAAATTCTTTTTATACATTTTCTAAAATCATTTATAAATCCTTTATAATCCATAAACCATTTATTATCCCAAAACACCTTTTAACAAAACAAGTCCATCGAATAAACACTTTTCACATAGCAAGTTACCATTTAAAATCTCCTCTTACAATTCTATGAACCCGTTTCTTAAACTTGTTTTGCAAATATCTAACCATTTATAAGATTTTTTCACCTTGTAAATAATCATCTCTTAAGTCTTCAAACCATTTTATAACTTCATTTCAAAATCCAAGTCTTACAACTCTATTTATGGATCTCGAAAACATTTATACATAATTAATAGTCTTTACTTTGAAACAGTTTCATATAAAATAATTATCTAAAATAACATTATGAATAAATAAATAATTATTATCTATCTTAACATTTCAAAATAATTATTAATCATTTCAAAAGTAGTAATAATAATTCTTTATTCTTATTATAAAAGGTAGAAATTTATTTCCAAAACCTTATAAATAAATCCTTATCATCGATTTCAACCATAATTATTCTTAAAATAATTAACCTTTCAAAATATTAACATTTTGATAAATAATTCTAAACAAAATTAACTATAAACAAATAACTTTAAAACAATACTAATATAATTTAAATGAATTTAAACAATATTAATATAATTAAATAATCTTTAAAACATTATTAATATAATTAAGTAGCTTTAAACAATATTAATATAATTAAATAATCTTAAAATAATATTTATCATTAAATAACTTAAAATAGTATTTTTCCAAAACCCAATTTTGGATTTAAAAATCATTTCTTGTCTTAAAACTCAATTCCAATTCAATTGGCGATTGTTAGTATTTCTGATTACTAATTTAAGGCCAATGGCTACCCAACGCTTAACCAATATCGATATTGATATTCTATCACTTCTGGGTTTTAGTTTTCAAACATATAACAATGTTATAACCATAATGTCAATAATCAGGTTCATTTTTCAATAATCCATATAAAAGAAATATTATTGAATCAATTCAACAATAGCAAGGAATCCCGTTGGATCCCTCCAACTTGTTCCCCCTGCATCATAACTCATATAATCATAAAATATAAATCAACCACTTCGAGACGGGATTCATATACAAATGGTCGTCCGCTCTTACACGGAAACGTAATAAGGTCTCATCCGCTCTAGGGGCGGGAATATATCCAAACCAACTAATAAATATTATACATTATCCAAACAATCATTAAACAATTTTTATCAACTACGTATCATACTAGTTAATCAGAAAGGTGAGTTTAGCTCGCCTTAATTTTCTGTCACCGCCGAGGCGTTCCAGTTTGGAACTAAAATCGAACGATGTCCGATTTTAGCTCAAATTTCAACAGTCTCCAATTTCGTCTAAACCAGCTCCATCGTGAAGTTTTCGTCGTTACGAATGCAACGCAAAATCCGCGTCTTGATTGGACCTCGTATGAGAGAGTTATGAAATGTTTAGTCAAACGATTTTAAATTAACAATTTATAAACCAATAATGTAATTAACTTTTAATTTTTTTTACAAGAATGTCCTTTCCATTTCTTCCTCAATTCTCCTTCCTCATTCCAGATTCATGCATGTACATGTATAGAGTGCATGGCGATGCAACCTAAATCGGCCACCACTCAACGTTTCTCGAATCTGACTTCGCCGATGGCCTCACCATCCAAATCCCCATCTTCCGGCACCTTCAAACCCACACCCAAACGACTCTTCCTCATCGCGTCCACTCGTAGCCGCGTGAATCCATCATGGTCGTGATGACCATCCTAGCGCCGCCCACCCCCAGAACTTCACCGAAGATGCTAAATGACCTTCTCATCTCAAAACAATCATCCAATTCCATTATCGACTAGCCAAATCGCCACAAAATCCTAAAATCACTACTGGCTTCATGGCCATTTCCTGGCCATCTTCGTCCATCACCGCCAAGATCCACCATTGATTGAGTTCAACTCGATGTCGCGAACAAAATTCCAGTTGAGGCCATCGCCTTGAAATGCTTGTGGAGGCTCTGATGATTTACGGCCATTGGATTGAGAGCATTTTTAATTGAAAATTTTAAAAAAGAAAAACAACCATTCTCTGATTTGGACTTGATATAAATAAGGGAAGGATGGTATGGTTATGTTATGGGGGTATGGGCTGATGGTGGGGTAGGGTTTGGCAAAGTTATAGGCTGATGTATGGTTATATAATAATGTATATATTATTTAAATTTTAAATTATCAAGCTATAAAACGTTCGAAAATCTCGAACTCCAAACGAGGTGTATCGTCAAGCGTTCTTATGTTATACCCCTATTTCGAACACAATGGAATTTGTTTCAAAACCTAATTCGATCGTATGCAGAAGATAGCTTTTCAAACTCGATTATATTATATAATTTCTGAAATTAATTTCTATACGTTTCGATCTTGCATGGCCAAAGAATTCATCCGGTCATCGTGAAATTCGTTATCATACAATAATATACTATTATGGATCCAATGAAACTAGTTTCGTCGAAATCCGAGACTGTGCCTCAGAAGCCTATTTTTACACGTTAATTAAAACGAATTATTCTAAAAACCAGATTAATCACTTTTAATTTTTCATTAGAAGTTTTACTATCTTCATTCTTATTAAATATAATCTAAATAGGCTTTTAAATCATTTTTATCCAAATAAAAAAAATCCAAGGTTTAATTATTTAAACAATTCGAAATATTAAATTCAACAATTAATTATCAAATAAATCGTTATATCTAAAACTCAAGTAATTTAATGTATAAAAATAACTTTTCAATATTTAAATCAATTAAATATTGTAAATATCAATTGACTAAAGTTTTGGGTCGTTACAACGCTCTACCTCACATGAATGGTTCGGTTGATGTCTACGGGCTGTTTCACGCCTTCTTCGTTCACCTTCCTCTTGGTGCGCATCTCGAACATTTATCTCGTCGTCACTCCGGTAGGGTACCTGATCAACATTCAACCGAACTCCACCATCCAAGCCTCTAGGAATTATTTCGGCATGATTACCCAAGTGTAAGGGGAGAATCCTCCCTCTGGAGGAGGGATCGACACTGATCGGTCTTGGAAGACCATGATGGTATGGCAAGCGACGTTTTGAAGTTTCTACGTGATCTTCTTCAATTCTGCGACGCATATGCCTGTGATACTCATATGATGAGCTTGAACTTTCCAATGCCGAGTAAGGAGTGGGATCCCTTCTGGCCTTCCCACGTTGTTGCTGAGTAATTTGGTTCATCAGGTTAATATTAGTCTGAATTTTCCGATTTACTTGTCGACGGCTTTCCATCAACTCTCTCATTAGATTATGAAATTCAGCTCTGCTTATAGAATCAGCTGGGTTCTGAACTTCAACCGGATCAGCATTCAAATTTGTAGGCTGATTGCTTGGGTCTCCTTGTTGAATGATAGCAGTCTCATTTCCATCCACATTCTGAGAAGTAGATCTAGTATGTCTCACCATTATCAATCACTTTACTTAGATTCCAGTAAACCTGAGTAGTATATGCAACTTTATGAAGATAACTATGGATCTCCTTCGGGGGATTTGCCCAATCCAGTAGCAACAAAGTGGATCCTTGCAAACTGAGAATTAAGTTTCTCAGTGAAAGCACAAAAATGTTTGCAACCAAATTGGTCAAAAACACCCAAGAGTAGATTTATGTAGAGAAGTAAATGAGGAAAATAAAATTAAAAACTGAGGAATAGAGTAAGCTAACAGACTAATAAAAGCAATAATCAAGAACACAAAAATTTATGGGACAGTTTGGCACATGTCCCTAATAAGTTTTAAAATAAGGTACTTTTGGCACAGGTCCTTATTAAGGTTCAAAATACACGAAAAGTCCTTCACAAAATTTCAGTGTAAATTAGGTCCCTGTTTTTTATTCACGATTATTGCAGAGCATGATGCAACTTTTCATAAAAGTTGCTTACATTTCGCAACTTTTCTGTACACTGTGAACATAATATATGAAAGTTGCTGAAATATCAGCACTTATTTATAAATGTTGCTGACATTTCAGCAACATTTATGTACACTGTGAACACAGTGTATGAAAGTTGCTGAAATATCAGCACTTATTTATAAAAGTTGCTGACATTTCAGCAATAATTTTTCTTTGTTTCTAGAAAACAGAAACCGGATTTACAGTGAAACTTTGACAGGGAAAGTTGCTGAAATATCAGCACTTATTTATAAAAGTTGCTGACATTTCAGCAATAATTTTTCTTTGTTTCTAGAAAATAGGGACCGGATTTACAATGAAACTTTGACAGGGACCCGCTTTACAATATGAAAGTATGATAGGGATGCCTCCCTAATTTCCACTTTAAAATATACAAAAATTCGAGTAAAAAAAAGTTTGTAAATTAGGTCCCTAGAATTAAGTTACCGAATAATGGCATACACTTATGCAATTATTCAGTGAATAATTGCAGACATTTACGCAATTATATCAAAAAATTGCAGACATTTCCACAATTATTCACCGAAAAATTACGGAAATTTCCGCAATTATTCACCGAAAAATTGTATAAATTTATGCAACTTTTGAATATAATTGCATAAATGTCTGCAATTATTCAGTGAATAATTGCATAACCATATGCAATTACTTAGTAACTTAATTCTACGGACCTAATTTACATACTTTTTTTTACTGGGGTTTTTGTGTATTTTAAAACTTATTAGGGACCCGAGCCTAATATTCACAAAATTTATAGTGGTTCGACGTTATATGCATACGTCTACTTCCACTTTGAAGATTATCTTTATTGATCCACTGATAGTTTGATTATAGCAGTAAGAAATAGGAAAAAACTTGATTACAATAAAAGATTAGAGTAACCAGTAGCATAAAAATTCTTAGAATGACCTCTTAGGCCAGTATTTATAGGTGAATATGACCATCAATCTCTCTAAAACTTCAGCTATAGGACCTTCTAACTCATATGAGCCCACCAGAAGGGTCGCTAGACCCAAATCCCAATGAAGAGGGATCAATACCGAGCCCTTCATTGGTCGATTTTTGGACAGCGATCCCTATGGTGGCTTCTACATGCTTACATATATTGGCTCTTCAAATGTCATGTCATTTGAGCCATTGGAGCTCAAGTTATAGATTGATCTTCGATTCAACTTCACTTTTGAACTGCTTCCTGTCGAACCCTCAAGATGGTTGTATGCCGACCCCTCTTTCCTTGCCCATTTGCCATGCGATCCCTAGGGTAGGTTCTCTAGGGTCCATATACTTTGCTCCCCAAATTTCATCTGCCTTGGACTTTTAGATCCCAAGATATCGATCGTTGAATGCAAGAATGCACTTGGTCTCTGATGTGTGCTGATCCCTCCCTAGTGGACTTAAGTATGCCGATCTATCTATGCCGAGCCCTTCTTTATGAGCCAAAGCATGACCTTCCAAGTCAACAAATCATGCTAACCCCTTTCTTGCTTCGACCATGCCGACCCCTCTTCTATTCAACTGTACCGATCCCCATGGTACTACCAAGTCATGCCGATCCCTTGCTTGTCTAAGCTAAAGTCTATATTTCAAACATCCTGCATTGTTTATCCACCAATTCCGTTCAATTCTGGCTTTATATAATCATTTGTACTTTACTTCCAGGTCCTACAATCATTGTCCCATGGTCATTGTACCTAATAACAGTCGAATCTTTTTTGTACAATCAGTTCAATATAGCAAGGTTATGGTACCGGGTAACAAATATGATAGTGCATGTATGACGAATATCAGTTATAAAACATTCGTGGTATTCGAAACCAAACCATTTTATTGATAAGAAATATTATCAAAGTTTAAGAATACTAATTATTTTAACTTTTATATGAGTTTAGCCACTTTATGACAAGTGATTTTCTTAAATTATGAAAGTTTAAGAGGATAAGAAACTAGTCTTTCTGTCTTTCATATTTTTTGATGTTTATGATCTGGAATAAAACGGCTCACTTCTAACTACAGGTTCTGTTTACATCATAATTTTTAGTAAATAAAAGAAGAAGGAAAAAACTAAATGCAAGATTAATATTTATGGGTTTCATTGTTTGTAAATTGTTGCTTACAAAACAACTATGATATCTACAATAAACTACAAAATTTTGAGTTTCGAGCATTAATTATATGAATTAGAGAGAAAAGATGCTTTATAATCATGAATTAGCATGAATAAGAGTTCGAGAAGTATAAAAGATAGAAGCAACACATATGTTTTAGGCCATAAAATGTCCTTATTTCTTATGTAAATGAGTTCTCCACTAATACTTCAGTGAAGATGATAAGAAGTATTAGATGAATATAATCAACTACAATTTCATTGAATCATATAATCTCTCTATGTGAAATTGTGGGCAGATCCATATAGAAACCTTTTAAATAGAAGGAATGGATATAATTTAAATTGAATTGGGTCAGTATTATTGGGTTTGATTTAGCTAATGGATTGCTTTTGGGCTTAAAAAACATGAAAGTTTAAAAGAGCGTATTCCTTGTAATAATGACAGGCAGCTAAACCTCTTATCCAAATTCTTCCTCTTCATTCCACAAATTCATTCAAAAGGATAATTAGTTTATGTAATGAGTATGAGTATATAATAAAGGCTAAGATGCTTGAATATCTACTGCAAAGGTGCAATGTATATGTTAAATATTTAAAGATTCATGTACACAATAAACTAAGATGTTTGTAGTTTTCTTTTTTAAATTGTAACAATATACGTCATCCAACATTGAAACGTACGAATTTCTGGTATCCACTATACTTGATATTTGCATTAACATTTTAGCATGTTGCTAATAATTTATTCCGTGTTACCACTGTGTATTCTGATGCTGTAATCTGCAATAAACACTTAAAAAAAATTATTTGCGTTAACTTGTTGCTGTTTTTCAGTGTTGTTTTGCATTTTAGTATGCTATTATTTTCCATTTTCTTTTTAAATTTGGGTAGATTGTCTCTTTATCAGGTACCTTGCGAATCATTACAGTGCTATATTCAGTATTTCAATGTTTTTTTTATGGTAATGTAATCGTGTTAAATGATCTAATTTACTCATTCCTGATATATTTACAACTATTCAATTGGTGTATGTCTCACCCATTACTATCAGAAGTGTATGTCTTTCCAATCATCCACATGACAAGCATCCACCATAAACCCAAACACTGATATTCCTGCTTTGTTGTTCTCCAAACACGTAACTGCATTGTAGCACAATTTTATTTATTTCAACGAAGTTTACTAATGGAAAGGGGATAGCAGATAATCGGTGTTTTGCTATTTCAGTATTGAATCGTAGTAGGTGATCCTATGTTTACAACAACACTTACCAAGTGCTTGTCTTTATTTTTATTTTATTTTTGAAAACCCAGGAGAACCCGACGGACCGGTAAACTCCTGAGGATAGTATAGTAAAGTCGTTCGCTGATCCAAGTCCCCATACCCTCTGGTAAATATATGTAGGATAGAGAAGCGCATGATAGAAATCGAACCTGGGTCTTTTTAGCAGAACCCAAACCTCATTCCCACTGCGCCGCACTCACGGACAAGTGTTTGTCTTTTCTGGTTGCACCCAATCACAAAGTTTCTTTGAAGCCATTACATCATATGTTTTGCTAACCACTATCAGTTTACATCATATGTTTTGCTAGACATTACATCATTTGGTGGGGACGGATACCTGTAATATTTATTGTTAAATATGGCCTGACCAATATATAGAGCTACATATGGCTTCAACTTGCTTGCTAAATTTAATCTAGTTTATCCCTAGTGCCTGATCCTTGTGTTTTGAGTTTTTAATTACAAAAATGAAATATTTGCTATGTTGATTCTTCCTTAACAGTACAACTATTTCACTCCTACAGCCCACCCACCAATACTCCAAGTTCTAGAAGTATAAGATTTCACCAATTGATGCTATATTGAAACAGTTACTTGAATATGCTTCACTAGGTGCTCCTCAGAAGTTCACCAGATGTGCTATGAAGTATTGTAACATCGCTTTTCATTTGACTAGAAAATATATTTGATGTATTAAATATACAGTCTAGAGTTTAAAGTATATTATAATATTGTATTGTTGCTGCTTGTTGCTGAACTTTGTACTGTATGTAATATTGTTGTACTAATATTTTCTTACTGAATACTGTACTACTCTGTCGTTGTAATATTTTATTGTTGAACTTTATATTGCTCCATTGTTTTATTGATATTACATAATCCTCTATTGTTGTATTATTGTAGTGTGCTCTATCATTGAACTTTGTACTGCTTCAACGGTTGGCACCAAGAGGTCCAAAGGGATCAGCACTGACCAGGCCAATGTCAAGGGGGACCCCCCTTAGACTAATGGTGATGCTACTTGCAAGTTTGTAGAAAAGACAAATTTTGAAGAAGCAACCCATCGGTATTGCTCAGTCTATGATGGGCAATTTTTCCACCGACGATCCAAAGTTTGAGGACTTAAGCAAATATGAAGAAGGATTGAAGAGATGGGCTAGCAAAACCATTCAATACTGACCAAAACCAGTCAGCAACGAACGATTACACTGTTGAAATATTTCGACTTTAACTATTTCTTTGCGACTACAAACTTGGATTTGGATAAATACTTGTTCAATCTCATTCTGCCAACTATGGTGGAGGAGTATGCTTACAAATAGAAGACATCGGACAACTACGAAAGAAAATTTTGATATCTACTCATATTTTTGCATTAAAATGGATGCCATGTTTGGAATCGATTTATTTTTTGATATAAAATGGAAAAGGTTTTTTTTAAAATGTAAATTAGCAACAGCTAATAGCTGTGGCTAAGCAATATTTAGCCACAACTTTGTAGTTAAATACTGCTTAGCCACATCTTAAAGCCGTGGCTAAATATTAACTACTGTCCATTTCACCACGGTTCTAGGCCGTGAGGAAATGGTTTTTCTGATGTAGTGAATACTTCAACATTTGCCAACCCGCCTTGCACTAGTACTCTGTCCCTTTAAATATATCGTGTGGGTTGTAATGAGTGATTTCGTCATCGCTCAAAACCATGGGAAAATGACTTTTCTAGTGTAGTGAAGACTTCAACATCTAACATTCCCGCCTTAAACCAGTATAACATGTCTCTTTAAATCTATTATGTGAATTGTAATGAGGATGAGGTTAGAACAACGTTTTGGTGACTAAAAATTTACATACTTTACCTATAACACTAATTTATGCCGATTGATTTTCATTTAAATATTATGTCTATTATTCACGGTTAATCCATTCAATCCTATATGTGCGTACCATATGCATAACCTTCTCCGAGGTATAACTATATATATGCATATATACATATATGTCTAAACGATGTACTATCCAAACACCCTAGCAGATAATACTTCTTAATTAGGGAGAAGAGAAATCCAATGACCATTTAATACCTCAACTCTGAAGCGGGCCCTCCGCAACGTAAATGCTAGTCAATCGGTCCTAGCTATAGATACCGATGACATCAAAATACGGCTTTATAATTTAATTATTGTATTACTGCATCTCAAAGACTCATCTAAGGGTTAACTAGCCCACCTCCTCCAAACAAACAACAAACAAATAATTAAAAAAATGAGATCTTTGCGTATCCCATACAGATTTTTACACTAGTAGAAAGCAAAATCCATCAGAGCATAACCTGAGTCTTTGCTAACGACCGTGTGGGACCGTTGGTGGTCAAAGTCTATATGCCAGGCCTACTATTAAATACCAGTCCAACAACAACACTGACATAGCCCATCAACCTTCCACAGTCGAAATCTCATTTAGACTAACCTAATGTAAGTCAAGGAAAAGTACTCATCCTACTTACTTAATACCTCTTGTTAGAAATGAAGCAGACCTCATTTTCCTATTAGGTACCGTTGTAGGTTATTTAAGATTTCCATATAGGATGGAGGCAGACCCAACGGCCATTTAATATCTCAACTCGAAAATAAACCACTTGACATCCCTAAAGGTACTGAGCCATTTAATACTTCAAATCTGAGGCGAACCCTTGGTATATTTTCTCTTACCTACACGCAAACGTATATTCCTTCCCCACGGGTCCTATGGTTGGAGATGTCCCATATTAGTAGTAAGTATACACAGCTGCTGGTAGCCTCTAGGTGAAGGACAGACTTCTTTTGTGTAACTCTAGCGACCTCACATCCCAACACACTAAACCAAACCAATCATCCTAAACCTAAAAACGTTCGTTTAAGCCTACAACTCAAAGATCTAACGTAGGCATAATAATTAAACAAAACTCAACGATATAAATTTCAATGTTATAAATAAATTATATAATTTTTCACTCACCTTTCAAGCTTTCCAAATCTTCCAAATCTAAATCCATTCCTTTGATTTGACCTTTTCTCCTTTCCAATCCAAACGAATATGTATAACAAGGTATATATACTATTAGAATTATAGACCTGAGAAGAGATTTATGGTTAAAGGGTACATATAATTATAACTATAGAAATTTACCTTTTTCATTTGCAATGTTGATTTGCTTCTACTCTTTTATTTTCCGCCCTTCTTCAATCTGTATAAATATAAAATATTTTATAATTTCTAGAAATAGTGTAGAAAGGAAAATGGAAGAGCTTCGCTGCTTTGATCAGAAAATATGAGAATAGAAGTGAGGGGTTAGATCTGTATTTTATAGGCGCATGAATCAACTGCACCGTTAGATTAAAATAATTAAATTCGGATCGTTCGGCCAAGGTTCAACCTTAGCCTCTATCCCCAACCGGTCGACCACCCCCTAAAAGCATTCGACCATTCATGATCGATCGTCCCAAGCAAGGGTGTCGAATGGTGGGGTCTTGCATTTATTATTATTTATTTCCTTTTCTCGTTTTTAATTATTTTCGCTCTGAAAACTTCAAAATCTGATAACTTCTTCATTTGAACTCCAAATATGAAAATTGCTTAGAAAATTGCCATGAATGCAATGGCGCATGTTTTGTGACCAAATTCTGATATTTTCTTAAATTCTAATTTTGAGCCTTAATAATTATTTATTAATTGTCGTTGATTTTTATGGGGTGTTACATCCTATTAGTTTTATGTTTTAAATTTTTCCAGATTATGATCTTAAATGACTAAAAATTGCAAATAATTCAGTGCGATGTTTGAAACATGTTATAAAACCTTCTGACACTGTTACAGTATTTTGATCGTAATTTTTGCTCTGGTATCATAATTTATAAAATTGTATAAGTGTTGTGAGAAACCTTACGGAAAATTCTGCAATAATTTTATATTTTTTCCTTTCTGAGTTGTTGATAATTCATTCTAGAATTTCTTGATAAAATGCATTCAAGTTAATACTATGGTTAACAAATGCCATAAAATTGTTTTAGCACAGCTGTTGTTAATCAATCATAATTTTAACATTGTGATTCTTGTTTCTAAAATTTTTGAACTTATGAAAAGTTCACAGATAACATTATAACTTTCATGTTTTGAGTTTTTGTTGATTCATTTCATAAAACCTTAAAAAACAGTAATCAAGTCAGCACGTTGCTTGAAAAGTGTTTTTGAGTTATTCAAACAAGCTGAAGTATTTTGGACATAAAATTTGATATGTTCATCATTTTGATGTGAAACTAATTTTGTTGATTAGGAATTTTGAATATCTAAATCTCTAATGTTTCATGCTAAATCAAATTATGGACTTTGAAATTTTCAAATATTGGTTTCAAAACCGATTAAATTTTCAAAACAACAATGTCCGATGTTTGAAAAATGAGAATAATGTTTGATGTGCATATGATTTTTTTACTATGTTTTGCACTTTGAATGATGATTGACAAATCATATGTTTGAGAGTCGTTGGTTTTGTGCTTATTTTTTGACATAGATGATTTTGCTGAGAAATTTGAATGTTTGAGCCAATTTGATTGACATTATGTAGTATGTTGTTCGCTTGTTTGATGAAGCTTATATTTTTCATGCTTAACATTGAAGATGAGAGTTCAAAAGGCCAAACATAAATTTTGTACCTGAGGGAACTATGTAGGCTACCAGGGCAGTTTGAAATTCTTCATGAAAGGGCTAACGAGTGGTATAATTATTTGCCATTATGGGAAACCTAGATAACAACTATTATAACAAGGAAATTTGTTCTTTCTGTAAGAAAATTGTTAGGGTTGTCTTGCATGTGACAATGGGGAACGACGGTTTGGAATAGTCTAACATCGCCAACTTACTTGGAGAAGTGGTGTATTAATATGGGTTGGTAGGCACGTAACATTGGAGATTTCTTTTGTTACCATAAGTATGTGCCAACTCATATACATATGCCACGTACTGGAGATAGGGAGCTTGGTCCGATCGTCAGTACACGACAAGTGGTATCATAACCAAAGGTTGCGAAATGGGCCATGCAAACAAAACAATGCTCTCAAAGTACTCCAAGGGGATGCGAGTCAAAGGGAGATTGTTAGGTTTGTCTCACATGTGAAAAGGAGAAACGACGATTTGGAATTAGAATAGTCCAACATCGCTAAATAAATTAGAGAAGTGGTGTATTAATAGGGGTTAGTGGGTAAGTAATATTGAAAATTCTTTTTGTTACAATAAAGTGTGTGACAACTCATTGCATACACCACGTGCTGGAGATGAGGAGCTTGGTCCAACTGTAGTTACATAACAAAATCTGGTATGACATTTAGCTTTTATGATTCCTCCAGTCTGATATTTTTGAAATCCTATATGTTTCTTATAATGACCCGGATTTTTCATCGTTTGATTTTGAATATTTGGATGGTTTAAATATTGGATTTGGAATTATGATTTAGTTAGTAAGATTTTAAAACTAGATTTTCAAGCGATTTCGTAAAATTTTGAAATCGTCGATTTAATCAACACGTTAAAATAGCGATCCGGGGCATAATCTCGGAATTCAATGAAACAAGTTCCATTGGGTCCATAATAGTGTATTATTATCGAATTTCAGATTTCGTAGTGTTTGGAGTTATCGTTTGGTCGTACGGGATAGAAACGCGTTGAAATTTATATCGAAAGTTAATATAATAATTTGGTTCAAAAAGCTATCTTCTCCATACGATCGAATTGGGAATCGAGACCTTTTCCATTGCATTCGAAATAGGGGTATAACACTATAATCGCCTAGCGGCACGCCTCGATAGGAGTCCAGAATTTTAAGCTGGTTTAAACAAGACATTTGAAAATAAATAATAATATTATAATTTTTTGATTAAGTCAGTCAGCCGTATCCTTTCCATCAACAAGACATTGGATCGTGCTTTTCTCTCTTCTACACGCAAACATCTCATCGTCCCTCCCCTTTTTAAAAACACAACCTACAGACGAAGAAAAAGCATGGCAAAACTTTTAAGAATTAAAATCGCGACCCCTCATTTCTTTCAGTTCGAATCACCTTCATCTCAAACGAAATAAAATCGCATATCTCCTTTGAAAATGGAAGTCAAGCTCAGATTAAAAAAATGCCGAATAGCGTGCGCGCATTGGGAAGTCACGGCAGTTGGTGGAGGGTATCGCGAAGGGTGGTGTTCGATCGAGGGAAGAGGGAGACGATGAGTGGCTTGCAAAATTGGGTTGCACGCGAATGGCCGAGGGGAAGCGCGACTGGGAAGAACAGGGGTTGTCACGATGATGGCAGAGGTTCGGGTGGAAGGGTTTGGGGGTGCACGAGTTCGAAAGAGAAATCTGGAGGAAGACAAGGCGCGTTCGAGTGATTTGAGGTGCGATTTCTTCTCAAGACGCGCGCGCGAGGGAGTTCTGGTGGAGGATGGGAGCGGGGCGATAAAGTCGCGTTTGATGATGGTGCTTTGAGCAGGCGATGGTCGCGATGATAGGATGGGTACGTGCTTGATGGCGGGGCCAGTTTGAGTAATCTCAAGGCCGGTTGTGCTGTTAGAGTTGTTTAGTGATGTTGTCGAGGTGGTCCGTTGGTTTTCGCAATCGGTTCGGAGACATTATTGGTGGAGAGGTATAATTTGTAATTAATTTTTTTTATAATTAATTTGTTTAAAAAATAAAAATTAGATTTAGATAGCTAATAAAATTTATAAAAGTTTTCATGTGAGGTTTAAATCGAGTGGCATCAAATTCTACGCATATGCATTGGTATGGAATGTTTCGAAGTCAGCTAGATTCTAGAAAAAAATTACATTCCGGATATTCGGCAAATTAAAAATCAAAGGTGAGAAAATTCTCACTCTTTTGGATTACTAGCATTTATTTTAAATAGTTAAAATAAATTGTTGAATGCTGGTTGTATTTATAAATTTTTATCTGTTAAATGTTAAATATATATAGTAATATATATACTAGTATTTGGAGTGATATTCCGCACATTAGTGGATGAGACCCTATGCGCCCCGCATAATAGCGGATGACCCTATATACCGCGATATCCCCTTGAAGTGGGATTGGTATTTTTTATGTTGTATTAACATCTGTGGATGCAGGAAAACAGGTTAGAGGGATCCAACTGGATTCCTCAAAATTATTGAATTTAATTTCATATATTGTGATATATGGATTAGGTAGGATAATCTATTACAGATTATTGTAGTGATTGAAATTATTGGATGTTGTTGTAGCACTGGCTTGAATTTTGATAATTTAAATACCATAAAAAAAAATTAAATTGAAGGAAAAAAGGAAATTTTGATTTAAAAATATTTATATTAGAATTGAGGTTATTTTAAAGAAATTGAGTTAGGAAAAATATATTTGATTTTTGGATATACTTAACTTTTATGAATTATTAAATGGAGATTTTTAAAATGAATCATATAAGAGAATTTATAAATGATATTCTAGAAATATAAAAAAGAGTTGAAGTTGATATTAAAAATAGATTAGAAGTTATAAATGAGATTTATAAAGGAATGGATTTATAAAAATAGAATTTTATAAACGAGATTAGTTTTATAAAAAAAGATGAAACTCAAAAGAGTTATAAAATTTATAAACGATGTTTATGAATAAGGAAAATCGATATTAGATGATAGATTGCAAATATAAATTTACAGGGAGAATTTATATTAGAATATGGAAATAGGGTGAGAAAAATAGTGATACTATTTTTGAAAAGTGAAAAATGGTTAAGCAGATCAGAATGGAAGTGATGTGATGTGATTCGAGAGGAATTTATAAATTGAATTGGTTATTGAGGTTTTAAAATTATATTTTTAATTCTAAGAAGTTAAGTTTGTTTTAAAAGGGATTTTTTTTTAAAATAGTGGAATTTTAAACTAGTTAGGATTGAAATACTTCGGTAAGTAGATTTTCAAATGTTAAGTATTTATTTTAGTAAATTCTAACTTTTAAAATCAACTTTGAAATTTATCTGTTTATCTAAAAATGAGTTATTGATGTTTATAAAAGTGTTTTCGATATTTTAAATAATTGTTTGAACATGTTTTAAAAATAAATTATTATCCTTTTTAAATACTTATATATATATAGAGAGTTTTGAAGTGATTGAAAAATTTTATTTATAAATTCTCTCGAGATTCGTAAATGGGGTTTTTAAATGGATATGATTTTGAGGGGAGGAATTTTGTAAGGGGTTTGGAGGAAATGAAATTTCAAAATGTTGAATATGGGAATTTTGAAAATGAAATCTGAATTCATAAAAGAAGTTATAAATTGTTGAATGGGGTTATAAATAAGTATACTGGGTTTTGTAAATTGAAAAAGGGAATTTATTAGTGATTCCGAAGACTTATGAGATAAGCTACGAAATATTCTCTTAAGTGTTGGTATTTGAAACGATTTTAGAGAATAAGATTTATAATATTTTCCTAAGTATAAAAATGGAAATTTGAAAATATTTTTAAGTGTTGAGATGGTTTGAAAATATCCTGTTATGGATTTAAGTATTTAAAATTGTTTTCAAATATTGGAATATGGAAAGGGATTTGAATATATATCTTAGTAAAGATATTTTGAAATAAATGTTTGAAGAATTATAAAATAAGGCCTAGTGTTTGCTTATGGATGTTTTATTGATAGATAAATAACCGACTATCAATAATTGGTCAATTTTGTTAATCGTTTCAAAGAGACCGGGATCAGATTTAATTATCTGGAAACCACTTCGATCTGGTTCGAACGTTACGAATGAATACCGTGAAGATGACAAAGACGGTGATTCGGTTTGTCTAGACCCAGGACAACTTGTATGGATGAACGCTATTAGAACATCATCATTGGAGGACGATGAACATTCTAAGTAGAATTGTTTCTTGAAAGGTAACGCTTAGCCTCAAGCCTCATCAACCGAGAATGACTAAAACAGGGGAGATGCAGCAAGGCTAAGTGGGTCGCACCCAATTAGGATATGTTATCACTTTTCTAGATATCCTCGGAAACCTATATATTATGGATATGGTTGTGCATGAAAGAAGGAGCGCTCGATTGTAAGGGTGGGAACACCCGGGGTGATAACATATTCGGCCTATCCAGGTTAGGGGTAGGCCGGTCTTATGTAGCAGGGGATCCCGACGAGGTCCTCGGTACATTTTTCTAGAGGTGTACTGTGATGGGCGGTACCCCGATGGCCCAGTCATTGTATGAAATCCATTCTCCAATAAGCACCGTACGGTTTTGATTGTGCCCAATTATGCTGAAATGTGAGATGCAAGCATTTCAGCTATTTTCTATTTACTTTGATTAAACATTATTATAATACCAAACGATTTTGATAAAAATGTTTTGGTTATCGTAAGGTAAAAACCCATCGTGTTTATGTGTGATGTGGTATTACGAGATGCCTTTGTTTTTCAAAGGATTTTTTTTAAAAGTTAATAATTCAAATTGAGTGTGTTTTCTCACGCTGGTTTTCCGGACTGACTTCGGTGTATTTTATTATAATGCTCGGGTCAGACCGAGTATTACAGTTTCAGGTTATAAGGCTATGGAGCTTAGGAGACGAGCTGAAGGAGTTTGGACGTATTTCCGTACTTGGTTTATATTTCCACTGTGTGAGGGAAAGTGATTATAATTGTCCAGATTGATGTATTGATTTTTGTACTTTGATGATTGTAAGAATAAACAGTTACAGATTCTTTTTGTATAAAAATCTATGATTATACATTATTTTTTGTTCCGCTGTGTGTGTGAGATTCTGTGTTTGTTGTTCTATTTTCTTCTATCTCTTTCTTCTTCTTTACCCTAGTTATTCACTCTTTCGTACAATTTGAGTTGAACATGAGTGATTTATTATCAACTCAAAGGGGTACAGAACTGCGGGTCGCTACATTTCTCAAATTAACACATTCTTTTCATGCATATGTGAAGAGCTTACAATGTTTTATTGTTTTCTGCTTAAAAAAGGATTAAAAAATGTTTTAATTTTCTTAAATATTTTATTTTCCAGAATTCAAAGAAATTCAAAAATATGTTTTGCTTTCGTAGGGTTTTATATTCTCCATATTTATTCACGATTTAAATATTTTGAAATGAAATATTTTAGTTAAATCTTTGACATGAGTTTTCAATGAGAAATTTATTTTGATAGGAGAGTCTTAATTAGAGAATTCTTTGACTTAAAAATGTTTTAACTCCTTGAGATGGTGATTTTTTTCTAATGCTTAACATGACTTTTTGGAAATGAGTTTGTGAAATAATGGTTTTTGAAAATTCACAGCTTTCCGATGAAATCATTTGAGATGGGCCTTGATTTTTGTTTTGATATATTAATATGTATATCTGTCGGCCATGTGCTCCTTCTTATACAAATAGCTCTGGAACCAATTCATATATTATGTTCAAGACTAGAATATAAAACTGAAAATATTTTTGAGATATTTACATGGAATTTATTTTTGAAATGATATCATGATCGACTGAACTCTATTTTGTGATTATTGGTATTGATTATATAGATGATTAAGGATATTGCATTTTGTACTTGATTAAATAATAACGTTACGATAGTTTTTGATAATCAAGCATGCTTTAAAGATACTAATTCTGACTATAGCATATCAATCATCATCTTTGAATCGACCATTTGATATCCATATTGTGACGATCTACACTCAACACCCTCTGAATCCGACAATAAACCACACATGTCCGAACCAAAGTACACCGATTGTAGATAATCATGAGAAAGAAAAGAGAGGGTGAGAAGAAAGAGAGAAGAAAGAAGAAGAGAAGAGAAGAAAAAGAGAGAAGCAAAACCAAAACAATACATAATCTCACATCGCAGCGGAACAACATATATTATAGATCAATAACCTTTTCAAAGAGAAACTGTAATATACATAAATCAATATCGGAGTACACAATAAATAATCATCAGATTGGATAGTTGTGACGACCCAGAAATTTAACAATATTACTTTAATAAGAATTTAGTCTAATTAATTAAAATATAAATTAAAACAGATATATATATGTGTGTGTGTGTGTATTTTTGGAAATAACTATGATTTGGAGATATTAAAAAAAATTATTAATTAAGAGTTTTAAAATATTCAAGATTTGATCTAGTTTATTAGCAATAATGTTTAAAGGACATATACATATCTTATATATAAACAATTATACGGTTAGAATGAAATAAAGTTTTTTAATTTAAACTAAAATCTAAAACAAAATATGGTTATAAAATAAAAATAAATATATAATATAAGAGAAATTATGAAATTAACATAAGTATGAAAAAAAAATTAAGAAATTAAACGTTCGATAGTTTAGCCTTTAAAAAGAAACATAACAAGTATTGATGTAAAGTAAATGCCTTAAAAATTTATAGGTATGTCAATAGAAAATAAACACTTAAGAGAATTTTAGAATTTGTATGGATATATTAGGAAAATACATGTAGTACGAAATGAAGTAAGGCAAAATCAAATGTATATAAGTTGTACATAATATAAATATCTATGAACATGGATAAGTATTAGCTTATGAAATAAGACAACAAAGTAAATATCTATGTACAAATATATAAAGATAAATATATAGGCTTGGGAAATAGGACAAAAGATTAATTAATGCAAGCACATACAAATATCATTTCAGCCTTCTTTGTAAGGGAAAATCTCTGACCAAAATATACAAATAATCTCTCCAGTACAAGTAAAAATCTTACATCAATACCCTACTTCAACCTGTACTCTTCAGCCTGCATATTGCTTATATATCATCTCATGTTCTCCATTTCGTTCTCAAGCCAGAGAATCATATAAAAAAAAAAACATAATAATAGTATGTAAACATCTTTAGAAACCAAGGCATTTAATGTCATCATCTCAGCCTCAATTTTGTCAATTCAACATGTTTACAAACCCTTTCATTTTCAGTAATAAAATCTGTTCAAAAGGTAAGAAAACAGCTGACCAGTAAAACCTTCCCTTTTATAATCTATTTTCTTTTATATATATGTGTATGTCTTTAGTTCCAGTTTGTTCAGCAAACATAAGGAAACCAGAGAGTAAGAAATAAGCAACTTCATCTTTTTAAAACTAAAAAAAAAAAGATCATTCAATTCAAGACAATAACAGGAAAGAACTCAGGCAGATTCAACTGCTGTTTTCTTAAACATCAAAGGGCTCTCTGTTCAAAAGAATTTGCAGGTGAGTAAACTTTTAAATTTTTTTAAACTTAAGTAACTTGTGAAATTCTATGTGATGACTTTGCATATTTGTAGGTATGAATGTCTTTGTATATTTTCTGTTGATTTTTAAAATACCTCTGATTGTAGTTTAAGTCTCTGCCTTTTTAACTGCAAACATGAATCACTTGTAGAATTGATGCATATGACATGTGTTTGAAGTAAACCTGTGATGTAGGTTTGAAAATGTGTTTTCATGTTTGTCTTAAGTTCTGAAACATGTTTACATGAATGAGGATACTGTGTGAATGCCTGGATATTCATAATGATCATCTCTGTTTTAACTTTCAGAGATTTAAACTTTGATTAAAAATTTCAAATTCTTCACACTCTAATCTCTTTAGACCAGGTATTAAATCAAAGTATGTTGGTTTAAAACTAAATTAAGATTTAAGAATATTTTTTTAGGATAAAACATAGAAATATTATCTGGAAGAAATAAAAGAACAGGGAAGCTTAAGACATGTTAAAAATCAAATGCAAAGATCTGTTAATTTATACATATAATCTGAATTCTTTTTCCAAACTAAGATTTTTAACAGCAAGATCTTGATTTTTAATATTGGTTTTAATGAGCGATTCCAGTTTGACTGGAAATGGGGTTTCGAGAATATTCTGATGATCTAGGTGACTGGGGAGCTCGGGGTTTCCTGCTGGAGCTAGTCTAGTGATATGGGTGTTTGGCAAAAATGGTGGAAGAGTCGAATGATCGCCGTGGCATCGACGGCGAAGTAAGACAAGTTTTAAACCTAGTTTATTGTGACCGGAGTTTTTGATCACCACGAGGTCACTGGGTGATCGAGTGGAGCAAGATTAGGGTGGTGGTCTCGTTGATGGTCGGAGATTTTACGGCCGAGGTTGCAGCGACTCTGGTGGTCAGAATGGCTTGGACGAAGGAATTTTACAGGTCTGGGTTGTTCAGGTTAGAGCTTGAAAGCTCGATTTTGATTCGAGTTGATTGTGAGGTTTTGATGGTCGTTGTCTGATTTGGGAATGAAAGTCGACATGTGGGAAGAGTAGGCGATGGTCGGAGCCTCGCCGTAGAGGGTGCAGGTGCACGGTGTGTCAGGGATGTCAGTTTCGTTTTGTGGTTTGGGAAGCAGAATTGTCTCGGGAAGAACTCGCGAAATTTAGGATGGGTTTCGAGTTTTGTTTCGAGTATACGCGAGGGAAATTTAAGTATTAACTGTTACAGTTTTTAACAGCTTTAAAATTTTAAACTGAACTAAATAAAAGAAGGGAAGAACGAAGAAATGCTCGGGATTGATTCGAGTATGTACCGGGTTGGACCCAAAGTAATGATGTATAGCAGTTTTAAATTTAATAAAAGCAAGGTTTAAAATTTAATTAAGATTTAAATGAATTGAGTTTAGGTAAATTAGTAAGGTAATTAAGAGCCATTAATTGATTAATTAATAAATGATTATCAAATAAGTAATTAAGGAATTTGTTATTAGTAAATGAAGATCATTAACTAAAAAGTATGAATGATAAATTAATGTAATTAATTTAAGATAATTAATTATATTAATTAAGGATAATCATTGAGAAAATTGTTTAGGTAAAATCTTCTTAATGGGAGTAATTAGAGAAATTAATTATTCAATGTAACTAATTAAATTAATGTGATTAGTTCAAGTTAATTAATTTGTTTGTTAAATTAACCTAGAATAATCATGATAAGAAGGGTTAAGTATAATTACTTAATGTATAATTACTTAGTGAAGTAATTAGTGATGGTAATTACAGGATGTAATAAATTGAAGATTGAAGTAATCTTGGGTTAAATTGCTTGGTGTAGCTAATAAAGATGAATGATTTCTAAAAGGAAGTAATTAATAATTAATTACTAGGGTAATTACTTTAAGAATTAATGAATAAAGATATTTGAAAATAAATAAGTGTTGTGATTAATTAAAAGTAATTAATTACTAATTGTGATAAACCAAGGGGGATTAATTAAGATGGATGGTTATTGGAAGATAAATTGATTGAGATGAAATTAATTAATAAGCAGAATTAGAAGTAATTAAAATAATTGATTTAATTAAATGGTGGTTAATTAAATTAATTAGTGGTGGTATGGTTAATTTATCTGGTTTATGAAGGATTGAATGATATTGAATGCCTTGGACTATTTAATGTTTCTCATATGAAATGTTTTGTTTTATGATTGGGTTGAACTGTGATAGTGTGATAAATTTTTGTGTAAAGGGACATCCTGTATTTAAATTTGAATCGAATTCCATTTGAATAACTTGGTTTAAGTTGAGATTGGATTGGGAGAGACCGGGGTCGGGTACCGGTAAGTACCCGAAACCACTTCGATTCTATATGCATTGATATGTGATGTCAATTGGCTGAAATGAAATAATATGAACCTTTGAACTAAGTTAAAATACTTAGTATTTGAGTCGTGAAATAAGTGTTGAGCATAACAAGTAATGAACTCGTAGTGAAGTTCGAGTTACCCGGGTTCCCTTTTAAATTGGATTTAGTATTTCATGTTATATGGGTTTACTCACGCTGGTTTCCAGCCTGACCCGGGTGTTACTTTGATGTAATGCTCGGGTCAGACCGAGTATTACAGATTTTCAGGTAAGGACGTTCTGGAGCTCAGGGGCGAGCTGGATGGCAGGAACGTATGGAGTGTATTCCGCTGTGATATATTGTTATTATCTGGTACAAGTTATTTTTATCTATCCAGTGATTGTGAAATGTTGTAACTCTGATGTATAAAAATGTAAATTAACTGATACAATTTTTCTTGTATAACTGCTATTTATTTGATATTATATTTTGATCCGCTGCGAATGTGAGAATCTGTGTTGTGTTCTGTTTCCTTCTTCTATCTCTTTCTTCTTTTTCATAACTATTTGGAATTTTCGGGCTCGAAAATTCCGGGTCGTTACAGTTGGTATCAGAGCGAAGGTTAAGCGAGAACTTTGGCTCTGGTGGGTATACTCATAAGGATAGGGTCAATAGTACCCTAGAATGAGTTGAGTGTTTATATATATATATATATATGAGAGCGTATTTGTTATTTTCATATATAAAGATTTTAAATGACTTTATAAGTATATATTTTGATATATATAAAGTAATATTTCTTACCAATAAATGTTAAGGAGATTTGTTGTAAAATTATTGGAATTAAATTAAGTGGTAATAGAAATATAACTAAAATGAAAGTAAAAATAAGTTTGAATTGGATTCAAACTGAAAATTAAAATCCTGAATTTGTAGAAATATTTTCAGAGTAAAGATAATAATGAATTGGCTCCCAGATATGATAATCTTGGTTATTATCATAAATGGTTGTTGTGTTTAATAATAAATGAGCAAAATAAAATGTGTTAAGGATAAACTTAGATGAGTGTAACTTGTAAATTAGAACGGATTTAAATTGTGAAGTTTAAAACCTAAGTTTAGAAACATTTGAATTGTTTCAAAGTGTTTAAAGAAAAGAATAAATAATATTATTCAGAATATATTTGAATGTGATCTTAGTTTAAAATAAGAAGTTGTTTGAAAACTTTAAAAAAAAAGAAGAAGGATCTGTCTTAAATTAAAACCAAAGGTGGTTTAAATTTTAAAGTATAGCCTGGTGGGCTAAGAAATAAATATGTATATATGGATACAAAGATGGTTTGAAATAAACTCTAAATGTTGAGTTTCAAATTTGGGAAATGAGATGTGATATCCAAGGTAATAAGTTTTTGAACTTATAAGATTTATTAATGTGAAGTTTAAAATTTGAAGTGGGAATTCAAATTTGAGTAAGTTTGATGAGAATCTGAGATTAAATTGAATTTAACTTAAAGGAAGTTAAATAAGTTTGGAACAAACAACCTGAATTGGAAATTTCAAGATGAAATTGAGATTTAACTTAGGAAAGTTAAATGGGTTGATTTGGTAGGGAATTATATGTGATCTCAGATAGGATTGAGATCTGGAATGGGTAGTGGATGATGAATGTTTTAAATTGGATGATAGAGTGGGGTAATATCTATCCCAATATTGGAATTAAACGGAATTAAGCTTTAATTTGAAATTACTTAAGTAATTTTGATTTTAAAGATAAAATTAAATTTGAGAAAATGAGATCACTTTGAACATTAAGATTTGAATGTTTAAATGAACATGTAAACTGAAATGGTTAAGGATTGGTTCCAAGATTTAATTTGGGTAATAAATTGAAATTCAGAGATTCAATTGTTTAAAAGGGGTTTGAATTATTATTTGAACCTAGAAATAAGTTTAAGTAGTAGTAAAGATAAATTAAATGGAATTTTGAAATTTGCACTCAGAATTAAATGGTTAGACTGTTAAATTAAAAGTAAAGGTAAAAATTGATTTAGGGGATTAAATCAACATTTGAAAATTTAACTCGAATTTATATAATTCGAGACGGTTTAAAATTGAGATTTAAATTGAATTAGCTCAAAATGGAATTTGATTTGAATTGTGGATAATTCAACCTGAATTGGGACTGGATCAATTTAATGGGAAATTGATTGAAATGGAGATTGGGAAGTTGAACAGTTTGGCTCTGGACTATTTTCAAAATAAATTGTTTTGATATAAATCTATTTTTCCAAACTATTTACCATACAACTTTTCTTTTTAAAACCTAAAACTATCTTAAGCTTGTTTTACAATTACTTTTGGAACTATTTAACAATTTTGCAACTGATTTATAATCCGATTACTGTTTTCAACTGTTTTATAAATAATTACTATTTTTCAACTATCTTACAACTACTTAACTATAAAACCATCTATTTTTCAACTAATAATTATTTTTCAACCACTTATCTATTTTTCAAAATTTTTAAGCTATTTTCTAAATATAAACTGGTCGGAGTTAAAACTGTTATTGTTTAAATACCCAACTGAGATAAGAATTGAAGTGATAATCCAAATGGGGATTAAGGCAAATGTGAATAAGTGAATAAAATCAAAGTGAGGATGAATAGAAAGGAAATTGAGTTAACTGATAATCAATGAAGAAAATACGTAGGATGTACGTATTATTCTATTCGCATAGTGATTTGATCCAGATTCGAGCACAGAATTTCAAGATAGTATTATCGATCCGAGTTGGGATTTTTCACTCGATTTTCGACGGCGAACCTGGATATGGATTTTTGATTGGTTCTGGATATTCTCTATCATAGTTGTGACTATGCAAGGAGAATGACGGTTTCTGATCAAGAAACCAGATCTGAGTCCGCACTAGGAAGTCGGGTGGACGATACTAGTTCGGAAGTGAAATTGTGTGATCGAGTGAGCGATCAGATTGATATTGCGTACGAATGATATGGGGACATCGTACGGGTTTGAATGAAATTGGCATTGAAAATTTGTGGATAAAAACTGAAAAGATTTTTGAAATTGAAAGTATATTTTGAGAAATTGACAATGAATAAAGGTGGAAATTTGATTTTGAAGTTATAGATAAAAGGTTATAAGATGATTTTTGAAATGGAAAATATATTTGTGAATATTTGAGGAACTAAAATAAAATAAATTTAAAATTTATATTTCTATGGTAGAAATTAACTTTATGGAAATAAAGTGGAAATTGAATATTTTTCTGAGTTAAAGTTTACTTTATAATAAAAGTACGAAATTTGGCAAGTGACTTTATAAAGTAATCAAATTTGAATATTTGATTGGGAATAAACAAAGTTACGTATCTTTGTTATATATGATAAAACTCCATTTATTGAATCCATTGCCAGAAGATAATGGTTTTTGGAAGTTTTTGAAGTATACAGAGGAAACTTTTATAAGTATAAAGTGATTTAAAGATTTTCCAAGAAAATTATATATATGTATATATATATATATATAAAAGATTTTATGGAAATGGTTTTGAGAAAAAGGTTTTGGGAACCTTTAGATTTGGAAAAGGCTTTTGATTTTTGGGTAAAATCAATATTGGGATTTGGGAAAGCCTGATTTGTGAATTATCGATTTTGAGAATCGATTTTGTGTAAAAACATTTATATGGAATTCATACTAGATGTATGATTTGGAAAATACTATATGTGTATAGTATAAAGTGTTTTGAGAATAGCTCTGGGGAAAAAGGCGCTCCCTTGGAATGAACTTCTCAGGAGTGCCACTGGGTGGTACTGCCTTGAGCCTCTAAGGGGGAGGTTCTAAATTTGATCCTGTGAGGAGTCCGGACAAAACTAGTTCCTGAGGATTATGAGTAGTGTACCATAGCGAAAGTCGTGTGTGCCGCTGAGAGCCAGCAGTCTGCGTTTGATTTTATATCGGTAGACTGTGACACTATGGTAACATAGCGAAAGTCGTGTGTGCCGCTGAGAGCCAACAGTCTATGTTTGATTTTACATCGGTAGACTGCGACCTATGTAGGAGTGGAGAAGTTTCATTTCGACAGCGTAATCGTGAGGCCGCTGAGAGCCTGCAGTTACATGGACTTTTGCTGCGACGGCAACGTAACCCTGGATGTAACTGCGATCTGTCGTGGGTTCTATGGTGTAATCAGTTACATGGACTTTTGCTGCGACGGCAACGTAACCCTGGATGTAACTGTGCCCATAGATGGGTGTGATGATTTCCAGAGCATTTTCACCAAAGATATTTCCTCTATTTTCAAAAACTGATTTCTATATTTTCAGTAAAATTATTTTCTCAAGTATTTTCACTGGATGTTGAAACGGGTCTGCCAAGCGCTTATAGATTTTCAGTCATACGCCTGATCAACGTATGACCGAATTTCTATGAGAACAAGGATGGACTTGTCAAAACATCGAGTTATAAGGTATTTTTATAAAAACTATTTTAGAAATATTATATAGATTTTTAAAGCAGTTTAAAAATGATCAAGGAAAATTTATCTGATTTTAAGCATTTTCAATTAATTCTGGTTTCGTTCCTTTTCGGGGACGAAAAGATTCTAAGGGGGGAGGAATGTGACGACCCAGAAATTTAACAATATTACTTTAATAAGAATTTAGTCTAATTAATTAAAATATAAATTAAAACAGATATATATATGTGTGTGTGTGTGTATTTTTGGAAATAACTATGATTTGGAGATATTAAAAAAATTATTAATTAAGAGTTTTAAAATATTCAAGATTTGATCTAGTTTATTAGCAATAATGTTTAAAGGACATATACATATCTTATATATAAACAATTATATGGTTAGAATGAAATAAAGTTTTTTAATTTAAACTAAAATCTAAAACAAAATATGGTTATAAAATAAAAATAAATATATAATATAAGAGAAATTATGAAATTAACATAAGTATGAAAAAAAAATTAAGAAATTAAACGTTCGATAGTTTAGCCTTTAAAAAGAAACATAACAAGTATTGATGTAAAGTAAATGCCTTAAAAATTTATAGGTATGTCAATAGAAAATAAACACTTAAGAGAATTTTAGAATTTGTATGGATATATTAGGAAAATACATGTAGTACGAAATGAAGTAAGGCAAAATCAAATGTATATAAGTTGTACATAATATAAATATCTATGAACATGGATAAGTATTAGCTTATGAAATAAGACAACAAAGTAAATATCTATGTACAAATATATAAAGATAAATATATAGGCTTGGGAAATAGGACAAAAGATTAATTAATGCAAGCACATACAAATATCATTTCAGCCTTCTTTGTAAGGGAAAATCTTTGACCAAAATATACAAATAATCTCTCCAGTACAAGTAAAAATCTTACATCAATACCCTACTTCAACCTGTACTCTTCAGCCTGCATATTGCTTATATATCATCTCATGTTCTCCATTTCGTTCTCAAGCCAGAGAATCATATAAAAAAAAAAACATAATAATAGTATGTAAACATCTTTAGAAACCAAGGCATTTAATGCCATCATCTCAGCCTCAATTTTGTCAATTCAACATGTTTACAAACCATTTCATTTTCAGTAATAAAATCTGTTCAAAAGGTAAGAAAACAGCTGACCAGTAAAACCTTCCCTTTTATAATCTATTTTCTTTTATATATATGTGTATGTCTTTAGTTCCAGTTCGTTCAGCAAACATAAGGAAACCAGAGAGTAAGAAATAAGCAACTTCATCTTTTTAAAACTAAAAAAAAAAAGATCATTCAATTCAAGACAATAACAGGAAAGAACTCAGGCAGATTCAACTGCTGTTTTCTTAAACATCAAAGGGCTCTCTGTTCAAAAGAATTTGCAGGTGAGTAAACTTTTAAATTTTTTTAAACTTAAGTAACTTGTGAAATTCTATGTGATGATATCTTTGCATATTTGTAGGTATGAATGTCTTTGTATATTTTCTGTTGATTTTTAAAATACCTCTGATTGTAGTTTAAGTCTCTGCCTTTTTAACTGCAAACATGAATCACTTGTAGAATTGATGCATATGACATGTGTTTGAAGTAAACCTGTGATGTAGGTTTGAAAATGTGTTTTCATGTTTGTCTTAAGTTCTGAAACATGTTTACATGAATGAGGATACTGTGTGAATGCCTGGATATTCATAATGATCATCTCTGTTTTAACTTTCAGAGATTTAAACTTTGATTAAAAATTTCAAATTCTTCACACTCTAATCTCTTTAGACCAGGTATTAAATCAAAGTATGTTGGTTTAAAACTAAATTAAGATTTAAGAATATTTTTTTAGGATAAAACATAGAAATATTATCTGGAAGAAATAAAAGAACAGGGAAGCTTAAGACATGTTAAAAATCAAATGCAAAGATCTGTTAATTTATACATATAATCTGAATTCTTTTTCCAAACTAAGATTTTTAACAGCAAGATCTTGATTTTTAATATTGGTTTTAATGAGCGATTCCAGTTTGACTGGAAATGGGGTTTCGAGAATATTCTGATGATCTAGGTGACTGGGGAGCTCGGGGTTTCCTGTTGGAGCTAGTCTAGTGATATGGGTGTTTGGCAAAAATGGTGGAAGAGTCGAATGATCGCCGTGGCATCGACGGCGAAGTAAGACAAGTTTTAAACCTAGTTTATTGTGACCGGAGTTTTTGATCACCACGAGGTCACTGGGTGATCGAGTGGAGCAAGATTAGGGTGGTGGTCTCGTTGATGGTCGGAGATTTTACGGCCGAGGTTGCAGCGACTCTGGTGGTCAGAATGGCTTGGACGAAGGAATTTTACAGGTCTGGGTTGTTCAGGTTAGAGCTTGAAAGCTCGATTTTGATTCGAGTTGATTGTGAGGTTTTGATGGTCGTTGTCTGATTTGGGAATGAAAGTCGACATGTGGGAAGAGTAGGCGATGGTCGGAGCCTCGCCGTAGAGGGTGCAGGTGCACGGTGTGTCAGGGATGTCAGTTTCGTTTTGTGGTTTGGGAAGCAGAATTGTCTCGGGAAGAACTCGCGAAATTTAGGATGGGTTTCGAGTTTTGTTTCGAGTATACGCGAGGGAAATTTAAGTATTAACTGTTACAGTTTTTAACAGCTTTAAAATTTTAAACTGAACTAAATAAAAGAAGGGAAGAACGAAGAAATGCTCGGGATTGATTCGAGTATGTACCGGGTTGGACCCAAAGTAATGATGTATAGCAGTTTTAAATTTAATAAAAGCAAGGTTTAAAATTTAATTAAGATTTAAATGAATTGAGTTTAGGTAAATTAGTAAGGTAATTAAGAGCCATTAATTGATTAATTAATAAATGATTATCAAATAAGTAATTAAGGAATTTGTTATTAGTAAATGAAGATCATTAACTAAAAAGTATGAATGATAAATTAATGTAATTAATTTAAGATAATTAATTATATTAATTAAGGATAATCATTGAGAAAATTATTTAGGTAAAATCTTCTTAATGGGAGTAATTAGAGAAATTAATTATTCAATGTAACTAATTAAATTAATGTGATTAGTTCAAGTTAATTAATTTGTTTGTTAAATTAACCTAGAATAATCATGATAAGAAGGGTTAAGTATAATTACTTAATGTATAATTACTTAGTGAAGTAATTAGTGATGGTAATTACAGGATGTAATAAATTGAAGATTGAAGTAATCTTGGGTTAAATTGCTTGGTGTAGCTAATAAAGATGAATGATTTCTAAAAGGAAGTAATTAATAATTAATTACTAGGGTAATTACTTTAAGAATTAATGAATAAAGATATTTGAAAATAAATAAGTGTTGTGATTAATTAAAAGTAATTAATTACTAATTGTGATAAACCAAGGGGGATTAATTAAGATGGATGGTTATTGGAAGATAAATTGATTGAGATGAAATTAATTAATAAGCAGAATTAGAAGTAATTAAAATAATTGATTTAATTAAATGGTGGTTAATTAAATTAATTAGTGGTGGTATGGTTAATTTATCTGGTTTATGAAGGATTGAATGATATTGAATGCCTTGGACTATTTAATGTTTCTCATATGAAATGTTTTGTTTTATGATTGGGTTGAACTGTGATAGTGTGATAAATTTTTGTGTAAAGGGACATCCTGTATTTAAATTTGAATCGAATTCCATTTGAATAACTTGGTTTAAGTTGAGATTGGATTGGGAGAGACCGGGGTCGGGTACCGGTAAGTACCCGAAACCACTTCGATTCTATATGCCTTGATATGTGATGTCAATTGGCTGAAATGAAATAATATGAACCTTTGAACTAAGTTAAAATACTTAGTATTTGAGTCGTGAAATAAGTGTTGAGCATAACAAGTAATGAACTCGTAGTGAAGTTCGAGTTACCCGGGTTCCCTTTTAAATTGGATTTAGTATTTCATGTTATATGGGTTTACTCACGCTGGTTTCCAGCCTGACCCGGGTGTTACTTTGATGTAATGCTCGGGTCAGACCGAGTATTACAGATTTTCAGGTAAGGACGTTCTGGAGCTCAGGGGCGAGCTGGATGGCAGGAACGTATGGAGTGTATTCCGCTGTGATATATTGTTATTATCTGGTACAAGTTATTTTTATCTATCCAGTGATTGTGAAATGTTGTAACTCTGATGTATAAAAATGTAAATTAACTGATACAATTTTTCTTGTATAACTGCTATTTATTTGATATTATATTTTGATCCGCTGCGAATGTGAGAATCTGTGTTGTGTTCTGTTTCCTTCTTCTATCTCTTTCTTCTTTTTCATAACTATTTGGAATTTTCGGGCTCGAAAATTCCGGGTCGTTACAATAGTTATAATAACCTATCCTCACAAATGCTGATGATTTACAACAACAACAATGCAAAGCAATGCAGTGGAATAATAAACAGATACGTGTATACGACATAAAGATCCCCAGCTCTCCCGCTGAAGCTCCAAAAGCACTAAATCTGAACCTGTAAACATACTCGGTCTGACCCGAGCATTGAAAGGGAAGAATGCTCGGATCAGTCTGGTAAACCAGTGTGAGAAAACATACCTCAACTGAATTTATAAGTTATCAAAACTTTTCCTTTGTTAAAACAAAAGGTATCTCGTAAGACACGCCCACACATAAACACAGACGGGTTTTTCCCTTACGATAACCAAAAAAATTTCATACCAAATCCTCTTATATTATACTAGTGTCTAGTATACAAATAATAATTAATCATAGCTGAAATTGTTACCATTATTAAATTCCTACAATACAAGGCTCTACAAAACAAAATGGCAGGCACGTATTGGATTTTGGATTTCTATATAAATGACTAGGTAAAGGGAATACCTTCCCGAAAACTCGTTACATCGCTAGAGGGATGTACTTAGGGTCCAGATACTGGGCGCCTAAACCAACACAAGATCGGCCTACCCCTTCCTGGATAGTACCGAATATGTCATCACTCCGGTGGTTACCGACCTAAAATCCATGACCACAAGCATACACAACAATCATCAGATATACGATGTCATAGCATGTAAAGATATATCTAGAAGAGTGATGACATCTCCTAATGGGAGTGACCCATTTTAGCCTTACTACTTCTATCCCTGTTTCAGTCATTTTCGGGGAGTGAGGCCTTTCATATATCACATATCACATCATCTTTGAATGTCACATTGCCATTTCCATTGACTACTAATTACCTTTCACAAAAATACAACCCTTGAGCTCGTATGTCTCAAGGAAGGGTGTTAAGCGAAGAGAAGTTGCCTTCTCCGCCACCAAACAGATGTACATTTGTAAAAACCAATGTACGTAATCATAGAAATGCAATGTCAGACACTCATCCATACAGGTTGTACAGGAATAGGACAAACCGAAGGTACTCTCCTACCACATCCTGTCGGGAAATCCTTAGGATTAGTAGCGAACAGTCCTTGCATTGGATATTTCATAACGAAGAGACTACTGCTACTATATGTATATTGGAATTTTAACCCCAAATGATCAACAAGTAGCACTTCACTATGAGACCGGAGGGAGGGAAGTCGACACGATTCTGGCCATTGAAGAAGAGGGTGGTCGCTAGACCTAAGTTGGTTAGGGTTTTGGTAAATTGAACGTCCTTATATAGACAATTACAAAACGCTATTCACCTGAAAATATTTTGAACTCCAAACGAAGCGTGCCGCCTAGCGTTTATAATGTTTTACCCCTATTTCGAACACAATGAAATATATATCGGAGGCCAATTCCATCGTATTTGGAAGATAGGTTCTCGAATCGAATTATTTTAGTTAAAATTTACTTAAATAAATTTCTATGCGTTTCAGCTTCGCACGACCAAATCGTAAGTCCGATTGACACGACATTTGAAATCTTAAAATAATATAACATTACGGATCCAATGAAACTGGTTTCGTCGAAATCCGAGACAATGTCAAAAATGACTATTTTTACGCGTTAATTAAATATTAAAATTTCCAATTTCTAGAAATTAACTTTTAATTCAATATTAAAAGTTCACTAACTCTATTCTAACTCAAATAGAATTTAAAACAATGTTAGAAATTATTTTTATTCATATTTGATTCAATATTCAATTATTTACACAATTCAAATATTAATCAACAATTTAATTATCCAAATAAATCACTATATTTGAAATATAAGTTATTCAACTTATAAAATTTACTTTTCAATATTTAAATTCAATTAAATATACTATTTTTTTTCTGAAAAACTGGGTCGTTACATTCTTCCTCCCTTAAAAGAATTTCGTCTCCGAAATTACTAAGTAAGAAAAGATGCTACAACTCCATTAACTTTTCAAAACAATTTAGTTGAAATATATTATCAAATTCTTTTAAGTGCTTAACTTTTCCAAAATCAATTAGTTACAACTTCGGTAATATACTTTTATAATAACTTCTCTAAGTTTCCAAATTCATTTATAGTTATTAACTAATACCATTTCAAAAATCAACTAATATCATTTCAATTCATAACTCAAAATCACATTTTTGTTATAAAAATTTTTCCAACGCCTTAAATTTTCAGAAAAATTCGCCATAGCCTCCTTTGCACGGTTCGATCGTAGTAAAATCGCAACATATATAATATCACAAATATACATCTCATCTTCGAGGATGAGGCATCCCGTAGGGAAAAATATAAAAGTACGATATGTAATCCGAGATATGTACCTTATATATATTTAGCAAAGCATATACGGCTAATATAGCGCGAAAGCGAGCTCCAAATGTGAAGCAAACGCCATCCGCATCTACTAAACACTCAACAACCAAATGAGTAACATGTATATAGCATAAAATATTAACATATAACATATACTAATACAACAACTATATATGCCAATATAGCAAATGCAACAAAAGAAACAAATGAAACCATCCAATAACTAACATCCAACTAACAACCATTCAACAAATTTACAACCAAATCGATTCATAACCAAATCAATATACATTCCAAATTTTATTAACATTCATTTATTATTTACGTTCAACTTCATTTACATTCACATTCATTACTTAGTATATTTCTTATAATACTAATAATGCTTATGATTTATTTCCTAAATCACTTACTTAAGTTTAATTTACATTTTTTTACACAACATTTCTAATGTTTATTATCAATCCACAACTTCAGTCTATTTCCAGTTTTATCGAACAACATTTCAACTTATATTCAATTCATTTATATGCTTAAGTTGAATTTCATTTATTAACTCAAGCTCATATTCATTTCAATATTCATATACACATTCAATTGATTTATATTCATTATTCACATTAGCACATAATCACATTCAGTTAATTAAATTGGTTCTTCCTTAGTATATTTCTAATAATACTATATGCACTTAATAATGATTACATAGATTCTTTCTTAAGTTCATTACAACATTTAGATATAACACTTCATTATTTTCACTATCACTTCTTAACTTAAGTTACATTCCATTTTAATAAGCAATCATTCCAACTCATATTCAATTAACTAATTTATTTTCATTAGTTCAATTCATTTTATTAATTCAATTGCTAATTCATTTTACAACTAAAGTTGAATCTCATTATATAAATCACTATTCTTAATTTATAAGTTATAAACTTATTTACATAAGATCCATGAATATTTACTTAAGCCTATTCACATGCTACATTTCAACTCATAGTTATATAATCACTTTACGTCTTAAGTGTATATTCATTTTTATTTGGTTTATTTCAAATATCGATCTTATTCATTCCAAATCCAATATTTCATTTATTTAACTTTTCTTAAGTTAAACTTCAAATCATATATTTTATTACCCTAACTCAAATTTATTTAACTTACTTAAGTTAAAATTTTAATTTCATATCTCAATTTCAAACTTGGATTTTAAATTCAAAATTATTTATCACAACAAAACTTAAATTTTCAATTTACTAATGGTAGCAAATCCATCACCCAGAAACTCGAAAATGATACTGATGATGCTGCAGTCATCACCCTTATTATTTCCCAGCAACGATAATGAATTTAATGCTTTATATTCTTTTAAAATCCATTTATTTACAAATCACATTTATAAATTTATGCTTATATAATTTCACTTATTCAATTTTCTTATATAAGGTCATTTTAAATTTATTTATCTTATTGTTTAGATTTTAATAATAACAACTTTTTATTAAACACAATAATTAATAACAAATGATAATATTGTGTCCAATCATTTCATTTACTCAATTTATATACTACTATATAAAATATAATCAAGGTAAAATTATTTCATTTACTCAATTTCGGAAACAATATTGTGTCCAATCTCCACGTTCAAGTGTTTAGAGATCCCTATCGATAACGTTAGCTAGACGCAACGATCAGAACCCATAAGCCACTCAATAGCTCAATCAACACAATATAAAACATTTTTATATCACTAACAAATACACGCTCATACATATAATACACTCAAACTTAATCTAGGGCGCTACTAACCCTATCTATACCGAGTACACATCAAAGCCTAGGAATATACTAAATCTAAGCTCTGATACCGCGTTGTGACGATCTACACTCAACAACCTCTGAATCCGACAATAAACTACACATTTTCGAACCAGAGTGCACCGACTGCAGATAATCATGAAAAAGAAAAGAGAGGGTGAGAAGAAAGAGAGAAGAAAGAAGAAGAGAAGAGAAGAAAAAGAGATAAGACTATAAACCAACCCTTCGATACTCGTTCTCAGGGACATGTAGGAGTAGGAGTCATCCGTTTGCTACCTAACAAGAAGCGAGAACCTTTCATCATGTATGAACATCACTAAGCAAATTTGATCCCGGTCTCTTCGCACCAACAATGCAAAAGCGTTTCTCAACGTCACATAGAAACTAAGTCTCATAGACTTATCACGTTTCCAACTTTCAACTTGCTATCCTTCGGCCAAGAAGGAAGCTCGATAGATTGGAGTAATCACTCCGCACTATACGAATCAACATTCTCAACACAAACAATAATCAAGTCTACACAGTCAGTTACATACATAGTGTACGACTAATTAGTTTCTACATCAAGTTGAGAAACTAAAATGGCCAAATTTTGATAGTCAGTTATTTAACTATCAAAGCAACAAACAAAATCTAGCACATAAGTAGTCATTGGGCCTGATTTCATTAATCGTTTATAATTCAAAACACTTCCCAATTATTCACTTCAAAATATCTTGAAAAAGATAATATTCAAAACCATTTCACTTATTGGATATTTGGAAAACATTTCCATATACTTATTTTTAATAATAAGTAAATTTACAAATCATCTTATTTTCAAACCATTCAAATTCCCTTTTTATAATATCACACTCCAAAACATCCATTTTATTTAAAGGATTATTCACTGTCCAAAATCGTGAATATTTCTCTTACCAAATTCATTCTTCTACCCATTTAATTTAAAGGATTATTCACTGTCCAAAATCGTGAATATAACTCCTTTATCGAATTCATTACTTCTATACATTTAATTTAAAGGATTATTCACTGTCCAAAATCGTGAATGTAATTCCTTTAATCAACTTACATTTTTAACTTATCAAATTGAATTGATTTCAGATTTATAAAACAGTTTTTATAATTCACATTTATATTTTATAAACTTCCATATACAAAATTCCTTATTAACAAATTTCATTTATAAGTCAAAATCCAATTATAAGTTAATTTACTTATAAATCTCTTATTTACAAATTCATTCCTTTCAAATCTTATTATTTATAAAATCCATTATAAATTATTTTTCGAAATTTCAATTGCAAATCCATATATAAATTTGATTACAATCTCATTTCTCATGAAACACTGTTTATAATTCCACTACTTTTATTTATAAAATATCAATTTTATAAATCTAATATCTAAACCATTTATAATAAGTTCAAAATTCTCAATTTAACCTATTTTACAAAATAGTTATCTCCATATTTCAAAAATCATATTTTGATTATATTTCACAAAGCCATAATTTTTATAACATAAAAACTATAACTTTTATTTATTTAAAATAAATCCATTCCTTTAACAATTCAAAAACTATATATTTTCAAAATCACTTTGATATCCTTTTAAATTGAAATCATAATTTTAATATTTTAAATTTCCAAAATAAGGCCCAATGCTACAACAACACTAGATAAAGGCATTCACATCAATCATATCAATCATGACATCCAACCATCATATATCACATGATAACAGCATATATAACAATATCTGTAAATAAAATCAATACTGGTGAGGAATCTAGTTGGATCCCTTCAACCTGTCACCTGCAACAAATATACATGTTAGAAAATATGTTCAATGTCCGCTTCGAGGCAGACACACGTACAAAAGGTCATCCGCACATACACGGGAACGTATAGGGTCTCATCCGCTAAAATATGTGGGAATATATCCAAACCAATCAATATATATATATATATATATATATATATATATATATATATAATATCATATATCACCCAAACAATCATCAATCATCATAAATAAAATTTATTCTCACTTATATAAAAATATAAGCGAGACAGGGAGAGTGAGTTGTACTCACTTTGATTCCAATATCCATTGCAGCGTTTTATTTCGAATAAAATTAAACGAGCGTTTAATTTTGTCTAAAATTTTCACTAGCTCCAATCAACTCCAATTCAACTCTAAATTGTAGTGCTCGTCAAACCCAACGCAACTCGTTTCGTGAGAAATGGACCTCGTATGAAGAAGTTACAACATTTTAAAGATTACACAAATTAATTTATAATTAATTACAAATTAATTTACAATTTTATATATCCAACCAATCATAGTCGCACGTTTCAAGGAAGTAGATCACGGCCGCTGATCCACCTTCGATCTTGACCGTTGGATTGGTAGATCTTGTTGAGCTCTACGTTTTTCATTTAGGAGTCGAAGCTTGATATTGAGTGGATGAAGAGATCGGAGGGAGGAGAGTCGACGTGATTCTGGCCATTGAAGAAGAGGGTGGCGGCTAGACCTAGGTTGATTACGGTTTTGGTAAATTGAACGTCCTTATATAAACAATTACAAAACACTATTCACCCAAAAATATTTTGAACTCCAAACGAAGCGTGCCACCTAGCATTTATAATGTTTTACCCCTATTCCAAACACAATGGAATATATATCGGAGGCCAATTCCTTCGTATTTTGAAGATAGGTTCTCGAATCGAATTATTTTAATTAAAATTTACTTAAATAAATTTCTATGCGTTTCAGCTTCGCACGACCAAATCGTAAGTCCGAATGACACGAAATTTGAGATCTTATAATAATATAACATTACGGATCCAATAAAACTGGTTTCGTCGAAATCCGAGACAATGTCAAAAATGACTCTTTTTACGTATTAATTAAATATTAAAATTTTCAATTTCTATAAATTAACTTTTAATTCAATTTTAAAAGCTCGCTAACTCTATTCTAACTTAAATAGAATTTAAAACAATGTTAGAAATTATTTTTATTCATATTTGATTCAATATTCAATTATTTACACAATTCAAATATTAAATCAACAATTTAATTATCCAAATAAATCACTATATTTGAAATATAAGTTATTCAACTTATAAAATTTACTTTTCAATATTTAAATTCAATTAAATATTCTAAATTCAAATGACTGAAAAACTGGATCATTACACATATTCCATCGACTCATGTTTTTCAATTTTATGCTTCTGTTGGATAAATTTACATAAACAAAATGCGGTAAAGACTGGTTTCCTTAAAAGTAAGTTTAGGGGACGAGTTGTTTTCACACTCCATATGAAAAGTAAATCACATGATATATTGTAAAAATTAAATTTAAATGGCTATAGGGCTATGCCTGAAAATGGATGCAGTATGGACGTAGAGTTTTATTACCTAAGGTTATCTGGCTTTTGCCAAAAACAATTGGTCAGTGTATATACACTTATCAAGCAATGCTTCTCCCTCGTCAACAGTCCTCACCATAATGCATGGGTGCAAGTATCATGATCTCATTTCTAATGAGTTAGAGAAAAATTGTCCTCGCATAAATACTTCACTTCAACTATTATTTGGATTGTGGTTAGAACGGTTAAGTTTATTGTCTTTCGAATCTCACTACATTTAGCTATTCTTTTTCATCACCCTCTTTCCGCTCATGGGATATGACTTTGATCAATATAGATACTGTTTCACGGCTACTTGGCCCGGCTACAAGGCGATAGTTGGAGAGGATAGGGTTGGACCTAGATGGGACTCAAGCCGAGAAAGGATTGAAGATATAGATGGTCGATGTAACTTAACTGGATCGGCATACTTGTGTATGGTTCATCATATATGTGTGGTTAGGCATATATGTATGGTTTGGCCTATCTGCATTGTTCGGTGTTGGGACAAGATCATATGTGAGTCGGCAATGATGGGATCAACTTTGTTGGAACAAGATCATATGCGGGTCGGCAATGATGGGGTCGGCCTTGTTGGAACAAGATCATATGTGGGTCGGCAATGATGGGATCAGCCTTATTGGGACAAGATCATATGTGGATCGGCTGATAGTGGTTTGGCTTATATGTACCGGCAAGGATGGGCTCGGATTCGATACGATCGGCATGGGTGGCTCCGCATGACTGGATCGGTTGTAATGGTAGGCTATCTCTGGGTCGGTCTTGGAGCTTATTGGCATTAGATGAAACAGTCGACATGGATGGCTCAGTCATCATGGTTCATCATACTTGTGTCGTTGCACCCTGGGGAAGTTGGCAAGTTATCTAGTCTACAACAAAGTAGTGTGGCCATCATTTCATTGCTTCGAGTCGTGCTACTATTTGCTTCGATTCATCTACGAGGAAACCCCAGTTCGGCATTGATGGTTCGGCCAAAGTGGTTCGGCAGTCACTAGATCGGTAATGGAGGGTCAACATACCTGGGTCGGTCAACTTGAATTGTCACTTGTTGGCTGAGCTATTTTGGTCATGGGCCTACATAGGGAAGTCAGGATAACTTCGTCTATAAATAGAGGGGCAAGGGTCCAGTTGAAGGGACCTTTTTTTTTAGAACTCCAGGGAAACTCTACCATTCTTCATACTCTCCTTTTTTTGATTCAAACTTGTATTCAAGTGGTTTGTTTATGGATTACATCTGTATTCAAGTGATTGGAAAAGTAATAAAGATTCTATTCAAAGTGGACGTAGGCAATTACGCCGAACCACTATAAATCTGGTGTTCTCGTTTCTGTTGTTCTTTTTGCACTCAATTGCGTTATTTCTCTGTTTTAATTTACTTTCTTCATTAATCTCTCTACATAACTCTATTCAAGGGTGTTAGTGAACAATTTTGGTGCTTTCACTGAGAAGGTGCATTCTCAGGCTGTTAGGATATACTTTGTCGCTACTGGATTAAGGAAATCCCCCGAAGGAGATCCGAGTTCATTCCCAAGAGTTTGTAGATTCTACTTAGAGTTCCTACAGATAACTCTAAGATGGCAAGCCAATGTACCAGATCCGCCTCCCACTACGCGGATGCTAATGAGACCGCCGACGTCCAGTAAGTGGGACCCAACAATCAGCAAGCTAATGCAGGTGTAGAGCCCGCCACCATCCCAAACCAACCAGAAGCTATCATCAGGGCAGAGTTCAATGAGCTGATGAGGAAGCTCATGGAAAGTAGGAGACAGCTTAACGAGCAGATTCAAACAAATGCCAACCTAATGACCCAGATCGCTCAGTAGCAGCGTCAGAATGCTGGAGGAAGCCCTGCTTCCTACTCATCATCCGACAGCTCCACTTCGTCAGATGAACACCCCAGGTGTCGACGCCATAGGATCGAAATGACACAAACTGGTGCAACAGAGCAATTGGTGGCAACTCGCCAAGAGCAAACCAATAGAAATGGTCCATATTCCCTACCTGGAACCGTGGCCCCTCATCTGCACCTGGGGAGTCGTTCCCAACTTGGAGTGGGAAACTTAGGATCCAGAGCACGCTTGGGAGCTGGTCCACCGCCTCACCAGGGTCGTAGTGAAGCCGGTCCTCGGGATGCGCACTTAGATGATCACCTACCGAGGAGGCACCAGTCGGAACGATCGTGCAGGACGGATACCGACTTGCCACCTCCCCTCCAAAATCCGGATTTATCAGCTATGGCCAGGCAACTGATGAGGGAGAATCAAGGCTTAACAAATGATGACTGGGGCATATCTAGGAGCCATACTCCGTTTACAGATACCATCTGACAAGCTGAGTAAACCCCCGGAAATTCAGCATGCCTACTGTTCCAGCTTATGAAGGGAAGACTGATCCCCGATAGCACATCATGAGATACGAGTGGATGATGGACTTGGCTAGGGAAAATGATGCGACCAAATGCAGATGCTTCCCAATAACCCTATCCAGAATCGGTACCATGTCATTCATTGGACTTCCCTTGCGATCGATCTCCAGGTTTGATGAGTTAGCGGCGAAATTCGTGGAGCAGTTTAGGATCCATGCCACTTGCCCAAAGGATGTGATGTCGTTGTCCAGTGTGATCCAGGCTATAGGGGAGTCGTTGAAGGATTATTTGCAAAGATTTCACGTTGTTGCTACCGAAGTTAGCAATCCGAATGACCATGCTATCCTTATGGCCGTGATGCGAGGAGTAGATCCGGACTCAGAGTTTGGTGAATTGCTAGCAGGCAAACCACCGACTACCCTGGAACGCTTTTAATCAAAGGCGAACCAATTCATGAGAAGGGAAGAGGCCAGGTGGTCAAGACGAAGCAGTGCGCCAGGGCCCAGCAAGGAAGTCGTGTAGAGCAACATTGCGGTAAAGCAATCTAGCGAAAACTCTGGCAAGGTCCAAGTCAATGTTCAAAATAAGCCGGAGCAGTCTAAAGGATCCGGAGGAGGAAATTCCAGACGAAAGAGGGAAGCAGGAAAGTGGAAACCAAGAATCCCAACCAATTGCGAATATACTCCTCTGAATACATCTTTGGAGAATATTTATCTATCAACTTGTAATACGTTCCAATACCCAAAGCCGCGCCCAAAGGAATCCATTGAGGAACAAAAGCATACTGGAAAGTATTGCCGATTTCAGGAGACCAACATGCACAATACCGAAGATTGCAGACACCTCCTTGATGCTATAGAAAAGTTGATTTGACAAAAGAAGTTATAGCAGTTTGTTAAGAATCTGCAGGAAGGCAGACAGGGGACATTCGACCCCAATCACAGACAAGCTTCACATCGACCTAAGGAGCCCGCTCGGTCCGGAGGAAGGCTAGTCATAAACACGATAATTGGTGGACCTCATCCGGCAGACAAGAGTGGGCAAGAAATGGAATGCTATGCTAGTTCCTTGAAGCATGCAGGTTTCAAATGTTTCTCGAATACAGAAGACGGGTCTCCAGCGAAGTAGCAGCGAATGACGACTGATGATATAATATTCACGAGCAGGGATGCTGATCAGGTGGAGGCACCTACCATTGACCCGATGGTTATCTCAGCAACGATTGGACCGGGGCTCGTGAGAAGGATACTGATTGATTGTGGGAGTTCTGTTAATATTATCTTCAAAAAAGTGTACGGCCAAATGAAGATGGAGACGAAGGACCTGAAACCATCTAAAGCCCACATTCATGGCTTTAATGGTGTAGTTACTGATGCAATAGGTTTTGTTGAATTGCCAGATGAACTAGGAGAAGGTGAATGCAAGAGGGTATAGATCCTACAGTTCATTGTTTTGGATGCTGATTCCTCGTATAATGTTTTTCTGGGCCGACCAGCCCTAGCGGAGTTTAGGGCAGCTTTGGCCCCATGGTGTTTGACCTTGAAATTTCCAACAGACAGAGGAGTTGGTGTAGTGCATGGCGATCAAGCGACTGGTCGTGCTTGTTATGTGGCTGAGCTGAGAGAGGCCTAGCGAAGAGAGAAGGGAAAGGGTGTGGACAACCCTGTTCGCATTCATGTTGCTGAAAATTGACAAGTAGTGCATGAGTCTTGGCTTGGGCAACACAGTCGAATCTATAGAGACATAGACCCGAGAGATGATGAGGAAGAACCCAAGGGGGCCAAGGAGGCACTGGCTAAACTGAAAATTGACATACCAGCCAGCCTTGATGACTCGTCACGGGTGCTTAAGATCGGATCGAAGCTCAACCCCTCGATGATAGGGGATCTTACTGATTTCCTCTAAGCGAATCTAGATGTTTTCGCCTGGACCCATTCTGATATGTGTGGGATTTCTCCCGCCATCGCAAGTCATATGTTGAACGTTAACCTGAAGTATGTGCCAGTGAAACAAAAGAGGAGAGGCATGGACCCGGAGAGGTCCGCTGCTTTCAAAGAGGAGGTGGATAAACTCAAAGCCAATGGGTTCGTCCGCGATGCCCTCTATCCTGAATGGATATCTAATCCTGTACCGGTGAGGAAGGCAAACGGGAAGTGAAGGACCTGTGTTTATTACTTGGACTTGAAGAAGGCGTGCCCCAAGGATAGTTTTCCATTGCCCAGAATTGATCAGCCGGTCGACTTGACAGCAGGACACGAATTGTTGTCACTTATGAATGCGTATTCGGGATACAATCAGATCCCGATGCACATTTCGGATCAGGAGCATACCAGTTTTGTCATGGACGTTGGACTATACTGTTATGTAGTGATGCCTTTCGAGTAGAAGAATGAAGGGACAACTTATCAGCGTTTGGTGAATCAGATGTTTAAAGACCGGATTGGTAGAACGATGGAAGTCTATGTGGATGATATGCTCATGAAGTCACGACAGTCAAACGACCACATTCGAGACTTAGCAGAGATGTTTGATATACTCATATTTTACGGAATGAAAATTAATCCACTGAAATGTTCCTTTGGCGTTGTGTCGGGGAAGTTTTTGGGTTTCATTGTCAACGCATGGGGAATCGAAGCCAACCCAGAAAAGATTCAAGCTATTCGAGACATACAAGCACCCAAAACTATAAAACAAGTGCAAAGCCTGAATGGGAAAGTCGCCGCGTTGAGTCGATTTATATCCAGAGCAACCGACAAGTGTATTCATTTCTTTGATGTGATAAGGAAAGGGAAAATAAATTTTGAATGGACGCCGAACTGTGAGGACGCGTTCCGAGCTCTGGTGAGACACTTGGAGAGGCCCCCGGTTCTGTCAAAGCCCGTAAACCATGAGGAGTTGTATGTTTACTTAGCCGTATCCCAGCATGCCTTCAGTGCAGCTTTGGTTCGTGAAGAGGACCGAATCCAAAAGCCACTGTACTATGTTTGTAAGCGTTTAACAGGGGCAGAGAGAAATTATCCTAAGATTGAGAAGCTGGCTTACTGTTTGGTGATCGCGTCACGCAAGCTCTGCCCGTATTTCCAAGCACATCCGATCAGTATTTATACCAATCAACCTTTGCGGCAGGTGCTCCAACGACCGGAGACTTCTGGAAAGCTACTCAAATGAAACATTGAACTGAGCCAGTTCGACATCACCTACCTACCACGGAGTGCTATCCAGGGGCAAGCATTAGCAGATTTCATTGCAGAGTTCACCATATCAGACGAGCCAAGTGGAAGTGATGTGATTCCCACTGTTCGATGGAAGCTATATACCGATGGGGCATCCAACAACCATTGTTCCAGGGCTGGTGTTATCCTTGTAACTCCCAAGAACCGATCGATTTGTTGTGCTTTGAAACTTAATTTCCCCAATACGAATAATGAAGCCGAGTATGAAACATTAATCGCTGGACTGAAGCTTACCAAAGAACTTGGAGTGAAATCGGTGGAAATCTTTTGTGACTCACAGTTAGTGGTGTACCAAGTACGGGGAGACTATCATGCAAAGAGGCAAAGGCTTGCCCCATACCTCGCTCGGGTTCAAGAATTGTTGGTGGACATCGAGTACTATGATATTTCGCACATTCAGCGCGAACAAAACGAGGAAGTCGATTCCTTGGCAAAATTTGCAAGCACTGGCGATGCGCAGCAGATGGGCTTGGTTCCCGTTGAAACTTTACACGCCCCGAGTATAAATGAGATGGAGGTAGATTTTGTGTCAGAGATGGAAACTGAAAGGAATCGTGGATGACCCCATTCAAAGAATACTTGCTACACAGAACCTTGCCCGAAGGAAAGAACGAGAGGCGACAAGTCGTTTGCAAGGCCTCATGGTATATAATGTAGGATGGAGTGATGTATCGGAAGGGATTCTCCGTTCCCTTGATTAGGTGTATCGCCTACAACGAGATAAAGCGGGTTTTAAGAGAAGTCCATGAAGGAGAATGTAGCGACCATAATGGGGGGCAGACACTAGCCAAAAAGATACTCTGTTATGGGTACTATTGGCCGACCGTGAATCGGGACGTCGTGGAATATGTAAGGAGATACGACAAATGTCAAAAATACTGAAAGCACCGCCGATGGAACTCATGCAAATGGTTAGTCCATGGCCGTTTGCAATATGGAGGATCGATATAATCGGCTCCCTGCCAATCTCTAAAGGTGGTGCGAAATACGCAATCGTCGTGGTCGATTACTTCACCAATTGGGCAGAAGCAGAGCCACTAGCTACGATCACCACCAAAAAGGTCGTTAACTTTGTTGTGCGAAACATTATATGCCGCTTCAGTCTCCCATGGACTATCATTACTGACAACGGAACTCAATTTGAAAGTAGAGAATTCAAAGAGTTCTGCCAAAAATACTGCATTGAGAAAAGGTTTGCAGCAGTCGCTCACCCTAAAGCAAATTGACAAGTTGAAGCCATAAATAAGATAATCAAGTCCATCTTGAAAAAACGTTTGGAGAAGGCTAGAGGCAAGTGGGTGGATGAGCTTCCAACAGCATTTTGGGCCTACAGAACCACCCACAAGCCCGTGATTGGCCACACTCCTTTCGCCTTGGCATATGGCACTGAAGCTCTACCCGTGGAACTTGAAGTTCCTTCTCACCGGGTGACCCATTATGATCCTAGAACGAACCGAGATCTTTTGCTGGAATCATTGGACTTTGTCGACGAGAAACGTGAAGAACCGGATTTAAGGGCGGCCACATTCCGCATCGAATCGCCCGATATTATAACAAAAAAGTTCGACTAAGAACTTTTGATGTGGGCGACCTTGTTTTGAAGCAAGTTTTTCCGGTCGCGTCATATATGAATCCTACATGGGAAGGTCCCTACATCATCGAACGGAGGCTTGGAGAAGGAACCTTCAAGCTAGCGACTGTTGATGGCGTGACGCTCCCCAGAGCGTGGAATAGCGAGCATTTGCGCCGTTATTATATTTAGTCTATTTCTTTTGCGTTTTAGTAGCAATTGTTTCCAGTATATGTTTATTTTGTTGTTCTCTATATTCGACATGTAATAAGACCATTTGGTTTGCCCTTATTTTCTACAATCAATAAAGGCTTGAAGCTGTTTTTCTATGAATTATTGGTGTTCTGTGTTTTGTAATTCCATGGAAAAATTAAATTGCATTAATCTGTCTGGCGTATGAATGCACACACAAAACAAAAAAATATCTAAGTCCCCAGAATATGGGCTAGAGTACTCTGAGTCCCCAGAGTGCGGACTAGAGTATAAACGATTCAAAAATCTCTAAGTCCCCAGACGCAGACTAGAGTACTCTGAGTCCCCATAGTGCGGACTAGAGTATAAACGATTCAAAAATCTCTAAGTCCCCAGAGCGTGGACTAGAGTACTCTGAGTCTCCAGAGTGCATACTAGAGTATAAACGATTCAGAAATCTTTAAGTCCCCAGAGCGTGGAGTAGAGTACTCTGAGTCCCCAGAGTGCGGACTAGAGTGTAAACGATTCAAAAATCTCTAAGTCCCTAGAGTGTGGGCTAGAGTATTCTAAGTCCCCAGAGTGCGGACTAAAGTATAAACAATTCAAAAATCTCTAAGTCCCCAGAGCGTGGACTAGAGTACTCTGAGTCCCCAGAGTGCGGACTAGAGTATAAACGATTCAAAAATCTCTAAGTTCCCAGAGCGCGGACTAGAGTACTCTGAGTCCCTAGAGTACAGACTAGAGTATAAATGATTCAAAAATCTCTAAGTCTCCAAAGCACAGACTGGAGTACTATGAGTCCCCAGAGTGCGGACTAAAGTATAAACGATTCAAAAATCTCGAAGTCCACAGAGCGCGGACTAGAGTACTCTGAGTCCCCAGAGTACTGACTAGAGTATAAACGATTCAAAAATCTCTATGTCCCCAGATCGTGGGCTAGATTACTCTGAGTCCCCAGAGTGTGGACTAGAGTATAAACGATTTAAAATCTCTAAGTCCCCAGAGCGCGGACTAGAGTACTCTGAGTCACCAAAGTGCGGACTAGAGTATAAACGATTCAAAAATCTCTAAGTCCCCAGAGCGCGGACTAGAGTACTCTGAGTCCCAAAAGTGCGGACTAGAGTATAAACGATTCAAAAATCTCTAAGTCCCCAGAGCGCGGACTAGAGTACTTTGAGTCCCCAGAGCGCGGACTAGAGTATAAATACTTCAAAAATCTCTAAGTCCTGTGAAAGTGGACTGGAAGTTACATGACCCATAAGACTCTGAATTTCAATTACAGATCAAATTATAAGCTAAGTGATAAGAGTCTGGGAATACAAAGAAGCCAAAATTTTATTTAATAATCAAAAAAGAAGTTTCGTCACAACTTCTCCGAAGTCCGGAGCCAAAATCTATCTACGATGACTAAAAAGGAAAGAAAAAAAAGCGGGGGGAAAACAACTACATGGCACTAAGTTTTTTAAGCAGAGCAAAATGTGGCAAGGCAACAGCTACTTCTTCGGTTTTCTTTCCCTCTTTGGTTTCTCCAAAATTTCCTCATCTGAATGCCTCTTTTTGGACCCTTTGCTTCCCAACGATGGAATACTCGAGGGAAGAGGAGGAACTTCCAAAGGAGTGATCCCACCAGGGAGAATAACCTTCATCGACCTATTCAAGGGATCATCGAGCTCCACCACCTGAGATTATATCTTAACTTTGGTTTTCTTTCTCTCCTCCTGTTCGATATGCTCCTTCATGCTAAGCTGCAAAGTATGCTCGAAAGCGCCTGTGATTTCGACGTCGTCGTGTCCCTCTACGGGTGAAGGATCTTCGAACTTATCTTCCTTAAGCACCTCTATTACTTGAGCGTCAGGACCAGGGGTGTTACTAGTGTGGAGTACTTCACTCTTTATTTCTTCCCGCCCCGTAGCGGCATCACTCCTAGGAGTCGGTTCAGTGCCAGAATGACCTGCATGAATTCATGAAAAGTGAATGTTAAGATACGATAGTTAGTCGCGAAAAACGATAAATCTATGAACTTTAGGAGGAGGGGTCACGTACCAGCTTCCATTTGGCTCTCAGTCGTCTTGGGAGTATCACCCTCCGGAATTGGGGATAGAATGTCGATGCTAAGTCCAGGCTTCTCCGGATCGTAACCCACATGTTGCTCGGAAGGATTAAGTGGTGGAGTTTTGGTTGAGTCAATGATGGGAGGAATCTGAGGCTCGAAGCCTGACAGGCCAGCGGCATCCTCTTTGTCCTCTGATGCAGGGGAGCATCCCTCGAAGAGTGTTTTTGCCACAGATAAATCTGAGGGTTCGTTACCTCGAAGCACTTCCCTCACCAAAGCCTCTTCATCAATCTCTTCGACACCCAGCTCTACCTTTTTGATCCTAATCAATGTATCCCATGCTTTGGCAAGAAACTCAAGATAACTCTTGTCCAAGAAAGACAAGTCACGGTGCATGAGGATTCTCGCATTGAACTCGACCATAAGCGGGTCAAATAAACATTTGATTTCTTCTCTGCCGGCTTCGGTAGCAGCCTCGAGTCAAGAGTTGGCCTCTGTGAGCGCCATCTTCTTGGCTTCCTCGCGAGCTACTTCTTTTAATGCTTTAACCCGGGATAGCTCTTCGTCAAGTTTTGTCTTTAGAAGTCGTGTTTCGACAATTTCATCGCAGTAACTTTGTGACTCTTCCCGCGCTACAATTTTCTCTTCTCTCTCTCTTTAAAGAGCAATTCCTCTAGTTCATTGACCCGTCGAGCGAGAATGCCCTTTTCTTTTTGGATAGAATCTTTCTCCAAAGTTAGAGCTCCGCTGCGTTGGATTGCCTCATTAAGTTCTTTCTTGTGAGTGGCCTCCAAGCGACTAACTGCCTCGGATGTCTCCTTAGCATTTTTCTGGGTAGTCTCAAGTTGAGATTTGTATGAGGATAGCTCTTCGACCTGGCCCTTAATGATGTCTTTGTCATGAATAGCTTCGAGTTGAGGCGATCAATCTTGTGTTGGCATTTAATAGAAACCTCTGAAACTTTCTCTACCAAGTGCGCGAACGCATCATGCTGAAAATATACATCATTGTTGCAGGCAATGGCGCTCTATTTGACATGTCTAGGGATAGGATGGATTGCGGGGAGAAATTTCAGTCCATTCGAAACATATCTTCGGGAATATAGCCTTGAGCTCATCTAATTTTTCCGCCGTCGACGGATCATGAGCGGGGGTTGGGGGAGTCTGCCTAACCGGAGTCACGGATTTCTTATAAGGCTCATGGGATTTCTTGGTACTCGAAGAGCCAAAATGTTGGTCGTGAGGAATTTCAGACTGGGATCTCTTCTGAGCAGACTTCTCCCCACTACGCTCCGGATGATGGGGAGGATCGTTTGGATATAAGAATGGCCGTGGGTTCTCCTTCTGGAAGATGACGACTCTCTGGAACGATAATCTCTATCACCACTGTCATCCCTGTCTCGCCGTTTGCCTAATCCTGAGTCTCGATTGGAATGGTAAAAGATAGAGGATCCGTGAAGGTGGTCAATGCCATGTGTACGCCTCATTTCTCCTACACATAAAGTCAAATAAGGACAATTTAGTAGGAATCGCACGATGAATGGAATTCGAGTGCATGATGGAGTGTAAGTGTATGTGTGTGTCTTAGTGCAACCCCCCGACGAACCAGTGTTTTTCGCTTTACTCATTGGAGTTTCCTCTCCTTGATGATGAGTCTGAGTGCCTTCATCTCTTCTCACGGGCGAATTAAATCCCATAGCCTCGGGGTTATTGAATCCATAATTCAGTATATCGTCAGGATTGGTCAAGTCAGAAGGCCCTTTAATAAGCCTTCTAAGTTTTGGGAAGACGACTTCTTTTCGATCGGAGTTATCGTAACCTTTGAAGTTCCGCCAACTTTTTTCTTTTTCAGCTTGTAAGCTAGACTGGTGCTTGGCTGGAACTTACATTCTCGACAGTCACCGCTGGCACCTCAGTTTCTTTAATCTCGCCTTCCTTAGTAGTATCAGGGGCCCTTTCGATAAGGGGCACCGAAGGTCCAGCTTGTTCTTTGCTCGTTTCCATAATCGTTTTTGCTATGGTGGCTCCAATTCGAAGGCTAGTCCATTGGCCCTCTTCCAGTAATCCGAACTTCGAAAGTAGTTCATTGGTAATTACAGATTTAATGTCCCGATCTCCCATGGGAGTAGCTCGGATGGCCTTGACGGCCTCAGAATACCCAGCGCCGTCGGGTCGTGGGTGGATATCTATAAGAGTTGAAAGAAGTTTAGAAAAAAGGGAATTTCGAACCTTAAGACAAAGTTTGGGATAAAAATGAGACTTACTCCCTTCTAGCCATCTTCTCATGAAAGCGGGAGGACAACGTATGTAGAATCACTCTTGTTTATACTGAGAAAATTTGCTCCACGCACCCATCAGGACTTGACATTTGGGGTGTGGCTCAAGGAATATGTAAGATGGACTGTCGATACGTCTCTTGAAGCGGTAAATATAACAGATATCCTCGGGATTTGGGGGTCTGAATAAGATGCTTATGAAAAGAACGCATGTACCATGAATAAATGCATGGCTATTAGGGTGTAGCTGTGCTAGAGCAATCCCAATATACTGCAACACTTCACGAATGAATAGATTGAAAGGTGGCACACTTCCGGCCCGGCAAATAAATTTGTTGCACGCAGTATATCCGGCTGGGGGCAAGTGAGGCCGATCTTGTCCTGACGGAACCAAAACGTTATCAAAGGGGATTCCATGGATTGAGCACAATCGACGAAGAGCGACTTCACCGATTTTTTAAGCTTGTGAATCAATGGGGTTATCCAAAATAACAGCTTCATCTACGACATTGGGGGCCGGATTTATAACCTCAGCAGGAAGTTTGGGAATGTTAGGAATGGGGGCAAACGATGGGCTCGACGTCCCTACCACCTCTTGTCGTGAACTTGGTCCAGGCTTGTCGAATATAGTGGTGGAGCTTGACTGCTTAGACATTTCGGGAAGACTCTTGGTGTGTATAAATATCTGTTTAAGCTATACTCGAAAGATAATCGATATTAGATATGACAACAAAATATTCCCTCGTATTGTGTGTGAACTAGTGCGACGATTCAGACATGAGTGCAGAAAAATTAAAGTTTTAAAGATAAGCGTGGCATGATGAAGCTTTAAGTTATCATCTTTGGAGATCGTCATCGCTGACCGTCTCCGGAAGTTTGTCTTATGATCGGTAGATGAAGTCTTGGAATCGAGCATTAGCATCATAGAATGTGAAGGCTGTTACTTGCATTTTTTGGGTTAGATTCGTGTTTAAGGTTACTAAAACTGTGGGGTTGTTAATCTGAATTAAGTCCACGGGATTATATGCTTTGGTCATTGTTCATTATTTTGTGCTAAGGCATGAAAATGTGTAGTCCTGATGTATGTGGTGTTCAAGTCAAGACGATCCTGATTGCCAATGCCGACCCCAGCACTTAATATCGATCCACATACTTAACCTTCTATACCGACCGCCCCTATAAATGCAGACAACTGGCCCACTCTCATACGAATCACCGACCCACACTCTCTCTCGGTACCGACCCACTCTCTCTCTCTCAGAACCAATCAACACTTCCTCTCGGAATACCGATCCACTCTATTCCAAGAGTTCTACCGACCCACTCTATTGCCCAACTCCTACCGGTCCAGCTCTACTCCATTAACCTACAAACCCCTAAAAATCACCGAACTCCTGTCTCCCACAAAACAATGAACCATCTTCTCCTATACATCACCGACTTCCTTTCCAATCAACACCTATGCTAACTCCTCTCAACCTGGTGTAATCCCACGTCAGAAACGCTTCATTGTCCACGCCTGTCCCCTCACTCAACATGTTTCTCTCCTCTTCCATTCATAGCATAGAGTTGTATGCACTTTACGGTCCTAATCTAGTTCGAGTTCAAGAAAGCATGGCATAGGAATTTAATTTAATTCGTGGAATCTCACCTATGTGTCAATTCGAGGTTGAGGCGAGTGATTCTTGAGGCTTGGAGTCGAGGAGGATAGAGCAGCACATTTGGAAGATGATGGAACGAGGTGGGAAAGCAGCTTGGTAGAGGGAAGGAGTTTGGGTTTGGAGCAATGTTGGAGAAGATAAGAAATAAAGTGAGAGGTGGGAGGAAAAGAACAAAGGCGTGAGTTTATATATGGTGGAGGGGAGACGAATGGGCATTTTCCTATAGACCCGGACACCATACATCACTTGATCAGTAAGTGAACATGCCGACCGTTGCCAGGGGAACCGACCATGTGGATCGGCCTTCGTATGCCGATCCACCTCTTGTAAAAAAAGCAAATGAATACTAAAAATAAATATAACGATAATAGAATAAAATGTGTATACATGAGTATATACACATATGATGGTAATAGAGGATGGTAGTGTGATAAAGAGATGGATACTACCGGGTAAGTGGAAAAGCATGGGTTTGGAAAACCCACCGTAATTCTGCCTTCGAAAGGTTGTATACATTCAGCTTTTGAAAAATTAAAATAGGATTTTAAGAGCCTCTTCGAGATTGAGCTAGTACGTTCAAACATGGAGCTTTATCGAATGCCAATAAAGAGCGACAGTCAGTTATCATTCTGAATGAGCTTGCCTCTGAAAGCAGGAATTGCTTACTGATTCAAAGCGTGTCATGTTGATTCACACAACGCACTTTGGGGGGCAATTGTTACCCGACTACTTGGCCTGGCTACAAGGCGATAGTTGCAAAGGAAGGGTTGGACCTAGACGGGACTCAAGCCGAGAAAGGATTGGAAATATAGAGGGTCGGTGTAACTTAACTGGATCGGCATACTTGTGTATGGTTCAACATATATGTGTGGTTCGGCATATATGTATGGTTCGGCCTATCTGCATGGTTCGGTGTTGGGACAAGATCATATTAAGTCGGCAATGATGGGATTGTCCTTGTTGGAATAAGATTATATGTGGGTCGGCAATAATAGGGTCGGCCTTGTTGGAACAAGATCCTATATGGGTCGGCAATGATGGGATCCGCCTTGTTGGGACAAGATCATATGTGGATCGGCTGATAGTGGTTTGGCTTATGTGGATCGACAAGGATGGGCTCGGATTCGATACGATCGGCATGGGTGGCTCTGCATTAGATGAAACGGTCGGCATGGACGGCTCAGTCATCATGGTTCAACATACTTGGGTCATTGCACCCTGGGGAAGTTGGCAAGTTATCTAGTCTACAACAAAGTAGTTTGGCCAACATTTCATTGCTTCGAGTCGCACTACTATTTGCTTCGATTCACTTGAGAAGTTGCTTCGATTCATCTACGAGGAAACCCCAGTTCGGCATTGATGGTTCGACCAAAGTGGTTCGGCAGTCACTAGATCGGTTTTGGAGGGTTGGCATACCCGAGTCGGTCAACTTGAATTGTCACTTGTGGGACAAGCTATTTTGGTCATGGGCCTACACAAGGAAGCCAGGCTAACTTCGTCTATAAATAGAGGGGCATGGGTCCAGTAGAAGGGACCTTTTTTTCGAGAACTCCAGGAAAACTCTACCATTTTTCATACTCTCCTCTTTTTGATTCAAACTTGTATTCAGGTGGTTTGTTTACGGATTGCATCTGTATTCAAGTGATTGGAAAAGTAATAAAGATTCTATTCAAAGTGGACGTAGGCAATTACGCCGAACCACTATAAATCTGATGTTCTCATTTCAGTTGTTCCTTTTGTAATCAATTGCGTTATTTCTCTATTTTGATTTACTTTCTTCATTAATCTCTCTACATAACTCTATTCAAGGGTGTTATTGACCAATTTTGGTGCTAATAGATACTTTGATTTATGATTGACTTTTCATTAAATATATAGTATCTTATTTTGATCGAGCTTCATCATTCACTATTACTTTCTCACCATGTTAATTTGATATTTATTCTTTTGATGAAAACAAAAGGGGAAGTGAGCAGTTAAAATTTGGTGATATTGTGAATTTAATATTAATATTTTAGAATTTTTTTTTAATATTTTGTTCTCGATAACAAATGCCATATATAAAGAGGGATCATATAAAAAAGCGGGAGCATGTAATATATATTGAAACAATGTGATATGTTTTTGATCTTATGATATCAAGTACAAACTCAGTTACACATGTCAAACCTTAACATGTTTGTTATCATCAAATGGCAGTTGTAAAAGATTTTTTACAATTACTATTGGCAGTTGTAAAAGACTTTTTACAACTGCGATTGACAGTTGTGGTTAAAAAAATGCAAAATAAAAAAAAATTCTAAATACATTTTACAAGTGCAGCAAGAAACATATAAACAACCAGAAAAAATTAATAAATTCAACGACATCATAATCCATTCATGAAGAAGACATCACAAAATAACTAGTTCACAATTATTTCAAAGTCTCAATAAGCTAAGCAATAAAGAAAAATGTCAAAATCTTCACTGAATAAACATTTACAGACTAATCGATAACACCAATGGATAAAACATGATTATATGATCAATCTAATGTCAAAAATTCCTTGTTGTGATGAAAGGGACACAATAAGGACAGAACAGGAAAGTGATGAGATACGTATATGTGATATCCTAAGGGAAATTAAGTCCACATTGCGAAAACGAGATTAGAATTTGACATATATTTCAAACTTTCTGTTCGAATAAGGCTAATGTCTATTGAGGACTACTCGATGGTATTTCAATCATAAATGGTTAAATTGAATATAATAACTACACCATTGATGAGGTGGATGCTTTTAAGTTTTAAACTTATATTATAAACATGGGTTATAACTTTGGCAAATCCTACTAAAAAACGTAGATATTATAATTTTTTATATAGAGATATATCATATAAACACTCCTTTCAGAAGAAAAAATATATCATATAAACGCATGTCAAGGCAAAAATATTTCTAATATTTTCAAGGTCATCTAAGATAGAAAACAATAGGTACTGATGCCAATGGTTATGTGAAGAATTATGTCCAACCATTGATATATCTCTCCCATTTTGGAACCATAGACCCTGTTCTCAAGAGATTACAGGCTATGATTAGTAGTGCCAGAATTCCCATTTTCAGTAGCTTATTTTTTTCATGCACCTCCATGCGACCTCTTATCCGCTTCCTGCCTTTTCAATTCTGACACACAAGATCTCTTTAAATTAACATCATGTTGGGCAATTTTCAACAAAGGAATTAGTATATTTATAAATAGCACATAACTAATTATTCAAAAACATAAAACTTAGTATGATGTTTTAGTCTTTATTAGATCAAATGCTTATGCACTTGCGTATAACAATGCATGTATGATTCAAAATAAGATAATGTCACATTTGTATATGCTAAAGAGAAATAAAGATCTAATACAAAAAGTCAACACTCACATAATATTCATACATAGTCTTAGAGTATTCACAAATGTAACTGTTTTCTTTATTTAGCTTAATTAAGATCTTTCATTGCAAAATCAATCGACATATGTATATGATTGCTGTTTGAATTTGATTTGAAAATGTTTTATGTACTGCTAATGTTAGGAACATGCTTTTGTGATAATAGAATATGATATAAAATTAGTAAATGCAAAAGAGTTTTCTAGGTGCTGTCATAACTCTGATATAAAACATTTTTGACAGCATAGTATAAACATTCAACACACAACAAGAAGACACCATTGACGAAGGACATAGGACCATCTGTTCACAATTTCAAGTTTAATTTCATCATAACTTGTCTCTAGTCCAAGTTTTTACAGCCAAGCACATAACAATTTTCAAAATAGGTTTTAGGCAACACAAATTACCTCTAACAGTTTCCCATCTCACCACAGTTAGCATCACCAGATTCAGGAAGCCGTATCATCAGAGCAAATCAAATACCAATCAGCATCGTTACTCTCCATCAGGTCACCGTAGCAACTCAAGGCATCCAAGCGTGCTCGCCTATCATCATTCAGGCGATCCGCTAGTTCCAGCAACCAACACCGTGAAACGCGAGAGTATCAAGCAGAGGAGACGACTTAGGACAGAAGATCGACAGCGGAGCAATCCAGTTTGAACCAAGATCCATAGTGGCAGCGCTGATTAAGGTGAGAGAGTGGTCGGAGATCGTGGCGGGTTCATGGTGGAAGATGTTCATTCGTCGGTTTAGTAGAAATAGTCCCAAACACACAAAGAAATTTGGGTACGATCCATTAAGCTATTCTCTGAATTTTGATGCCACTCTTGATAGAGACTTTGATGTTGCGCTAATATATTGGATCCAGTAAGGGATCAATGGATTTCGCAGCATTAAATCCTATAAATGAGAATTTTGTTTGATGAGAGGTAGAACTTGGGAACGCTTTTGATTTAGGGAAGAGTATAGGAGAAGAACCGTGTATGGGAGTAGAAATATAAAACGTGAATTATTTTGGAGCCAATTTCATGTTTTTGCGGTAAATTTCGTACATTTTGCGCCAAATTTTCATGGCTTGGCGCTAAATTTTCATGGGCCAAAGTCACAATTTCACTAAAACTTGTAAAAATAAATATTATAAGTTAGAACTAATAAGTACTTCTTAATTATTATTAATTATTACTTATTACTTCTTAGTTACAATTGGATATTAATTATTATGCATATGTTACTAATTACTAATTATTAAATATTTCATAGTAATTATTAAAAACTAATTGCTATTTATTAATTATTAATTATTAAGCATTGATTATTTAATAGTGATTATTATTAATTGGTAAGGTTATTATTAAATATTAATTTTTAGTTATTCTTGAATATTAATATTATTAATAATTAATTATTAAATATTAATTATAAAATATTAATTATAAAATATTAGTTATTATTAATATTTATTAGGCATATATTATGACTGATAAAATAAAGAGCCACTAAAAGTAAGTTTATACAACTTTCTAACAAAAATGTTATAATTATTAATTACTAATTATCAAAAATTAATTACTAAATGTTAAATATTACTTCTTAATTACTAATACTAATTATTACTTCTTAATTATTACTTATTAATATTAATTATTAAAAATTATTTCTTTTTTTATTAATTATTAATTATTTAATAATAATTATTAATCATTATGTTAATTATTCATTATACTTCTTAATTATTAATATTAATTATTATTTATTAAAAGTTAATTCTTATTTATTAATTATTAGTTATTTAATTATTATTATTAATTACTGAACAGTAATTATTATTATTAATTATTTCATATTTTAAGTTAATTATTATTATTTAATAGTGGTTATTACTTATTATTAATTTTTATATTAATTATTTAATTATTAAGTATTATTATTTAATTATAAATATTAATTAATTAATACAATGGGCAAACAAAAAATGTTGTAATAGGCGTCTATTGCAACTAGCAAAAAAGAAAAGTTGTCAAAAATAGGCATCTATTACAACTAACAAACAAGAAATGTTGTAATAGGAATCTATTACAATTGGTAAAAAAAAAGAGTTGTTAAAAATAGGCATTTATTACAACTGGCAAAAAAGAAATGTTGCAATAGGCATATATTGCAACTGGCAAAATAAAAGAGTTGTTGAAAATATATTTATTACAACTTTCTAGAAAAAACGTTGTAAAAAACCTTTATTATAACTAGCATTTTGCGACAGTTGTAAAATTACAGTTGTAATATGGTGCTACACGGGGGCGGCCGCAAAGGATTGGTGCTACATATTTCGAGTCAAATTTAGCAAGAGTAAAAGAGGAAAAGAATTTGTAGAATATGAGAAAATATTTGAGAATAACTCAAAAAGAAGAAAATATCAAACAAAGATTTTTGCAAAGCAAAATAAAATATCTCATATTTCTCTCTCTCATATTGTTCCTCTCTTGTATAAACAAACCTCCCATGCAAAACTCTTCATCATATTATAAACTCACCTCGTAAAAATTTCAAATTTTATTTTCAATACAACACACTATATACGATCAAATCAAAGAGAGTAATAAGGCCATCCATAAGACTTCTACTTCAACATCTCAACACAAAGCATCATCCTTGTATCATCTCTCTAGGTCTCACTCCAACATCAGCGAGACTTAGGTAGTTGCTTCTACTCAAAGCTATACTCCACGGCACCTATAGTAGCTCGAAATCTGAAGCATGGTAGCAAGCACCAAATTATACAATGATTTTCAAAGTTATGACCACACTACAGTTTTTCAGGCTGCGTGGTAACCCAGTCGTTGTAATTTTTCAAATAACGCGTGTAATACCTCGAAAAATTCGAATAATATTTTAATTAAATAATAATGGTATAATAATATGAAATATAGTGGAATTAATGAATTAATTAAATAAATTAAAAATAAGAAGGGGTAAAATGGTCATATTTAAGACATTGGAATTTGGCGATGAAACCAGCCCCATTGCGACCATCTTATTTTTTTGATTTGCACCATATATTTACTTGTCCGATTAGAAGGAAATACGGAAGAAATAGTCGTTGGTTTGTTATTGATTCTGTGTCGGGTTTACAAATTAAAATTTTTAATTTGCATCTTTTACCTCTAGATATAAAAGAAATATACATACACATAATTTCTCATTTCATATTCCCTAATCAATTTCTAAAACCCTTTTTCCTTTTAAAACTATCTAACTTCATTTGGCCATAACTTTCTCAAATCTAAATGAAATTCGACAAAACCAATGGCAAAACGACAGGAACAATAAAGGCTACGATCTGGAAATAGAACCAGAACAAAATTTCGAAATGGGTGAGTGCAGCAGTTCGGACAACAAGCAGTTTTGGGATTTGGAGCATTGTTTCGTGAGTGGGTTTTCCTAAATTTAATATTTATTCGCTTGATTCATAGTTAATATGATTAAAATTGATAATTAAATAAATAAAATTCGAAATTCATTTTTGTGACTTTTGGAAATTTTGTCTAACCTGATTAATGAAGGATTACAGAGTAATTAATGGTTTAGTGGAAGTATAAAATGCACGCACGCGCACACACACACACACACACACACACACACACATATATATATATATATATATATATATATTAATAGTTGGCTTGGAAGTGCAATCTTTTGGTCCGACCGTGCACTTCCGAAAATACCCATATATATAAATTTTTATATTAAATTGTTATTTCACATGATCTCTCTAATAAATTAGGAGGTAAAATCTCTCTATAATTACTTTAGACGTATTCAAACCTAAATGTTGATTTCAATTATCTTTCTTTAATAATAGTTGTAATAGCTTTGGTGTCACACTTTTTTGGTATCAACATGAACTAACAAAAACGCCCCTCTGTATATTGTCAAATCTTAATCACTTAAAAATAGGATCTAATATTAAACTTCGTTTACAAATTCAAATGCCCTTAAAAGTAGGATCTAACAATTAAACATGCTTAAATATTCAAAACTCTTCTAAAATTAAGATCTAAAATTAAACTTCCTTTATAAATTTAAAATACTTCTTTACAAATATACAAATGTGGAAATTAGCCACAAGGGTCTCTCTAGCAAGTGGAATTAGTTTTTAGGACACACAGCTGAAATAATTACTTTTAAGGACAAAATGCAAAATAATTAGTTTTTAAGACAAAAAAACCTATGAAATTATGTCCTTGAAAGTAATTGGACTGCTAACTTTGTCCTTAAAAGTAATTATTCTACTGACTTTGGCCTTGAAATTAATTTCTGTGGATGTGTGTCCTAGAAACTAATTGGACTGCAAAGTTTGTCCTTCTGGTGAAATTCCCCTATACAAATTTTAATATCACTTGAAAATAAAAAATCATTTTTTGACTGATTTAAACATATACAATTTATAAGGAAAACAGTTGACGTGTAAAGGGTGTGCCGTTACAATCATATATATATATATATAATCAGCCAAAAATAGTGGCAGCTACCGTTCGATAGAAGCCGATTCATGTTCGTGTTCTCCCCCTTCTTCGCCCTCTGACGTGTCCGTCATCACTTGTTCTTTTGTCCATTCCCTTCTCTCTACCCTCATTCCTATCCCTCCGCTTCATGTCTAATGCGAGCAACTCGGGTCCTCCTTCCTCTACCAGATCTGGGCGTGCTTACAACGTCTCATCCAATCCGCTCAATTTGGGTCCGCGCGTTGATCTTGCGTCACCAATAAAGCCTTCTAAGTTTCCCCCTTTAGGAGCATCGTCTTCTATTTGTCCTTGTTTTTCTGTTGTCTCAGATCCTTCCTTGTCAAATGTTTTTGCAGCTCTGGACTCATCCTTGAAGAACTACGCTCCTAGTGGCTCTCCTATCTCTGGTATGAATGCAACTGTTTCCGTGACTGGAAATAGACCTATTACTCCTATGTTGGTCGTTGGCCCCTTGTTGGACCAGTGGACAGATTCCAATAACTCTAAGGTAGCTGTTGCATTGGGTAATAATGATAGTAATGAGCATTTTGACTTGTGTAATAAAATTAGCACTCAACTTACATGTGACATTATGCAACTTATAGCTGCTTCCTCTACTTTAGCTGTTGCTAGCCTTGTTATAGTCATCGAAGATAAAAATGAAGTATGAATTGTGATTTGGGCTTGTATGGTGATGTTATTAGTGCAGATAATAATGTTGAGGATGTTAATTCAACAATTGCCGCTCGCACTCTAGGTGCTCGAGTTAATGCTTAAGTGCAAAGGGCTGCTAATTGTCATTCATTTTCTTCATCTCATGGCACTATACCATTGTTGGAGCCTCAAATTCCTATACAGGTTTCTTCTCCCGTTGTTAATAACAAATGGTCTTCACTGTAAGGTTCATTGCCTAGAAACGTGGGTGTGTATATACGCAGATCCTTTGAGAATGTTGAGATAAATGGTGCTATGGTGCCACCAGCTGAAGTAATTCAAACGGGCATTGATTATTGGTCTGATTACTTGGTTGGTTTTTTTCTAAATTCCAACCCGGATTACTATGATATTATAGAAGATTGTGTCATGTCTGGAAACTTAGAGGGGGCATTACTATGATATTAGAGAAGATTGTGTCGTGTTTGGAAACTTAGAGGGGGCCTTCGTGTTCATTTCATTAGATAATATTTTTTATCTCAAATTTTCTTGAGCTGATGAAAGACTTCATGTTCTGGAAGCAGAACCGTCTATCATAGCTAGGAAGCCTTTTGTTATAACGACGTGGAGTCCTTTGGTCGATAGTGCTAGGGAGTAGGTATTGTCTATCTCTGTTTGGGCTTATTTTACTCATATCCCATCAGTTTTGCAACCATTGATTGGGCTAAATTGGTTAGCTAGCCTTGTTGGCAAGTTAAAATGCTTTGGTTCTAGTACTGTGGTTAGGAAGAAGTTAGTTTTCTCTAAGGCATTGATTGAGATTACCCCGGATGAGCCTTTGCCTTCTAGGCTTAGGGTTTGTATTGCTGAGGAGGGGGGGTAGTTTTTGTAGATATTAGCTACAGTTGGAAACCATATACTTGCACGATCTATCATTCCTCTGGTTACATTTTAAATGCTTGTAAGCATGTTCATGAGAATTCCACCTTGCCTATTCCAAAGAAGATCCCTTTCCCTCATCCTCATGTTAGGAAGTGGGTTCCTAAGCCTTCGATCTCTGTTCCTCCTGTGATTATTAGTTCTGGTTTTTCGCCATCTTGCCTGGATTCTGGGCCCTCAACTGATATTATTGATGCTCGCATTATTATAGATCCTGGTATTTCTCTTGTTACCACGCCTTCAACCATTTCAGTTCCTTTTGACGATGTTATAGATATTCGTTCCATTGATGCTGATGTGCTTTCACCTTTTGTGGTTGTGCCTCTGTCATTGATGTTTTCTCTGTTGATGTTGAGGACAACTTTGCGGGTATTCTAGACTTGGATCCCTCTTTGGATGAATTCTTTTGGGCCTCATCTAAGCAGGCTTGGATTCATGAGCCTTCTGGTATGAGATTTGACCCTAAGTATGGTAGGTTCTATAAGTATGTTGGTGGAGATAATGAACATAGGCGGCTATTTTATCATGTTGATGGGGATGGCCTTGTGCTCTCGGTTATAGGTCGGTTTGAAATTCATAATCTTTACGTTCTCTCGGATACTTCATGGGATAGGAAATACCTATATACTGCTAATTCTATGGATTTTTTTTCTATGTTAGCTTCCCGCTTCTCTAGGTATTATCACTACAACAAAACAACCATTTTACAACGGGCAATGCCCGTTGTAATATGGATTTCGCAACGGGCATGCGCCCATTGTATTAGGCCACGTTTTAATAGATCGACCATATTTTACAATGGGCAATGCCCGTTGTAATATGGATTTCGCAACGGGCAATGCCTGTTGTAATACATGATATTGCAACGGTTTCTGACCATTGCAAAATAATTGCAAATTTAAAAAAAATTACAGCAGCATCCATGCAATACATCCATACTAATACTAAATATTGTCGTAAAATAATTAAAATCACATAAGAAAAGACTAAAAGCATAGTTTTACACGTTTATAAAACATGTGCAATATTTGAGCAAATAAAACATGTATCTTAGAGCAAATAAAAAAATGAAGAAAATGCACAATATTTGAGCAAAGTTTTACATAGTTTTACACGTTTAACAAACATCACTGCATTCTGCATTCTGCCCATAACACCTCATTCAGTAACAATACCATTCAACAACCAAGACCATCCACTTAACAAACAAACACCGTCTCCATTCCTCCACTGCATTCTTTCCACTGCAATACCCCTGCGTACACCTCCTCTTCCACATCTAGCTTGCACACAAACCATACTTCCAACTACCCTCTTCCACATCCATGCACCGCTCATTCAGAGCGATTAAATAGAACCTAAACTCGTGTTTTCAATCACGGCGTGTAAAAATGTTTGTATATGTACCTGCCATATTCTATCATCCGAATACCCATTGAAAGGATCAAGATTTCCTCTAACAGTACCATCAAACAACGTAGGATCTCGAGGAATAATACTAAGCCTCGAACGCAGATCATGAAGTCCAATTTTGCAGATATCAACTCCGTCTATTATAATTGATCCTTCTCTTGGTTCAACTATTCGAAAAAGTACTTGTATCAAAGTAGATTTTCCACTTCCGGTACGTCCAACAACACCCACATTTTTCTTGCCCGGAATTGTGAATGTTATGTTCTTTAAAATAGTCGGCAAATATTCAGCGTAGCGAACCTGCATATTGAAGAGCTCAATGAATGTTGAACATCTTTATGGTTTTGATTCTGTGAAAAAAAACTATCTTTGTTTTGAATCTAAAATAAAGTTTGATCAAGAAGTGCTTAAGCAAACTTTGTTGTCATTCCTATGAAAGTTTACTTAAGCAAACTGTTTTGAATCTAAAATCTAAAAGGATAGTATTTTGTTTTGAATCTAAAATCTAAAAGGATAGTATTTTGTTTTTATTTTGGCTCTTAGGAGAATTTTCTGCTTCAGAACATATACCTGCAAGTTGTTAACGGTTATTGTTCCAGTTTCGGGCCAGTTATTTGGAAGCTTGCATTCTTCAATTAAAAGAGGAGCTTCGCTTCGAATCCTTGAATACTGCATTATCCTTTCAGCAGAAATCATCTTGTTTTCTGTAGTACAAAAAATCCATATAATGGGTGATAGTTCTGTATTAAGATTTAAGCTGTAAGTTACTGCAAGTCCAGCAATGCCTGTAATACAATCAATTTCATTAGAAAGATTTTAAGACTAAACTGTAGACTATAATTTTTCATGTTCAAAGAAATTAACTAACTTGGATTGATAAAACCAATAGGTAGGGTAACAAGTAAAACTAATGAAAATGCAAACACAGCATTTGACAGCGCAATCAGTCTAAAGAAAAGCCATTCCGCTGTAGAAACATTATGAAACCATGGTCTTGAATAATTATTGATGAGAGAAAGGTTTGAACTTGTGAAACGTTCTTGTTGTTCAAATGCTCTTATTGTAGCAGCTCCAGAAAGTCGTTGACTTTTCTAACAAAAAGACGTTCTTGCAATACCACTCATTTCTTCAATTAGTACAAACATTGACTTTTCTAACAAAACCAACATTACCAATTAGTTATGGATGGATTTTATTATGTCACAAAACAAATACTTCAGGTTTCTAGAAAAAACCAAAAATTAACACCTAAACTTAATAGTTAAAATATGAAGAATTCTAGATGAGAATCACGTTAACACTTTAAAATTCAACTTACCGTTGAAAATCAAACAAATATTAAAACTTGTTTTCTATATATTTCGCTGTAACCCAAATAATAAAAACAAAAAAGTTTGATAAAACTGTATGGCGAAACTAAAGACGATTTAAAGTTTTCTTAGTGAAGGCTAAATTATTTATTTGCTTATAAACATTGTCCTAAATAGCTTTTATTTCCTTCTCCACAAAGGACATTAATAATTGCATAAAGACACAATAGCATTTAGGATTCCATTTACCCACACTACTACATAAATCAACTGCAATTTATAGTAATACTCTTACATCAACAGAGAACCTATCAGCATTTCAACAATGGTCACAAGTGAGCGTTGCAACTTTTCCTTCATTAAAAAAGTTGCGCTGTTAACATAACAGGTGTCCCGTTATGTTAGCTTCATTATAAAAATTTGGCTAACCCAACTTTACAGATGTGCTGAAAAGATTTTGGTTGTATAGAAGTTCTTTTCATGTACACAAATGCTAGTGTTATGATACTTTTAAACAAATTATGGGGAGTGGAAATCAAAGTGATACCAACACAGGTCATCCCACGTACATTTGCTTTAGATATTAGCACCATATAAATCCAGTAATAGTTTTTCCACAAGCACGTCGTCATTTTTCATCACATTTTTTATGATCCTCAACACCGATGTCTCCATCAGATTGTAAAGATATACTTTCAATTTTTGCACCAATGTCTCCATCAGATTGTAAAATATCAAAACTAGATGTTTACATCAGATTGTAAAGATAATTGAAAAGGATGCATTTTTTGAATAACATGCTTTCAATTTTGATTCACTCTAAGTAAAAATATAGTAACTCAGAAGCTATCAAATCTAAAGTAAAATAAATACAAAATACAGTAAATACCTTTTACTGAATGTAAAGCCAAAATCAGGGATCTACGTCCAATTAGTGGAGGCAAAATCAGGGATCTGGGTGTAGCATTGGTGATGGATGCAGCCATGGTAGATCGGCGTGGCGAGCTGATTCTAGTATGGAAGTGGAAGCAGAGCGCTGCGTCTGGAAAGGAAGCGGCGACAAGCGTACGTGCTGAGAAAAGTCGGCAGGAGGTTAGGTTTTGAATCTGATTTTTAGGGGAAAAGTTCAAATATAGCAAGAAAAATGAAATCTTGGATGAACAAAAGATCCATAAGACAAGTTGAAATTTGCGAGAGCGAATCGGGATACTAACGTCAGAGACAACAGTGCATTTAAATGATATAATTCACATACCAGATTCGTTGATTTGAACTCAATACTGGAAGCAGCCGTGAACGAGCGCAAAGAGAAGAAAGCATCGATCGACAAAACTAAGGGACGTAAATCATCATTCGATCGAGATACTAACGTCGGCGCTTTCAAAAACCCTAATTTAGTTGAAGAGAAGACGAAAGAGAACGAGTAGTCGCTTGCAAAAGAAAACAGCCGATATAATAAAGGGGTCTGAGTTGACCGATACAGTAAAGGCTATTACAATGGGCATGTTTGACCGTTGTAAAGTTTGCATCTATTACAACGGGCCTGAGTGGACCGTTGTAATAGACCTCTATTACAACAGGCAATCAATGCCCGTTGTAAAAAGGGCGTTGTTTATGCCATCTTTTACAACGAGCCTGAATGGACCGTTGTAATAGCCTTCTATTACAACGGACAACCAATGCCTGTTGTAAAAAGGGCGTTGTAATAGGGTATTTTTGTTGTAGTGTATCATGTTATTGGACCTGAATCTTCGAATGAGGGCAATGACTCTTCCTCCTCGGAGGAAGACTACTTTTGGTTTTTTTATTAGTAGTTTAACACTTACACTAAATTTCTATGCTTTATTTGTTTCACTTAGATGTTCTAACGCATGTGCTTAAACACATGTTTTCATATTCATTTATACATATGGCACGACCCACTATAAATGTTGGCTAGCTTTGCTAAAAAAATTTAAAATTTTTTAGAAAACAATTTAATGTTATATATGTGTTTATATATATATACAATTTTAAAAATTGGTTTTTTATATAAAATTTGGACAAATTAAATTTGTAACATGAATACATATATAAACATGATTACATAAAATAAAAACTAGATCTTTAATATATACCTTCCTCTAAATAGATATGGTCGAGTATCAATACGCTATTTGACGGTTCTTCCACTTGGAGTACCACGGTCTCCTCCTCATCATTTGATTTGCAAGATCAAGTGAATGCTTCACCTAAGAATGGCCAACCAATAAAGGGAGACGAAGAAATCAAATTTCGGTGTAAAAGTTTATGTGGAGGCTAGTTTATTTATAACCATCAGCCAACACAAATATTTCCCTAATAATTTCCGCATCCGAAGACTTAGTGAAAGCCTTCAAATACCCCCTTCTATGGCCAACCCCATGGTTGACTGGGCATGGTCAATGCCTAAGTTTACTCCAGTTTTAATCAATAATTAATTAATTATTTATTTTCTAACTTCAAAATCGATCGAACCATCACATAATTTTTATTCGTCGTTCTATCCCATTTTAAGTCTAAAATAGATAATTAAAATTAACCATAAATATTAATACGACATTTGTATTAGTTTATTATTAATTGGTAATGTTTATAAATTAATTTTATCCTTGATCGAATTCGAAAATAACCAACAATGCTGTTTTATTGACTCTATGATGTGAATACGATCCATAATTAATATTTAAACAATTTAAATATTGAAGCATGTGTGGACTTTGCTAAATCACAATATAGTGTCAAGTACAACGCTAATAGATCATTTAGGATAAATCGTATTTCTGATCCAATATAAGCTCACATAGTAACGACGATTTGTATACATATTCTTATCATCATCACTAGATCACTTAGATATTTAGAGTTTGATCTAAGGTCAAAAAACTCAATTAATATCCTTATTAATTGTCCTTATTAATTGTGCATGTCAATTTTAAAGTTCTTAGTTCAATCTGATAACATTTATTGATTAACCGTTTTGTTATGGCTAGACACATTAACTTTAATTTAACTTACTAAATATGGTTGTTAGCGCCAAAATTGGTCAATAACACCCAAATCCAGATGAAAGCACCAAATGTCAGTCACAGCTCAGAGATAGTGTGTATGTAGAGAGTAATAATGTGAAGAACAGTAAAAATTAAGAAGAAAGCAGTAAAGAACAACAACTTTTATAGTGGTTCGGCTAACTCCGGCCTACGTCCACTTAGAAGTTTTCTTTTTATTGCTGTAATAATTGATTAGTTACAAAAGTGGCAGAGTAGCCTTAGCCTTAGAAAAGAGAAAGTAAGAGAGCAGAAAGAAGAAGAAGAAGAAGATCCCCCATCTGGAGACCCACATGCTGTATTTATAGGAAAAACCAGGTTGTTGAGCCTCCTGAGTAGTTTGGGCCCATCAAGATCATAGCCAAACCCTACTTCATTATGCCGACCGATCCTGAGCAGTTGGTATGCCGAACGTGGGGAGGTGTAAGGTATCGAGGTACCGAGGTATGAGGTACCGAGGTATGGAGGTATGGAGGTATCGAGGTACCGAGGTATGAGGTATGAGGTATGGAGGTACCGAGGTATGGAGGTGCGAGGTGCAATGCCGAGCAAGGTGAGGTATGCCGAACGACCCATTCAATGCCGAACGCTCCCTGATGCCGAACGATCCATCCAATGCCGAATGAGATTTATGCCGAGCGCTCCATCCAATGCCAAACGAGATTTATGCCGAGCAATCCATCCAATGCCGAACGAGATTTATGCCGAGCGCTCCATCCAATGTCGAACGATCCTTAATGCCGAACCTCCATCATGCCGAACCATATCTGATGCCGAACAGTTTCTAATGCCGAGCGCCCATCATGTCGAACGATCTCTAATGCCAAGCGCCTCTAAATGCCCAGCGCTCCGGGATGCCGAGCACTACTAAATGCCGAGTGCTCCTGGAATGCCGAACCACTCATGTATGTCGGACGCTCTATGTATGCCGAGTACTCTTGAATGCTATTCGAACGTGAATGTCAGACAAACTATTTGTGCCGAACCTCCACCATGCCGAACCATGTTTCCTAGACCCAAATTATAGTTGATCCATCTTTATCCAATCATATTTCCATCTCCCAAGCACGTTGCGTCATCCATCCATCCAGTCGACTGAATCCATCGTACACCAGCCTCGACGAACGTGCAGTCGATTAAGTTAAACTCGCCTGTCCGCGGCCTTGTAAAAAGGCGGGTTAACACTTGCCCCCCAAAACATGCCTTGCTATTGGAAGGTGTGTTTTGAATAGCCTCAAATCCGATATCCAAAGTCCATGTTTCATCCATATCCAATAACTGTTAGTCCATGAGATGATGGTTTTGATGACAACAACCTTAGAATAGATTATAAAATATAAATACTAACATTACAAGTTTAGATATATATGTATATGCAGGATCTAACCATGCAGATATCAAGAATGAAGACTGTACAGTATAGAGATTCAAGATATAGAGATAGAAGACTCATGAGTATCAAGATTATCAAGAGTTCAAGATTTCAAGGTTAAGTTTGTTTTATTAGGAATATTTGTTAAAACTCGTAGAAAAGCACTGGCATCTTAATATCCAATTTATTCGTGGAATGGAATCCACTTCGAGCCCGTTAAAGGGATGAAACCCTAAGTAGGAAGGAACCTACGAAAATCTAGTGGGACATTGTTTTGTATCCACTAATTTTAATTCAAATGATTTTACAAAATTATCTTGTTTTCAAAATGATTTCATCCTTTTAAAAGATTCAAAACTCTCTATCCTGATTTTAAATAATTTTAGCCTAAAAAACATCTTTATTTTCAGAGTCAAAATTACTCCTGATTTTAAACCATCTTTTCAAATAATATATTTAACTTTTAAATTATTTATACTTTGATATAAATTATAGTTAAATAATATGTATATATTGGTCTTTATATTTACTTATGTATTTTAACTATAGTTAAGTATATTTATAAAGTTTAAAATAATTTTAATATAAGATAGAGGTTATTTTCAAAGAAAATCAAAACACCAAAAATCCCTTTGGGATGTCGACATGCCCAAGTACCCCATGTCGACATAGTGTCAGTTGGTTTCAAAATTCAAATTTCAAAAGAAGTGTCTATTCGCCATAACTCTTCATGAATGGTCATGGCTGTTGCTCTTCTATAAATAAGGGTCAGTTTCAACGAATTTTTAATCACTTTTTTCCGGTTTTCACTCCTCTTCTTCTTCCACATTTCTTAATACAAAATCATACCATTACTCTACCGAAATCAACATCGAATCATACTCGATTACTTCTAGTCTGATTCTCCATCACTATCTCTACAAGGTCCAAGTGCTAATCTGATTTATAGACTTTTTGTAATCAATCGAGCGAGACAAGGTGTGATTGTAGCCCTGGAAATCAATTGGGTGAACTTGTTGCCCCGGAAATCAAGTATCTCTACCCAGAGGATTGTTATTCTGGAAGGTGTACCTCGTAGCCTTGAAACCGAGGGTTGTAATTGTTGAATTGAGTTTGAAAGAAAATCCGTACTTAGTTGTGCGGGATTGGATGTAGGGTAACTCCGAACCAGTATAAAATCCGGTGTGTTCTTTCCTTTACTGCTTTTACTTTATATTTGCATCTGTGTTTGATTCTATGTTCATATCTTTGTCTGATTAGTGCATACATTGTTAACAAATTAAGATAAACTCAAAAAGATTAACAAATTTCTTAAAACACTATTCACCCCCCTCTAGTGTTAATTCTAGCCTTAAGATCCTTAATCCGCATTTCTCACATTTGGTATCAGAGCTTTGTTTTCAAAAGTTTCATTATCTGAATTTTGAAAAATTTCAAAATGGCTACTAACACTAGTACTGCTATTACCACCAACACTAGTTCATTTGTAGAAGGTCAGTCTACTGCCAGACCACCACTTTTTAATGGCAGTAACTATGCATATTGGGCATGTAGAATGAAAATATATTTACAATCTGTAGGATTAGAAACTTGGAATATCACACAAACTGAATATTCTGTACCCACAACTAATTTTGCACAATGGACCACTGAGAAAGAATGTTGCACAAAATAATTCTAAGCAATGAATATTCTGTTTTGTTCACTTGAAAGAAATGAATTTAATAGAGTGTCAGTTTGTAAGTCTGCATATGAAATTTGGAAAACTTTGCAAGTAACTCACGAAGGAACAAACAAAGTTAAACAGACCAAAATTTCCATGCTCACAAATCAGTTTCAGTTATTTAAAATGAATACTAATGAGTCTATTTCAGATATGTATAGCCGATTTCAAGATATTGTGCATTCTTTAATATCTTTGGGAAAGGAATTTTCGAAAGAAGATCAAGTCAGAATTTTTTTGAATTCTCTCACTCCAGAATGGGATCAAAAGACACTTGCAATTGAAGAGGCAAATGACATTAGTACTTTAAAGATAGAAGAATTGATTGGAAATCTAATGTCGTTTGAAGTTCAAATGATCGGGAGAAGAGAAAGCAAAGCATCTGAAAAGAAATCAATGGCATTCAATGCATTAACCAACGGATCAGATTCAAACAGTGATAATGATGAAGAGATAGCATTTATGACCAGGAATTTTCGAAAATACAGAAAGATGAATAATCTCAAGAGAAACAACTTTAAGAATTCCGGTAATCAGATTACAGTACCAAACTTTATCAAATGCTTCAATTGTGACGAACCAAGTCATATCATAAGGGACTGCCCGCATCCAGATAAGCAAAACTCTCCTACAAACAATGATTCTGCAAAGAAACGGAAACGTGCATTCACTGCTACTCTAGATGACTCTGACTCATCCTCCAGCGACGATGAACAGAAGAAAGATAATTCAAATTTGTGTTTCACAGCAATTCTCGATTTAGTCGATACCAAAGACACGGACTCTGAAAAAGGTACACGTTTACAATACATTGGCTGAAATTGCATGCTTGAATTGATTGATTGATTGGTTGTTTTTGAATTGATTGATTGATTGATTTTGAATTTATATGTTGTTTGAATTTTAAAATTTATTTTCTATTTTTTACTATTATTTTATTATTCTTGACACATTCTGAAATATATTATAAGTACAATAATATTTCAGAAATATAGACATTAATAATAATATTTATATATATATATGTATATTAGATAACTTAGGAAAAATCATGTCATGAAAATTCAAAGCCACATGTCGACATGGCCCCTACCATGATGTCGACATGCCTACCTAAATTTGAATTTCAATTTTTGAATTCAAATGTTTGAATTCCCTCCACCTTTTCACTTCATTTATTTCTCTGAAAAGATACCTTTTGACCAGAGAATATGTCCTTTGAAAGTCTATTTATTCACTATATTTTATCATATCTTTTCACTTTCTTTTTCAAATTCAAACTCTCTCTTCATATCTTCAAGCTCTCTACTCTCTACTCTCTACTTTCTACTCTCTACTCTAATGGCTTCTTCAAGCAACCCCTCAACCATGAGAATTTCCAGAAAAATCAAAGAGCAATTATTCAATGATCCGGAGGCAATTAAAGCATACATCAATTATGCAAATTATGCCAAAGTCCATCCCGGAAAATTTGCTATTTTTCAAGATTTTTCTTCTTATGAAATTGTTTCTCTTTTTGCAAACAATGGTGTTTTAAGTCTTATTGACTCTTCTCAAAATGATTTTGTTTGCTATCCTAATCTTGTCAAAATCTTCTATGCTAATTTAAACCGTGGTTTTTATATTGGAAATGAGAATGAAATTTGGAGTAATGTCAAAGGCACTCAAATTGTTTTGAATTGTGACCTTTTGGGTACCATTCTCAATTGCAAAAGCACGGGAATGGATCTTTCTAGTTTTCAAATCGATGAACATGATCGTGAGACATTTCATCATATTTTTGAAGGAGATGAAAACTTTGAATTTAAAAACCGAAACTTTCGTCCTAAAGCAAGAATTGTCAATCTTCTCTTACAACATACTTTGACCCCAAGATCGGAAAATTTTAACAATCCTACTTCAAAAGTGGTCAAAGCACTTTTTGCTATTTTCGAAAATTATGATATCAATTGGGTGCAAGTTATTTTGAATGAACTTCGTCCTAAAAATTTTGAAATGGGAGAAAACACTTTATATCATGGAATTTACCTTACTCGGATTTTCAACTATTTTGGAGTAAATTTCAAAGGAGAATAATTTATTTCAAGAAAAGTTTTTAATATCTCAAACATTTCTCTCATGAAAATCCCATATGTTTTTCAACCTTATGAAACCCTTACCGAAAAGGAAGAGCGTTTGGCTCATGAGGAAATGGAAGAAGAGGAAGAGGAAGAAAGAGAAGAAGGGGATGAAATGGAAATTGAAGAAGAAGAAGAAGGTGAAACCTCTTTGGAAAGCATCGAATATCCTTCTAATCCATCCAACAAAACCCTTCTCAAAAACCAAAAGATAACTGTGGAGAATCAACGGATTTTAAAACGATCCGTTAGTAAGAAGTTGGATAACATTTCTTCAAAGATGAACAAGTTCTTTTCAAAAGTCAGCAAGAAACTTGGACTATCTTCATCATCTTCATCTTCTAACTAGTTTTATCTTTTAGTATCTTATTGTAGTTGTCTTAGTTTGTTTTGTTTTTCGAATGTTCATGTAGTTCATTATGCTTAATCTTTGTATTATCGTAATGAAATTGAATTTCCTTTCTGTTATCTAGCTTATCTTATCTCCTAAATAAATGTTAGTATATTATATAAATTTATATATATACACAATTATTCACAAAATCAAAGTTGTCATAAATTTTCACTAACCCATGTCGACATCCTTTAGAAGACCATGTCGACATATACTGGTCAGAAGTGATTATTGATTTTGAATTTGAAAATTGAATAACTACCAAATGTCTATTCATTTCAAACGAATTTCTACACCTATATATACCTTTTTCTTCCAGAAATCTTCACTGAAATTTATTTCTCATTATCTATATCCTTCATTTCTTTCTCTAATTCAATTATGGCCAATCCTATTCACAATCTATCTGAAAATCTTGAAGAAACACTCAATTCATTCAAGAATATTCTCTCTTTTATTCTACGAAACCAGCGTCACTTAGAGTTGAGTCAAATGCAGATGATCAAGGAGCAAGAAAGACATTTCGGTGCAATTCGATGGATGATCTCCTCTCTACACAAGGATGATAATGAATCACATCCTCCTGTCTCTCTCACCAATGACAATGAGAATTGGGATGCAATTAAAGCAGACCCTATATTTGGAGAAGATGGATAGGTAGATGTTCCTCGAAACGTTTAATTTTCTTTCTTTGTTTGATTTGTTTGAATTAATGTGTTTGATTTAATTAGGTTTGATTTGATACTTTGTGTGGATTGATTTTATTTGGTTTGAAGTTTGGTGTGTGAAACATATATATATACACTGAAATGAATATAGTCTTTAATTAAGTTATTATGCTCATAAGTATCATTATTTCTTAATCAATATATTATATATTCCATTGTATAGTTTATCAATGCAGGTACTGAAGTCCAAGAATAAGGGGGAGTAAGTTTTTGTTGATGACAAAGGGGGAGAAATATAAAATAGGGTAGTTAGGCATAGATTAAGGGGGAATTGTTAGTTTTAGGGGAAGTTATTAGGATAGAAGTGATATTTTATAAACAAAGGTTGTCATCATCAAAAGGGGGAGATTGTTAGTCCATGAGATGATGAGATGATGGTTTTGATGATGACAACCTTAGAATAGATTATAAAATATAAATACTAACATTACAAGTTTAGATATATATGTATATGCAGGATCTAACCATACAGGTATCAAGAATGAAGACTGTACAATATAGAGATTCAAGATATAGAGATAGAAGACTCATGAGTATCAAGATTATCAAGAGTTCAAGATTTCAAGATTAAGTTTGTTTTAGTAGGAATATTTGTTAAAACTCGTAGAAAAGCACTGGCATCTTAATATCCAATTTATTCGTGGAATGGAATCCACTTAGAGCCCGTTAAAGGGATGAAACCCTAAGTAGGAAGGAACCTACGAAAATCTAGTGGGACATTGTTTTGTATCCACTAATTTTAATTCAAATGATTTTACAAAATTATCTTGTTTTCAAAATGATTTCATCCTTTTAAAAGATTCAAAACTCTCTATCCTGATTTTAAATAATTTTAGCCTAAAAAACATCTTTATTTTCAGAGTCAAAATTACTCCTGATTTTAAACCATCTTTTCAAATAATATATTTAACTTTTAAATTATTTATACTTTGATATAAATTATAGTTAAATAATATGTATATATTGGTCTTTATATTTACTTATGTATTTTAACTATAGTTAAGTATATTTATAAAGTTTAAAATAATTTTAATATAAGATAGAGGTTATTTTCAAAGAAAATCAAAACACCAAAAATCCCTTTGGGATGTCAACATGCCCAAGTACCCCATGTCGACATAGTGTTAGTTGGTTTCAAAATTCAAATTTCAAAAGAAGTGTCTATTCGCCATAACTCTTCATGAATGGTCATGGTTGTTGCTCTTCTATAAATAGGGGTCAGTTTCAACGAATTTTTAATCACTTTTTTTCTGGTTTTCACTCCTCTTCTTCTTCCACATTTCTTAATACAAAATCATACCATTACTCTGCCGAAATCAACATCGAATCATACTCGATTACTTCTAGTATGATTCTCCATCACTATCTCTACAAGATCCAAGTGCTAATCTAAGTTATAGACTTTTTGTAATCAATCGAGCGAGAGAAGGTGTGATTGTAGCCTTGGAAATCAATTGGGTGAACTTGTTGCCCCGGAAATCAAGTATCTCTACCCAGAGGATTGTTATTCTGAAGGGTGTACCTCGTAGCCTTGAAACCGAGGGTTGTAATTGTTGAATTGAGTTTGAAAGAAAATCTGTACTTAGTTGTGCGGGACTGGATGTAGGGTAACTCCGAACCAGTATAAAATCCGGTGTGTTCTTTCCTTTACTTCTTTTACTTTATATTTGCATCTGTTTTTGATTCTGTGTTCATATCTGTGTTTGATTAGTGCATACATTGTTAACAAATTAAGATAAACTCAAAAAGATTAACAAATTTCTTAAAACGCTATTCACCCCCCCCCCCCTCTAGTGTTAATTCTAGCCTTAAGATCCTTAATCCGCATTTCTCACAGTAACCAATAACCGACTTTAGGACCTCTCCGGGTCAATATCCAAATCCTCTGTCGTCCATAGCTGATATTCATATCCGTAACCTCTTCGGGTTCTTGTCAAGCACAATCCACACCTGACGACCGTACTCCAGTGTCCCTGAACGTTGAGTAATGTAAGGCTTAAGTCCTAAGCCGAATCCTGGTTGCTCCGGACCCTTGTCGAGCATTGTCCATACTCGACGACCTAAAATAGTAACCGATAATATGGGGGCCTAAGTCCTAGGCCGAGTCCTGGTCTCTCCGGACCCTTGCCGAGCATAGTCCATATTCGACGACCTGAAATAGTAACCGATAATATGGGGTCTAAGTCCTAGGCTGAATCCTGGACTCTCCGGACCCTTGCCGAGCATAGTCCATACTCGATGACCTGAATAAGTCGATTTGCCGTGCTTGGACAAAGCGACCTACCCCTTGCCAGGTTTAATCCATACCTGACGACCATTTATCAAAAACCAGATAAAAAATCCAATCGAAAGCCAATCCAAAATCCAGATCAAATCAGAAAACAAAAAATCCATATCGCAAATCCAAACCGATATCCAAACCAGAAAACAATCATCCAAATATAAGTCCACACCAAGAAACAAACAAAACCAGAAGTTCAAACCAAATTAGAAAAAAGCAAATGTCCAAGCCAAAAAAGAGAAAGCAGATTTCACAAACTAGAGCATTGCGGTTTATCATCATCTCAGAGCATGCCTAGGGGCTACCTCCGTCCCCGTACATGAGTAAGTGACTTGGCCGTTTTCCCGTAGTTTGCTACTTATTTCATAATATCCCAATCAATTGATGACCAATCGACCATCATTCCTGTGCCTCGTATCATCACCGTGTGAGGTAGACGGTGGTTGCTCCTGCCCCATCGCTGCATTCCGAGTTTCGACGTATTGTTGCAACTGTCTATTCCTTACATGCTCCTCAATTATGTCCTTTAAGTGCCTGCAGCTGTTGGTATCGTGCCCGTCCAAATCGTGGAAGAGGCAGTGTTTTCCTGATGCCCTCTCACGTTCGGAGGGTTCTCTCCTAGCCGGCCTTCGGTAGGGAAGGCGATTCCGAGTCTCCAAATAAATTCATTCCAGCGTCTCGTTCCACCCTGTGTAGGTGGAGAATTTTTGCTCTCTCCCCCGCTTCCTAGCCTTTCCTAACTCGTCATCCAGCTTCCTTTTTCCTTTTTCCAAGCCTCCGCTGGATGGTCCTCCATCCTCAGCCGCGTTTACCTCCTTTAACTTCATATCTGAGCATGCATCTTCCTGCCGAAGGAATTTCTCAGCTTCGTGAAAGAATTCCCCGAGATCCATCGGAGGGTCCTGTATTAGTGACACTTTGAAATCTGAATTTTCTCTAACTCCTGACACTGCCGCCATTAAAACCATCGATGGATCCGGCCGATCCACCGAAGGAACCTCTGCATTGAACCGAGTTAAGAAAGCTCTGAGTGATTCGTTTGTCCTCTGTTTTACCGATGTCAGCGTCATTGCATTCTTTGGCCTTTTGATATGTACCCGAAACTGCTTCAGAAACCTGTCCACCAACTCTGTCCATGTCCCGATAGATCCTTCTTCCAGCTGCCTGAACCACATAGCAGCTATGTACGTTAAGAATAAAGGGAAACATCGAGCCATAACTTCTTCTGATGCCCCCAGCACCTCCATGTGTCTGGTATATCTCATCACGAGAGAACGGACTCTTGTTTACTCCTTCCAGATCTCTATTGGTCAAACCCCCGCGCATGGTTCGCCTGATAATCTCAGCTAATCCAGCATTGTCCATCAAGGGATACCCCCTGAGTTCCCGAGGGAATTCTGGTACACACTCTTCATCTCTTGCTCTTACATTCCTGCCAGCATCCTGTTGCGTGGTGTTAGCTGGAACCCATCCATGAACTGGTTCATCATTATCTGATGGTGCGCCCCTGAGTCCAGCTTCATCTGGATTGTTAGTTGTATGTTGATTGGGGGTTGCCCCCTACTGAACCATTCCCTCTGCTTGCTGGTTGGGCGCTTCTAATCTGGCTCCATGGATCTGAGCCCCTGCATTTCCTACTTGCGTAAATTGTCTAAGAAGAGCCTACATCATCTCCTCTTGTCTTTTCATCATGACTTCCATTTCCTCTCTGGTGATGTAGATGGATGCTTGACCTGCTCCTGCTCCAGAGGAAGCCTCTTGACTTCCCTCCTGATTGCTCCTTTTTGTCACTTGCTTTCTTGTTGATGGCCTAGCCATTGCTTTCCAAAGTCCAAGTTCCTAGCTCCAGAATCCCTGAGTTCACTTCTCAGTGAAAGCACCAAAGTGTTAGCGTTAAAATTGGTCAATAACACCCAAATACAGATGAAAGCACCAAATGATTGTACATGGGAGCTAGAAGACAAGATTAGGATAGATTATCCTAAACTTTTTGCAGATTAAAGGTAATTTTAAATTTTTAGAAAATCTAATGTGTATGGTTGCCATGATTGAATTTGCTTGCTTATACATATGTTTGATAGATTTTCAGAAAATAAGGTGATGCTTGTTATAAGTACTAGGAAAATTGTAAGGACACAATTCCTAAAAGGAGGGGTGAATGTAATACCCCAAAATTTTGTGATAAATCATTTTGATAAAATGATTTAATTTTGAAACATTTAGATTTAAATATGGTGAAATTCTTGGGATTAAATAGTGTGCCAGGATGTGTGTGCACGTGCACACTGGAAAATGGCACAGGGGAAAATCCAAGAATTTGCGGAAAAAAAAGAGAGATAGAAAATTTTTATTTTAATAAGAAAGTAAAATTCTTATTTGAAACATTGGAATTTAACTTAGGCCTAACCAAGTAAAATATGGGAGATATGTCAATATACATTTTTTTTCTGTGAAGCATAAGGAATTAAATAAAGTAATAAAGAGGCAGAAAGATTTTATGTGAATAAAGAGGTAATTCTTACTTAGCATAGGGTTTTCTTTTACCAGATCGAACTCATTTAATTAGGATGTATGTGTATAATTTTTGAAAGGCAAGAGAAATGAAATAAAAATATATATACACCCATGTGCATGTATATTTCCTATGAGCAGAAAGTATTAAAAGAAACATCAAAATGACATGAAATGTAATACAAGTCAATATGCTTGTGTAGGTAAAAATAGAAAAGGAGATTTTCCAGAAAAGAATAAAAATATAAAATAAAAACTGAATCACACATTTAGCATGACTTGGGTAAGTAATTAAAGATAGCCATTTTTCTGAAAAAGTAAAAGGAAAAAAGAAAAGAAAAGAAAAGGGGCACTAACTATAATAGACTAAAGTGGCCGGGGCATTAAGGAGGAAAATGTGAAAATGCAAAATACATGAAGATGGTTAGGATAGAAACGGAATTTTGTTGAAACAAAACCCTAAGAGAAAACACTGGTATAAATAGGCAGTTTTGGCCAGGAAAACATTTTACCCAGAGTTGCTCAAAAATAATAAGAAAGAAAGGAAAATATTGGAAGGAAGAAGAAGACACACACATAAGGATTTTCTGAAACAAGAGAAGGAAGAACTTAGGTGAGTAACCTCACAGAGTTCATGGCATTAAGACCTGAGATGAGGCAGCCACTTTTTATATTGCCATTTACATATTGCTGGTTTTGATGTATATGATTTCATCAATGCTTTTTGGATGTTTTATTTTAAATCTGATATGATTTAATATGGATGTTTTTGGTGATCTTTGATTTGTTGAGACATTTGTCTTTGGATGTGTATCATACTGTTTTATTTTTACTCAAAAATGTTAAAGTCCAGAATCTTAAAATTATATAGAGAATACTCTCAACTGTTATAGATCTATGGCATGGAAACTTTACCAAAGAAAAATGTTGGGAGCTGCATTATACTTGGTATAAGTGCTGAGGCTTGAGAAGAAAGATGTTAAGGGTGCAATAGAAATTTTCTAAGTGCTGAGCCCTTAATCAAATCAAAAAAAAAAGAGAAGCTCACAAGCTAAAACTATGATTGAACCAGATCATGAATCTGAATCAATCATAAAGGCTTGCAGATCAATATAACAAGAACATGCCATGCCTCTTTTACAGTTGAAAATATTCTTATATTTTACTGAGATCAAGACATAATGTCCACATTTTTGGAAATAACTGTCTACTAAATTTCTGAGTAAATTATGCTAGAAAATTTATGGGTGTTACCATGTTTGCAGTGACAAGTTCACTTAGCTATCTGATGATAATATTTAAATCAATGCACTAGTAAATAAACTAGGGAAGGGAAGGCCAAGAAGGCTGCTGGAATGCTTGTTATATCTGATGTATGCAAGTTGGCACATGGTTTGTTTAAGCCCTGAGATCTTTGTGCAATGATGTGAATTAGTTCATTGCAATGTGTCCCTGTGATTCCTTGATGGCAGATGAGGTAGGAATTTAAACTGAATTGACACAACTTGTACATGAAGAGATAGGAATATGAATATTTCTTAGTTTGGTTGGTATGGAACCATGATAGTTCTAGTGAATGTCCATGTTGCAAATAGATGATTATGTTTGCTTGATTATGAATGCAGGTATAGGAATGATAGATGGAGTTATCATACCTGAGTCACTTTATTTACACAATGATATATTAAGTGATTGCAAAAATTCATTCAAATAACAAGTTATTACACTCCAAATTCTCTGTTGTTTAATATCATGAATATACTGATGTTACTCATACCAGATCATGGATCTGACCCTTATTTGCTCATGGCATATGGGGGTGTCTCACTTTAAAATGAGGCAGCCACCAATGCTCTTTCAGGAAATGCAGGAGCTAAGTAGAAAGTGAAGTATGGCAAATGAAAATGGATTGAATGAACATGCTAGCTAATTTTAATAAGAGTCTAATTTGATTTTATCTGCATGTATTCATGAGACTGTTGTGTTTGAACTTGATGTTATGTAATGAACTTGCTATGTTTGATTGAACTGGTTGTTTATTTGTTGAATTATTGCTATGCATTAAGGTTTAAAAATTAAAAGAAATATCTGGGTTGAAAACCAGAAAAATATGCTTAGGTATTAGATATGAAAGCCTGGAAAGAAAAAAAATATATATACATATATGTATGTGAGTAAAAGTTTGCATAATTTATATTATGTGCTGGTCAATTCTTGAGACATAGCAATGCACTAAGTTTTTAGAATAAAATCTTGATTTAACTAGAGGTAAACTTATAAAGATTTGAATCTTTTTACTGTGAAACTTTGTAAACAGTTCTAATACCACTTTTTGAATTGTCTTGAAAAAAAGTAAATATTTTGCAAGGCCTAAGATATAATGCCATTGCCTTGAACAAGTGTCTGTTATATACAAGACTTATGGGTCAACCAGCTTCAAATGAGTGAGGTTTTGGTCGACCATATTTGATGGTATTCTGAATGTAAAATACCCTTCAAAAACTTTAGATTATTTAGAAATTGTTTCACCACAAACAACTTTTAAAAGCTATACCAGATATGCAATCTGGACAGGTCTGCACTATTAAAACCTGGAAATACACATTAATCTTTTGAATATTTATAAGTTCAAATGCTTGTCACAGCAAATCTTATGCAAATACTCAACTTACAATGTGTTATACAGGCTAAGATTGAAATAAATAAGTCATATAGACTGAATTAAAAATAAGAAAGTTTCCAGAGAATAAATAAGTGGAAAATGATAAGAGAATATATCATTTTCTGGTCTTAGCCAAATATCAATATATTTGAACTATAAAAAAAATCCCAAATACTTTGACCAAATAAGGACAGGAATTATTATCATATTATAAATATTCAAAAGAACAAGGTAATTAACTATATGCATATTTCTTCAAATCCAAACTAATCCAAACCAAACAGCCTGCTCCTGTTTAACAAATGGAATTAAAAACATACTCTGATTTTAAACAAGAGGAACACATACATCTTCATATGTATGTGTATATCTTTAGGAATTAAACTGATATATTTATATTGGTGGAAAATATTGGATCCAGGATGAATTGTTTGAAAAGAAAATGACTCTGAGAATATTAAATTATAGGGATGTAAAAAAAAAATTAACCAAAAGTTTGAGGGTCATTTCAGTTGGTATCAGAGCTAATGGTTGCATTGATTGTTGAATACTTAGAAATGTATTATATTTGTTTGCTTTGGGTAAAAAAAATTTATAGGAAAATAATAACCATAGAAAATACTTATAGTACACTAATATTATTTGCCCATGATTTGGTTAGCAAACCATGGTAGGAAGGGGATCACATCATGCAGGGTCAAGTGCACCACAGATGCTTGATATGCAAGAATTTGTAAGAGTTTTAAGAGATGGAATTGGGCATAGGCCTGAGAACCCACATGAGGAACTTTCAAAACTACTGAAGGCTTACACCAATTTGGGAGGCACAAGTTTTGAAGGAACTGAGAATGTAATGGAAATTCAAGCATGGTTGAGAACACTGGATAGAATTTTCAATGACATGCAGCTTGATGATCAGAGGAGGAGGCAAGTAGCTTCAAGACAGCTGAAAGGAGTAGCATTAGGCTGGTGGGAGGTGATCATAGCTGGAAGAAATGAAAATGAAATCACTTGGAATCAGTTCAAGGAGATGTTGGAGGCAAGATTTGTACCAGCATCAGCCAAGACCACTTTGCTTGAAGAATTTATCAAACTTAGGCAGGGAACTTTGAATGTCACCGAGTATACTCAAAAGTTTGAAGGGCTATCTAAGTATGGAGCAATGCTAGTGGCAGATGAAGCATCCAAAAATGATTGGTATATAAAAGGTCTGAACCCAGGACTTAGCAGAGCCATGCTACCATATGCAGATAGAACTTTTGATCAAGTAATTGATCTGGCATTGAAATTGGAACAGCATGACAAGGAAAGGGAGAAGTATAGGAATTTTAAGAGCAACAACAACAAGAAGAATAAGGGAAGATATCACCCTTATGATAAAAAGAAGGAAGAGACAGACAACAAGAAGGACAAAGACACTAAAGCCAATGATGCAAAGAAGAAACTGGTTTGTCATCATTGTGGTAAAGAAGGACACATCAAACCAAGGTGCCCAGAATTAAAAGGAGGAGCTTTCAAGTGCTACCTATGTGGGAAAGAGGGGCATATGAAAAGGAATTGTCCTGAGTACAAGCAGCAAGGGAAAATAGCAAGTTTGGAAGGCAAAGGCAAATCCACAGTGGAGAGTGGAGCTGAGAATCATGGCTAAGTGGAAGGTACATTACTCATTTGTGTCATACCCGTAGCAGTAGTATATGATACTGGAGTAACTCACTCCTTGATTTCCTATGAATTAGTTAAAATGCTAAAATTAAATTGCATATTGGTTGAAACCTCACTGCTTATACAAAGTCCACTGGGGAGTTCTAGTGTTTTGAACATGAATTGTGTGGGTGTGGAGTTAAACATAGGAGGAAATATTTTTATTTCCAATTTATATGTTTTGAATTACCCAAATATAGGTGTTATATTGGGGGTAGACTAGTTAAGGCAATTTAAAGCCATAATTAATTTAGACTCATCCACCATATCATTGCAAAATTCTAGAGGCCAGAGGATCACAGTTTTATGTGAAGTAGCTAAGGAAGGGAGATTATATCATTTAGTTAACTCAGAAAAAGATTTCAATGAACCAACCATTGAAGAAATTCCCATAGTCAATGAATACTTGGATGTGTTTGGGGAAGTTAAGGGTGTTCCACACCATAGACCAGTTGAGTTTCAAATTAATCTCATTCCAGGAGCAAGTCCAATAATTAAGAAACCTTATAGAATGGGGCCAAGTGAACTGAAAGAATTGAAAAATCAGTTGGAAGAATTAGAAGGCAAAGGATTTATAAGGCCAAGCAACTCATGCTGGGGTGCTCCAGTAGTGTTTGTAAGAAAACATGATGGTACTTTGAGAATGTGCATAGATTATAGAGAACTAAATAAAGTAACCATCAAAAACAAATACCCATTTCCTAGAATAGATGATCTCTTTGATCAACTCAGTGAAGCTAAAATATTTTCTAGACTAGACTTAGCATCAGGATTTCATCAAATGAAGGTTAAAGACTCAAGTGTTAAGTATACTGCATTTAACACAAGATATGGCTTGTATGAATTTATGGTTATGCCATTTGGCTTGACAAATGCTCCTTCATATTTTGTTGATTTAATGAATAGAATATTCAGAGATTATTTAGACAAGTTTGTACTGATTTTTATTGATGACATTTTGATTTATTCCAAAACAGAGGAAGAGCATAAAAAACATTTGCATTTAGTTTTGTCAAGATTAAGGGAGAATGATTTAAAGGCAAAAAATTTAAAATGTGCATTCTGGAAAGAAGAAGTACATTTTCTTGGGCATGTTATCTCCGCCAATGGAATATCAGTAAACCCCAATAAGGTAGTAGCTATCCAAGCATGGAAAAGGCCTAGCACAATCAGTGAGATTAGATCATTTATGGGGATGGCAGGATATTATAGGAGATTTATAAAAGATTTCTCAAAAATGTCATCACTTACCAATTTAACTAGAAAGAACCAAGCCTTTGTATGGACAGAAAAATGTGAGCAAGCTTTTATCAAAATAAAAGAAGCTCTGATTAATGCACCAGTATTGAGGGTGCAAGAGGGAAATGAAAACTTAATTGTGTACACTGATGCAAGTGGCTCTGGGCTAGGGGCTGTGTTGATGCAGCAAGACCAGGTGGTAGCCTATGCATCTAGATAATTAAAGCCACATGAAACAAGATATGCAACCCATGATCTTGAACTAGCAGCAGTTGTGTATGCTTTGAAACTTTGGAGACATTATTTGTTAGGTGCAAAGTTTATTTTGTACACTGATCATAAGGCACTGAAATATTTATTTTCACAAAAAGATTTGAATATGAGGCAACATAGATGGGTGGAGTTCCTAGCTGCCTATGATCTAGACATACTTTACACACCAGGCAAAGCAAATGAAGTTGCAGATGCCTTGAGTAGACAACATGCTAAGGTAGACATGTTGATGATGGAAGAGTTTAAGGATTTGTCTATACTTACTGATTTGGAGATTGAAGCAAACCGTGAGGTACATATGGTACAAATTGAAGAGGATGAAGGAAAAGGGAAATTGAGTATGATATCTCTGCAATCAAATTTACTTCTAAAAGTTGGGAAAATGCAGGAACAAGACTTAAACCTATTGGAGAAGAAAATGCTCTTATTAAAAGGGGAAGAAGTAATAAATTATCAAGTTGATAAAGATGGTTATTTAAGGAACAAGAATAGGATATGTGTTCCAGAAAACATAGAATTGAAGGAGGAAATACTAAATGAATACCATAGGAGTAAGTACTCCATACACCCAGGCAGCACCAAGATGTATCAAAATTTGAAAAGAAATTTTTGGTGGGAGGGAATGAAATCAGATGTGGCCAAGCATGTTGCAAAATGTATGACATGCCAACAAGTTAAAGCAGAAACACAAAGACCATCAGGGTTGTTACAACCTCTAAGCATACCACAGTGGAAATGGGAGGATATATCTATGGATTTCATAGATGGCCTGCCTAGATCTAAAAGAGGAAACACAAGCATTTGGGTAATAGTGGATAGGCTAACTAAAGTAGCACATTTTATCCCAGTAAAATCAGAAAGAAATGCCCCAAAATTGGCTCAAATATTCATGAAAGAGGTGGTAAGATTACATGGCATACCCAAAACCATTGTGAGTGATAGGGATACCATCTTCACCTCAAGGTTTTGGAAAAGTTTTCAAGAGGCCATGGGGAGTGAATTGTGCTTAAGCACTGCCTACCATCCACAATCAGATGGACAAACTGAGGTGGTGAACAAAGTTTTAGAGGACTTGTTGAGAGCATGTGCACTGGACTTTGGAGGCAACTGGGAAGACCATCTCCATTTAGCTGAGTTCACATATAATAACAGTTATCAAAGCACCATAGGGATGGCACCATTTGAAGCCTTATATGGCAAGCCATGTTTATCACCTATATGCTGGGTAGAGACTGGAGAAAGAGCTGTTCTAGGACCTGATTATGTAAAAGAAACTACAGAGAAAATTGGGTTAATAAGAAAAAGAATAGCTGCAGCTCAAGATAGACAAAAGAAATTTGCAGACAGGAAGAGAAAGCAACTGGATTATGAAGTGGGTGACTTTGTTTTTATCAAAGTTTCACCTATGAAAAAGGTCTTGAGATTTGGCAAGCAAGGTAAGCTCACACCAAGGTATGTTGGACCCTATAAAATTCTAGAAAGAATTGGTTCATTAGCATACAAATTGGAACTGCCAGAGGAGATGAAAGCAATGCATAATGTTTTTCATGTGTCACAACTTAGAAGATGGGTACATAATAGAGAAGAAATTTTGGAAAAACCTACCCAAATTCAAATAAATCCTAACTTGGTTTATGAGAAAGAACCAGTGGGGATTTTAGCTAAAGAAGAAAAGGAATTAAGGAGTAAAACTTTGAAACTGGTAAAGATCCAGTGGAGTCTTGATCCAAATGTGTACATGGGAGCTAGAAGACAAGATTAGGATAGATTATCCTAAACTTTTTGCAGATTAAAGGTAATTTTAAATTTTTAGAAAATCTAATGTGTATGGTTGCCATGATTGAATTTGCTTGCTTATACATATGTTTGATAGATTTTCAGAAAATAAGGTGATGCTTGTTATAAGTACTAGGAAAATTGTGAGGACACAATTCCTAAAAGGAGGGGTGAATGTAATACCCCAAAATTTTGTGATAAATCATTTTGATAAAATGATTTAATTTTGAAACATTTAGATTTAAATATGGTGAAATTCTTGGGATTAAATAGTGTGCCAGGATGTGTGTGCACGTGCACACTGGAAAATGGCACAAGGGAAAATCCAAGAATTTGCGGAAAAAAAAGAGAGATAGAAAATTTTTATTTTAATAAGAAAGTAAAATTCTTATTTGAAACATTGGAATTTAACTTAGGCCTAACCAAGTAAAATATGGGAGATATGTCAATATACATTTTTTTTCTGTGAAGCATAAGGAATCAAATAAAGTAATAAAGAGGCAGAAAGATTTTATGTGAATAAAGAGGTAATTCTTACTTAGCATAGGGTTTTCTTTTACCAGATCGAACTCATTTAATTAGGATGTATGTGTATAATTTCTGAAAGGCAAGAGAAATGAAATAAAAATATATATACACCCATGTGCATGTATATTTCCTGTGAGCAGAAAGTATTAAAAGAAACATCAAAATGACATGAAATGTAATACAAGTCAATATGCTTGTGTAGGTAAAAATAGAAAAGGAGATTTTCCAGAAAAGAATAAAAATATAAAATAAAAACTGAATCACACATTTAGCATGACTTGGGTAAGTAATTAAAGATAGCCATTTTTCTGAAAAAGTAAAAGGAAAAAAGAAAAGAAAAGAAAAGGGGCACTAACTATAATAGACTAAAGTGGCCGGGGCATTAAGGAGGAAAATATGAAAATGCAAAATACATGAAGATGGTTAGGATAGAAACGGAATTTTGTTGAAACAAAACCCTAAGAGAAAACACTGGTATAAATAGGCAGTATTGGCCAGGAAAACATTTTACCCAGAGTTGCTCAAAAATAATAAGAAAGAAAGGAAAATATTGGAAGGAAGAAGAAGACACACACATAAGGATTTTCTGAAACAAGAGAAGGAAGAACTTAGGTGAGTAACCTCACTGAGTTCATGGCATTAAGACCTGAGATGAGGCAGCCACTTTTTATATTGCCATTTACATATTGCTGGTTTTGATGTATATGATTTCATCAATGCTTTTTGGATGTTTTATTTTAAATCTGATATGATTTAATATGGATGTTTTTGGTGATCTTTGATTTGTTGAGACATTTGTCTTTGGATGTGTATCATACTGTTTTATTTTTACTCAAAAATGTTAAAGTCCAGAATCTTAAAATTATATAGAGAATACTCTCAACTGTTATAGATTTATGGCATGGAAACTTTACCAAAGAAAAATGTTGGGAGCTGCATTATACTTGGTATAAGTGCTGAGGCTTGAGAAGAAAGATGTTAAGGGTGCAATAGAAATTTTCTAAGTGCTGAGCCCTTAATCAAATCAAAAAAAAAAAGAGAAGCTCACAAGCTAAAACTATGATTGAACCAGATCATGAATCTGAATCAATCATAAAGGCTTGCAGATCAATATAACAAGAACATGCCATGCCTCTTTTACAGTTGAAAATATTCTTATATTTTACTGAGATCAAGACATAATGTCCACATTTTTGAAAATAACTGTCTACTAAATTTCTGAGTAAATTATGCTAGAAAATTTATGGGTGTTACCATGTTTGCAGTGACAAGTTCACTTAGCTATCTGATGATAATATTTAAATCAATGCACTAGTAAATAAACTAGGGAAGGGAAGGCCAAGAAGGCTGCTGGAATGCTTGTTATATCTGATGTATGCAAGTTGGCACATGGTTTGTTTAAGCCCTGAGATCTTTGTGCAATGATGTGAATTAGTTCATTGCAATGTGTCCCTGTGATTCCTTGATGGCAGATGAGGCAGGAATTTAAACTGAATTGACACAACTTGTACATGAAGAGATAGGAATATGAATATTTCTTAGTTTGGTTGATATGGAACCATGATAGTTCCAGTGAATGTCCATGTTGCAAATAGATGATTATGTTTGCTTGATTATGAATGCAGGTATAGGAATGATAGATGGAGTTATCATACCTGAGTCACTTTATTTACACAATGATATATTAAGTGATTGCAAAAATTCATTCAAATAACAAGTTATTACACTCCAAATTCTCTGTTGTTTAATATCATGAATATACTGATGTTACTCATACCAGATCATGGATCTGACCCTTATTTGCTCATGGCATATGGGGGTGTCTCACTTTAAAATGAGGCAGCCACCAATGCTCTTTCAGGAAATGCAGGAGCTAAGTAGAAAGTGAAGTATGACAAATGAAAATGGATTGAATGAACATGCTAGCTAATTTTAATAAGAGTCTAATTTGATTTTATCTGCATGTATTCATGAGACTGTTGTGTTTGAACTTGATGTTATGTAATGAACTTGCTATGTTTGATTGAACTGGTTGTTTATTTGTTGAATTATTGCTATGCATTAAGGTTTAAAAATTAAAAGAAATATCTGGGTTGAAAACCAGAAAAATATGCTTAGGTATTAGATATGAAAGCCTGGAAAGAAAAAAAATATATATACATATATGTATGTGAGTAAAAGTTTGCATAATTTATATTATGTGCTGGTCAATTCTTGAGACATAGCAATGCACTAAGTTTTTAGAATAAAATCTTGATTTAACTAGAGGTAAACTTATAAAGATTTGAATCTTTTTACTGTGAAACTTTGTAAACAGTTCTAATACCACTTTTTGAATTGTCTTGAAAAAAAGTAAATATTTTGCAAGGCCTATGATATAATGCCATTGCCTTGAACAAGTGTCTGTTAGATACAAGACTTATGGGTCAACCAGCTTCAAATGAGTGAGGTTTTGGTCGACCATATTTGATGGTATTCTGAATGTAAAATACCCTTCAAAAACTTTAGATTATTTAGAAATTGTTTCACCACAAACAACTTTTAAAAGCTATACCAGATATGCAATCTGGACAGGTCTGCACTATTAAAACCTGGAAATACACATTAATCTTTTGAATATTTATAAGTTCAAATGCTTGTCACAGCAAATCTTATGCAAATACTCAACTTACAATGTGTTATACAGGCTAAGATTGAAATAAATAAGTCATATAGACTGAATTAAAAATAAGAAAGTTTCCAGAGAATAAATAAGTGGAAAATGATAAGAGAATATATCATTTTCTGGTCTTAGCCAAATATCAATATATTTGAACTATAAAAAAAATCCCAAATACTTTGACCAAATAAGGACAGGAATTATTATCATATTATAAATATTCAAAAGAACAAGGTAATTAACTATATGCATATTTCTTCAAATCCAAACTAATCCAAACCAAACAGCCTGCTCCTGTTTAACAAATGGAATTAAAAACATACTCTGATTTTAAACAAGAGGAACACATACATCTTCATATGTATGTGTATATCTTTAGGAATTAAACTGATATATTTATATTGGTGGAAAATATTGGATCCAGGATGAATTGTTTGAAAAGAAAATGACTCTGAGAATATTAAATTATAGGGATGTAAAAAAAAAATTAACCAAAAGTTTGAGGGTCATTTCAGTTTCAGCGTGTACTCAACTATGGCTATAACACTGTCGCTATACCATATGGTTGCCTATAATATAAGTGCAGTTTACACACTTCAGTTCTACAGTACTCTCAAGTTAGAAGACTAATGTACATTGTTACCCAGAGATTTTCTATTCTGACTAAGTTATATAACCTATAGAAGACTCTTATTGAGTCGTTCTGCAGTTGTTCCAAACAACCATAAGTACATAATTCTTTGGTGCCCCCAACTGTCATAAGTATATCACCGTCCATCGTGTAAAGAGTGTTATGTACACTAGTCTCAACAGATGTATCAATATCATTTTCTCGATACTTTTCGACTAGGAATATTTATTGAGGTGTGTTTTTATTCAAATTGATTCAATACTCATGGTTACGAACTCATTCGTAACTACAATTGATAAAACACTACTCGTAAGAATTTTCTACTTATATATGTTTAATGTTAATTATTCATACTGATATCACAATAACAAACACACATTACAGAAAATAAAACCAAAGACGTATTTTATCTGAACAAGATTGTTTATAAAATTAGGATTTACATAACAAATTTCGTAATTGTTTTTAGGGCACACCCCTACTTCTACCAGATTGGTTGACATTATCCATGTTGAACTTTTAGAGATTAAAGAGAAGAAAAGGTGGCTAGAGTCGAACAAGAGATGGTTGTTCGAGCCCTCCTTTTAGTGTGTTGATGCGGTATTTCAGCTAATATAAATCCAATGACCGAAGACTGGCTTTAGTGTATGAGTGCTTTAGTCTTTGGAGTCAAACCAAGATGTCAACAACTTAGTAATTGTAGACGACGGAGAGAAAAAGTAAAACCGAAAGTAAGTGAAAAAAAGTAAAAATAAAAGGACACCAAGGCTTATAGTGGTTTTGTAAAGAACCCAACATCCACTGTTGCCACTTTTCTAACTTAGAGTTATGTCTGAAGATACAAAAATTACATTGAAAGCCATTAATGAGTTTTACAATTTTTTATAATCTAGAAAAGTACTCTTTTGTTTTAGTATTTGAATTATTGCTTGCTGATTACTGTTGGATTTACGCTAATTTATAGTAGTCTTACCGCTCAGTCACCAGTGAAAAGTTCTCATCATGGATTGCCGACTTGGCAAGTTGGAGGGTTACGATTCAGATAATTGCTGAAATCTGGTTAAGCATTGAATGATGCAAACTAATGATATGTTATTTGTCAATTCCTATCTCTCTTTAATACTTTGTTTGATGTTGACAAGTGGTTTAATTGAATGGCCGAGATTAAAATATGTCATGGTATCATTGTCACATGTGTCCAGGTAGTTATTTTCTTAGGTTGATCTCCTTTTATTTTGCTATGTACTTGTGAATATGCGAATACTACTTTAGGTCTCTATATTTTGTTCACATACTTAGTTTGTTTGTTATTTGAACACGAAATAATAATAATAATCCCTTGGTACTTTAGGACCTTCCTCCAATAACTATTTTAACATTTATATTACAAAAAATAATATGCTTATATAAAAATAGTTGGGAATTTCATTTCGTTGGCCACTTGCCGATAAAATAGAACATCCTTTATCATAGTTTAGAAGGAAGAAAATACTTTACTTTTAATACTTTAATACTGAAGGGATGATACCAAAACGACACAAAATACCCTTGGTACAATATGGTGTAACAACATGATATGAATATTTCAGGATTAAAGGCAATGAAATGTAGTGCAATGCATAAAACTAAATCATCCGAGCATTCAAACAGTAAGATCGAGGTAAGGTTCATGTCTAACGACATTATAAAATCTAGAGTTCAAAATATCCACTCACATATAAGCAAATTGGCATGGGAGTGATGCAATTTGATGTATGAGAGCCATGCAACACAAATTACTTATTCTTCAGCCTATTTTCAGAAATCTGGATCTGTACTTCCTTTACAAAATGTCTATAGATATTTTGATCGAATTGATGCAACCAGTGGCCTCAACTACATCTATAAATAGAACAGTATCACCTAAGGGAAAGGGATCAATTCTTATTTCTTTAAAGGAATACTTTACCAGATTCTTAACCCATTTTCTATGTAACTTGAGTTAAATTCGTGTATTCTTTTTTAATTAGTTTTTTATTCATTATGTGATTTTTATGTAGTTATGAATTAGGTTGAGCTCAATCGATTCATCCAAAGTTTTTAATTCACGTACAACCATCAGTTATTACATTTTGAATCCCTTGTTCTACGCACCCAGGTAGTTTTTTGGACCAACAGTTCTAAAGGAAAAGGTGCCACCAATAAATAGATACTTTAAGAAGATGAATATATATTGAGATTAAAAGCACATACGAGATTACTGTTATACATAATGTATACAAATCACACTATTCGTTGTTCAACAAAACAAATACAAGCTTCTTTTACGTTCGAAGTGGAACAGAACAAAGAAAGACAACTAAAAGTTGAAAAGCCATGAGAGTAAAGTAGACAGTGGATAGTCATGATTTTGTGGATCATTTGTGCCCAGTGCATCCAGGAGCGGATTGGGGATGCTCATTTTCTTTAGAACCATTTGAATCCGGATCATAACAATCCGTATCATATCCACTATCGTAGGTTTGAACTTGATCTCCTTTACCAGTTCCATTAGGAATATCAGGTGTTGTACTTAGACTAGCCTTTCCACGAGGGAGTTGGACATTTTCAGAGCTTGTACTTAAACTTACCTTTCCAGGCGGAAGTTCTATATTTTCAGAGTTTGCAATTGAACGTACCTTTCCAGGTGGAAGCTCTATATTTTCAGAACTTGTTACCAAATGCATCTTTCCAGGTGGAAGCTGTATATGCTGAGAGTTCTATGCTATCAGAGTTCGTAGTTAAACGCATATTTCCAGGACGTCGTGGTTCTATATTATCAGAGCTTGTAATTAAATGTACTTTTCCAAGAGGAAGTTCAATATTATCCGAGGTTGTGCTAGAATGCACCAAACCATTAAGAAGTTCTGAATCACCAGAAGTTGCACCTGCATGAACATCATCTTGATCACTTTTAAGCAGAATTTTACGTCCATTGACGTTGGCCAAAGATATGAGTAATAGAAGCGCAACTAAGAAACTAGATGATGCCTTATTTGATACCATTTTAGTTGATGCATTTTGTTATGTGGATAGATTACGTATATATAGCATTGGAAGTTGATGTCAGTTCAGAATACAATTCATCTTGATTGAGATTGAAGTGTATGTGCGTTGAAAATTGATGTGAGTTCAAAATACACCCCATCCATGCATGTATATATGCGTTGCTTACAAAGTTCTCATTTTGTAGTTACCTGCAATACATACGACTTTTTGCAAAGTTAAAACTTTGTAGTATACCTATATATATGTACACATTTGGACAAAATAAAATGTAAAAGTCCGACTAAGACATAACACTGCAGAAGGTTATACCTTATTATTTTCTTATTAAGGTGAAGTGGCATTTTGGTTTAAATGAATGATATTATTCTTCTATGATCAATCAGCAATTGTAAGCTTGTAATTTTTCATCCTCGCTAATTTGCACTGTGAGTTTCTTGGTAAAACGTTGATTCATTATCGTAAAAATTTCCGACTTTTTATTAACACAACTCTCAAACTAATTTGCTTTAAAGGATTCTACTTCTAAAGGATACATTTATACATACTAAGCATATTTATTTAATTGGTTATTGGTCCACTGGTGTTTTCGATGCTGGAATTTAAAGGATCGATCGTCTGTTGAGAAGCCGATCATGCCCTTGCCATTGTCATTGCTAAATTAAAGTAGATATTCTGGTTGAGGGAAATTGTCTTTGTGTCGGTTAAAAGTCTTAGACCTCAACGGATAGATTTGAATAAGCTATTTTTTGACATTTGAAAGTCAAAATCAATTGATTTTGAATTTGAGTTCAATTTTTTTTTTAAAGTCCATCAGGAAATGACCACTGGTTTCGTTTGTGTAAAAAAAAAGTGATGGTTTAATGATATGTGATTTTAGCAGGAAATTGTTTTTTTGTTCGTTGTGTTCTAACAGTTATTCAAAAGTTTGTTTATAATAATTTAGAAGTTTCACTTACAACTAGTTTATAACTCGTGCGTTGCACACAGTATATTGTAGAAAAATAATGTTATAAATATTTGAAAAATATAGTGTAATATATGGTGAATTTGCTATGATAAATGAGTTATAACTCAAACTTGTTATATTTCTAAGTGTATAATTTTTATTATGAGATTTATGTATTTTTATATTTGAATATAAATTAAATTGTCATTTTTGTTGATAAAAATAAGTTACATATTAATTTATTATTTTTTTGGATTCAATATTTTTATGCAAATAACTGAAAATTAGTGTTCTTAATTAATTTTGAAATTAATTTTTTTACAAATTCTTATAGATAAATATTCATGTACATATAATTTGAAATTGACGTTGGATTTTTGATAAATTTGACTAAAAGATAAATGATGTATGGATTGAATTTCAAGTATCACTTGAGAATTAGCGAAAATACCTAAAATGGAAGTAGTGTAAGGCTATTGAATTATTTAAAGTTCTTCTAGCATGTGCTATCAAAAATAAGTATATGATACCAACAAACTGATAAACAAAATATTTATTGAAAATAAGACCCTAAATGTTACAAATCACATTATCGTTTTAAGTATACAAAAAAATGACTTTTAATCTAATTTTTCATACCTCGAGAATTTCAGTTGCTAATAAGAATTTTTAAGAAATATTTAACATTTACATCTAAAAGGTAATAAAATACAAAAGAAGAACATTGCTAATCAAAGTATGGTATGATTTATGTCCATCGATTAACGTAAAGTACGGATATAAATAGTTAAAATGTAACCCTTTTACAAAAAGATTCTAATTGAAAATGTTAATTATATTTCAACGTTATAGAATACAAAGATTCACCACTTGTCATTAATTGTAGTGTCATTCTTCGTAGAAATAAATTTTATTTATGGTAAAGAATTCACTTAATGTACAAATTTTGAAAAGTAAAATTGTTATATTTGTAATGATATAACAATTTTAGAAAGAAAGAATTATGTGTATATTTCTCTATATTAAAATACTAATTTTAGAAATAAGAATTTTTATGAACTTGAATGTAGAATAATATAAGATAATTAAACACAATTTTGTATATAACTGTGAAAATTTTAAATTATATGGGATGAAAAAATAATTTTACCATTATGTCAATAAGAATGTGATATACACATTGAATTTTTTCAAAATATAATTTCTTAGATCAATTAATAATTATTTTTAAGGGTTTTTAGGCTCAAGGAAAGAGTTGATGAAAAATTTAGTTTTAGGGACATGAAGTTTGCTTTTTAGGTTGAAGGATACTTTCTAGTGTAAATCATAGAATGATAGTTGTAACTATCATTTTCTGTTTACACTAAAAAGTGTCCTTCAAACTAAAAATCAAACTTGTTGTTTGTGAGACTAACTTTTTTTACTTCTTCTCTTTGTCTATTTTCCTGTTATTTATTTTTAATTACATTTATTTAAAAGGTTTAAATTTAGCATCACATAATAAATTCAAATGCATAGACTTGAATGTACAACAATATAAACTTAGGAGAAATCAGTATATAATTGAAAAAACTATTAAGTGTTGGTATTTAATTGTAAAATGATAAAGGATAAAATTAGTAAAACAATGCAATTTTATATAATTGTGGAAATTTTAAACAATATGGACTTGAGTGAAAAATTGATTTCACCATTTTTGGCAATATTATAAATATGGCACACATAGTGAATTGTCAGTTTTTTTAAAGAATTTATTAGATCAACTAATGGATATTGTTAGTAGTATTTATTTACAAAGTTTAAATTTAAGATCATCTAATTAGTTTTAACATGAGGATTTAAATGAAAAATAATAGAAGAAAACCTATGAGACGTATAAGTAATTGTACAAAATTATTAGATGTTGTTTAAATAAAAAGTGATAGAAGAGAGAAATAATGATATGATAATTGTAATAATGATAAATAACAGGATTTAAAAATTAAATATCTATAGGGAATTAAAGAGGGGGGAGAAAATTACTAGAACTAATAAGAAAGCTTGAAATGTTTCTGCTTTACTATTATTTAACTAGTGTGAACCCGTGCTTCGCACACGGTTGTAGTAAAATATTGTAGTTGCATAGGCTATATACAAATATATAAGAAGTTTAATATAATGCTAATGAAAAAATATTGCTGAACAAGTGTTTCATCATTAACAACAGATAAAGAGGGGATGTTTAGCAACTTGTACACTGTAGCACCAAAGGTAGGTCAGAATTTGAAGTTGAAGTAAAAGGAAAGAAGCTTAACCTATCATCGCATAAGCTAAGCATGAAAGTAACTTAAAACATAAGTTGCATCCAATATGCCAGAAACGTACAAGCCCAAAAAAGAATGTCAATGGAAGAAGCATCAATGTGAGATTATTTGATTAGGATGCTCAAAATCACGTTTGAACTCACGACCAAGCTATCCAGTATATACAAAACAAACAAATTCATTACATTGTTTATTCCTTGCAGTGTCAATCATGACCATAAAAAGTAACCTTTTTCCAGCTTTGAAAGTATTGAATTATATATTTTTAAAACCTTACATAAACCATATAAAACTGAGTACGATTTCGTTGAAAACTAAGGATAAAAATACATTCAACTTCTCTTTAAACTTTGTCCTGCCGGAGGTAAAACTTTTACCGGTTGCTCTTTATTGGTTGCATGTAAACACTCTCGCCATGAAACCTTTAGTTCTTGACACTAAAAATGGCATTAATCATTGATGATCACATAATGTAAAAGAATTTTTTATGATTGTACAATAGTAGACACATAAATGGACATGTTAAATTTTGAACCCATTGTTAAAGTTCTACATCCAGCACTGTAAAACAATAGTGAAACATAATAAGTAACGTTCGGTTATAAATGGTTAACATTTTAAACGACAACATATTAAAAGGAAATAGATATGAAAAATATATTATATTTAGAAATATTATGGTAACATCTGCTTTAGATTGTCTTTTAGGTTCACAGAAACATAGATCACAATTAAATAAAAAAAATTGTGCAACCAAAGGAAACATGTCGCATGAAGTAATTTTTACCTCACAAAGAATGTAGTTTGCTATTTTGAACTATAGTTTATATCGAAATATTACAAAGATAGCATGACACATGTTGAAAATAGTGATTAAAATGTTAAAACACGTTTTTCAATAATTCTTATTATAAAGAATAGACATATGGAAAACAATTTACTGCTAACATCTAGCTCTAGTTGTAATTTATATGACATCTAATATGCTTGTAGGAAGCCCTATGATGTCTGCTTTAATAGTAATTATGTTAAAAACTTTAATAAAATTGTATATATTTTTTTGTGCATGTCGCAGAACATAAATATACATCATATATCAAAGTGTGGAGTTTACTCACCTCTTAGCTGGGTCACTTGGTCAATATATTGAGCAAGTATCTCATCTCGAACAAACCAAAATTTATATTTAGGAATATCGCACACTATCTCGTTGTAAAATAATCGTTAAGTCATTATCAATAGCACAGTAACTTCACTGTGATCAATAAACATTGGACTTTTAAGTCTCATACAGACAATGCTCCTTAGATGCATTTAAAAATTTGTCCAACAACTCTACGGCACCACTGCCTGCTTTTGTTACCTAGTGACAATATGAGGCATATGCATATATAAGTGGGTAATTAGCTATCAAAATAATTAGCATTTAAATTGCAGTATAAATTTTAGAAGTAGTAGAACTTAATCGCCTTCATATCCAAAAGTTGAAGATTTATTGAGTACACCTCGTTTATGCTTTTAGTTGTTGAATTCCAAATTCTGGAAATTTTAACTTGAATGAAACCCCAGTTTGGACCATTTTGTAATTGGCATTATCTGGCCATGTTGATATCTACGACAAATAATTGGAAAAATTGTTAGACAGTAGTATAGTTGACGTAGGTGTTTCCGTTGAGTATGCAGAATGAAGTATAAAATCAACCTGGAAAGGAGCAAATGAAGGTTGATTATAATCCTTTTTTGCTGAAAAAAAAGTAAGTGTATAACAAAGTTATTGAACTTACATACCTTTTGCTGGCATGATGACTATTACTTACATATGAGAATGTTCAAACGTGATGAAAGTATGAAGTGGGTCAACTTATAAGGAAAGTTTATGTGTTAATCAAAGTGAAATGAGATTTAAACTAAAACCATAAGTCTAATAGTTGATTCCTCATGACTAACCTTTTTCATAAACTGTAAATTACATGGTTTTCCCATCATTATGTAACTATGATTGGCAGCTGGTTTCATATTTTTTATGCAGTAGACTGTCAAATGAAGTACCGCTATGGCAAGATGGTACCGATGTAACACACATTATCCACTAAATCATTTATCCGACGGCTGCACTAAACAGAAAAAGTAAAAATTATAAGTTATTATTTTATGTTAATGCAAGGCAAATTGTAATATACAGTTTAGAAGTTCATACTAAAAGTTCTTGAGTAAATCGTTTTGCCTGAAAAGCTTAATGAACTGAATTTAATATTACATTTCATCTTATGCTACATGCTCTAATTCATAATGTTATCAGCTTGTTGGTGAAAATTTCTATATGGATCTTCCATGTTGCAAATTAAATAGTAAGATGATTATGACCTGCAAACCATCAGTCGTAAATATACCAAGGTCATCCATTGGCTAATGAAGGCTCCAGATATTTTAAAGAACACTAACACTTCTAGTCATTGTCTTCCTAGAAAACTAACAGTAATTAATATGCCATAAAATAGAATGCATATTTTATATGATGCTTTTAATACAATGTTCACATTGATTTAAAGACTATATTAAATTCTGAATTTTCATAACACAAATTGGATTTTTTTTCCTCCTATTATCTAAAATGTAATAAACCATGTTAAATGGTATAAACAAATTTTTTCATAAAAAAATGCGAATGGAACCTTCTTATCCCAATGAGACCAAATATAATGGTGCACAGGTTTCTTCCATCATGTTGCTGAATTTATTTCATATACTCCAGCCGAAACTATGAAGAAATTTTGAGAGCTTTGATAAAATGTATAAAAGGAAATATAAAAAATAAACACGCATTGCCTCAACTGCTAGAATCTTTATGCAGCTGCAATCTTTTCATATTCGTCATCACTATTTTTATTAAGGCTGTTAGCATTTAGCACTTTCATTCGGCAATTGTTGCAGCTGCATACACTGATCAAATCACATCATACATGCATTCATCTTACCTGAAGCCATGTATCTTCCTCAAGCTGTTGTGGTTGATGCAATCATTCAACCCTTGCACAGTATCCTCCTGAAGCTTCCAGTAGATCACAAAACTTGCATGCAAACACGGTGTCTAGCCTTCTAGATCCCTGCTAAGCGCTACACCAATAGCCCCAATTCTTCTCGCCTGCACTCTATTTGCACAGTGCCAGCACCTTCTTGATGTCTATCAGTTTTGTATACAACATCACTTTCCCACTATACATAGCATCATCTATCCAACTGCACTAAGCCGGCATCTTACATCTCAAAGTCTCAACAAACTACACCACTTTTTGAATCCGCTTTTAAGTTTATGTGCCTTCATGTTGTACCTGTTCCTCTGGTTGCATCACTATTTAACGCTGTTGCATGTCTCTACTGCTTCCTGATCAGGTTGCACCTTGCACCTTGCACCACACCTTTTAGCAACAGCCCTATGCCAGCATCTTACATCTCGCATCGCCCTTTTCAAATCTTAGCACCTTGTACCTATAGTATTACTGCATCCCGCATCATGTCGCATTATTGCTTCCAGTTCATTTTGCATCTCAGTCCGCTCTTATAGCCTGCCCGATCAAGCATAATGCACTGCACCCTACATCTGTTTATCAGCAACAACTCCATAAAACTGCACTCTATGTCGGCTTACACACTGCTCCATTGTTTTCAAGCTTCCATCTTTTGCACTTGCATCAGTAACAGAAGTTGTTCACGCTGAAGCACCAACACTTCAAACTTCAATCACTACCCTCACCTGCCCTGTTCATTCGCTTATCAGCCAAGCGCATCAAACCAACATGGAATAGCCAACATTTTAGTCATTAGTTTTCAGACTCATGCAAATTATAAATGTATATTAGTGTTGTTGTTTAGCTTTCTACTTTTGTGGATCATCTAAGGGATGATCTTATATATATAGTTGTAATCTTAATACCCACCAGACACTTGTATGGTTTATTATTATTATTTAATGAATAATGAGTGCTCTCCATATAAGATGACACTTTTTCATCGAAAAAAGTATAAACATGAATGTTTAATTATTAAAAACCTCTATCCAAATATTGATCGAGGCACTTCTATTTTCATGATATAAGGGTTGCAATTAAATATAAGGCATAGTATATCGTCAATATGAACTATTACTAAGCATCTTCTGTCACAGTCGAGGCTCGAGCTAAATTTTCTCTATTTAGCAAATAAATTACCTTGCACTGTTACAACTTTATTTTTACACTTATGTTCAAAAGGAACACAACCATTGTTTTAATTTATAATAAATTGTTCTAAAAAAATTATGTTAGTAAATAATTTGATGGATAATCATGATTCATTATAAGTAAAAGTATTATGGATTCAGGTTGCTATTGCAATTCAATTCTATTGTAAGGTTAAAAATTCTCACCATGTAAGAGCTTCTTATGTGTATTTAATTTGAAGCAGTTCAAAGAAAAGGATGTCAGTGTCACATCACATTTGGGTGATTTAATATATTAGTTAGGACTAAAAATTATTCCCAACAACATAATAGAAGTGAATTACATTATAAGCATATGCATATGCAGAAAAATGATTATTGTTGTTAAATCAATAATCTCAAACCAAATTAGAAGGCTGCAGAAAAGGTAAATAAACAACCAATAGCAAAAGGTAGTAAGGTTGTGCAGAGGGAAAATGTATATTATATATTTCCTAATACAAACATCAAATACAGTCCATTAAAAATGCACAAATAGGAAATTGAATAAATGTTATATTCATGAAATGAAACTAACTCGAATGGTTACAAAAGCAGGTGCAATTTTTTCTGGACAAATGAAATAAGTAATCAATGATATTAATCATACTTAAATTTGTCGATTTAAAATTGAAAGGAGTGTGGAATAAATGCAGGACTGATTAATCCAAATTTTTTTGCAAGCAGGCTCTATAAAAATTCAAGTCCTGCACATAAAAGGAAATCGAGGAATTGTATCCTTTAGTTGGTCATTCGATAAAAAAGCTGCAACACTTGAGTGTCGACTCCATAAAGGTATGGAAGCGACAATCCTTCAGCCTTTGGTTTGGCAATTTATTCTCAATCCGTAGTGTTAGAAATAAAATTGACCGAGATGAGGGAGGTAATTCAGGGGATAATAAAAAAATTTATCATGATAATAGAGATTGCGCACAATAATCTATCGGATGAACTATTTGAAGTAGATGAGCGGTTGAAGCTATAATAGTAAAAGACTACTACTGTAGTTTTCAAGCCGTATTTACAATAAAATTTCAGGATTTAATGTTTCATGCTTTCAAGAAAAATAAAGAGGAGACAGTGAAATTTTAGAATGATGAACAAATATATGAACAAAGGCAGCACTTAAGAGCCTAAACAGTAATTAATTTTTTCTTCAATCTTTCACAAACGTTTACTCTCCAAAATAAGCAATAAGAACATGATTATTCAAATATGTGAAATAGAATATATAAACACATAAACGATAAAATACTTTAGACAATTGAACCCTTATTTTTCTAGCCTTAGAATTCAATTATTCTACTACATATCCAATATATCTGACAGTAAATATAGTGAAAACCTTACTTGAATTAAAAAAAAATTATATAGTAAAATAAACAAAACACAGCTTTAAAAACCCTTATGCAAGCTGACAGTTAATTAAGTGGCATAATTTGCCGTTTGTTATTATTAGACAATTTTTTGTACCTAAAATACTAAGACCTTCTAATATGAAATTCAAACGATCAAAATCAATGTTAGTTGAGATGAAAATATACTCTCCACTGCTAAATGTACAAATTGTTTATCGTTTATATTCCAAAATCGAACAGTAGATAGTAGGGACATGGTTACATTAAAACGCAAGTTTAAAAGTTCTTTTTTATATACTGAATATAATGAATAAAATTTAATTTAAATGTTTCAGTAGGTAACAATTATGATACAGTACTTAGCTTTTCCGGAGCCTGTTTTGAACAATTGTTCTTCTACTGTTTGAGTAATAAAAGTGGATGGCACACTTTAAACACCAGCTAGCCTTGCTAAAAAAAATTATAATGCTACATTTATAGAGAACTGTACAAACAGGTACTATATCATTGCTTATGGGGCTGAATACACGGTTTATTGATGAAGATCTTAAAGTGTGAATGAACATTTGACCACATAAAATTGTATTGATTTTTGAACCCTTTAGAAATTCAAATTGACTTGGATATTTGAGTTTTACATATATTCCCGTTGCACTCTAGTTTAAAATTGTTTCATGATGGGTGCTCTTAATACTCATAAATACAGTATGCAAAAATAAATTGGACAGAATGAACCAATATCCCCGAAAAAACAATGACAAAATAAATTAAATATGGAGAAGAAATATCAAAATGTTGAAGACATGCTTAACCAAGTTCAGTGCTTTCTCATTTTGCAATCACTTTCAGTTAACCTTTTTAAGAATATAAAATAACAAAAGTTACTATCAGTTTCTTCTTATATATTCGACTCCACAAAAGAAATCTATATTACATATCTAATCTCAATATTTGTTGGACCTAAATTTCCTTTACACGCAAAACTAGATGGCATAAAGATATCGCGTTTTATAAATATTTCTTTCATTTTTAATGTCAGATTAAAACGCAAAATGCATTAAAAAGAGTTGGATATCACATGGTTTTTCCCTAATCATCTTTACACATTAACTACTAACTTAGCATAGACTAACCTATAATGTACCTAAGTATATGAAAACTGAAAGCATGGTAAGCTAAGTCCATAAGCAAAGGAGGCGAGCAAACTTAATTAGGTTAATTATCATTCTTTGATTCCTCTAAAATCATAAGCATTTGTCGATAATATAAATATTCTATTCTATGCAATAAGACTTTGCTCAAATTATGCTAGAGGTGAAGATTAACTTAACCTCGAATCCAAAGTGAGAAATGCCTGTGAGATTAATAACATACAATACACTTGGTACATAATATCATAGAAGAGTCCTATATACACCACACAACAATAATTAGATAAAAATGCAACTCAATAACTAAGAAGAAAATTGCTACTCTAAAAGTGAGGAAAATAGTACAAAAAAAATAAACAGTAGTACCTTATTTGGATATTGGTTCATAAATTCAATTTGTTCAATAAAACCAGCTTTCCTTGTGCTCTTCCAATGAAACCTTTAGACTATTGTATCTCAAATACCTATCAAACCATAAAATAAATATATAACTAAAACAACCACTATTTATTGATAAAAATCAAGCATGAAATATTTACATTTTAGGTAACTCTAAGTCCTATATAAACTTACTTACACATGGAGAAAAAAGAAAAGTTGGAAAATCGCTACAGTTAAATGACAGCAACATTGTGCCTTGTCACAGAACATCCATCTTCCTAATATAGTAGTTCAATTGCACTGGTTTTTGCTAAGGTCGTAGATGGATGAAAGATTTTTGGTTACCGATGCATAATTGTATTTTCCTAGGACCTTTCTATTTGTGCGTGCAAGAAATGAATGATCGGCACAAAGAAACAACAGAAAAGAAGCAAATAAAGCATAGTCAATCTCAAATAGCAAAGCAATCGTAATAGAATGAATGCATCAACAAAAAAAGGGGTTTTTACCTCCAATAGATAGATATTTACAATATAGCAGGCTGCTTGACGAAATCACGGTGAGCAGGTGCAGGAAAGCTGAAAGACCATTGAGGAAAGATGGGGAACGATTGATCTTGCTGCGAAGAATAACCATCCAAGATACCGACTCTAGAAGATTGGCGGTGCTCCATTTCCTGTTCAAGGTTTAATTTGACGCGGCCCCAAATTAAAATAGGGCTTGGTAAGCATGGGTTATGAAAGACATGGGCAAAGAAGGAAGTCAAATTCGACAGAGGGAAAATAAGGAAAAAATCAACATGAACAATTGTAGGCCCGAAAGTAATACCTCGTATTATTTTCATTCTTTGTTCGACATTAGCAAACTTAGCAGAAGCAGCAACACCTTTAGAGTTAGGGTTCGGTGATCCGTGATGAAGGGGAAGAAAGGACGTAAATCCAAGGCGACATGATTTATCGAGTATATCTTGGAAAATGATATTTAGGGTTAGGATGAGAAAAGAGGAATGTGAGAAGGATTATAAGATGGTCTTTTGTTAGAACGGAGGAAAAAATAAAAGAAACAAAAGAAAAAGAAAGAGGCCGCGACTCTTGAGTTCAAAATTCATGAGGATGCATACGTGCTCTCCAAATTTGACCCAGTAATAATAGTACAGTATAGATAGTGTAGATAATAGATTAAACGAAGGCATTTTTTTGTTTCTTTATTTTAAGTCATAGGGATTCTAGTGAAAACTAACAAGTAATATTATAATGCCATTTTCATCTAATGAATACTTCTTAACACTTCTTGCATTCACTACAACAAGATGACACTGTTTTTATGACATCGTATAATAATTATTTAACAACGTTTATTATGCAAACGTTGTTTTTTACAACTATTTTTTGTGTAAATTGTAATAATAATCATTTAACAACTTTTTTAAGCGAACACTATAGCTACGTTGTTTTTTTACAACTTTTCCCTCAACGTTGCAAATACTAATTGCAACTACTTTTTTAAAAGTTGTTTTACTCATAGGTTGGAAATGATGCATAACACTCTTTAAGGAAATGTTCACTATAGGAAAAGGTTGAAATAAAGTTAATTTTTTAAATATGTTTACAATTGTTCAAAATATTGTAATAATTAATAACTAATTGATAATTAATACTTAATGATTTATAATCAGGTCCGTCAACGAATAGTTTCGGATACAGATAGTGTTATATCCGCATTCGCATCTGAAATAATTTTCAGATATCGGATATCCACATCCACGGATATGGACGGATAGTGGATAATTATCCTATTCGCCAACGACCGATAAATCAAGAAATATAAATGAAATTTTTTAGTTTAACATAATTTTTGTTTCAATCTCACTGATTATAAAAGTATTAAAAATAAACAGATATAATGATAATAAATAGTTTTGAGCAGTTAATATGTATTTAGTACGTATGATATAAACTTCTAGTTTAATAAAATCATAAATAAATATCTTTCACCGTACTAAAATACACATAATTTAAAGTATAATCTTGAAAAATAACGGACGGATAATTTTCGAATGCAGATGTTTTCATATCCGCATCCGTTTTTCCGGATATCAGATATTTATCCGCTTTTCGGAGGCGGACGCGGACGAATTTCGAATTTTTCGGGTATCCATTGATAGCCATATTTATAATGATAATTTATAATTAATAATTTATAACTCATATAATTTATAATATATTATAACTAATAATTATTAATAAATAATATTTAATGATTAATAATTTAAATTTTAGTTATTTATTATAATTAATGGTTTATGATTGATAATTTATAAATAATAATTCATATTTAACAATTTGTTAACCCGCCTTTTGGCAAGGCCGTAGACAAGCGGATTTAACTAAGTCGACTTCTCAGTTACCGAGGCTGGAATGTGATGGATTCGGTTTAAATGGATGAAGTTCATTTGGATAGATCGATCGATATGTGAGGATCGATGTAGTTTGGATCAGCAGAAAGGCTAGTGATCGGTTGGATTCGATCGGCATTGAGGTGGTTTGGTCAAAGTGGGTCGGCATGTTAGAATCTCGAGTGGGTCGGCATGTTGGAGTCTTGAGGGAGTCTCGAGGGAGTTGGAATGTTGGAGTATCGAGGGAGTCGGGATGTTGGAGTCTCGAGGGAGTCTCGAGGGAGACATGAAGTCGCTCGACACATGAATTCACTCAGCACAGGAGAAGTCACCCGGCACGGGAAGTCGCTTGGCATAGGAAGTCGCTCGGCACAAGAGAAGTCGCTCGGCACGGGAAGTCGCTCGGCATGGGTCGCTCGGCATGGTCGCTCGGCGTGGGTCGCTCGGCGTGGTCGCTCGGCGTGGTCGCTCGGCGTGGTCGCTCTGCGGGGTCGCTCGGCATAGGAGGCTCGGCATAGGTGGGTCGGCCTAGGTGGGTCGGCATATGCCGCTCGGTCGGGGAGAAAAGTATGGCTCGGCTATGAAGGTGGTTCGGCATAGGAGGCTCGGCCTAGGTGGGTCGGCATATGCCGCTCGGTCGGGGAGAAAAGTATGGCTCGGCTATGACCTTGATGGGCCCGGACTATGCCCAGTAACCTGGAATTTGCCTATAAATACAACATGTGGGGGTTCAAAAAAAGGATCTTCTTTCTGCTCTCTTACTTTCTCTTTTCTAAGGCTAAGGCTACTCTACTACTTTATAACTGTAATCGGTTATTAGGACAATAAAAAGGAAACTTCTGAAGTGGATGTAGGCCGAAGTTAGCCGAACCACTATAAAATCCGTTGTGCTTTACTGCTTTCATTTTAATTTTGACTGTTCTTCACATTATTGCTCTCTACATATATTCTATCTAAGAGCTTTGACTATGATTTGGTGCTTTCGCTTGGATTTGGGTGTTAGTGACCAATTTTGGCGCTAACATTTTGGTGCTTTCACTGAGAACGCAAGCACTTGGGAATTTTGAAGTTAGGAATTTGGATCCTAGAAAGCAATGGCTAGACCACCAACAAGAAAGCAAGCAGCGAAAAGAAGCAATCGGGAAGGAAGTAAAGCGGCCTCTTTTTGAGCTGGAGAGGATCATGCATCCATCTACATAACTCGGAACGAGATGCAGGTTATGATGAATTCTATGCCGGAGCAGATGACGAAACGGCAAGAGGAGATGATGCAGGCTCTTCTTAGGCAATTTGGGCAACTAGGAACTGCATGTGCTCAAGTTCTTGGAACTGGACTAGAGGGACTCAACCAGTAGGCAGACGGAGTGATCCAGTAGGGGGCAGCTCCCAATCAACAAACAACCAACAATCTGCATGGACCTAGACTTAGGGGCAACAGCACCAGGTAATGCTGGACCAGTTCATGGAGGGATACCATATGACGCTGCGCATCCAAACACCAACAGGAATACAGGAGTACGTGATGAGGAGTATGTGCCAGAATTTCCTTGTAGACTTGGAGGGCAGATAGGAAACATGGATAGGGAGCAACCCCTGGTAGGTAACACTGGATTGGCTAACATCATCAGGCGAACCATTCGTGGAGGTCTGACAAATAGAGATTTGGAGGGAGTCAACAAAAGTTCGTTCACCCAGAACATCAAGATAGCTAGGAATCCGCCCGATTTCAAGCTGCCCACTCTGGAAGTATACAATGGTAAGACGGATCCCACTGACCACTTGATGAGATACACCAGACACATGGAAGTGCTGGGAGCATCAGAGAAGGTTATGGCTCGGTGTTTCACCTTGTACTTGACTGATATAGCTGTTATGTGGTTCAGACAGCTAGAGGATGGATTTGGGATGTGGACAGAACTGGTGGATAAGTTCTTAAGTCAGTTTCGAGTTCACATAAAAAGGCTGAAAAATGTGATGACACTGACGTCGGTTAAAGCAGAGGGCGGATGAATCGCTCAGGACTTTCTTAACTCGGTTTAATGCGGCAGTTGCTTCGGTGGATCGGCCGGATCCATCAATGGTTCTGATGGCTGCAGTATCAGGAGTCAAGGATAATTCGGGTTTCAAAGTGTCATTGATACGAGATCCACCATTGGATCTCGGGGAATTCTTTCATGAAGCTGAGAGATTTCTTCGACAAGAGGACACATGTCTGGATATGAAATCGAAGGAAGTAAACATGGTTAAGGATGGAGGACCGCCTGGTGAGAGCTCGGGAAAAGATAAGGATAAAGGAAAAAGGAAGCGCTTGGAAGAACCAAAATTCTCCACTTATACAGGACTGAATGCAACATTGGAACAGATATACTTGGACACTCGGGATTGCCTTCCTTATCGAAGGCCAGCAAGGAGGGAACCCTCAGAACTTGAAAGGGCATCGGGGAGGCACTGTCTCTTTCATGACCTGGATGGGCATGACACTAACAGTTGTCGACATTTAAAGGACATAATCGAGGAGCATGTAAGGAATGGTCAGTTGCGACAATATGTCGGAACTTGGAATGCGGCGGTGGAACAGGAGCAACCACCGCCCACCTTGAACGACGAGGGCATGAGGCCCAGGAATGATAGCCGGTTGGTCATCAACTAATCTTGATGGTTTGGAATAAGTAACAAACTTCGGGCAAACGGTTAAATCACTAACTCATGTACGGGGTCGGAGATAACCCTCAGGCATGCTCTGAGATGATGGCTTACCGAGATGCCCCAGTTTGTGAAATCTGTTTTTTTCTTTGACTTAGACATTTTCTTTTTCTGGTTTGGTTTTGGAGTTTGGTTTGAACTCCCTGTTTTGCTCATTTTCTGGTTTGGATTCGGGTTTGGATGTTTGTTTTTTGGTTTGGATTTCTGATATGGATTTCTGGTTTTCTGGTTGGATTTGGATTTCAGATTGGATTTTGATTGGATTTTCCTTTGGATTTTGGCTAAAAGGTCATCGAGCATGGACTATGCTTGGTAAGGGTCCGGAGAGACCGGGATTCGACCTAGGACTTAGGCCCCGTATTCTCTATCACATGTTATTTCATAGGTCGTCGAGTATGGACTATGCTCGGCAAGGGTCCGAAGCGATCAGGATTCAGCTTAGGACTTAAGCCACGGCATTATTTAGTGTTCAGGGACACTGAACCAGGATCACCATTGGCCTAGGACTTAGGTCAAGACATTGCTTCATACAGGTCGTCAAGTATGGATTGCACTTGGCAGAACCCGAAGAGGTTACAGATTTGGATGTTGGCTATGAACAGCCAAGGATTTGGGCATGGACCTGGAACGGTCCTGGATTTGGTCATCGACCCGGAGAGGTCATGGACATGATTATTGGTTATTGAATATGGATGGATTATAACTCGGTTGTCGAGTTCAGATGGATATGGATTTGGTTACTAGATTCGAAATCGGACATCGACTCGGAACAGTCGTGGAAAAAGATCAGGATATGGCCGTGGCACTCGGATAGTATGGCTTGGTAATGGATTGGATTATGAATCGAAAAGTATGGATGTGGATAACATACATACTTAGGACATCGGACTTGAGGCTATTCAAAACACACCTTCCAAAGCAAGACATATTTTGGAGGACAAGTGTTAACCCGCCTTTTGGCAAGGCCGTAGACAGGCGGATTTAACTAAGTCGACTTCTCAGTTACCGAGGTTGGAATGTGATGGATTCGGTTTAAATGGATGAAGTTCATTTGGATAGGTTGATCGATAGGTGAGGATCGGTGTAGTTTGGATCAGCAGAAAGGCTAGTGATCGGTTGGAGTCGATCGGCATTGAGGTGGTTCGGTCAAAGTGGGTCGGCACGTTAGAATCTCGAGTGGGTCGGCATGTTGGAGTCTCAAGGGAGTCGGGATGTTGGAGTCTCGAGGGAGTCGGGATGTTGGAGTCTCGAGGGAGTCTCGAGGGAGTCGGGATGTTGGAGTCTCGAGGGAGTCTCGAGGGAGACCAGAAGTCGCTCGGCATAGGAAGTCGCTCGGCACAGGAGAAGTCGCTCGGCATAGGAAGTCGCTCGGCACAAGAGAAGTCGCTCGGCACGGGAAGTTGCTCGGTACCGGAAGTTGCTCGGCCTGGGTCGCTCGGCATGGGTCGCTCGGCGTGGTCGCTCGGCATGGGTCGCTCGGTGTGGTCGCTCGGTGTGGTCGCTCGGCATGGGTCGCTCGGCGTGGTCGCTCGGCACTATGGCTCTATCATGGATAAGGTAACGAGGTGGCTCGATGTGTCTAGCTCGGTGAGTGCGGCTCGGCCTGAATGGATCGGATGAAGGTGGTTCGGCATAGGAGGCTCGGCCTAGGTGTGGGTCGGCATATGCGTGGGTTGGCATATGCCGCTCGGTCAGGGAGAAAAGTATGACTCGGCTATGACCTTGATGGGCCTGGACTACTCAAAAGCCTAGTAACCTGGAATTTGCCTATAAATACAACATGTGGGGGTTCAGAAAAGGGATCTTCTTTCTGCTCTCTTACTTTCTCTTTTCTAAGGCTAAGGCTACTCTACTACTTTGTAACTGTAATCGGTTATTACGACAATAAAAAGGAAACTTCTGAAGTGGACATAGGCCGGAGTTAGCCGAACCACTATAAAATCTGTTATGCTTTACTGCTTTTATTTTAATTTTGACTGTTCTTCACATTATTGCTCTCTACATATATTCTATCTGTGAGCTGTGACTGTGATTTGGTGCTTTCGCTTGGATTTGAGTGTTAGTGACCAATTTTGACGCTAACACAATTTATAATTAGTAAATTATAATTAACAATCCATTAATACTAATATATAAATAATAATTGATAAAGAAAAGGTACATCGTGACGATGATAAAACTTAAATTTTAAATCCCGCCGCCTGTTGCTTTTGTAAATTTCACTTAACATAGAAACTTTATTTTTTCCTAACCCTAAATCCCAAATCACTCATTCCCTTTCTAATCCCAAATTACTCATTCCCTCCATAATCAGACCTAAATTTGGCTTCATCCAGTACCAACACACCAAAATACCACTGCGTCAACCACTCATTGATCAGCTACCGCATTTTACAAGCTCCGTAGTCCACCGCACGACCACCCATCAATCAGCTACCGCATCTCTCAAGCTTCGAAGTCCACTACACGACCACACATCAATCAACTACCACAGCGAAAGCTCCAAAGTCCATCGCGCACGATGCATGACCACCTATCGATCAGCTACCGCATCACAAGCTCTACAGTCCATAATGCACGACCAACCCTTTCGACGTCTGTTTTCTCTCCACTCCAGATTTGCCACATACGGCTTTTTTCCCACTGAATTAAAGGTGAAATTCCGAGCTTGAGTTAAGTACCTAATTTAGGTTTGAGTTTGTGAGTTTCTTCAATAATAACGTCGTAATTCATTTTGTTTCACCGATTTTTGGAAGAAAAGAATGACTATGTAAGTATGCGAGTGAATTATTTGAAGTATTGTGGTAATTGAAGAACAATTTGTATTTCATTAAAAATGTAAGCTGGGTATAAAACCTCGTAAAATAAACAGTAAATATATTACAAAGGAATTAATAAATAATTAAATAACGCTCAAAAATTGAATTTGAGAAAACATCATAATTTGGCCACGAAACTTTCACCACTGTGTTCGTGATGATTTTCTGAGCAACTTTTACACATAAAGCTTCGTAGTTGGAGTTCGAACAAAGAAGTTATCGACGGTTAAATGTTTCAGATTGATAAAAATTCAAAAGAAAATTAAGGAAATGAATAATAATAATGTGCTGAATTTAATTCGTGGACCACAAGTTGACCGCTGACTACAATTGGTCGACCCCTAACGGTCGACCATTGCCTAGGACCAGTCTAAAGGTCAGTTTAGGGCCGGTGTGCCCTAAACCTTGGCTTAACGGTCCGAATTAAATAAATATTAATCAAACGGATAGAATTCAAGCGCTTGTAAATACAGGCTTAACCCTTAATTTTCTTCTCATACTTTTTAAACAGAGCAGTAAAGCTCTGTCATTTTCCCTTCTTCGCTATTTCTAGAAATTATTAAAATACTATGTTATATATATATATATGAGAAGGGCAGAAACTAAAAGCGAAGAAGAGAAACAATGAATCAATTTTATGAAAAAGGTAAACTTTATAATTATAAATCTAAATTTCACTTAACTCAAATCTTCTCTCAGATCTATAGTCACGATGGGTATGTATATATCTTTTTATGCATATTTTTGGGTTGGAAAGGAAAAAAGAATCAATTAAGAAGAATGAATTCGGATTTGAAGACTTGGAAATCTAAAAAGATAAGTGAAAAATTATATAATTATATATAACACTAAAATTTGTATCGTTGAACTTTAGTTGATTACTAAGCCTGTAACACCCAATAATTTTTGCAATAATAAATTAAAAAGAAATTAATTAACAAATAATAACGTCAAAAAATAGAATTTTTACAAACGTCGGAATTTGATTATGAAACTTAGACTGTTGGGTTTATGGCCATTTTTTGATCAATTTTCATACAAAGTTTTCCGATCGGAGTTCAAACGAAAAAGTTATTAAACGGTTATACATAGGTCGAGAACATCATCGGTGCTGAATGGTCGGTGGAAAGACGAGGGTTACGCCTAAACGAGCTACACCTCCTACTAATGTAGGTCATGTTTAGGTCATGCAAAACCATAGTTGTTTGCTAGTGTGGCAAGACTAAACAACCCTTAAAAGAGGTCTTTCAAATGATTGAGGTAGCCCAAGGAACTAAGTTCTTAATAGTTTGAGGAGCTAAGTCCTCAATAGTTCAAGGAGCTGAGTCCTCAATAGTCCATAGAGCTGAGTTCATAATATAAAGTAGTTGGGTAAATCCTCAAAACTAGATAGCATACGACTAAACTATTGTGATGTAGTTATTAGACACTATAGGAATTCCTTAGTATACACGACCATGAGGATGTGATAATGCATTGATGATAGATCCTGATGAGGTGATGGGTTACAGATACTAACGGAGATAGTATCTTGGTCCAAAGGAGGGTTGTGGTGCATACACACACATATACATATACACACACAAAGCTACACACACATACATACACATATTTAGTTATGGTCTACTTCGGGTAGATGGGACATATCATACGCATACGTGGAGTCGAGATGACTAGGTAAAATAAAAGGACATAACATGTGATAGAAGATAATTGGCATAAACTAGAGTTATGTATAAAGTATATAATTTACCAGTTATCAGAACGTTATTCTAACCCTCTACTCGTTACAACCCACATGATATATTTAGAAGGATAGATACTAGTGCAAGGCGGGAATAGTGGAAGGACGAGTTTGCTTATGCATGCTTAGTACTAACAAGAACACTAGTTATTAGAATTGTCAATCTTGGTCAATATTGTATGATTTATTATACTTTACTATTCCGCTGCGAGTTATATCGATGGTGCTTTGATATACATTTATTTGTATTTGCTGGATACCAAACCAACGATTCATACTTGGTCGACTTGGGTTCTCGATTCAGCGAAATTCAGGCCTACTAGGGTGTAGGTTGTCATATTTGATATCGGAGATTGGGTTAGTCGATCTTAAAAATTAGGAAATGTCGAGTGAACATATTTTTAATTTTTACTATAATTATACACCAAATCCTACAAATTCCGACTATAAAACTAGTTGCAACCATATTTTAAAAAGACAGATAATGTGATTATGAGATGGAACAATAGATGAAGTTGACGGTATACACCTACTCTGATTAACCCATGGGAAATAGGTCGAACGAAAATACGCTGATTTAAGAAGAGCATGAGTGCAACATATGAAAGGTCCCAATGTTGGATATTATTTGACTCCCTAGTTGGGCTCCCGATAGCCTAATCGTTGTAGATCTCCATAGGATTGTTGATCTACGAAGCACAATAGGTACAGATAAAGGGAAAATACGTGTCTATATGTTGTTGATATTCGGAAGGAAGAACTGAATAAGTTCCTAAAGGAAGGTGTGTAGCAGTAGCCCCAAGATAATAGTCGGATTTTTATACGTTGGAAGAAGATAAGTCAACGAATAAGCTGAAATAAGAAAAGTCCAAAGAAGGGACCAAAAAAAATCCACTCCGAACCTGACCCCATAAGATAGGGTTTAGTGTAAAAGTTGAAATGATTTTAATATATAAGTTGGAGAAAACATATAGATAATATATTTGAAATGATTTTCAAAGGAATTATTTAAAGGTAAAAAAAATTCTATTTCTATAAAGTAAGTAAATATTAAATTTTGGAAAAAATAAAATATCTATTTATTATTTAAAGATAAAAAAATTAGTAGAAACAAAATTGGAAATTTCAGAAAATAGGTTTAATAAAAAGCTAATTCTTTTGAAAAAAAAATTATGAACCATTTACTGGTCGTTGATTTCACCGAGATGAAAAAAAATTTAAGTTGTAAATTCTTTTTAGGGTTGAACAATAGAAAGTGTTACAGTTTAAAATGGGTAAATAGAATGGAAAAAGAAGATTAGAACCCAAAAATAAAGCAGTAAGCGAACGCACTGCAACGATTCAACAAAGAGAACAGTAAATTGAGAGGAAAGCTATATGAATTGAAGCAATTTAAATACGAGCAGTTTAGGTAGAAGGAAGTGAAATAGTAGTAAAATTATTGGGAATTTATCTAAATAACGTTAGTAATTAGAAATAATATTAGAAGATCAAATAATCATAATAATAACAACGCTAGTAATCTAATTAGAAGCAACGTAGAAAACCGAAGGCAAAACAAAGAAGAATAGATATTTTCCATGGTGGCGTGCATTGATTGCACATTTCTCTCAAACCCCTTTACATGATATTAGAGACTCCGCCAAGGATTGGAAGTGTAGATAGGATGAGTAATAGGAAAATAATAAGATGGAAATATCCTTGTCTACTTCAGTTTTTATTGTTTAAAATTGTAAAAAATGTTTTAAAAACACTGTAAAGTGTATTTTTAAAGAAATGTTTTGGTATAGGAATTGAGTTTTTTTTTTTAAAACTTAATAAATCGTTTGAGTTAAAAATCCCAAAAGTAAAAAAACCTTGTTGTTGAAAAAAATCTTTAAAAAAAGGTTGATTTGAAGTAAAAGGAGAAGAATCTTTTTAGACAAAATTGCCAACATTTTCTTTTGGACTTGATGAATAAAGCTTAATTCAAAAATCATAAATTATAATTATAAAAGTTAAGATGCTAATTAATTTTTGTAATTAATAAAATGTTTCTAAGTTTGAACTTTTAAAGATAAAAGTTTTGGGATTAAGTGCTTCAATTGAAGTTTTAATTTTGGAAAAAAAAAGTGGCGAAAACCAAACCAAAATTTTAATGTGGAGTAGATAGGATGACTGCCTAGATAAGACGGAGTAAAAGGTAAGGTTATGAAGAAAATAGTGTTGACTGCCCATAGAATAGCAGTAATGAATCCCCGTAGAATGTAAAGAATATTGGTGAGAACCTATGAATGTTTTATTAGACATGTGTACAAGTCATCAGAAGAACCCACAAAGGAATGATAAATGGTATCAAAGTACACTTCTGTGAGTTCTAGAACAAGCTCACAAGAGAGGTCAAGGATAAAGAAAATAAAGACCAAAAATTTGAGAATACTATTAAGAGATTTGGATTAAGAGAAGATAGTAAAAGAGGGTAATATGATAGCAAACACACATAGAAGACGTTGATAGACTCAACGATGAAGTTAGCTCTACTAGTGGCTATGTATTCACTTTGGGGGGAGGTGTTATATCATGGAAATCCTATAAACAAACATGCATAGCATGATTACTATGAAATCTGAGTTTACTACTCTTGAGTTGGCAAGTCAAAGAAGCAGAGTGGTTGAAAGACTTGTTGGTAGAAATTTCACAAGGGAAAAAAACCAATGTTTCAGTTTCTTTGCATTGTGATTCACAGGTAGCTATTGGAATTGTAAAGAATAGTGTATATAATGGAAAAGGAAGGCACGTTCGTGTCGAACACAAAGAGATCAAGAAACTTTTGAAGGAAGGAGTGATTTCATTGGATTTTGAAAGATCGGAAAGGTACTTGGTAGATCCACTCACGAAAGGATTACCAAGAAATATGGTCCTTGAATCTTCAAGAGGAATGAACCTCAGGCCTAGAGTAGAGGAAAATTTAATGAATGTCTGATGACAAGCAAATAAGATGACATGATTACTTTTTCCCTTCCCGTTTCTGTGATTGATTTCCTTTTGAGTCCATAACTAGTTTTGGTGGTACTCTTGAGTCCATGATTAGTTTTGGTGGTACTCTTGTGATACACTTGATGGATTCGTTCGTGAAAGTCTTGATGGATTTATTTATGATTGAGTCTATTACTCTTGCTGAATCCATAACCAGTTTTGGTGGTGCTTTAAGATGCACTTGATGGATTCTATAAACATTTTTGCTATTAAATCCATAACTAGTTTTGATAGTGCTTTTGAAACACTCTTGATGGATTATATAAACATTTTTTCTATTAAATCCCTAATCATCTTTTATGATGCTTTTGAGACGCGCTTGATGGATTTTACCTATATTTTCTTATTAATTCCATAAGCGGTCTTGGTGGCGCTTTTGGGACGCACTCGATAGAGATTAATTATTTTTCTCTAATAGGAATAATATAATATATACCTAGAATTGGTGGTGCATTTGAAGTGCACTTGGTGGATTCTATTATTTGATTTAAGGTCGAGCTTCATGCTCTTAATGAGTCCATAGCCAGATTTGGTGTTACTAGGGAGAGGCACTTGATGGGCTCACCTACTTGAGTGTGAAGGTGGGGTCGCCTTTTACGGAAGACTTTAGTTGATCTCTCTAGACACTCTGAGGTCTAAGGTAAGCGCATGGCCATAAAAAGCGCATACATATCATGGGGAAGTATAGATATCAAAAGTGTAGTGCGAGTTGTGAAGTTTTAATCAAACCTTGTAGTTCAAGTGAAATTCACTACATAGACAAACTTGTAGCTTGGCTTCTTGTGCATCAATTCAAATTGAAAGATATTGGTCAATACGTACAAAACCTTTCTTTTGCTTAGGTTATTTATCTTCCATCTGTTTGGAGTTTTCTTGTAGTTAGTGGTGGATTGTTTGATAACTACAATAAAAATTTAGTTCCACATCATCTAATATTTTGTTATTATCTTCTTTATATATCCTTATTTCTACTACTTATTAATTAGGCGTGGGTAGTATGGATTATCAGGCAAGCTCATAGACGCATGCATATGCATGCATCGACAAATAGGTGCATGTGGCACTTTGATGGTACACTTGGCACTTCACACTGCATTGCAATTTTCTACTTATTAGTTACAATTGTGATTAATAGAATTTATGAATGTATTAAAAGAATTGCCACTTTATTGCCCCGATAGTTCGAATTTATCACCTTTTGAGTTCTGAGCTGCAGTTTCTACAGTCATACCTATTTATAGCTATTTCTTTTGTGGAGAGAAGTGACAAAAAAGAATGCAATTCATCTTCTCAGAAAAAATTCAAAAACTTCTGAGCAATTGCATCTCTACACTCTTCCAAAATTTTCAACCATAAGTGGACAAGTTGAAGTGTGTTGTGTGAACCGTGGAGAGCGAACGACAATCAATGATTGTACCTTAGTCGCACTAGAATTCGATTTCAAGGCAGAGACATGTCCACAGCACAACCCTTTTTTTCTACTCTTTACTCACTATCTTTTATTACAACAATATCTAAAGGAATAAAAATATTGCTCTTAGAATGAGAATCCACTCATAATGGTAACCCAATCTAATGACTAGAGATCCCAAAAACTAGGTTCAATGTGCAATAACAAATTTTGAACTGTTAATGAGCTGAACATGTCATAGAGCGTGTATTCCTGAAGTGATAGAAGAATGAGTTGATAACAACTCTTAATGAGTTCTATACTCTATATGGAGTGGACTACCTAGCTATAGGAACACTCTTGATAGACTCACCTATGTGAATATGGAAATGAGGCTATTTCATTTAGAGTGCAGAAATTTCTAGAGCATTTACTATATCGGGATAGACGTGCATGGCCATAAACACACGGACTTTTAGATTGCGCTATATAAAGATTATATGTGATTTGATGTCAAAGATAGACTACAAGTCACTCTATTATAATCTGAATCCCACTCATTACACAAAGGTTTATATTGAATGATATCTTTTCTAGTGTGCAATTTTATTTTGGGGAATTGCTTGAAAATATATTTTTTAAATTCAAGTAGGGGATTGTTGTAAATGTTTAAATTGTTTTAAAATTTAATAAAAGGGTTTGAATAAGTGCGCTTGTTGTTTGAGTCAATCACCATAGAGATACTTGAGAGAAACGTTTTATATTTTGTTACATGTTTGAATAAGTGCCTTTAATGTTTTATCAAATGGTCATAAAAGGTTGTATAACATTAATTTTTGGTACAAAGTAACAAAACATTTTATATTTTTGACTCAAATTAATAAAACGGCCATTTAAGACCCATTAATTTTTAGAATGTTTTATGACATTTATTTTTAGATCCACTTTTTCATTAATAAAACAGTAATAAAACATTTTTAATGCTCTTACGTTTTCTTCTATTAAAATAATATCGCTCTTTCAGCTCTTCCTCTATTTAATTGATAAATAGACGCAACGGAAAAAAACATACAACTATCTCTCTATCATTTCTCTCATTTGTCATTCTTCTTTAAAAAAAAGATATTTTAATCATTCGAGGATACAAATTATGTTCATCAATTTTGATGTAGAGGTTGGGTGAAAACTGTATTTAACCGTTTTATCCTGAAGACAGCGCTGCTTATAGTCTGTCTTGCACAACTTTGGGTAGAAATGCGAAACATCTTAAACAAAATGATAAAGTATGCGACTCAACCACGTAGATAATTTCAGTATGGTGATCCAAGTTCAACATTAAGTGGAGAGCATTGCAAGACGGATCGGCGATTGCGGGTGTAGAAAAATACAATATAGGATCCAAAGCGGATATTAGGAGGAGCATAAAAATGCTCTATTATTTCTCAGTTATGCACTATAGAAAAAAAATAGATGAATTATGAAATGGTCTTTGTTGTATAAGCTCCTTGTCCAAAAAATAGTTGAATTATGTTTCTTTCCCATATTTCAAATTGTCATAAGAACATAGTTCAAATTTTTTATCAAGTGCGCACCTTAAAATGTAATATTTTCTTTAGGGGTTGGGTTGGTCAAATTGGCTCTAGCCAAAGCTTTAGGTAAGTTAAATCAATTTTTTTTGGCTAATCTTTCAGGCTCTTTCCCACCGTGAGCATATAGACTAACTAAATTGGGAGTTGTTAGAGAAGCGCCCGATGACACCTCAGATGCATCTAAGGTAATACTTATAATAATTACATGTGTATGGAAGAATAATTATTTGTTAGTACACGTCTGAGCCTAAACTTAACCATTTGCTTTTACGTAGATTGTCTCCTCTAACAAACTTAGAGATCCGAGATCGATCGGTTGCAAGTTGAACATCTGCTAAAATATATTATTTAAATATTATTGTGGAAAATATTGTACTAAAGTTTATATAATTCTTAATACATGTATTTGGAAATTTTTTTGTATGTATTAAAAATGATTAGGTTATGATTTTAGGATGACTCTGATAATGTAACTCAATTTCTGATGTTTGCACGAGAGCCAATTATTCCAAGTATGGTGAACCATTCTAGATATGCTCTCCTCCGTTAACATAAATAATTTTTTAGGCTCAAAATAGAAAGACATATCTATACATGGTTTCGTGTTCGGACAAGCATAATGCTATCCGTAGAAGAAGGGCACGGTATGCTTTTGAAGGCGCTTGTTGTTTTCAGTCTTAGTCTGTTTTATTTTCTTTTTTATGTATTTATTTCCTCTATTTTACTTTACCCGTTGTAATTACAGATTGAAAAGTCGTCCTTTGTTGAAAAAGCCTTCTAGGATGGCAGAACAAGGAAGAAATGGGCCTCAAAAGTTATTCCCTAAATAAAAATAGTAGAACACCCCCTAAATAAAAATAGTAGGACACCCTTTTTTAAATTAACATTGATTTGTGGATGCTATAATGATTTCGTTTTTTTTCCAATGTTAATCTTGGTAGATACTTTAACTATTTCTTTTACATTGATTTTGAAGTAGCAGTGGCTTTAGGAATGCACAGAATGCTCTTGGTCAGTTAAAGGTATTATGTCGCGAATAATATGAAAAGAATATATTATATTTGGAAACTTCTAAGCAAATGCTGTGTATTTTGTTATCATGAATTTGCAACAGATTCAAGGGTTTTGGAGCAACACCTTCAATAACTTGTTCAGTTGAAAAACTAATCACCGCGCAACCAGATGTGGCTTGTTCAGTCTCCGTAGCTAGTTTGAAGTGATTCTATGGCTGATTGAATGAACATGTGACTGAATTTTTAAAACGATGTAGTTTTTGCCATTATAAAATTAAAATGGCAACTACGCCGTTTTAATTTTATAATGTTAAAATTAAAATGGTTATTTCCAACGGCTAGTTTACTCCCATATATAACCATTCCTCCCCTTTTCCTTTCTCACCAACAACATTTCTACATTTTTTTTCTCCTCTAAAACACAATGTCCTCTTCAGCCAAACGTTCGACAATAAAAATAGTGAGCAAAAAAATTGTCTCCATATCACAAAGTCGTCCATTTGATTCATCCTATCCTCTACCGGTTTTTTCAATGTCCGTCCTCCAAACCAACAACAATCACTTCTACCGCAACACGAATATGGCTATATGCCATATTCAAACATGCACTATGCTCGACTTACCCACCACACGCTCATGCTAGTTTTCCTCATCGTCAACAACCTTACTTCCATTCTACCTCCTTAACCATATTACCACCACAGTCCCATTAGCACTTACGAAGATCATTCATCGTATATGTCATTGATGATGCAAGGTGACCAACAATAACACCATCATCTTAGCGCGCAACAATTAGAGACTCATGACCAAGAAGCCATGCGAAATCTTTTCAGGCGGTATGCTTGCGCATGTAACACACCTATCAATGTTGATGTTGGTAGCAGTTCCAAAAAGAAGAAGATGCCGATGCAGAAAATAACAAAGAGGGGAACGACGAAGCTGGTGAAGAGATGTATGTGCTTCAAAGCCCAAAACACAACAAAACGAAGAAGTAGTGGAAATCGTTGGGTGTTATGTTAGGCGGTCTGCGTAGGGATCAACTTCAGCTGGATTTGGCATCGGAATAGAAGACATTGAAGTCAAAAATGCCAAAGATTATACCAAAGCAGATGATGCCAGAAAAATGCAAGTTAAGTTTACTCTACAATAATACAATTTTCTTGCTAATTCGTGGATACGAGTTCAAATGATAGTATCATGAACAACAATATGAAAGGCAAAATTTTCTGGCAAAGAGTTGCAAATTACTATAATACTATAGATCCGTTCAATAGAAATTGGCTTCTCTAAAAGGAGGATATCGAGTTATGAAACCTGCATGTCAAAACTATTTGGCAATACTAACCAGGCTGAAGAATAGACAACAAAGCGGTGATGCCCACTATGAGGTTGTAAGTTTTGTTTCATAGTTTTCATTGTATATTCATACCCTTTTGGCTTTGTTCAATAGATAAATGTGCATAAGACTTACCAAGCATAGTACGACCATCCGTTCAAGTTTTAAGAATACTTTGATCTTCTCTCATCTCTACCGAAATGGAAGAACCCAAACAACTTCGTGTTTGAGCAGCAGAATAAGGCTAGAAGACTGAACTAATCTGATTTAGTCTAGAGAGCAATCCTAGTTCTCAAAAAAGATCGCCACTGTATGGAAACGCTGATGGTCATCCTATTGGTAGAAACATGTCAGTTCAATTAGAGTAGTGAAATGCAGATGTTTCAAGATTCTTAGATACCCAGGAGAAGTTTATTGTTGAAATGAGAAAGCATAGAGCAAAGTATTCAGCACAAAGGAATCAATCAGATTCGGAGTTTCAACAAGTTGTTATGCAAGATAGAAAGTTCAAGAAATGGGCTCAAGCAGAGAAGAAAGTTATGATGTGAGAGAAGAACCTTATTAAGCTGATGACTTGTGATTTTGGTAAGCTTTCTTCTCTACAAGAAGAACTAGTAACCAAACAACTGGAAGCTTATGAGAGAGAGGCACTGGAAGTGGAAGTAGGTATTAAGTTGTAGGTGTTTAGTGTTTGGTGTGTTAGTTGTGTATTTGTGTCTATTGTATTAGCTATAGTATTATTGTATTATTTTTATTTCGAACTAAGTAGAAATATTTGACGAAATTTGTTGCAGTACTAAGAAGTAAACAAAATTTGTTGCAGTACTAAAAAGTAAACAAGTTCACTATTAATACTACAGAAGGCTCAACATATAGTTTTTGTTAACCCAAAAAATGGATCAATATCCTGAAGTCTTATGTGAAAGCACCAGCCCTGTTAGAACAGAGCAAATATAATAGAAAAGATGAGGAAAAGTAAATAAACGCAGAGAATTTTCTAGTGGTTCGGCTGTTAACTAAGCATATGTCCACTTTATATCTTTGATTATTGATTGAATATGATTACAAGATGTTTGAGATTGAACAAGCCACAAGTACATGTGTTAAACCAATTCTAAGTCTTATAATTGCCTATAGTAACTGGCTTGGTGATTATTGAGTAGAGATAAGAATTGAAGAATAGATGGAGATCCCGCCTAGTGATAGCGGAACCCGGATCCAATCTAAATTTCTATATGGATTGTATTTATAGTGGTACCAGTCGCGTTGGGCCAAACAAAGAGTTGGTGCAGAATATAGAAGTCAGCCCAGAAGAGTGTGTGAAATCTCGACTTCATTTAGATTAACCAAAGATGTCGGTATCGACTTCTCATGTTGGTATCGACCTCCGTGGTTAACTCCAGAGAGGTCGAGCCTATTTGCACTTGTCTTGCTATTTGATTTAGAGATGCTCCATGTAGTTTGTTTGGATATTTGGTTGATATTGTTGATGGTTCCTTCATTACTCGGTTTTCTACCATTTTGACTGCTAATTCCTCAACCTTGATGCTTAGATGTTTAGAATCCTTTGACATTGTTTGGGTACACATAAAATAGGTAGGGAAGCGGCTCTGCAAAGTTTGGTGAAGAGATGATGGAGTGTGAGATTTCTCCACCGACCCCTAGAAGTCGGTGCCGACTTCTTATATTTTGTTTAATGGTGATGAAACTTCTCTAAGTTGTTTCACTAGCTTATTTAGGTGCACTTCCAAGGTTTCAAGTCATTTCATCTTCGTCTTGACATTCCAACTCTTATATTTCTATGTGGTTAAAAGTCCAGTTAACATTTGCTCCCTAGATTATGCTTTCTTTGAAAACAAAGTGTGCTCTACAGTAAGACAAGTCTCGGATGGCTATCCTATAAATCGCAGTTAACTTTTTAAGTGCCGTCTGGAAATGCTGCTTTTATTTGGCTTTAGTTGATTGATTTTCGTTTGTTGTTTGCTTCAACTTGGATTAGAACTTCCATTCTCGATGTTGACCATATCATTTAGATATGGAAATTTGCATACAGCTTCACGTTGTCGCATAAGTCCATTGTAGGAAGTTTGACATACTTTGGAAGATATATGGGATGCCGGTATCGACCTTTGATGTCGGCACCGACAATTGTACTGGAGAAAATTTTGACAATTTTCTTTTATATGCCTTTAAACCCTTCTCAAATTATCTTGTTGCTTGCCAAATTTATAAACTCTACACCTGAGTTCCTGAATTGCTGATTTGCCTTCATCCTTCGATCGAGTACTCCATCGACCTACTCATGCTTCGTCACCACCAGTTGCTACCTTATCGGTTTACTCGTCGTCACATGGAACCTTTGCCGCTGCAAGAATCACCACCTAGAACTCTTGGTCCCGATCCAAAATCAAACCCTAGGTCCAATTTCATTCGACTTGAATCCAATGTGGGTAGTAGTGGATCATGACATGATGTGGATGGTCATGAAGTGGATTAGACCTCAGTTGATGTTGAACAATGTAGAAAAAAACCGCAATCACATGAGTTTGGTTGGTGATGTAGCCAAGAACTTGGGTTTGCTCTGATCAAACATGTTAGATTCTAGATAAGAGCTTGATTTTCCAATTCTAACCATTTGCCTTGTGAAACCAACTAGGTTCAATCATCGAATAAACTACGATACAATAGTTAATCTTGAACTAGGGCATATCGGATGACTTCAACATTCTGTTTCTTTATTACGGCACTACCAATGATCCTGGAAGAAAGATTTTCCACGTTTCTCCGGACATTAGACTAGTTATCATCATAGATCGATAACGGGTAAGTGTAGAAAAGATAATTTCAAAGATCGATGTAGATTGTTTTCAAATGCGAGCAAGTTACCTACACTGGATGGTTCGTTTACAGTGTCTAGGAGACTGGAATCATCTCACGTAGATAACACACTACAGTTTTCCCGACCAACACTTAGAATTCGATTGGTCGATACACGTTGATTTCTATTAAATTCTAAGCATTGGTCAAACGGGCATTTATATTTCAATTTAGGTTCATATCACTATGTTGAACCCCAAGTTCTCCCGTTTAGAATGACTCGCCAATCAGCTCTCCGCAAGTCACCTTTTGTTCCATTTAAGACCAACCAACCTTAAACTTCCGGGTTTCAGAGTCAGATGGTGCCAGTACATCCTAGTGTTCTGCCCCAATTGCCCCTAGGGCTAATTCTAACTAACCCACCGGAGCAGGCGCCACTATTATGACTGAAAAGATGCTTTGCAATGTCTGCTTACAACATGAAATTCTTGCCCAAGATGTTCGCTTACCGACAAGAAACAAACTTGCACATCATCCCTTCGATTTAACAACTTGCAGCTGGTACATGTGTCCCAGCGGCGCCATTCCACCCTTTAACTCTTTCTTGAGAGATGTCCTAGGAGAGATTGAACTTGCACTATTTTAGATTCACCCGAATGAGTTTGCCTTATTGAGCTCACTATACAACTTGTTCATGCAATGATTTGAGCACCCTCCACGCTTCAGAGAGCTCATGTATTTGCTCAAATTCAAGAGGAGAAAAGATTGCCCCTCCTTTATTATTATTGAAGCTTGGATTAGGCTCAAGGTGATTGGGAACCTTCATAACAAGCGTTCGATGTTCGCTCATATCTCTCATAGGTTTCCCGATGAGAGACAAGAGATTGGAGCATAAGAAGATGATTAGACATCTAAAAGCCGTTAGAGCAAGGGAACGCTCTGTCAGCTTTCTCTTGACGAATGTAAACTTGTTAGAGTATGACTTGCTTGCCCTGGGAAGAGTTTTTGACACCAAAGTTCATTCGTAGAGCGACTCTGGATTGCGTACCGATTCCATTGCATCCACTCGTAGCTCTGACGAGAATTCTCAAGAGGAAGAGGAAGAAGGTGGATCAGACGATGGACGTGAGGCTGGTGATGAACATAAGGAGGCTGGTGATATGGAGACCGACGAGCCTTTGGGAGATAACAAAGAAGGAGAGGATGTCGAAACTGGGGGGGGGGGGATGAGCCTGCGAAAAAGGATGCTCTTAGTCGTGAGGGTGATAGTGGGAGAATGCCTACCATCCTAGAGGAGGATGAGATAGTTAAAAGAAGAAAAGGAAAACAGGCCACGGTTATGGAGGAGGGAGAGCTCTTTAATAATGAGAACAACATTGACCTTCAGGCCACTGGGGAAGGGAAAAGCGGATCTAGGGATGAATCACCGGGAATAAGCCCCTGACTTCCCGACCTTCCTTCTTCAGACCATTTGGCATTAAGTCTAGATCTTAGTACTTCTCCTCCTCTCGAACGACCAGCTGTCGAGACCCCACTTTCTACGGGAGATCAAGCTGTAGAGACTTCTATTGGGCCAACATCGACTTTTGACTTCATGAAAGATGTTTCCATCCATGTGAACGAGCATGGAGACATCTCAATTACTAAAATGATAGAAGAACTCGACTCACAAATTGACATATCTTCTGAGGCATTTATAAGTGAAGGTAGTAGCATTCCAACTGTAAAACCATGCCCAACTGATTTGTAAACTATAAAGGGGTTATTGGCATTATACACTTCACTCCAGGATAATGAACATTCATCTTCGCACACACTTCGATTTGTGTAATTCTGGTACTTATACATTTTTCATTTTTTTAGGTTCATTGGCCCATGACAAATACGAAGCAGTTCACCATAGCTTGAGCGATTATAGAAGCAGCACTCCTGACCCTCATCCTTGTCACAACGAAACAGACAAAGAGAGGTAAAGGTGAAAAGACCGTGAGCATGATGAAGCTCATAGAGCCGGGTGAGAAAGCCTTAATGCTCAAGAAGAAAGAGTGAAGAGAAAGAGGGATTTTGAGGGAGATTCCTCCTGTGAGACTTACAAACACCCCCGAAGAGATTCCGCCGAATGACATGGTGCCACTACTTCTATTATTCCTCCACGTTTCGAAGCTCAAACTGTTATTATCTAAGGCTTTATCACATACCATTACAACTACTGCTGCCTCTACTCCTTCTCAAAGCACCTCAATGCTTATGCTTCCACCCGGTTTATCCCACCTCCAAGCAGCTTATCCATACTTATACTTGCTTGGATAAAAATTCGATCACGACATCAAAATTGTTACTAAAGAAAGTGCGGCGAAACACTTGTAGGTAGTGCAAAGCGATGTTGACTCAATTTTTGGATGGCAGAGATTATGCAAAGCTCTTTCTGAGATCAACTTCACACAACTTGATTCGCTTGAGAAAGAGATGTTGAGCATGAAGAGGCAATTAAAGAACGGGATGTTGACTTGATCAAAGTGACCAGGGAAAGAGATCTTGCACTTGAATAGAAAGCGAGTGTATATAGTTTGATGGAAGAGATGAAGCATGCCCATACTAACACAAAGATAGTGATGAGGAATAATCTTAGGGCCACTTATCTTGAAACCGAGAGCTATAAGAAAAAAGTCGAAGAGAAGGCTGAAATCATAAAGGTGAAAGACCCACCCCTTTCCGAAAGGCGTTTGAACTTGAATGCCTCCACGAAGAAGTGAAAAAACTCCTGAGGAATACCAAGGGCTAATCAAAAAGTTGGACACTATATCATCCGATAAACTTTCAAATGACATTGAGCTTGCTCTCTACCGGAGTGAGTTGACTGATCTTGAAAATGCTCGGAATGCCAAGAATAAGAAGAGGGCCCTGTAGAATCAATTTCACCCTAGGGGGTGAATAGGGTGATACTATCAATTATAAAAATTATTATGGAAGTTTATATAAAATAATTTCAACACAGATCACCGGAGAATAATAGCAACACAGATATAGCAGAATATAAAAAACAGAAAGTAGAACGCACATATTTATCTAGCTTCGGCAAAACCCTGCCTACGTGCTGCCTCCAAGGTTTCTACTAAAAATTAAGTAGTCAGACGCTTAGACATGTACACTCGCAACACCCGCTATTGACTAACCTTAACTCTACACTCAAAACCCTACCACAACGCAGCCGCTGAGTTGCGAATTCTCGAACTACACCACCGTAGTTCGTCCTCTAGTCACATGACTAGTCATTACAAAGGTTTTAAAAGAAAATTAGAAATTAAAAGCAATTAAAAAACAAAACCCTAATATTTAAAAATAAAAGCCCAAACTACTCTATAATAACCAACCCACAAAATAAACTCCCATTTTCTATTTAATTATTCGGCCAGTCTTCTTGCTTGCGTTATGTACTTCGTTCCTCTTTCAAAATGTTTAGGGCTTTTCTAAATCGAGCTGCCGCTCGATATCGTTCGATTGTAGAGATGAATGCTCTTTGATTTGGCTTGCTGATTGTTGCTTGCGGCTGCTTCGATTTGTCGAGCGCATATAGTTAGTTGAAAAATGGTACGTGATATTCCTTTTTTGATTTATACTCTACTCAACTTTGATTCAAGTTGAATGATTATTCTTTGTTGCTTGAACTCGAATGATTCTCTAAGCCGGTGATGATTGGGTTTATATAGGGTTCGATCCCCTATAATTTTGTTCGAATATATTATTCGAATTTGTCTGATAATTTTTGCTTGGCCGTATGATTTTGCTTGAATGCTTAAGATGTTTCTGACTTGTTCAATTCGTATAATTCTTTGTTACTTGATTGCCACGGCTTCGATTTTGAACTTGCCTGACTTCCTTAGCCACCACGGTTTTGTTTGATTTCTGACTTGTTCGTTCTTTTTGCCTTGATCATCACGGCTTTGTATTTGTTGGCATTTAGACTTTGATTTTGTTGACTTGAGTTTGAAATCTGCTGTTGACATCGGTTTCTTAATTTTGCTTTGTTCGAACTTGTACCCTATTGTTCCATGAATTCGGCATCTTGGTTGAACTTGCTGGTCTGTGCAGTTATGTTTTTGCATTTAGTTGATCGTGTAATCTTGAATGTGGTCTGTGCCTTGTCTGGTTCATCTTATAGTCTGGTGTAGTTTCATTGGAAGTTTTGCATTGCTTTTTCATGTGTGATGAGTTGCTGTCTTGATCACATGTATTTTACTGGTCTGGTTGCTCCTTTGTTTCAGTGCTTATATATGTTCACCGATATATATATATATATATATATATATATATATATATATATCTTCATGTTGTATTGCACTTGAACTTGTAGCCTTGTCGTTTTGTAGTCTGGTACTCCTGCCTTGGTTCTGGTTGCATGTGCACCACTTTCTGTTGCAAGTGTTCATGTTCATTTGGGTCTGGTCTCTGTAGCATTGACTCATGTGTTCTTGTAATTGTTTGTTTGGTATGTCATATATGTGTGTGTATTGAGCCATGTGAGCTTGTGTGGTCTGATGCACTTGAATCTAGTTTGTAGCTGAAGCTCTGAACTGTTACACATATATGCACTAACTTCTCTTGAGTTTGCATTGTGGTCTTAAGTCATATGCATTACTTCATCATTGACTTTTGACATGTCATTGCATCATGTTTATATGTGTACCTATGTGTATGCATTTTGTTCATGTTAGTTGCCTGGTTTGGTATACATGTGCACTCCCTATATATGTGCACATGTGTGTTTATTCCTCTTGAAGTCTGAGTTGTCATCCTAATGGTTTTACTGGCCAACCAATAAACTAACTCATCTTTATGTATTCCTTTTTTTGTCTAAACCTACTATTAGTCTTATCCTTAACAAAACACCACGCATCGGAATTTTGGACTAATATCAACTAGGGGCTAGTAATTGAAGTATAGGGCGCGACCCTACACTAATCCCATCTGGTTTTCTAATCTCTAAGTCAGTTCATCCTATCATAATTTATCTAAAGAAGATGAGAACTATAATCTCGTTAGTAAAATCCTAGGCTAAACACCCTTTTTATTTCCTTACAAAAATAAGCCTTTATCACTAATTCAGTCCTAGAAATCAAACTTTAAAACAAGGAAACTACAGCCTTTTACTTTATCCAAAATATCATTCCAAGATATATATATATATATATACTTAATAAAATAACATTGAAGAGTTTCAAAATCACTTAGAGGTTATCGCACCATAAAACCTTAGGCTATGAAGCCATGTATAATAAAACAATTCATATTGATAAAGTGCGGCAGTAATATTGCCTATATGTGTTATCGCATCCTTCTATATCAAAATGATGTTAAAGCATCTGATTTATAAAACACAAGGCCATTAGGCCAAAACCATTTATGTCACATATATAGGTTGCTAAAGCAAAGAAGATTAGAGTTTGTTTTGCATAAAATATACGCCTATAGCCTTAATAGAATAATGTCGAAATCATGACCAGGCAGCATCACCGCCGTAAAACAATCAACAACAAAAATAGCCTATGGCGGTATTATGGTCAAACATTGTAGCATAAGAAAATAGTGGCAATATTGCCTTATAAAAGAAACTTCGAAAGTAATAATAACGACACTCAGCCATAGTATGGCCAAAGTGAAAGTTAAACAAGCGGCACAGGCGATATGCGGCATTGAAATCATAAGGAGTTGATATTGAAAACCAGCGGCATCATTAATGCCAACATAGTTAAGCAGTGATATGCGATGTTGATATGTGGCAATGAAACATGCAGGATAACTAACGTCACAAGCATCAATGTCGACATCGAAGCTATACTTCCTACTTCAACCAACGTTGATTCATTGCATGCTAACCAGGGTTGATATCATATGCATCACCATTGGTTAGCGTCAAAAAGCTTAGGTGCGACATGGATGGACTGCAGCATCACTAAGGAAATGGCACTCCTGGAATTATTATAAAATTTGTAAACAATCTATATAAGTAGTTTCTTTTTACCAACTCCCACTCTTTGTCAAATCTTATTGGATAATAACTTTCTTTACCAAATCATTTTTAGAAAACTGCTACAGATTAGATTTCTCGTTCTCAAAATATTTTGCAAACCATGTAATTTATATTAGTATTTTAATAATTATTAAGCTTTTCTAGTCTAGTAAATTCATAATAATTTGTAAATACCTGGAAAAACTTCCCAAAAATTACAACAAATCAAACTTATCCTATTCTTTAACGTATAAAAATTTCGAACCCAAAGACATTATTTAATTATTTTTAATAATTAAAACATGAAATAAAATATTTTCTTCACTTAAGAAATTTATAAAATATTCTTACTTGATTGGAAAATTATGAAATTAAAGACCCACTTCAAAAATAATGTTTCTAACATCATATAAAAGTTTCAAGTCATTTAGATGTCATATGATAGGTTTTCATACTTAAAATTATTAACCAGTTTCATAAATAAATCAATACCTCATCATAAAGTATATAATCATCAAGCATTCACATCATGACATGATAACATATATAAATTTTGGTTTTAATCATAAAACCTAAATTAAATAGGCAAACTTGAGATGGTTTATCATTATTCACCTTGATTTGATAATGAGACTTGAGATTTGAGTGTTATTTGGTTTACTTAAGCTTTCACTTTAATTTCCTAGCTTTTCTTCTTCTTAAAACTCCTAACAATGGCTAGCCTTCCTTAATATTTTGTTTGTTTGAATTAATGTTAGGGAGGAAATGAGAATGAGAAGGAGGTATATGTTAAGGAAATGTGGTCTTTTCCTATTTTTCCCTTCTCGTAAATCCTCATTCTTATTAATGTTCTAATCAATCTTATTAGTTCATTAATTAAGGATCGTCCCATATTATAATTATCAAATCTCAATCTTCTTATCCTCTTGCATTATTTTATTTAATTTATCTAATTAAATGCCTAAATAATGTCAATAAAAATTAGGTGTGTTAAAAACTCCCCTTCTTAAAGTATTTCGTCGTCAAAATTACTATAAGGTACATAACATCAAATATAGCCGTAGACATAAAGCATACCATAAAAATAAATTAGGATAAGTGTTTCTAATCCTGTCCTTTGTACCCCAAGTACAGTCTTTCTCGTTGTCACCCCACTAGGTCTTCACTAATCTTACCGTCTTTTTCCTTAACTACTTCTCATCCTTAGCCATAATACAGACTGGCTGCCTTACAAATAGTCGTATCCAGTTCCACTACTAAGTCTTCCAATATAGTCGGAGCGATAGTAGTCTCTGGGTCTCGAACACATTTCCTAAGACGAGAAATATGAAAAACATTATGGATTCCTTACAAACTGCATGGTAACCATATCCTGTAAGTGAGTTTCCCTATTCTTTCTGTAATAGGAAATGGTCCAACAAATCTAGTGTGATGACCCAGAATTTTGGGCAATATCAATTTAATAATGTTTATTAATAATTAAATTGATTTGATAATTTCTTTATAATTATTTTAATTGGCAAGTTTATTCTTTTAAAAGTTAATAAATTGGTTTAATAATCTTCTTTTATAAATATTTAATTGGTAAAATTTATCTTTTCAAAGCTAATATTAAGATATGTCTCTATTTATAATGTATATATATATATATATTTGTATATATTATAAATAGAAAAGCTTTGTTTTGAATTTAACAAATAAAACATGTTTTCAAAATTTAATATATATATATATATATAGTGGTTTGGAAATTATGTTAAGTTCAATATAACACTTTTCAAAAACTATTTAAAAGTTTATCATTTACTTTCAAATCACTTAAAGTAAATGTTTAATTATCTAAAAATTATAATGGATTTAGTTTGAATAAGATTTAATAAAATTTTATTTTGCTTAAACTAAAATGATTTATGATATATAAATAAAGGTTTAAAATATTCTTTCTTTCTAATTATCTTATGAACTAAGCACAATTTGCATATATATATATATATATAAACACCTAAAACCATACATTCATAAAAAATATTTTGCATATATATATTTGTAGTTTAAAACATAATTCATAATATATATATATATATAAATATTAAAACATTAGTAATTAAGGAAAAAAAATATTTAATAAAAATCTAAACACTTGTAAATATTTACTGCATTGTTCCAACATTTGTAAAGCTTTAAATTTATGTAGACAACATGTGTCATGCAATATTACAAGTGACCACATTTGTTTTAAAAAAATTATTTTTAATTTACAAATAAAAGTTTTAAAGAAGCAACCTGATTATTTGGTTTCCAGTTCAAACATTCCCCTTTCTTCTTCCTAAAACAAAAGTCTGGAAACCAAAATTAAAAAAAAAGAGAAAATCAAAATAGCAGTAAGAATCAAAGCAAAATCTACAACATCTGTTTAAAAGCTTCAATCTGTGATCAAGCTAGTATTCAACTCAACTTCAAACTGTAAAGATCATCTCAGCAAAGTCAAAGATCAGCTTCAGTAAAAGTCAAAACAAAGTTCCAGGTTAAAATAATGACCAGAGCATGTTCTCTGTTTAAATTTTTAGGTGAGTAAACATTTATTTTAAAAACAGTTTTTATATCTGTGGATATACTTAAATGTTTGTGATGAATCTTTTTGCATATATCTGTGAATGCATGCTTGTATAAATATAAATATATGTCTGTGCATGTTGAAATGGGTGAATATGTTTGTCTTTGTTTGATATAACAGACTAACAAATTCAAATAAAATCAAAATCACTTGCTCCAATCTCTTTCAGGTATTGATTATAAAAAGAAAAATGTCTGTACTAATGTAAATTCATGTTAAAAAATGGTTTCAATAATTTATATTCAGTAATTGATTCGAAATAGTAAAATTATAGTAAAAATCAAGGTTTGGTCAAAATTTGATGTTCATAATTTCGAATTTAGAGTTTACTACCTGATTAGCATTGGAAATTTATGAATTTTAAGGGTTGAATCATGATTTTTAGGTTAGTAATTGTTGTGCTTTTCTGAGTTGATGAGAATCGGTACTTTTATCAAATTTCGACGAATGGAAGAGTTTTGGATGTCGTGTTTTGGTCTGGAGGAAGGTGGTGGCATGGTGGTCTCTGGAAAAATAGATGGAGATTTTTTTGGTGATCGCAACGGTCAGTCGAATATGATTTAGGGTTTAGCAGTTGGTTCTGTCGTCGATATTATCGAGGCTTGTTCGACGTGGATGGGAGACTGGACACGACCGCGATAGGGGGAATGGGTGCTAGAAGTCGTGGAGATTCGCTGGGGAGGTCGGCAAGGGATCTCGTGGTCGAGATTGACAGTGAAGGGCGATTTTCCGGTGATGTTTGATTCTAGTTTTCCGATCAATCGTCGAAATTTCGAATGGGCTATCGATTTCTTTTTCTGGGTGGACGTGCTGATTATCGAAGTTGTTGGCGATGTTCTAGAGCCGAGGTCGATGGTCGGAGGGGACTGGAATCGTCGTGCACGTGCACGGTGCCTTTGGGTGTACCTAGGTTTGTTGATTTTGAGGAGGAAGCTTTGCCTTGGGTTTGACTCGAGAATGACCTGGGTTTGTCTCGATGTTGTCGCGTTTCACGAGTGTCTCAGGGGTACAAGAGTTTTGCTCGAGAATTTTGTTTAAGAGCTCGGGTTTGGTTTTGATTTAGTAGGAGGTTTCAAATTTTTAAAAGGGGTATCGGGTTCAAGTTTTAAAAAGAAACAAAAGCAAGTCTAATTAAACAAGTTTTCAAAATGAATGTTAATCAAGTTTAAGAGTGTTTAAATTGAATATATTTTCAAGGATTTAAAATCTTTAAGGTTGTTTATTTTTTTAAAGTAATTAAACTAAATTATTTTTGAAATTTAATTTAAAGGTGTCTTCAAATAAATATACTAGATCAAGGTTTTTAAGAAAAGAAATTTAAGCAAGTTTTTAAGTAAGAATGTTTCAAGTTTTAAAGGGTATTTACAGAAAATTATAAATGGATGTTTAAACTAAGTTTTCAAAATATATTTAAAATGGATAATTTAAAGGATATGATAATTAAGATTTCAAGGATAAATATTTGTTAAATTTATTAAACAAGTTTGAAAAGGTTTTCAAGATTTTAAATATCAAAATTAAATGTTTAAATTGTTATGTTTTAAAGTAAATTATATATTTTCAAATATATAATTGATTTCTAAACGGTTTCTAATGAAGTTTAATGATGGAAATAAGTATTTAAAATAAATAAAGAATCTATCTTTAATTAGTAAAGGTTGAGATTAATTAAGTGTAATTAATTAGTAAAATAAATTAAAAGTTAATTACTTATTGTAATTAAGGATAATTACTTAATGAAGTAATTAGTGGATAGTTAATGTAATTAAGGGAACAATCATTAACTAGTGATTTAGTGATAATTAATTAATGTAATTAATTTAAGTTAATTATTTTAATTAATTTAAAGATAATCACTTAATGTAACTGATTAAGTATAATCACTTAGTGAAGTAATTAATGGATAACTACTGAATGTAATTAATTAAAGGAAAATCACTTAATGAAGTAATTAGAGGATAATTACTATATGGAAATAATTAAATGGAAGTGATTAAAGATTAAACACTTAGTGAATTAATTAAGGATTATTGAATATAATTAATTAAAAGAGTAATTAATTAATGTAAGTAATTAAAGAATAATTAATTACTGAATCTGATTAATTAAGGTTAATTAATGAATATGATTAATTAAAGATTACTTGTTTAAAATGTAATTATTTAAAAGAGTAATTAATTAATGAAAGTAATTGGAGGATCATTAATGTAATTAATGAGATTAATTAAAGATTAATTAAACGAAATGATTAAAGGATAATTAGTTTACTTAATTAATTAAAGGTTAATTACTTATTTTAATTAAAGAATAATTATTTAAGGAAGATTAATTAAGATGGATTATTAAAGAATGATTAATTAATTGGGTTGAAATTAATTAATGTCAAGTAAGCAGGATTAAGGTAATCCAAGTGATGGCCTTGCCAAAAAAAAGGTAATCCAAGTGATTAAAGTAGATAATTAATTTAACTGGAGATTAATTAAATTAATTAGGAATTAATCAATCTTGCTTATGGATGATTGAATGATATTGGGTGATTTGGATGTGATATCTCTGATATGTGATATATGCTGCTTTGTGAGATGTTTGATCGAATTAGATGATATGAATTATCTGTCTGTGATAAATGTGAATCATCTATTTGTGAGTCAATGTTATTCTAAAATGTAAGTTAAATTGTTTAAAACCCTTAAACAACTTGGACATTAAAATGACATTTTGGATTTCGGTGAGACTGGGATCGGATTTCCAAATTTGGATATCCGAAAACCACACCGATCCAACTTAAACATTAGGTCGTGAATTCAAGTGAAGATCAAGATGAAGACTCGAGATGTAAGAACTATTTATCGTTAAAAACTCTGAGGGTGATTCCAATACGAGTATAACGGGAATAGTACTTTCAGATTCAAGATGAAGATTCAGAGTGCAAGGGCTATTGTCGTTAACTCTAAGGGTGATTACAAAATGAGTGTAACGAGATAGTGCCTTCGGTTTCGTTCGAACCCGGAATGGACTTGTATGGATTGAATGCTTTCCGAACATCGTTAGGAGGACGATGAGCATTCCAAGATTTGTGTTCTAAAAAGGTAATCGCAGCCTCAAGCCTCATCAACCGGGAATGGCTAAAACATGGGAGGTGCAGCAAGGCTAAGTGAGTCGCGCTCAAGTAGGACAATATTTCTCCTGTCTAAAGGTCCCTTTTTATTCGGCTTAGTGGGCAGTTGGATTGCGAACAACTACGGGGTTGTCTTGTTCGGGACTATCCAGTAAGGGATGGTTCTGGCCTTGTGTTGCAGGGGATTAGGGTCGATCCTTGGTACTCTGATCTAGACCAGGTACTGTGACGGACGGTACCCTAGTAGTCCTGCCATTGTATGGAATCCATTATCCCTACGTGCCCTTTACGGTTTTGATTGTATAACCCACTTTGTGGCTAGTATGCTGGAATTTAATCATGTAACAATTTCAGCTATGTGAAAATTTATTTGAAAACCCTAGATACTATTATAATATCACTGGATTTCCTATCAAATGTTTTGGTTATCGTAAGGTAAAAACTTTTCCATGTTTATGTGTGGGAAGTCTTATGAGATACCTTTCTTTTCAAAGGATTTTTTAAAAGTTAAGCAACTTTAACCCGTTTACTCACACCAGACCCATGTCTGACCTAGAGTTTATTTTTCGTTTTATTAAACTCTTGGGTACTCAAATTTTTATGAGTAGTCAAGGGATTCAGGTTAGCTTTGACAAATTATGAAGGAGCTTTGGAGCAGGAGGCTTCAGCGTGTAGATATATAGAGTTTCTGCTGTGATGATGTATTGTATTGATGTCTTGAGTTGTATAATTGACTGATATTTATAACTATCTAAATTTTGATGTATAAGTTGTGAGACACTGATGTGTATGGTACTATGTAATATCTTATGTGATATATTATGGTTCTGCTGTAAGATTTTGATGTTGTTAGTTCCTTCTTTCCTATCTTTCTCTTTTCTATCCCTTTCTTTCTTATTAATGATGCGTCTTTCTGTGGAATGAAAGGCGGGTCATTACATCTAGTTTCTAATTTTCCTAACTTTTTGAATCTTACTACACCCTTTATTGGCGATAATTTGATGAAAAATATGATCTCCAACTTAGAATTCTATGTCTTTCCGCCTCTTATCTGCATAAATCTTCCACTTAGACTAATCTTCCTTCATCCTTGCTCGGACTAGCTTAATCTTTTCTGTTGTTTCCTTACTAAATCTGGAATAATAATCAATCTATCTTTGATCTCTAACCAGCATATGAATGATTTATAGGATCTTCGATGTAAAGCCTCAAAAGATGCCATTTTTATACTAGCCTGATAACTATTATTATAGGAAAATTTGATTAAGTGTGGATGGTCTTCTCATGATCCTCCAAAATCTAGCATATAAGCTCTTAACAAATCCTCCAAGACTTTGTCAACTCATTCTGTTTGCCCATCTATATATTGATGGTAAGCGATACTCATCTTGAGCTTGGTATCTAACATGTCTTGTAAACTCTTTTAGAATTTGCTAGTAATTAAAGTATCTCGCCATTGACTATACTACTATGAATCTAATGCAGTCTAATAATATTCTTCATAAATAACTTAGCCAAAACAGGTTACATTCTTGTTGACCTAATGAGAATAAAATGTGTACTCCTGGTCAATCTATCCACTATAACCAAAATACTTTCATTTTCCCTATGTGACCTTGGCAATCCATCAATGAAATCCATATATATATATATAATCTCATTTTCACACTGGTATATCTAAAGGCTAGAGCGATCCGCTTGGCTTCTAATGCTCGGCTTTCACTTGTTGGAAGCTTAGGCATTGCTTTACCCATAAGCCTATATCCATTTTCATATCTTCCTAAAAGAAACTACTTTTTCATATCCTGATAATCTTAGTTTCTCCAGAATGAATGGTAAACTTCGATCGATGACACTCCCTAAGTACTTTTTTCCTTAGGCGACCTATATTTGGAATACATAATCGTCCCTTCTTTTGCAATCACCATTTTGATCAAGATAAAAATCCTTCAAATCATCAATCTTAGTTCTGCTTTTCAATCTTCTAATTTGTTTATCTAACAATGGATCATCTCTTTGCTTAGAAGAAATCTCTTCAATCAATACTGGTCGAACTTCCAAGTAAGATAACATTACAGGACACCGATTGGAACTAGCAATCGACCTTAACTGCATACTATAAGTAGTTAATGATTCCAAATCTTTCCACCCCGCTAACATTACCAACACTGCATTCATATTTTTTCTGCTAAGTGCATCTACAACTTTATTTCCTTTCCCTATTGTGTAATCAATTCCAAAATCATAAGCTGCTATTTACTCCAACTACCTCTATTGTCTCATATTCAAGACCTTTTGAGAAAATAAATATTTTAAAGACTTATGATCCGTGAACAGCTCGAATCTTTCTCTTAGAAGATAGTGGCTCCATACCTTCAAAGTAAAGATTACCACTACCAACTCCAAACCGTGAGTCGGTCACCTAACTTCAAGCAGTTTAAACTATCAAGAAGAAAAAGAAATCACTTTTCCTCTTTGCATCAACATAACTCATAATCCTATTCCGCATACATCAGTATACACCACTAGTTCTCGATTCCCATCCGGAACAAATAACACAGGTGCATTGGTCAATAAATATTTTAGCTTCAGGAATGCCTCCTCAAATTTATCTGTCCAAAAATACTGGTAACACCCTTACTTTTAAATAAACTTAATCAAGAGATGTAATTAGATAAATTAAATTGAATAATGTAGAGGTTAAAGTGATAAGGGAATCGAGATTTGGAAACTAATTAGGGTCATGCCTTAACTAATGAAATTATAAGTGTGATTTATAAATTAAAAACTTAAGAGAATAAGGCAAGACAAAATGGAAATAGCCGTATATCATGACCCCTAAATCCCTTACCTCATTCTCATTCATATTTTCATAAATCAAAACCAAAAACAAAGAGCGTTGATGGCCGACCATATCACTAAGAAGAAGAGGAGCACAAAATCCATTTAGAGGCTAAGATTCAAGCTAGGAAGATTAAAGGGGCATTTCACCAAAAGGACAAACTTTACAGTCCAATTAGTTTCTAGGACACACATTCAAAGAAATTACTTTCAAGGCCAAAGTCAGCAGAATAATTACTTTCAAGGACAAAGTCAGCAGTCCAATTACTTTCAAGGACATAATTTCATAGATTTTTAGGCCCTAGAAACTAATTATTTTTCGTTTTGTCCTTGAAAGTAATTATTTCAGTTGTGTGTCCTAGAAACTAATTTCACCTGCTAAAGAGGCCCTTGTGGCTAATTTCCACTAGATTAAATTAAGAACAAATCTCAAGTTCCTTATTCAAACAAGGTGAATAATGATCTAAACCATCTCATTAAAGCCATCTTGAATGTTTAAATTTGGATTTGTGGTTTAAAACAGTATGATTGGATGAATATTGATATGTTTTGATATAAATGCCATGTTATAATTAAAACAAGGATTTTGTGGAATAATATGGCTCGGTTTTAAGGCTAAAATCATGAAAAAGAATTTCCAAAAGCCATGATTTTTGAATATGTCATGTAACATTATTTTGGAGATGGGTTATAATTTTCATAATATTGCAAGCTATGGATAATTTATTATGATTTTTTGAGTGAAAGAAAGGTATATTTCGGGTTTTAAACTAATTTGCAGAATTACTTAATTACTTTTCGACTGAAAACTTTATACGATAAAGATATTATCATTTTAGAATTTATGTGAATTTCCAAGATTTTTCTCAAAATATTTGATTGAATTTTGGATTTAATTAGAAAGATTGATATTTAATGATTAATTAACTACAAGGGGTTAGTTTATAATTTTAATTAAATATTGGAGCATTGGGGATTATATGCGGTGACAAATTCTGAAAATAATTTTATAAAGTGTTGTTATCTAATAGAAAATTGACAAAATAAGGGGTTAGGTAAAAAGAACTTACTTAAAAAAAGCATAAAATCAGTTTTATAGAGAATTACAACTTCGCCACTTACCATGCTTGCTTTCGCCACCATACTCCCATTTATAACCTTTCGCATCCATTCAAAACCAATGCACATGAAATCAAGCATTTGGTACGTAGTGTATTGGAGAAATGCGAAAGAAAAATAGTGTCGAAGGCATGCTTGCGAAAGGATTGAAGCTGCTTTTATTTGTTTTCGAACCCATTGACCCGCCCTTGTTCTAAAAGTAAGCCTTCAAAAGGGTTGTCACTTTTAAACCTATTCGATACCCATGCTGCTGCAACAATACTTGTACCTTAGATGGAAGGCTCTTTTATAACCCTAGGTCAAAGAATGCAGAAGGTAGGTTTCGAACTAATACCCCTCCGCTACAATTGAAGCTGCCTTTCCTAATGTTTCGGAAGGTATGTTTTAGAGTGTTTCGAAAGATATGTCTTTGAATGTTTTGAAAGGTATGTTTTTGAGTGTTTCGAAAGGTATATTTTTGAGTGTTTCGAAAGGTATGTTTTCTATGTTTCGAAAGGTATGTTTTAGAGTGTTTCAAAAGGTATGTTTTTGAGTGTTTCGAAAAGAATATTTTCAAATGTTCGAAAAGTATGTTGGATGGTTTCAAAAGAGAATGTCCAAGATTTAAGTAATGATTTTGAAAAGGAAGAGTGACGGAGGGCTTGTTTGCTCTATGAAGTCAAAAGGGAGAGTGATGGAGGGCTTGTTTGCTCTATGAAGTCGAAAGGGAGAGTGACTGAAGGTAACTCATGATGTCACAATGATCTAAAGGATATAGTGAAAGCCTTAGTTTACAAATTTGAGAACCCAATCTCATTTTTAAATTTTAGAGGAAGCTTTCCTTGTTAAAGATAGTGGGTTAAGGGTATTAACCATATTTCATTTGAAAATGATTACAAGGAATTAAACCATGGATGTTTACGTTGTTGTGTTATTTGATCAGTTATCATGTATACGTGTGTAATCATATTCACTTTATTATTAACCCATAACTGCATTTTGGGGGTGTTAAGGGAAGAATAACGGGCTAGATTGATCCAGTAGTGAATATACATTGAATTAACTCCTGTGTGAGTAGAGTTTCATCTAGGAGGTCAGACAGACCAGAATATAGGATGTCTAAGACTGATAAAAGATTATTGGTTTAGACTGGTTCTTAGTAAGCCCATAAAAACTATGTTATGGAAATTGTTATTGGTATGGGCCTATAGGTTCTTAGTGATCCTATGAAAACTATGTCTGGAACAGGTTGTTGATAGAGATCAATAGGTTCATAGTTAATCCATGAAAACTATGACATGAGAGATGTTATTGGAGAATCCAATAGGTTCATAATGACTCCATTAAAACTATGATTGGATGATCTTACTGTTAGACACCAATAGGTTCTTAGTGATCCCATAAAAGCTATAAACCTGGAGAATCCAATAGGTTCATAGTGACCCCATGAAAACTATGATTGGATGATCTTATTGGTAGACACCAATAGGTTCTTAGTGATCCCATAAAAGCTATGAAACCGGACAAATAGTCCATAAGCTTGGAACAGTTTATTAGTTAGCCCATGAAAATTAATAGGTTAATGGTAACCGTAGAAACTATAACTTGAGACAGATAGTCAGGTAAATGGGAATGGGAAATCCAGAGCATATTACGTGTTTGCATATCATCATGATACATTTATTATGCTATGTCTTAATCATTGTGGGTGCAGATGCACAGTATATGGTTATTATAAATTAGGTTAAGATATTAGTGAGGGGAAAACCCGTTCTGTTAAGCGGCATGGTCTCACTAGATATCTATATGGTTTGAGATGGTAGGTTATTAGTAATGCCAGACTTTTTATTTGACTCAAAGTTTATGTTTTCCCTTTAAACTCTCGGGTGCTTAATTGATTTTGAGTAGTTTGAGAGTTAAGGTTTTTAGGTTCTCCTTTAGAAGAATAAGTTTTCAACGACATGCAAAAGGCAAGCAAGCTATTAGGATTTAGGAGTTCTTTCTGTTTTATTCTACTGTGTAATTTGTGAAATGAAAAGTTGTTTAATTGCATATATTTAGGCTCTGATCAACCATGAAGGCATCTTCATATGTCTCTCTTGGTGTCATTTGTGATAACTATATTTCTCTGAACGTAGTGTACGAATTGGGATTATGTAATGAATCTAAAATGCTATTTGTAATGAAATGAGAAATTTTTTTAATTGAGTTTAAAATTTTCATATTCATTTGTTTCTTATATATCAATGTACCCAACATTATCGCATTTGATCACCGAGAATTAATAATTATGGATGACTGTAGCATCCATAGCAGTTAATTTTGGGCCTTCAAATGAGGGATGTTACAAGTTGATATCAGAGCATAGGTTTATGTGAATTTAAAAGAAATTTGAACCTAAAAGATTTTCAAAACATAACCCAATGAATTAGAAAATGTGACTGGGGTTGGGTTAAAGCAATAGTAACATACTTACATTTTTTATATACATATACATACACACACACACATATATATATATATACATATACATATACATATACATATACATATATATAAGTACGTATTCCCCTCTCTCTTAGACTATTCTTATGTATCTTACTATGGCTCGTATGTAGATACACGAGAAAGAAAGATATGGAGGTAGGAAACAAAAGAGGAAATCTAGGTGGAGGAAGCACCACAACTAATGGAAATGCTCTACCCAATAGTGGAGGAATCCAGGTCGATAGGCAAATACTAATCCATACGCAAATGTCAATGTAGGTGTTGGAACCCTACTAGTAGATATATGGATGATGTATCAGTTCATCATCAATCTGATGCAAGCTGGAGTAGCTGTAGAAGTAGCTGGAGGAAATGCCATGAATGTTTGTGGAGCTTATCCCATGGCTCCAGTTGGCAACGACTATGCCAAGCTGAGCAGGGATTACACCAGTCTTGGTAGGAAGCAGTTTTTGGGAACAGATGTGTTGAAGTCGAAAACTGGTTATTTCACTATGAAAAGATTTTCATTGACTTGGGATTGGATGATGAGCAGAATAGGAGACTTGCTTCTAGGCAGTTGTAGAGGGCAGCACTTTATTGGTCGATTTGACTTGGACAGAGTTTCAAAGGAGATTTGAAGAGAGGTTCTTGTCTGAAGTTGCCAAGTCAGTATTGTTGAGCAATTTCATGGACTTAATGCAAGGTGAGATGCCAGTGATTGAGTATGCTACAAAGTTTGATGAGTTGTCCAGATATGGATATGCTACCATTAACATTGTCATTAGAAGGAATGAGAAGTTTATTAGAGGGTTGAAGCCAGAGATTGCTAGGGTGACTATACCACATCTCCATGATCCAAGTACAGTTGTAGTGGAGATGTCAATCAGGAATGAGGAGATGATCTCTACTTTTAGGAAGGAGAAGCAAGTTGAAACCCAGAATTCTTAGGGCAAGAAGGGGAAATCCTCTAAGAAGAAAGGTGCTTAGAAGGTAGGAGCTGCCAAGAAGGAAAAAGCTAATTTGGTTTGATTTAAGTGTGATAAAAAGGGACATTTTTCTCATGAGTGTCGGATAGGCAAAGTAAAGAAGGCTGTTGACAAGAAAGGAGAGAAATGCTTCAACTGTGATCAAATGGGGTACTACAAGAATCAGTGTCCAGAACCGATCAGAGCAGACAAAGGAAAGGTTTTTGCTTTAGAACCATTATCTTCTAGACCAATCGCTGTCGAGAAGGGAAAGACTGTGATAGAAGGTATGCTATTTATTCATTGTATACCAGTTAGGGTACTATTTGATATCGGTGCATCACATTCATTTATATCTCAGTGTTTGGTAGATAAGTTATATTTAGAACCTTCATACCTTGTTACTTCCTTAACGGTTGCGAATCCGATAAGAGGGTATGCAACTCTGCGGATGAGATATGATCAGTTAGAACTTGATTTGTTAGGTCATAAGTTTGCATGCAGTTTGTATGTTTTTGATTACGTAGGCTTCGGGATCATTTAGGGTATGCACTGGTTAGATAGGTATGATGCTAGGATATTTTGCCAAGATAGAGAAATACCGCTAAGATACCCTAATAGTCATAACCGAATTATATACTTGGTGGAGAAGTTAGACTCAAGTGCTTGTGCTTTGCTGCAATGGAAGAGGAAGAAGAATTAGATCAGGTTTTGGTAGCAAGAGAGTTTGCAGATGTTTTTGATCCAGTCACAGGACTACCATCGAAGTGAGCCAATGAGTTTCGGATAGATCTTGTGCCAGGATCAGAACCTGTAAGTAGACCACCTAGCAGGATGATACCTACTGAGATGAAGGAATTAAAGGTGCAGCTAGTGGATTAAGTATGAAAGAATTTTATTAGACTAAGCAGTTCGTCTTAGGGAATGGCCGTAGTGTTCGTGAAGAAACCAGATACGGGTCATATGAGTGGTTAGTGATGCCATTCGGGTTAACAAATGCATCGGCTTTCTTTATGGATTTGATGAACTGGGTTTTTCGAGAGCATTTGGATAGGTTCGTTTTGATGTTCATAAATGACACCTTAATATACTCTAAGGATATAAGAGAGCATGAAGTTCATCTTAGAGTGGCGCTTGAGACGCTAAGGCAACATCAACTGAAAGCAAAGTTTTCAAAGTGTCATTTTTGAAAGAAAGAAGTTAAGTTTCTTAGTCACGTGATTTCTAAGAAGGTTTGTCAGTTGATCCAGATAAGATGAAGTTGTTAACAACTGCAAGAGACCAGAGATGGTAATTGAGATTAGAAGTTTTCTTGGGCTTACTGGTTACTACCAGAGGTTCATTAATGATTTCTCACGGATAGCAGCGCCTTTGACTAAGCTGACTATGAAGGACGTGAAGTTTATCTAGTCTGACAAATGTGAGGAAGCATTCCTTAAGTTAAAGCACTTATTGACCGATGCACCTATGTTAGTAGTTCCAAATCCGAATTAGGGATTAGTGGTGTATACAGATGCATGTGGAACCGAGTTGGAAGTTGTATTAATGTAGAAAGGTAAAGTTAGCACCTACGCTTCACGACAGCTTAGACCACATGAATTGTGATATCCTAATCATGATCTAGAGTTGGCAATGGTGATCTTTGCATTGAAAGTGTCACGACTCGCCTTTTATTTTTTAGAAAGACGCATCATGATTAAGAAAGAAAGGGATAGAAAGAGAAAAGATAAGAAAGAAAGAACAAAACAGATATCAGAATCTCACAGCAGAACGAATAAATTATATTATGTTAAATAAGATATTACATAGTATCATATACATCAAGGTTACACAACTTAACACATCACAAATTAGACAGTTATAAAGACCTGTCTATCATACAACTCAAGACATCACATAGTTACATACATAGCGGAACCAATATTTATCTACACACTGAAGCCTCCTGCTCCAAATCTCCTCCAGAATTCATCAAAGCTAACCTGAATCCCTTGGCTACTCGTAAAAATTTGAGTACCCAAGAGTTTAATAAAACAGAAAATAAACCCCGGGTCAGACATGGGTCTGGTGTGAGTAAACGGGTTAAAGTTGCTTAACTTTCAAAATCATTTGAAAAGAAAAGTATCTCGTAAGACTTCCAACACATATCATGGCAAAGTTTTTACCTTACGATAACCAAAACATTTGATAAGAAATCCAGTGATATTATAATAGTGTCTAGGGTTTTCAAGTAAAATAGAAAATAGCCGGAATGCTTACATCTCACGTTCCAACATAGTTGGGCACAATCAAAATATACGACACTTATTGGAGATTGGATTCCATATAATGGCAGGGCTACTGGGGTACCGTCCGTCACAGTACCTAGTCTAGATCAGAGTACCGAGGATCCACCTTGATCCTCTGTAACACAAGGCCGGAACCATCCCTTACTGTATAGTCCCAAACAAGACAACCCTGCAGATGGCGCGGCCAACCACACACTAAGCCGAATAAAAAGGGACCTCTAGACAGGGAAAATCTTGTCCTACTTGGGTGCTACCCACTTAACCTTGCTGCACCTCCCCTGTTTTAGCCATTCCCGGTTGATGAGGCTTGAGGCTACGATTACCTTTTTAGAACACATCTATCTTAGAATGCTCATCGTCCTCCTGATGATGTTCTTAACACATTCAATCCATATAAGTTCGTTCCGAGTTCGAATGAAACCGAAGGCACTATCTCGTTACATTTATTTTGGAATCACCCTCAGAGTTAACGACAATAGCCCTTGCACTCTGAATCTTCATCTCGAATCTGAAAGTACTATCTCTGTTATACTCGTATTGGAATCACCCTCAGAGTTTTTAACGACAGATAGTTCTTACACTTCGAGTCTTCATCTTCACTTGAGATTGACGACCTATCGTTTAATTTGGATCGATGTGGTTTTCGGATATCCAATTCGAAAATCCGATCCCGGTCTCACCGAAATCCAAAATGCCATTTTAATGTCCAAGTTGTTTAAGGGTTTAAACAATTTAATTTATAATTTAGGATAGCATTTACACATAGATAGATGATTCACATTATCACAGATAGATAATCCATACTATCACCATTCATCCAAAGCATCTCATATCACAAGCAGCACATAATACACATCAGAGATATCACATCCAAATCACCCAATATCATTAAATCATCCATAAGCAAGATTGATTCATTCTTAATCAATTTAACTAATCTCTAATTAAATTAATTACTAAATTTAATCACTTGGATTACCTTAATCTTGCTTACTTAACATTAATTAATTACAAATTAATTAATTAATCATCCTTTAATTATCTATCTTAATTAATCATCCTTGATTAATTATTCTTTAATTGCATTAAGTAATTAGTCTTTAATTAATTATCCTTTAACTATTATCAATAATCAACCTTTAATTACTCTCATTAACTAATTAATTAATGATCCTCTAATTACTTTCATTAATTAATTATTCTTTTAATTAATTACCTTTTTAACAAGTAATCTTTAATTAATCATATTATTAATTAACTTTAATTAATCACATTAATTAACTTTAATTAATCACATTAATTAACTTTAATTAATCATATTTAGTAATTAAATGATCTTTGCATTGAAAGTATAGAGACATTATCTCTTAGGGGAGAGATTCGAGTTATACACAGATCATAAGTCCTTAAGGTACTAATTCTCCTAGTACTTAAATATGATGCAGTAGAGGTGGTTGGAGTTTTTAGCAGTATATGATTTTGGTATAGAGTACACTTGGAAAATGAAATAAAGTAGCGGAACTCTTAGCAAAAAACATCAGAATGTGGTGTTAGTTATGCTAGCAGAATGGAAGGACCTGGAGGCTTTGACTACTTGTAGTGTGTAGTTAAGATTGACTGCTATATCTAGTCAAAGCACTGCCATGCTATCATGCTTGGAAGTCTGACCAGTTTTGATCAAAAGAATTGCTTTTAAGCAGAAAGAGAATCCATGGTTGGCCGAGAAGATTAGAAGGCTTGAGATTGAATAGAAGATTGATGATCTAAAGACTTTAGTCTTGATCAGAGGGGATCATTGAGAAAGAAGGGATGGTTGTGTGTTCTGAATGTTGAAAACCTAAGGAGAGAAGTTCTTAGGGAATGTCATCAATCGAAGTTTACGATTCATCTTAGAGGAACCAAGATGTATCATGATATGAAGAGGATTATCTATTGGGAAGGTATGAAGAGGGATGTTGGATGGTGGGTAAAGTAGTGTGTGAACTGTCAACAAGTATATGTCGAACATCAAAAACCAAGTGGGTTGCTTCAACCTTTGGAGATACAAGTTTGGAAATGAGATTCGATACCATGGATTTTATAGATAGGTTTCCAAGGTCGCATCGAGGAAATGAAATTATATGGGTCATAATGGATAGGTTGGCCAAGAGTGCCCATTTTATTTCAGTTAAGTCAACCAAGACGACACATGTTTCAGCTAAATTGTTTATGAAGAACATATTTAGACTACATAGGATTCTAGTAGTATAGTCGGTGATAGAGATACTTTGTTTACTAGCGAGTTCTGTAAGAGTCTATAGGATGTGTAAGGTACCAATTTCAAGTTGAGTACTTCTTATCACCCTCATTTAGATGGGCAGACAAAGTGAGTCAAGAAGGTACTTGAGGATTTGTTGAGAGCTTGTGTGCTAGATTTTGGTGGATCATGAGAAGATCACATACACTTAGTTGAGTTTTCCTATAATAACAATTATCAGACTATTATAGGAATGACGCCTTTCAAAGCTTTGATGGAAGGCTAATCAAATGACTAGTATGTTATTGGAAATTGGAGACAGAGTAGTCTTAGGTCCAAATCTGGTAAGAGGCAACCGAGAAGATTGAGATGATGCGAGGTAGGATGAAGGAAACTCAGTCTAGACAAAAGGGTTATGCAAATAGGAGGCATAAGGATCTAGAGTTCTTAGTTGGAGATAGAGTTTTCATTAAAGTATCACCAATAAAGGGTGTGGTATGGTTTGAAAAGTTAGGGAAATTGGCACCGAGATATATTGGACAGTTCCTAGTTATAGAGAGGATCGAAACGATCGCATATAGAGTAGAGCTGCCGAGCAGTTTGGCAGGTGTCCATAGTGTGTTTCACGTGTCTCACCTTCGTAAGTACGTGCATGATCTGGAGGCTACAATTCCTTCATCTGCATTGGAAGACTTAATAGTAGAACCGAATTTGAAAATTGTTGGGCAACCAGTTCGGGTTGTAGCGAGAGATGAGAAGAGGTTAAGAAACAAGACAATCAAATTGGTGAAAGTTCATTGGAGCAACAACGAGAAGGACTGTACTTGGAAGACAAAAGATAGGATTAATGATACTTATCCTGATCTGTTATAAGGGTATGTTCTATATTTGTTATATATATAGACTGTTTGCTAGTAAGGTATGCTAGTATAGTAGTTAGGAGATGTTACAAATGATTTCTACGCTTAGTATTTAGCCCCTGCTGAATTGCAAGGATGAAATTCTTAAGGAGGGAAGCCTATAACATCCCTAATTTTAGATAATATTATTCATGAGATTTAATTAGATAAATTAAATAGAATATTGTAGAGGTTAGTGTGATAAGGGAATTGAGATTTGAAAACTAATTAGGGTCATGCTTTAACTAACGAAAATATAAGTGTGATTTGTAAATTAGAAACTTAAGAGAACAAGGCAAAGGAAAAATGGGTATAGCTATATACATAACCCCTAAACCCCTTACCACATTTTCAGTGACATTTTTATAAACTAAAAACATAACAAAGAGATTTGAAGGCCGACCATAACTCTAAGAAGAAAAGGAGCACAATATCCATTTAGAGGCTAAGATTCAAAATCAAGAACAAATCTCAAGTTCCTTATTCAATCAAGGTGAATAGTGATCTAAACCATCTCATATAAGTCACCTTGAACGTTTAAATTTGGGGTTGAAGTTTAAAACCGTATGATTGGATGAATGATGATATGTTTTGATTTAAATGCCATGTTATAATTCAAACAAGGATTTTGTGGAATAACTTAGTTTTGTTTTAAGGCTAAATCATGCAAAATGATTTCTAAATGCCATGAATTTTGAATATGTTATGTAAAATATTATTTTGGAGCTGGATATTAATTTTCATAATATTCCAAGGCACGGATAATTTATTATTAATTTTTGAGCGAAAGATAGGTATATTTCAGGTTTTAATTAATTTGAGGAATTAATTAATTAATTACTTTTGGGTTGAAAACTTTATATGATCAAGGTATTATCATTTTGAAATTTATGTGAGTTTCTGAGATTTTTCTCAAGAGATTTGGTGAGTTTTGCATTTAATTAGAAAGATTAGTATTTAATGATTAATTAACTACAAAGGGTTAATTAATAATTTTAATTAAATATTGGAGCATTGGGGATTACATATGGCAGCAAATTCTGAAAAGAATTTTATAAAGGTCTTCTTATCCAATATAAAACTGACAAAATAAGGGGATAGGTAAAAAGAAATTACTTGAAAAAGCATAAAATCAGTTTTATTGCAAATTACAACTTCACCACATACCATGCTTGCTTTCGCCATCATACTCCCATTTATGACCTTTCACACCCATTCGAAATCAATGCATACGGTATCAAGCATTTGGTAAGTAGTGTATTGGAGAAAGGGGAAAGGAAAGAATAGTGTCGAAGGCATGCTTACGAAAGGGTTGAAGCCGCTTTTGTTTCCTTTTGAACCCATTGACCCGCCCCTGTTATAAAAGTAAGCTTTCGAAAGGGTTTCCACTTTTGAACCCCTTTGATACCCATTCAGCCACACCAATACTTCTACCTTAGATAGAAGCGGCTTTTATAACCCTAGGCTAATGAGTGCGGAAGGTAAGTTCGAACCAATACCCCTCCGCTACCACTAAAGCCGCTTTCCCCAATGTTACGCAAGGTATGTTTTTGAGTGTTTCGAAATCTATGTTTTTAAGAGTTTCGAAAAGAATATTTCCAAATGTTCGAAAGGTATGTTGGATGGTTTCGAAAGAGAATGTCTAAGGTTTTAAGTAAAAATTTGGAGTGATGGAGGGCTCATTTGCTCTATGAAGTCAAAAGGGAGAGTGACAGTGGGTAACTCATGATGTCACAATGATCCAAAGGATATAGTCAAAAGCCTTAGTTTTCAAATTTGAGAACCCAATCTCATTTTTAAAGTAAATACATGGCAATGTAAAAGAGCTTCGAAATGGGATTTAACTTTGAAATTTTAAAGGAAGCTTTTCTGCTAAAGATAGTGGGTTAAGGGTATTAACCATATTTCATTAGAAAATGATTACAAGGAATTAAACCATGGATGTTTATGTTGTTGTGTTATTTGATCAGCTATCATGTATACTTGTGTAATCATATTCACTTTATTATTAACCCATAATTGCACTTTGGGATGTTAAGGGCAGAATAATAGGCTAGATTGACCTAGTAGTTAATATACATTGAATTAACTCCTGTGTGAATAGAATTGCATCTAGGAGGTCAGATAAACCATAATATAGGATGTCCAAGACTGATCAAAAGATTATTGGTTTAGACAGGTTCTTAGTAAGCCCATAAAAAACTATGTTATGGAAATTGTTATTGGAAGGGGCCAATAGGTTCTTAGTGATCCCATAAAAATTATGTCCGTAACAGATTGTTGATAGGGATCAATAGGTTCATAGTCAGCCCATGAAAACTATGACATTGGATATGTTATTGGAAAATCAAATAGGTTCATAGTGACCCCTCGAAAACTATGATTGGATGATGTTATTAGTAGAAACCAATAGGTCACTAGTGATCCCATAAAAACTATGAAACAAGACAAACATGCCCTGAGCTTGGAGAAAGTTATTGTTAGCGCATGAAAAATAATAGGTTAATGTGACCTAGAAACTATAACTTGAGACATATATTCAGGTGAATGAGGATGGAAAATTTAGAGCATATTGCATGTTTGCATATCATCATGATACATTTTAGTATGATATGTCTTAATCATTGTGGATGTAGGTGCATAGTATATAGTTATTATAAATTGGATTAAGATACAAGTGAGGGGAAAACCCATTCTGCTAAGCGGCACAGTCTCACTAGATATCTATATGGTTCCAAATGGTAGGTTATTATTCACACCAGAATTTTTGTCTAACTTGAAGTTTATGTTTTCCCCTTTAAAATCTTGGATCCTCAATTGATTTTGAATAGTATGAGAGTTAAGGTTTTTAGGTTCTCCTTAAGACGAATTAGCTTTTGGAGACGTGCAGGAGGCAAGCTAGCTATTAGGAGTTCTTTTTGTTTGATTCCGCTGTATAATTGGATGAAATGGCAAAGTTATGTAATTGCCTACATTTAGATTTTGATCAACCAAGGGGGCATCTTCATATGTCGCCCTTGGCGTAATTTGTAATAACTATATTTCTCTGAACATGGTTTACGAATTGGGATTATGTAATGAATCTGAAATGCTAGTTGTAATGAAATGAGAAATTTGTTTAAAATTGAGTTTAAAAAATTTCACATTCATGTATTTCTTGTATATCAATGTATCTAACATTACCGCATTTGGTCATCGAGAATTAATAACTATGGATGACTGCAGCATCGGCAGTAGTTAGTTTTGGGCCTTTAAATGAGGGATTTTACAATACTTCACGTGCTTTCTTATTAGTTTAATCATTGGGCCTGTTACACTAGAGAAGTCCTTGATGAATCTCCAATAATAGCCAACTAATCCAAGAAAACGCTTTATCTCAGTCACCATCTCGAGTCTCTTTTAATTATTGACAGCTTCTATCTTAGTTGGATCTACCGGCAATCCTTTTTCTAGGACTACATGTCCAAAGAACTTCACTTCTTTCTTTCAAAAATGAAATTTTGAGAGCTTTTCTTTTAGTTGATGCTGCCCTAATGTCTCAAGCATTATTTCAAGGTGCGTCTAATGTTCTTGCTCATTCCTAGAATATATCATAATGTCATCCATAAATTCTAACACGAACCTATCCGAATGCTCTCGGAATATCTGGTTCATCAACTCTAGAAAGAAAGCAGGTGCATTAGTCAACCTAAATGGCATTACTAGCCACTCGTACAAACCATATCTTATTCGAAATGCCGTTAAAGGATTACTATCCTCCATTACCCTTAATTGATGGAACCCTATCATAAAATCCAATTAAGAAAATACTGTGGTTCCACTCAACCGATCAAATAAATTGTCTATTCTTGGCAAATGATATCGATTCTTTATCATCTTTTCATTACACTAACGATAATCGATATATAATCTCAAAGACCCATCCAGTTTCTTCACGAACACCATGATCGCTCCCCAATGCGATCTACTTAGCCTGATAAAACCTTTCTCTTCTAAGTCCACCAGCTGCACCTTCAACTCTTTCATCTCTGTAGGTGTCATTCTACTAGGTACTCTACTTACGGGTTCAACTCTAGGTATAAGATAAATTCAAAACTTAATAGCTTGTTTTGGCGATAATTCTATCACTAGTTCAAAGGCATCTGCAAACTCTCTATTGACAAAAACTTGATTCGCTCGTCTTCCTCCTCCATTGCATCCAATAAAGTGCAAACATCGAAATTCATGTCCTTTATTGAGTATATAATTAAATCGCTACTATTAAGGTGTCTTAGTGATATTTTCCTATCTTGGAAAAATATCCTAGCATCATATTTGCTTAACCAATCCGTATCCAATATAATTCCAAAGCCCACAAAATCAAACACATGAAAACTACAGGCAAATATATGACCTAACAACTCAAACTCTAAATGGTCACATTTCATCCCCAAGGTTGTATACCCTCCCATCGGATTCGCAACCCTTAAGGAAGTAACAAGGTATGATGCTTCTAAACTAAGCTTATCTACCAACCAATGAGATATAAAAGGATGTGATGCACCGTTATCAAATAGTACTCTAATATGTATGCCATGAATCAAAAGCATACCTCCCATTATAGGTATGTAATGATGCAACTAATTCTCCACTTCGATAGCATCCTTCGTTCCAATAAATGGCTTTCCTCCAAGCCTCACATAATCTTGACTTAAAAAAGCATTTTTGTTGACAACCAAAACTTCATGATTTGCTCCTTTAGCATTACCACTAACTAATTCAGCTGCAGCTTCTGCTTGCATCATGTTGACAAAGAATTGATACATAGCTTCCATATCCACTGGCGGAGTTCCAGCACCTACATTAGCAGCATTTTTGACCTGGATTTTTCCTGATATTCCTACCACCATATCTTACTTTCCTTAAATATACATTTGAACCTTAGTAAGATATGGAAGAACGGTCTAAGAGATATGGAAGAATAGAGATAAGATATATAATAATATATAGCAAATACAAGTATGTTACTATAGCATTATCCATACCGTAATCTCATTCCCTAATTCATTTGGATTATGTTTTCAAAAAATCTTTTAAATTCAAAATTCTTTTAGTTTTACATAAACCTTTACATTGATTCCAAGTTGTAACATCCCTCATTTTGAGGCTTGAAAATAACCACTACTGATGCTATAGTCATCGATAGTATTATTCTTCGAGGAAAAAATAAGATCGGTTAATAGTACCATTAACATCAAAGCACAGGAATATGAAATTTTTTCAAAACACAAACTTCATTAATAAATTTTCATATTCATTACATAATCCCAAACATTGCCTAGGTTCGGATAAAATATAATTATTACAAATACTCCAAGAGTGACATATGAAGATGCCACTTGGTTGATCAGAATTTACTAATGGACCGATACAACTTCTGTCAATACATACATTTAAATAGACATAAATAGACTCCTATATAGCTAGATCTACCTCCTACACATGTTTGATAGCTTTATTCTCTAAACCTAAATAACCTGGAAACCTTACTTCCGAACTACTCAAATGAGTACCCAAGAGTTTAGGGGAAAAACAAAAACTTCGGATCAGACAAAAGGTCTGGTCTGAATAATAATGTGCCATCTTGGTTAACATATATCTAGTGGGACCACGTTGCCGAGCAGAACAGGTTTTTCCACCTCAGTATTATCCTCAAAAATATGTCTTTTATAAATTAAGCACTTGTGACCACAACGGTTAAACTAGACAATATAAACAATCATATGGATGCATGCAACCTAGGTAATCATGATCAACGTTTCTACATAAATGGACTTTTTATCCCACATCATAGTTTTCTCAGGGTAACTACAAACCTACATGGCTGACTTGAGACTATCAGATATATCAAATTCTCTAACTTACTGTTAGAAGAAAAGTGGATGGTCTATCTAAAACATACTATTTTAGGGTCACTCTAATCCTAGTGGTTTTGTAGGCCAATTAATAACCTACCTCATCTTTGTGTATTCCTTTTTATGCATAAACCTACTTTTAGTCTTACCCTTGACGAAGCCCTACGCATAGGAATTATCTACTAATATCAGTTAGGGGCTAACAAATAAAGTATAAGGTGCGACTCTGCACCAGTCTCATCTGGTTTTCCAATCTCTAAGATTATTCATCCTATCATAATTTATGTGATAAAAACTATAATCTCTTTTGTAAAATCCTGGGCTAAACACCTATTTTATTTCCTTGAAAACATAAGTCCTTATAATTGATTTAACCTTTGAAATCGAACTTTAGAACAAGGAAACTATAGCCCTTTACTTTATCCAAAATATTATGCCAAGGTATATAAGTTTTATAAAATAACATAGATAGGTTTAAAATCATGTAGAGGTTGTCGCACCTCAAAATGTTAAGCTTTGAAGCCATATACAATAAAATCATTCATATTGATAAAGTGCGGCAATAACATTGCCTATATGGGTTATCACACCCTTTTATATTGAAATGATGTTTAAGCATCCGATTTAAAAAAAACTAGGCCATAAGGCCAAAACCATTTATCTCGCATATATAGGTTGCCGAAGCAAAGAAGTATAGAGTTTATTTTTGCATAAAACATAATCTTATAGCGTTATTAAAATAATGTAGAAATCATGACTAGGCGGCATCATCGCCGTAATACAATCAATGTCAAAAATAGCCTATGGCGGCATTATGGCCAACCACTACGGCATAAGAAAATAGCGACAATATTGCCGTATAATACCAATGCCGAAAGTAATAATAGCGACACTACAGTGACAATATATCAATGCTGAAAAGGTAAACTAGTGGCATAGATGACATATGACATTAAATCATAAGGAGTTAATATTGAAAACCAATGGCATCATTAATACTGACATAGATAAGCGGTGATATGCGGCAATATAACACGCGGGGTGACCAACGTCACAAGCATTAATGTCGACATCGAAGCTATACTTCCCACTTCAACCAAGTTAATTCATTGCATACTAACCTGGGTTGATATCGTATGCATCACCATTGGTAAACATTGAAAAGGTTAGTTGCAACATAGATGAGTTGTGGCATCAATGAGGCAATGAAAACTCCCGTAACTATTATAAAAACTACAAATTTTCTATATAAAGTAATTTCTTTTTACCTACTCTCGCTCTTTGTCAAATTCTTATTGGATAATAAATTTCTTTACCAAATCCTTTTCAGAAAACAACTACAGATCAGATTTCTCATTCTCAAATTATTTTGCAAATCATATAATTTATATTAGTATTTTAATATATTTATTAAAAATTTTCTAGTCTCGTAATAATTCATAACCACTTGGAAAAAATACCCAAAAATCACAATAAATCAAATTTATCATATTCATAAACATGTAAAAATTTCAAGACAAAAAAATTATTTAATTATTTTTAGTAATCAAAACCAGAAATAAACCATTTTCTTCACTTAAGAAATTCATAAAGTATTCATAGGTGATTAGAAAATAATGAAATTAAAAACTCACTTCTAAATAATATTTCTAACAACATATCAAAATTTTAAGTCATTTGGATGTCATATGATAGGTTTTCATACCTAAACCTATTAACCAATTTCGTAAATAAACCAAATAAATCATCATAATGTATATAATCATCAAACACTCACATCATGGCATATAACACATATAAATTTCGGATTTAATCTAAAAACCAAAATTAAATAGGCAGACTTGAGATGGGTTATCATTATTCACCTTGATTTGATAACGAGGCTTGAGATTTAAGTATTGATTTGGTTTACTTAAGCTTTCTCTTTGATTTCCTAGCTTTTCTTCTTTGTAAAACTCCTAATAATGGACCGCCTTAATTTTTTGTTTGTATGAATGGATGTGAGGGAGGAAATGAGAATGGGAAGGTATATGTTAAGGAAATGTTGTCTTTTCCTATTTTGCCCTTCTCATAAATCCTCCTCCTTATTAACGTTCTAATCAATCTTATCAGTTCATTAATTAAGGCTCGACCCATATTATAGTTATCAAATCTCAATCTTCTTATCCTCTTGCATTATTTTATTTGATTTATCTAGTTAAATATTCAAAATAATGCTATTCTTGAAACAAAATTGAATGAAACTCTCTCTATAAAAGCTGCAAACACATAAATCCTAACTGGACTATTAACCATAATCTGAATCAAGCTCCTTGTGGCAGAATCATGGTTATCCATGATCCTACTGTATTATCTCCTTCAACTGTCCTAAGTACTGATCAAGTTATGCACTTTCAAGCCAACTGAATGATTCTTCCTCCTCTTTCTTTATTTCTATAGTCTATGCCCACAACTCGATTAACTCAAGACAAACTTTCCTTGATCTCCTTCCAGCTTTTAGGCAAAATTCCCACCCCTGGCTTGTCTTTGGGGATTTTAACTGCTGTTTATCCTTGCTTGACAAGCATGGAGGCCTTCCCCTTCTTCCAAAAGACATTCTTCCCCTCAATAGAGCTATTGAGGATTCTAGCTTGCTATCCATTCTCTCATCTGGTGCTGAGTTCACTTGGAATAACCGGAGTAGATCTGGAGTCAGAACCTTTTCTATTATTGATCACTCATTTGCCAACCTCAAAGCCTTATCCACTTGGCCTACTATGTCTTCCTATATCCCCCATCCCATTCTATCTGACCATTCTCCTATAATATTCTCTTCTGGCCAGAAGTTGTTAAATGAAAAGAAAAGCTTCAAATTTTATAATGCTTGGGTCCTTGAACCTGAGTATACTAATATAATTATTAAAGCATGGTCTGAAAATTTCAATGGAAATCCAATGTTTATTTTTTGCAGGAAATTAAGAGCTACAAAATATGCTTTAAGAGATTGGGCTAGGAAGAAATTTGGTGATGGTACTTTCAAAACTACAATGCTAAGGAAGAAACTCAAGCATGCTCAGGAAGAAATGATGAAAAATCCAGATAATCCTGAAGGAGCTGATACTGAGAGAAATTTATTTGAACAATTAAGTGAAGCTTTGAAAACTGAAGGCAATATGAAGAGACAACAATTGAGGCAAAAATGGGCAGTAGAAGGAGACAGCAATTCTGCTTATTTTCATGCATCCATTAAGGTGAAACAGGCTAGGGAACATATTACCAACATTTATGATGAGGAAGGGGAATTGCACTCTAATGCTGCTGATGTTGACAAAGCTCTTCTTAATTTTTTCAAGAATATGTATGCTAACAAAGGTGAGTTCAATCCTTCTATTGAAGATCTATCCCAATTGCAATTACCTGAAGTGCACTCAGAGGAAGCTGACAATCTTGTAAAAAAGGTAACTGATAACGAAATTAAAGACACACTTTTTTCAATGAATAAACAATCTAGTGGAGGGCCAGATGGTTTCAATGTCAAATTTTTTATCCATAGTTGGGATATAATCAAGAAAGATTTTCTAAAGGCTATTCATAACTTTTTCACCTCTTTCAAACTTCTAAAGTAAGTGAATGCAACAAATTTGGTTCTTATTCCTAAGGTACAAACTCCCTCGTCTGTTGTTTCTTTTAGACCAATTTCTTGTTGTAATGTTATGTACAAGTGTATTTCAAAATTTTTGGCCTCTAGACTTGTTGTTGTCCTTAGCAGAATCATATCCAGAAATCAGTCTGCTTTTCTTCCCAAGAGAAATATCCTTGACAACATCTTGTTATCACATGAATTATTAAAAGGCTATGGTCGGGTCCAAGCTTCCAAAAATGCCTTGTTAAAGGTGGACTTAATGAAGGCTTATGATAGTATACACTGGACATCAATAGTGAGAACCATGGCTCTCATGAAATTTCCCAAAGTTTTTGTAGCATGGATATACAGCTGTATCTCTACTCCTTCCTACTCAATAAAATATAACGGCTTCACTTCAGGGTTTTTCAACAGTAAACAGGGGATCAGACAGGGGGACCCTATATCTTCTTATATATTCATTCTAGTTATGGAAGTATTAACTAATATGTTGTCAAAAAGATATGTGCAGAAGGAAATTTTGTTCCATTCTAAATGTAAATCTCCCCAAATAACATCTCTCTTATTTGCTGATGATATCATGATCTTTACTAAGCCTGACCAGACCTCTATTGAGAATATTATTGCTACCCTTGATAAATTCTACCTAATGACTGGGTTGAAACTTAATGCCAATAAATCTCATATTATTACTTCCGGCATTTCTTTAGAGGAAGCTAATAGTTTAACTGCCATATCTGGATTGCAATCTATGGATAACAACATGAATTATTTGGGTATACCTTTATGTACTTCAAGAATTACAACAGCTCATTGCCTGCCTCTGTATTCCAAAATCTGCAACTTAATGGCCTCCTGGGCTAATAGATTTCTTTCTCAAGCTGGAAGACTAGTGCTCATCAAGTCTGTTATTTCCTCAATGATGGTGTACTGGTCTAGAGTGTTTATTCTTCCCAAAAAGCTGGTTAACATGGTAAGAAATGCCATGCTGAGATTTTTCTGGACAGGCTCGATTCATTCTAAGAAAACCATCCCATGCTCTTTTGCCAAAATGGAAATGCCAAAAAAGAAAGGTGGACTAGGTATATTAAACTTGCAAACTTGGAATAAAGCTGCCATAAGTGCTCACTTAAATTCATTGCTAAGTGGTGTTGAATCCTTATGGGTTGAATGGACCAGAAAATTTAACTTAGGTAGCAGAAACTTCTGGACAATGCCTGTTCCCCAGAATTGTAGCTGGACATGGAGGAGTATTCTGGGTTTGAGATCCATTTTCTCACCATTTATAAAGTACGTGCTCTCTCATTCCAGTGTTATCAAATTCTGGAATGACCCGTGGATGGATGAAGGCCTAGTGCTTGGCATTTTGTTTAATCCCCATCAGATTGAGCAGGCTGGCATTAGTAGGGATGCACAAGCTATTGATTACCTGATTGAAGGCAAGTTGATTCTGCCTTACACCAGTAATCAAGAAATAAGGGCTGTATGGAACAAATATCAGTCTCAAAACTTCCATATAGCTCCTAGAGATGAATTACTGTGGAATGGAAATCAACACTCTATCTCAGTTGCATATGATATACTTTCGAATGTGACAGGAAGCTCTAATACTATATGGCATAAGAGTATATGGTCCACATCCTCTCCTGTTAGGGACAACCTGATGACGTGGAAGGTTATTATGAATGCTTTGTTGACTAAGAGCAAAATGTTGAGCTATGGAATGAATGTTGATCCTCTGTGTGTCTTTTGCAAGTTGCAGGTAGAGTCTGTGGCTCACTTGTATTTTGATTGCAATGAATTAAAGGGTCTCTGGGGAAGATTGGTGACAAGAATAACTGATGATCATAGACATGGTTTGTCTGATTTTGAGTGGGACCTAATAAGTAAATCAACTAAGTGGAGGAAAGATGATAGAATTGTCTACTTCTTCTTTCTTAAGAAGTACTTGATTTTGGTATGGGAGGAAAGAAACTTAAGATGTTTTGAAGATAAAAGTAGGAGTATGCAGCAGCTATGGGTAGTTCTAATGAATGCGATAGTTAATGGAATGAAGGAAAGCAAATATGCCTTCAGTTCTCAGTTGGCTGAAGACTGGACATAGCTCTTTTGTGTGTTATTTTTGATTTTCTTTCTCTGCCATTCAGTCTTGTTTTCCCTGTGTGTGTTTTTTTTATTTTTTTCCACTTTGTCTTTTGCCTTTGTTTTTTTCTGGTGTCTATGAGCATGTTCATAGCCATTTTCCTTTTCTCAATAAACTGGTAGGGGTCCAGTTAACCCCGCTTGCCTTGCAAAAAAAAATGTTAATCAAAATTAGGGGTGTTACAATATATGATCTTCCTTAACTACTTTCAGATTGCTCTTCTTCGATAAGTGAACGCTTAATAGATGAAATTTCATGGATTATTTATTTGACTAGTTCTAGGGTCCTGATTGATACATGTGTCATCCTTATGCATGTTGAACTAATGCAAACCCGTGCTCCACACACGCGATTCATACCAGAATATTTTAAAATTCGTTTTAGTTATATATGAAGACAACATGTCTATGGATTGTAAATTATTGAAACTGGACTTTTTTCCAAATACATTTTTCAAAAGTTTGTTGATAAATTTACTTTAGTAATTTTGAAGCGTATAGTGTGAAACCTAAAGGACAATATATCTTTCTAAAGCTCGATAGCATTATATAACAAAATTTTCCATTGACTATCATTTATTTCTATCTTGATAATCATTACATCGTTGAGCTTTCATATCAATTTCAAATATAAGAAATGGATTATTCAACATGCGTTTATCCCATATTTATATATATACAGCTTGATATGGTAATAATGTTTCAAACATCATGTAGAACTATGCTAAAAGTGAAATGGTGTTTTAACTTGGTTCAAACAAACAACATGCCAATATTTGCATTACTACATTTTTCACATTATCCAATACAAACTGAATTTGAATAATGTAAGTAGCTTCGAAGCATTATATTTACAAATATCATTATATAATTGGACGAAACAACTAAATTGTAACATCCCGATATTTTCAACCATTTGCATCCGCACATGTCGGACTTGAATTGCTCAAAATATCAGATTGTTAATTTATATTTGGCAAAACTTAGCATATAAAGTAAATAAATAAATCACAGAATCATAGACATAGAGTAATATAACAATAAGCACTGGAAACAAAAGAATAGTAGTTCATGAAGCTACTATATATATATATATAACAGAGTTAAACAAGATACAACAGAAGTCTCGAATACATAGAAGTCTCAATACAATAGTCAAATAACAAAATCTGAATATATAAATGGAGTCAACTGAATAACTTCAAGCTGAATAGATAGATTGACCTCCAAGCGAAGCTCCAACTCCAAAGGTGCGTCTCGAATGCTATGACATTCAGTTTGACCCGAGCGTAAAGAAAACACAAAACACTCGAGTTAGGATTAACATTCTTATATCAATAAATCCAACTCATGTGAAATATCTACTGAAATACAAGTAACTCAAAGGATGTTTGGGATAACCATCCTCTAAGGATCCATGGAACTATCTACTATGTAGTAATATACACTATTATAATAATGTCTATAGTAAAGTAAACTATTAAAATAGCGTTAAGGCGTCACCTATATCCCCCTTAACACATTTTATATATTCCCATAGTCTATACAGTACCGTAATCTCCCCCGTACTAGGCGTCGTCAGAGGGCACTCCATAGGTATGGTACAAAGCAAACTCATTGTGGTCTCGATAAGGCAGGTGACATGGCACAACTAGGCAATGCCAGGGTAGATATACCAGTTACACTTCCGGGCTGTTGGTAATGCAAGCCACAGCTACCGCCCAACTCGATCCACACTCCTAAAAATCCGAAGGTGCACCCAATCAATCACAAAGTAATAGAATGATAAACGAAGAAGTGTGTCCGATCAGAGGAGCTACCTCACTTAGTCCGTCAATTTCTCCTGTTTTAGCCACCTTAAGCCAACTCATGGGAGTTTGGTCCACGTATATACCTCAATAGAATGTCGCCACCATCCTACTTCATTTTGGAATCTCCACTGCATACACGGTTGTTAAAGTGGTTTTCGGTATTGGTGGAGAGTATGACAATAACCGATTCTGGTCCCTTTAACAACCAATCGTTATTATAACACCGTGGTCATTTCAAATAGTTTGTACTTCAAAAACCAAAATGTCATATCAATTTCAGACCCATATCGATAAGATATCATTTTCACTTCACATATATCTATATCCAAAAATTATAACACTTTTCAAAATTAGAACTCTTTTGAAATGATAACACTTTTAAAACCATAACACTTTGGAAATCATAACATTTTGAAATCATAATACTTCTCACTTAACCAGTTTAGATATTAAAATAGTATATATAATAAAATAGTTTATATAATAAAATATTCTATATGTTAAAGTAATTTGTATATAAATTAGTTATAATTTAAATATTTTATATTAAAATAATTTATAATATTAAAATAGTTAGTATATTAAAATAGTTATCAGTTAAATAGTTTAAAAATTAAAATAATTTGTATATTAAAATAGTTAAAATTAAAATAGTTTATATTAAAATAATTCATAAAGTAAAATAGTTTTAAGTATATTAAAAATACCTTATATAAAATAAATAGTTTCCTCAAATTCCACAAATCGATACAAATCAACTCAAATGCCAAAATTCAATTTAATTCAATCTCAAATCATCAATTTCAATTCTATTCAGTTTCTAAGTAAACCATTTTAAATTATATCGATTTCTAATACAGATTTGAACCATAAAATAAACTATTTCAATTTCAATATATTTCAAAGCTTTAAATATTCAACATTTCAAAACTAAGTTTGATAATTTCATTTATATCTCAAATATAACTACATTATTATTTAGTTTTGAAATATTCACTAAATCAATCCAATATCATTTAAATAAACCTTAAATTACATTTAAATAAACTAGATATTCCTTCAATTTATTTAAACTTGAAATATTCAATTTATCACTTTAAATCAAATCAATTTATAGAATCATATCTTTAAATCTCAAATTCAATAGGTTTCAAACCGATTTTAAATTAATATAATTCTTAAAAGAATACGATTTCAAATTAAATTAATTTTTATCTTCCCAACCTTAATTTATTCAAATTATTATAAAATCTATTTTGTAAAATATAATTTTAAATAAATACTCAAACTAATATTAATTAAATCAAACTTATTATTAAACTTATTTTATGTTAAAACTAATTTATACAAATCTTAAAATAGTAAAATTATAAGTAAATTCTTAAAATTTATAATTCCAAAACTAACTTAAAATTTTAAATTCAAAACATATAATTTTAAAAATAAAAAATTCAAACTTATATAAAATAACATTTATATGTTTAAAATCAATATTTATATAAAACCCTATATATTTCCTTTTTAAAATTGTGGAAATCATTTCAAAATATATATATGCCAACGGTGTCTGTATATAATTTTCTATCTTATGGTCAAGTGATACAGACATTTATCATTTCAATTCGCAATTTAAATATATACGGGTATATATCATTTACACCCGCAATCCCAAATTCAATTCAAATGAAAATCGCTTGGGTTTATCATTTCAACCCATAACGATTTTCTCCAATTCTACAGATCATTCGGTATGTATCATTTCAACCCATAGAGAATTCTATACTAACAGGGAACTTGTAGAGTGAGAACTGTAATGATAATAATATAACATATCAACAACATGCATATATCATCAGTGAGAAAATAACTAACAGATCATGGTGTCAGATGTCACAGTTAACAAATACAGATAATAGCATATATATAGCAATTTAAATAACTAACAGCAGCATATTTCAATTATCGTTTCAATTGAAATGAAATCTAATAAATATAAGAACGTTAATCATGAGTGATTGCTCACCTTTCGAGGCTAAAGATATGAATGAGGATGGATACGAATGGACAAAGGCAAGCATATGGATCAAGCGAGCGGGACAACGACAAGTTAAGAGTTTGCTGCGATAGATTTTGATATTGAGAATGTCAATCAAAATGGACAACAGGTTGATGAAATAAATATATATACAACATATATTTCACAATAAAAATTTAAACACGTATTCAAATAAAATATTTAAAATAATATATATTGAAAAATCAATATTAGATTTTAAACAGATATACATATGTCAAAAAAATCAAAAATCTTTATGCATATTTCAAGATCGTTATAAATTTTAACACATGTATTTTAAAATATGTATATTATATTACATACATAGTACATGAAATCATTTCCTAACTAATATTACAGGTATACTAATATAACATATTCAAGTAAAAATTTTAGGACATAAATATTTATATATACAAGAAACACTTATTATAAAAATAATACAACTAACATATATATAAAAATTTACATTAATGTATGCGTGTAAACACCGCAAATGCATCAGATCAACATAAAGCTTTACTTTACGATACAATATATATATATATATATATATATATAGAACAATAGCCAAATCACTAAACAAAATTCATCTTTCATATACAACAACTAAGTTATACATACATACATACATACATATATATATAAACTAAAATATGCAAACATATATTTAAACCTATACATATACATAATAAAATAAAAGGAACCATAATATATCTATACACTAATCAACACAAATGCATACAATATATAAAATATACGGCTTACAAAACTATATATGTATACAAACATAGACCGTAAATTTCATATATACTAATATATATATATATATATAACACATATAACCTGATATATGTAAACTAATATAAACTAGTATATATATACCCATATATGGAACTAATATATATCTTACAAAATGTATAACATATATAAACATATAACTTATATATAAATACTTACATATATTATAACAAACTGTCACATAAATATATATACTTATAATATAAACAACTGTAGAGGTTCGACTGTGCTGTTGCGAAATGAGGTAAAGGCGGATGCTACTAGTCGTGGTGAGTCGGCCATGCATAGGTAGAAGTGGAGCACGGTAGGGCATGGGCCGCCAATGGCGCTCGACCTGGGTAGATGAGTGGTGAAGCAGCCATGGTGCTTGGTTACGGCTGAGATGGGTGATTTGATGGAGCTTCGGGTTCAGGTATCGACGGTGGAGCAATGGTTGAGAAGGTGATGGTTTCAGGTGTATGAAGGTGGATGTGGGGTTTGGTTGCATTAGTGGAAGGGAGAAAGGAGGAAAAAGGGAATAAAGGAAGAGCAACAATTTTTTTGTGAAGAACATATGGAAAAGGTAAAATATAGTGTGACTGTCAAAAAGGCAAAGCAGTTACAATGAATTTCAATAAAAATATATCAGATGGCTATTGGTTTCACGTTGGACAACGAATAGTGTCACATACCGAAATTTTCGACTTTCGAAAATTCGACATCGATACTCACTTTATCGACTGCCGAGCAATCGAGTGCCGGAAACTCCAATAGTGAGGGTTTTAGAAAGAAGAAAAAGTAAGAAGAAGAAGAAAAGAGAAGAAGAGAGAAGAACAACAACAGAACAGCATCAGAAACAGAACAATATCAGAATCTCACATATCGCAGCGGAACAATATATAATAGATAAATGAATAATCTTTAAAACAAAGAACTATATCATTTTATACATACATCAATCATCGAAGTCAATGTACAACTCAGTACAACAATGGACAGTTTTATACTTGTCCTCATACAGAATACACAGCGGAATAAATATATCAGATACAAATACTACGCCTCGTCATCCAGCTTATCTCCAAGCTCCAGAATATCCAGAATATCCTAATAATATAACTCTAGGCTGCCCGTGTGGAAATTGGTGGGCACCCAGAGTTTAGAAGGGAAACCATAAACTCCGAGTCAGTCATGGTGACTGGTGTGAGATCGTAAAACAGTTTATCTTTAAAACAAAAACAGGATAATTTTAAAGTAAATTCGCAATGCTTTTTGGAAAATGAGACTACCATAAGGCCTCCCGCACACACACACAATGCAAACGCAGAATCGGAGGAGATTTCTCCTTATGATAGTCAAAGATGCTTGATACGCAAAATCAAATCATTTTTGATATTATTATTAGTACATAGTGTAGAAAACATTTCGAAAGTATAATATTAATCTTAGCCAGCATAGGCATTCCGCACTTATGCCTACTATAGCTACCATCCAAACAGTGGTGACCACCATAAGTGAATGATAGGTTCTACAACTAAAACCGTACAAGATCGTATTGTTTCTTTGGATTTCCAACAAATGGTCAGGCTAAGGAACTTCCTATCCACGATGGGTACGTCCCTGGAATAGACGACCCGAGAACCTAACCGGATCTCTGCCAACACAAGGCCGGGTTACCTCTGCAAAAATAGGTAACTACTGACACGCGTATGCCATCCCCCGATCGTCACCGATCTTCCCGAGGATCCCCGATTCGCAACAACCACAAAGAAATAAATTTTTGCAGCAACCACAGAGGTTAAGTATCTGGGCTCCATACCATGATACCACCTTTATCCAGAAGGAATGACATACACTAAGGGGCGCTACTCCCTAGAACCTTGCTGCATCCTTCCTGTTTCGACCATTTCCGGGGTGTGAGGCTCGACGAAGTCTCGTCCACAAAGCTACGCTTTCTACAAAGCCCTGCTTCGGGTCAAACAAGATGATCAACCTATGATCACAAAGATATAAGATCAAACGAATGATCATATCACAAATGATCAAACACTGATCATTTCACAGCAACACTCAGTATGCCACGTTACCAAATTGGGAATATATCGCTGATAAATTTCAACTACATAACCTCTGAGCTCGTACGTCTCAGAGAAGGGTGTTAAGCTAAGAGAATAAATTCTCCGCCACCAACAGAAATGTATTTGAAAGAAATCAGCTTTATATCTCAAATTGTAACGTCAGACACACAATCCATACAAGTCTGTTCCGGGATCGAACAGAACCGAAGGCACTTCTCACGAAGCCCTTGCATTTCCGGATAATTTTCTAATCACGTCCGGACTTCCCGTCACTAAGGGTGATAAAACCTCTAAATCGAAGATCAGTCGATGTAGAGTAACTCGACGGTAATCCTTCCGTTTTCAAAAATATCCGGTCTTCAACACCGGTCTTCAAATGCAATTCATAACGACGTATCACATATTCGGAATGGGTTATACGACCCCATGGTCCTTTCCCGGCTAACCCGAATAGTGAGCGTTTATTCAAAAACAAGTGTGGCATTCAAATTCATCCAATTCACAACAAATACCATTCAGGGTAATTATTGATAGTCGGTTATTTAACTATCAATAAAGATGCGCAACATCATCAGATTCCAAATAATTTTCCCAAATTATTTATCTTCAAAAATATCTTTACTAGATATAAAATTTCCACACTTCAAAAATAAATCACTTCAAAAATAAATCAATGTTTATTTTTAAACAACTTCCCTTTCTTTTATAAATTCCATAGTGAATTTATATTTCAAAATATCTACTGATATACGATTCTCAAATCGATTTCAAATATTCAATTTCAATTTATCTTTAAGAAGATAAAATCTCCAAAACGTTCATTTCATATTGGAAAAGCATTTCCCTACTTATTTAATAATAAGTATTTCACAAATCATTTATTTTCAACATTTGAAAATGTTCGATATACTTAAATCAATATTAAGTATATATACATTCTTTAAGGAAATCATTAATTTTAACATCTATTTGAGTCAAAATGAATGTTGCGTAAAACATCGTTACGACGACTCAAAATCACTAGTATAGGGATTCGGATTTAAGATAGATATATAAATCCCAATACTACATAAAACATTTTCTTTCGAAAATCATTTACTATAACAACAGTGTTATAGTCCATCATTTCCTTATATTTTCGAAAATGCCTATTTCAACAATGAACGTTGAAATCTATCGTTTCGATACTTAACACGTTTTAAAACATCTTTTAAAACAATTACCTCATTTTATAATATCGTTTCTCCAGAACCATATCCATTTTACTTAAAAATATATTCACTGTCCAAAATCGTGAATATACTTCGCTAACCACATTTCAATCTTTTCTACACATTTATTTCAAGAATAATTCGCTATCCAAAATCGCGAATATATCTTCTTTAATAATCTTCTATATTTAATTTATCAAATTCAATCGATTTCGAATTTATAAACACGGTTATAAATTCTATTCTATTTTAATAACAACCTCGACTTATAAATCTTCTTTTTATCAACTTCTATATTTTTACTTATCAAAATAAGTGATTTCGGATTTATAAACAACTTTTATAAATTCCAATTCTAATTATAAAAACTTCAATCCCAAATCAATTTCGATATTGATTTCTAAATTTATTTTCAACTTTAAATAAAAGATTCCATACTGATTTCTCAAAAGTTCTTTTCCAAATATTAAATCAATTACAGATTGATTTCTAATTTTATTTATCACTACTAAATAAATTCCTTATTTTTCTCAAATCATTCAATATCCTGTTTTTAAATGGATTCTTCAAATTGAAATCATTTTACATTGATTTCCCAAATTCTTTCAATTTACCAAATTAAATTTCTAATTGGATTTCCAACTTATCTTCTTTTAATAAATTCCTTTTTTAAGGAAATAAATTTCAATCGTTTCTTTCAATCTATTTAAAAATCCAAATTCTTAAGTTAAATTCTTCAAATTATAATCACTATTTTACGAAATCCATTTATTTAACATTTTCACTTGATTCTGGGATTAATTCAATAAGATTTCAAAAATCAGCCTTTATTCTTTTAAATTCTTTTCTTCAAATTTAATAAATTCCTAAAATTAAATTTACTTAAAAATTTCTACTTGAATTTCAAAAATTCAATTTCATTTAGTTTTGGAATCCAATGATATCAAACATCCATTCAGCTAAATTTTTAGCTTTCAAACAATTTCCAGACATCAATATGATCAATAACATCAATATAGTTATTCACAGATTCATATCACAGTAGAAATAAATTCAATCAATGTGAGGGGTCCAGTTGGATCCCTCCAACCTGTTTTCCTGCATCCAAAGACGTTAGCACAATACCAACTCCGCTCCAGTACGGAATTATCGCGGTATATGGGTTTTATAAAAATCCGCTTACTAACGGCGCAATAGGGTCTCATCCGCTATACGAGGCGGGAAATCATCAATCCAATATATACATATGCCAATATGTATATATTGCTATATATAGATATATATCCTACTATATCTAATATCACATCCAATAGCGAACAAATCAATCAATAAATAAATGAAAATTCCACTTTCATTTTGAGTGAGAAAAATCTCACCTTAGCTTTTAATTTGCAATCCCATTTCCGTTCCAGATTGTTTTCTTTGCCATTTTTACCTTGTATAAATAAATTTATACAATTCATTAATATTCAAGTCAACTGAACAATAAATTTCTGTTTAATAGTTTTTGCTTAGCTGATAATTCTTTTTTAAACCAACTTTCTCCTTTTATAAATTTATCTAACTAATTATTAAATTTCCTTTCTTTTAATTTCCCAAATTATTTCACACATATATACAGAGAATTAGACTAGACCGGTTTAAACTTTACTATAAATATTTTAGCTTCTTGTTTTTCTTACATTTCTGGAGAAAATTAACTACTCCACATTTTATAAAATTTCACTACTGAAATTCGAAAATGGTAATACAGAAGATTTTCTTTTACTGTAAAAATTTTAATTTATTTAACTAAATCAAAATAAAAAATGATACCTCTCACAATTTGAATTCGAGCTTTAGCCCACTCGCGAAACCCCGAATCACCTACCGACGAACTCGCCGAACTCCACAACTTCACCGTGCCACCATCATCGTCTCGGCCATCATCCCAGCCTCGTGAACAACCCCACGCAGCTGCTTCACCGCTAAGTCCTCGCGAGAACGTGCCTTCAACTGCCCATCCCTTCGTTCGAGTATCTCGCTTCCACTGCCTCCAGGCGCGTCGCACTCACGATTTCCGCCTCTCGATCGATCGATGCCATCGCCGAACCCAATCTCGAATTTCCATGCTCCAGCCTAGATTAACTCGCGACTTCGAAACCCTAGCCTCACCCAGTATCGCGACCCATACTCGTTCGAACCCACGACACTCGAGTTCACCGACGTCGACTCTCCCCCACGCCGCCTCCATCGATGCCCTACAAACAATCGCGAGTCCCCAGCCCTCGGCGCGCGCGTTGGATTTGAAGAGGAGAGGAACGCTTGGTTTGTTTTTCTCACGAATTTTGATTTCGATTCTGCCCATTTGAATAAAAGAAAGAGGGGGGTTCGATTTAATCTCATTTGAATGAGAGGGGGGCTTCGGCCATTATCTGATTTTGAAATGAACGAGATGTTTAGTCGCCATTATACAGTTGAACGAGATTTTCTTTGTTTCTGAAAAAGGAAGTTGCGTGATGATATTTTAAAAGAAATGGGGAGGAGACAAGAGTACGCGATTTACAGGGAGTAGGTCTGCTAGGAACTAGGGTGGCTGATTTGACCAAAAATTTAAATTAAAAATGAATTTGAATTTGATTTTATCCTGATGCGTTTGCATATCGTACGGTCACGTATTAACTCTGAAAAATACGAAAATTGAAATCCGGTAATAACAAACTATTACGGACCCAATGAAACTGGTTTCGTCAAATTCCGAGACTGCGCCTCGGACGGCTATTTTTAAATATCGATTCGAACAATATAATTTCAAGACTGATCAAAGCAGTTCCAAATTCAATTCTGAAGCTTCTGTTATCTTCAATATTATCAATACAAATTTTAAAAGCTTTTGAAATATTTTTCTTTGGCTTTAAATTGAAGATTTAAATTTTTATTCAACTCCCAATAGATTAAATTTTATAATTTAATCGCCAAATTCAAAGTTATATCGGGGATTCAAATTAAATTACCGTTCAAATATTTAAAATTAATTAAATATTCTCAATTTAAATTTGTTCAAAATTCTGGGTCGTTACAGACTTCCCCCCTTAAAAGAATTTCGTCCTCGAAATTACAAGTTAGGAAAAATGGTCCTTAACTCGTCTACTGTTTTTTCAACATCCAATAGTTTTATCATTTTGTCCAAACAAATCTTTTTATTAAAGATTCGTTATCATTTCAACTAGTTTTCCAAACCTTTCATAGTTTTCAAACAATATTGTTTAACTTCAAAATTCAAATTCAAATTCAAATTCAAATTTAAACTTTCAAAAATTTCTCAAAAATTTTCTAACGCCCGATATTTTCGAAAAATTTCGCCAGCGTCTCCTTTGCGCGGCTAATACGGCACGACTACAAAACGTCCCTACGGACTCTCAGATTTCAAAAAGAAAAAGAAAAAGCCAAGCGGCTAGACAAGAAAGTCATCAAATCTCATATAGAAATTAAAATACATACCTTTAGTCGAGCAATTCAAATTATCTTTGCAATTCAAAATTTCCAATTCCTTTATACCTGTATATCTACTAGCCATTATATCTAGTTACAGCATTCAAACTATTTTGCAAAGTCTATTACAAAATTTTCAATATAACTGCTTATATCATCTTTACGTTCATTTTTGAAGTTATATATATCCATTATGATTCAATTTTACATTTCGATTTCCATTTGAATTCTATTTACTTTTCTTTTATAATCATTGACTTTAATTCGTTCATCTACTGTCATTTCACTTTCATTGCACTTACAGTTGCAATTTATTCATTCATTCTGAAACTCCTTCACTGATTCTTTCATTTCCAATTGGAATCTCATTTCCAAATCAAATTTCAAATATTTTATAAGTTATCAATTTCATAATATTTCATAATATTGTTATATAGTATTCCAGAGTTTTTTCAACATTTCAAAAATCATTTTTGAAAACAATTCAAATTATCCTTTGAATTTCTAAAACAAAACCCAAATTTTTCAAACAACTTCCTTTTAAAACAATTTGGCAGCAATTTCTCTTTTGGAAACCCGAAAATGAACACCGGTGATGTCGCGATCATCATCGGAATTATTTTCCAGCGACCGAAAAGAGTTTAGAGCTTTTAACTCTCCAAAATACTTTTCAAACCTTTGAAATTCATTTCCAACTCCAAAAAGAATTTAAACTTTCTAAATCTCCAAATTTTTCAAATTCTTTTCAAAACATTTCCAAAAACTTCCCTGGAATTCCGTTTCAAATTACAAATCACATTTATAATTTATATTCTCAAATTTCATTTGTATATGGATTTATTTCTTAACTTTGGAGTTACGATTTCAATTTCTTATTCAATTTCAATGATAATAATTTACTATTATTACTTCCTAACATCCAAACATCCATATACTATGATAATTCCTAGAAAATTATTTCCTTTATATACAAAAATAGTTTTGGGCAAAATTATTCCATTCACCCTATTTTAAAACAATACTGTGTCGTCTTGCCTCGTTTAAGTGTTTAGAAATCCCTATCGATAATATGGCGTCCCACATACCGACCAAAATTCACAAACATCTCAACGGATAAGCAAACACAATATAAAACATTTTTATATTCACTAACAAATACGCACTCGTATCTATTATTACACTCAAACTCATTCTAGAGTACTGCTGACTCTATCTCTAATGAGTAACACCCAACAGAGCAGGGTTGTCGCTTAACCATATGCTCTGATACCACGCTGTCACATACCGAAATTTTCGACTTTCGAAAATTCGACATCGATACTCACTTTATCGACTGCCGAGCAATCGAGTGCCGGAAACTCCAATAGTGAGGGTTTTAGAAAGAAGAAAAAGTAAGAAGAAGAAGAAAAGAGAAGAAGAGAGAAGAACAACAACAGAACAGCACCAGAAACAGAACAATATCAGAATCTCACATATCGCAGCGGAACAATATATAATAGATAAATGAATAATCTTTAAAACAAAGAACTATATCATTTTATACATACATCAATCATCGAAGTCAATGTACAACTCAGTACAACAATGGACAGTTTTATACTTGTCCTCATACAGAATACACAGCGGAATAAATATATCAGATACAAATACTACGCCTCGTCATCCAGCTTATCTCCAAGCTCCAGAATATCCAGAATATCCTGATAATATAACTCTAGGCTGCCCGTGTGGAAATTGGTGGGCACCCAGAGTTTAGAAGGGAAACCATAAACTCCGAGTCAGTCATGGTGACTGGTGTGAGATCGTAAAACAGTTTATCTTTAAAACAAAAACAGGATAATTTTAAAGTAAATTCGCAATGCTTTTTGGAAAATGAGACTACCATAAGGCCTCCCGCACACACACACACAATGCAAACGCAGAATCGGAGGAGATTTCTCCTTATGATAGTCAAAGATGCTTGATATGCAAAATCAAATCATTTTTGATATTATTATTAGTGCATAGTGTAGAAAACATTTCGAAAGTATAATATTAATCTTAGCCAGCATAGGCATTCCGCACTTATGCCTACTATAGCTACCATCCAAACAGTGGTGACCACCATAAGTGAATGATAGGTTCTACAACTAAAACCGTACAAGATCGTATTGTTTCTTTGGATTTCCAACAAATGGTTAGGCTAAGGAACTTCCTATCCACGATGGGTACGTCCCTGGAATAGACGACCCGAGAACCTAACCGGATCTCTGCCAACACAAGGCCGGGTTACCTCTGCAAAAATAGGTAACTACTGACACGCGTATGCCATCCCCCGATCGTCACCGATCTTCCCGAGGATCCCCGATTCGCAACAACCACAAAGAAATAAATTTTTGCAGCAACCACAGAGGTTAAGTATCTGGGCTCCATACCATGATACCACCTTTATCCAGAAGGAATGACATACACTAAGGGGCGCTACTCCCTAGAACCTTGCTGCATCCTTCCTGTTTCGACCATTTCCGGGGTGTGAGGCTCGACGAAGTCTCGTCCACAAAGCTACGCTTTCTACAAAGCCCTGCTTCGGGTCAAACAAAATGATCAACCTATGATCACAAAGATATAAGATCAAACGAATGATCATATCACAAATGATCAAACACTGATCATTTCACAGCAACACTCAGTATGCCACGTTACCAAATTGGGAATATATCGCTGATAAATTTCAACTACATAACCTCTGAGCTCGTACGTCTCAGAGAAGGGTGTTAAGCTAAGAGAATAAATTCTCCGCCACCAACAGAAATGTATTTGAAAGAAATCAGCTTTATATCTCAAATTGTAACGTCAGACACATAATCCATACAAGTCTGTTCCGGGATCGAACAGAACCGAAGGCACTTCTCACGAAGCCCTTGCATTTTCGGATAATTTTCTAATCACGTCCGGACTTCCCGTCACTAAGGGTGATAAAACCTCTAAATCGAAGATCAGTCGATGTAGAGTAACTCGACGGTAATCCTTCCGTTTTCAAAAATATCCAGTCTTCAACACCGGTCTTCAAATGCAATTCATAACGACGTATCACATATTCGGAATGGGTTATACGACCCCATGGTCCTTTCCCGGCTAACCCGAATACCGAGCGTTTATTCAAAAACAAGTGTGGCATTCAAATTCATCCAATTCACAACAAATACCATTCAGGGTAATTATTGATAGTCGGTTATTTAACTATCAATAAAGATGCGCAACATCATCAGATTCCAAATAATTTTCCCAAATTATTTATCTTCAAAAATATCTTTACTAGATATAAAATTTCCACACTTCAAAAATAAATCACTTCAAAAATAAATCAATGTTTATTTTTAAACAACTTCCCTTTCTTTTATAAATTCCATAGTGAATTTATATTTCAAAATATCTACTGATATACGATTCTCAAATCGATTTCAAATATTCAATTTCAATTTATCTTTAAGAAGATAAAATCTCCAAAACGTTCATTTCATATTGGAAAAGCATTTCCCTACTTATTTAATAATAAGTATTTCACAAATCATTTATTTTCAACATTTGAAAATGTTCGATATACTTAAATCAATATTAAGTATATATACATTCTTTAAAGAAATCATTAATTTTAACATCTATTTGAGTCAAAACGAATGTTGCGTAAAACATCGTTACGACGACTCAAAATCACTAGTATAGGGATTCGGATTTAAGATAGATATATAAATCCCAATACTACATAAAACATTTTCTTTCGAAAATCATTTACTATAACAACAGTGTTATAGTCCATCATTTCCTTATATTTTCGAAAATGCCTATTTCAACAATGAACGTTGAAATCTATGGTTTCGATACTTAACACGTTTTAAAACATCTTTTAAAACAATTACCTCATTTTATAATATCGTTTCTCCAGAACCATATCCATTTTACTTAAAAATATATTCACTGTCCAAAATCGTGAATATACTTCGCTAACCACATTTCAATCTTTTCTACACATTTATTTCAAGAATAATTCGCTATCCAAAATCGCGAATATATCTTCTTTAATAATCTTCTATATTTAATTTATCAAATTCAATCGATTTCGAATTTATAAACACGGTTATAAATTCTATTCTATTTTAATAACAACCTCGACTTATAAATCTTCTTTTTATCAACTTCTATATTTTTACTTATCAAAATAAGTGATTTCGGATTTATAAACAACTTTTATAAATTCCAATTCTAATTATAAAAACTTCAATCCCAAATCAATTTCGATATTGATTTCTAAATTTATTTTCAACTTTAAATAAAAGATTCCATACTGATTTCTCAAAAGTTTTTTTCCAAATATTAAATCAATTACAGATTGATTTCTAATTTTATTTATCACTACTAAATAAATTCCTTATTTTTCTCAAATCATTCAATATCCTGTTTTTAAATGGATTCTTCAAATTGAAATCATTTTACATTGATTTCCCAAATTCTTTCAATTTACCAAATTAAATTTCTAATTGGATTTCCAACTTATCTTCTTTTAATAAATTCCTTTTTTAAGGAAATAAATTTCAATCGTTTCTTTCAATCTATTTAAAAATCCAAATTCTTAAATTAAATTCTTCAAATTATAATCACTATTTTACGAAATCCATTTATTTAACATTTTCACTTGATTCTGGGATTAATTCAATAAGATTTCAAAAATCAGCCTTTATTCTTTTAAATTCTTTTCTTCAAATTTAATAAATTCCTAAAATTAAATTTACTTAAAAATTTCTACTTGAATTTCAAAAATTCAATTTCATTTAGTTTTGGAATCCAATGATATCAAACATCCATTCAGCTAAATTTTTAGCTTTCAAACAATTTCCAGACATCAATATGATCAATAACATCAATATAGTTATTCACAGATTCATATCACAGTAGAAATAAATTCAATCAATGTGAGGGGTCCAGTTGGATCCCTCCAACCTGTTTTCCTGCATCCAAAGACGTTAGCACAATACCAACTCCGCTCCAGTACGGAATTATCATGGTATATGGGTTTTATAAAAATCCGCTTACTAACGGCGCAATAGGGTCTCATCCGCTATACGAGGCGGGAAATCATCAATCCAATATATACATATGCCAATATGTATATATTGCTATATATAGATATATATCCTACTATATCTAATATCACATCCAATAGCGAACAAATCAATCAATAAATAACTGAAAATTCCACTTTCATTTTGAGTGAGAAAAATCTCACCTTAGCTTTTAATTTGCAATCCCATTTCCGTTCCAGATTGTTTTCTTTGCCATTTTTACCTTGTATAAATAAATTTATACAATTCATTAATATTCAAGTCAACTGAACAATAAATTTCTGTTTAATAGTTTTTGCTTAGCTGATAATTCTTTTTTAAACCAACTTTCTCCTTTTATAAATTTATCTAACTAATTATTAAATTTCCTTTCTTTTAATTTCCCAAATTATTTCACACATATATACAGAGAATTAGACTAGACCGGTTTAAACTTTACTATAAATATTTTAGCTTCTTGTTTTTCTTACATTTCTGGAGAAAATTAACTACTCCACATTTTATAAAATTTCACTACTGAAATTCGAAAATGGTAATACAGAAGATTTTCTTTTACTGTAAAAATTTTAATTTATTTAACTAAATCAAAATAAAAATGATACCTCTCACAATTTGAATTCGAGCTTTAGCCCACTCGCGAAACCCCGAATCACCTACCGACGAACTCGCCGAACTCCACAACTTCACCGTGCCACCATCATCGTCTCGGCCATCATCCCAGCCTCGTGAACAACCCCACGCAGCTGCTTCACCGCTAAGTCCTCGCGAGAACGTGCCTTCAACTGCCCATCCCTTCGTTCGAGTATCTCGCTTCCACTGCCTCCAGGCGCATCGCACTCACGATTTCCGCCTCTCGATCGATCGATGCCATCGCCGAACCCAATCTCGAATTTCCATGCTCCAGCCTAGATTAACTCGCGACTTCGAAACCCTAGCCTCACCCAGTATCGCGACCCATACTCGTTCGAACCCACGACACTCGAGTTCACCGACGTCGACTCTCCCCCACGCCGCCTCCATCGATGCCCTACAAACAATCGCGAGTCCCCAGCCCTCGGCGCGCGCGTTGGATTTGAAGAGGAGAGGAACGCTTGGTTTGTTTTTCTCACGAATTTTGATTTCGATTCTGCCCATTTGAATAAAAGAAAGAGGGGGGTTCGATTTAATCTCGTTTGAATGAGAGGGGGGCTTCGGCCATTATCTGATTTTGAAATGAACGAGATGTTTAGTCGCCATTATACAGTTGAACGAGATTTTCTTTGTTTCTGAAAAAGGAAGTTGCGTGATGATATTTTAAAAGAAATGGGGAGGAGACAAGAGTACGCGATTTACAGGGAGTAGGTCTGCTAGGAACTAGGGTGGCTGATTTGACCAAAAATTTAAATTAAAAATGAATTTGAATTTGATTTTATCCTGATGCGTTTGCATATCGTACGGTCACGTATTAACTCTGAAAAATACGAAAATTGAAATCCGGTAATAACAAACTATTACGGACCCAATGAAACTGGTTTCGTCAAATTCCGAGACTGCGCCTCGGACGGCTATTTTTAAATATCGATTCGAACAATATAAGTTCAAGACTGATCAAAGCAGTTCCAAATTCAATTCTGAAGCTTCTGTTATCTTCAGTATTATCAATACGAATTTTAAAAGCTTTTGAAATATTTTTCTTTGGCTTTAAATTGAAGATTTAAATTTTTATTCAACTCCCAATAGATTAAATTTTATAATTTAATCGCCAAATTCAAAGTTATATCGGGGATTCAAATTAAATTACCGTTCAAATATTTAAAATTAATTAAATATTCTCAATTTAAATTTGTTCAAAATTCTGGGTCGTTACAAATAGTCATGAGAAAACCAAAAGACTAGGTTGCAGAATCGATATGCTAAGCGTTTCGCAGATTGCACCGCATATCAAACTCCGAAATACACAATCGAATATACTACAGAAATCAGCATGATGAAATGATCAAAACGGTATACAGATATCAGTGGTATGATTATCCTACCAAAGGTCAATAATCGATACCGAAAATGCTGCTAATACATCGAAAATATGATAAACGGAGCAATAACAGTTCAAATTTAAAGAAATAAAATATGACGTCTCACTCAGAAGATGATTTACAAATTTATTGTATAAAAATATTCAGTTTTGAAAAACATTTTATTATCATCCATTCTAACTGATTTAAATTTAAATAAACTACACAATAAATAAACTTCCATATTATCATATGAAAATTTACCATTTGTTATGTTTAAGTAGGCGTATTCCAAATATCAAATTTTTATTTTCAAATTCAATTATTTAAAGTTTCAAAAAAATTCAGTTAATTACGTTATTAAAACCTTTAAAATATATGGGTCGTTATAAATATTAACATTGTGCAGTCTAATTTTTGGAACAACCAAACAAAATAATTAAAATAATACAACAATTAATATAATTAAAAATGGAATAATTAATCGCCATTATACAAAATACTTATGGATACATATAAAAATACTTTGGATAATATTTTATTAACGATCAAAATAAGTACACATTGCATAAGAAAACATAGTCAATGAAGCAAACTATGAAAAATTAATTATTATTATTATTGGAACAAAATTATTGCAGATTAAAATAATAGTAAGTCTAACAATTTTATACATAGTATTTTGGAATAAAATAAATCAACAAAAATATTGAGAATAAATAGTATTTTATAAAACATGCACTTATGCATACAAGTAAGAAATATTGAATTGAAAGAAGTGAACACAAATTTATAGTGAAAGATAGTTCATTATATTATGAACTAAAATTTGTAGAAACGGTAAATTACATGGTAATAAGATATAAATTTGTTTTCAAAAATCGCAAAGACAAAACTTGTTTATCAATTTTATCCAATAAACCTTTACTTTATGTTCCTACGAGTTCTTAAAAATATATTAACCTAATGGAAACTATATCATATTACTCACCTTTTAGCAAATACACATCACTACATTTCCCAGTTATTCATACCTAGCTTTATATTTAAACATATTTTTAACTTAAATTCCACCCCTTTATTCAATAATTTCCCACTTTCTTCTTGTCTTTTTTTAATGTAATCAACATCCGTTACTTTATACTCTTCGTATAGCCTCGTAGCAACAATCAGTGACCATGAATTTTTTTAAAATACCAAAGAGGTGTAGACCATGAATTCTATTAGGGTTATCAATCCAAAATTAGTACAAATACTTGTAATATTTTTAATTTATATTTCTAACACCACTTAATGTAATATTTATAGTCAAATGCTATTATTATGCATGTAAAACAAAAATTGTAATCGTATTTCATACTATTACTTTTACTATTATCTTAAAAGACTAAACACATACTACTCTAATAAGATTATGGTAAGATAATTGAATAAAATTATTTATGATATTTTTTTCTTAATTATACTATTTTTTGTTGAATTTGCTAAAGAAAAGCAAAATACTCACTAAAGACAATAGTGAATCCTTACCCTACTGCTTCTTAAAATACATATAGATTTTTTTTCACTATGAAAGTTTGAACATATTGTTAAGTAGTAGTTTTCTAATTAATTAGAATTAAAGAGAATTAATATCCGATCAAAAATATCATTTAATTAATTCCAATAAAAAATAATTAATTATAATTAATTCTTCAGTTATTTTGATTTCAGATTAAATAGGGTAGTAACACTTAATTCGTTTAAATTTATTTATTTTATGGGTTGCATAGTAATACTATTCCCTATGATTGTTTCTATTTAAAGTTACTTATGAACGTTATGGCATATTTTACAAACGAGGATGATTCTTACATAAAACTTCAATAAATGTTAAAGAGGAAGAAGGGTTTTGTAAAAGTTAAAGCTTAAAGACAAACATTATATATATATATATAATATATCAGTTTAAACTTACTTTTCATATATAAATATTCGACAGATGACAGTTATAGTGGATGTAACAGAACATTCATTTTGGAAATGGAGAGTTTTCGGCATGTTGCAAATTAATTGATTTGTATAGCAAGCTTATAAAAGACAAGTGACAACCTTGATTTTAATAAGTAAAAGGATAAACTTTAGGAGAACACCTCAATAATATTAATGTTGTAGTTTTGAAAAGTAAAAAATTCTTCTATAATAAATTATCTACGAAAACCATTATGATTATAGCTAATTTAACGAAGGTGATATATCAAAAGGAAAAGTGTAGGAATTTTGTTTCAATGGTGGTGAAGAGCTAAAAATATACACAATTAATGTGTTATTGTGTATTTTACAAATGAAGAAGATTCAAATAAATTTCAATAAATGTTTAAAGAGAAAGAAGACCTTTAATGTAAACTCTAAGCCCAAAGATTAAACATTTTTTATATAAATATATCAAATGAAAATATTCATATATATAAATATATTAATGGATTATAGATAGAATGGATGTAACAAAATATTCATTTAGGATTAGAAGAGTTTATGGCATGTTGTATATTTTGATTTTTTTTGGCACAGAAAAGGCGAGTGGCAATTTTGATTTTAATGAATGAAGGACAAAATTTAGAAGAATCATTGATTAATATCAATATTGTGTTTTTTGAAGTGAAAACACATTTAGTCCACAATGAATTATCTACATAAACTATCAAAATTATGGCTGAAATTAAATAAGGTGAACCATCAAGCAGAAATCCTTCATATTTCTGCTTGATGGTTTACCTTATTTAATTTCAGCCATAATTTTGATGGTTTATACACTGTTACTGTGTTATGACAACATTGTTTAAATAGGTACAATGCTAGAATAATATTTCAATAAGCTTTTAAGGAGGAGGAAGCGCTTCAATGTAATATTTTAGCTCAAAGATTGAACATGTTTATATAAATAAATTAAGTAAAAAATTTCATATATAAATAAGTATTATGTAAGATGGATGTAACAGAATATTCAGTTAGGGAAATGAAGTGATTTTGGCATGTTGCAAGTAAATTGATTTGTTTGGCATATTAAAGGTGAGTTACATTCAATGTTTTACTGGATGAAGAAAGAAAAATATGTAGGAGAACACCTAAATAATATTAATGCAGTGGTTTTGAAGTGAAAACACATTTAGCCAGTCAACAATGAATTATCTGCACAAACTATTGTATTTATGGCCGAAGTTAAGGCATGTGAAATTTGAAAAGGAAATGTATAGGATTTGTGGTTTAATGGAGGGAAGAGTAAAATAAATACATCCTTAATGTGTTATTGTATAAATAACGGGATTTTCAACCCTCAAAGTTTGACACCAATATGTCCATTGTATTAAGGCCGAGAAATCGAATGCTGAAAAACTCGATTGTGTAGGGAAAAGAAAAGGAAGAGATAGAAGAAAACAGAAACAATAACATATAATCCCACAATCGCAACGGAATAAAATATAATATATAATAACAGATCTTTATACAAGAAACTGTAACTGTAATATACATACAACAATCAAAGTACAATAGTCAATAATCAATCTGTGCAGTTATAATAACTAGTCATCACAAGTGCTGAATATACAGCATACACACACCACAGCATATAATCAAGTACGTGCAATACGCCTGAGACTCCTCCAGCTTGTCTTCTGAGCTCCATAGCATCCTAACCTGAATCTGTAATACTCAGTTTGACCCGAGAATTATCATAAAGTAACACCCGAGTCAGTCTAGAAAACTAGCATGAGTAAAACACACTCAATTTGACTTATTATTGTTATCAAAATCCTTTGAAAACAAAGGTATCTCATAAGACTACGCACACATAAACACGACAGGTTTTTACCTTAAGGTAAACAAACCAATTTATATAAAAATCCTATGATATTATAGTAGTGTCTAAGTACAAATACTTGTTAAAATAGCCTAAATCATTACATTAATTAAATTCCAGCATGCTAGGCTCTACAATCAAAACCGTAAGGCATATATTAGAGAATGAATTCCATAATATGACCATGTAAGGAACTACCTCCGATGAGTGCATCTCTAGATCAACGCATCCGGGTCTAACAAGAACATCTTGTACCCTGCCACACAAAACCGTTCTAGCACTTGACTACTCGTATCGAATATGTCATCATCCCGGTCTTCCGAACTTAATCAAGATCTCTCATGCACAACCAAATCCATAATAACATAGGGTAAGTCTAGAAATATGATGACATACCCTAATGGAAGAGACTCACTTAGCCCTGATGCATTCCCTGTTTTAGTCATTTTTCAGTGGATGAGGTTTGAGGCTACGTTCACCTTTTAAGAAATTACACTTAGAATGCTCATTGTCCTCCAATGACAATGTGCTGATAGCATTCATTCATACAAGTTGTTCTGGGTCTGAACAAACCGAATATCCAAAATCACCGGCTTCATAATCTTCATGATATCATAATTTGTAACGCTCAAATCAGATCGAAGTGGTTTTCAGATAATTAAATTCGATCCCAGTCTCTTCGAAACGACCAACGAAATTGGACAGATTTCATAGTCAGTTATTTAACTGTCAAATTACACACATAAGCAGTCACTAGACCCAATATAATAAATCTTTCAAAACATTCATAACACGTAGAAAAATTTAGAAACAATTTTAAATACTTATCCATAACAGAATATTTTTAAAACATTTCAGCACTCGGAAATATTTCTGAATTCAATTTATAACACTTAAGAAAATATTCCTATATAGTTCATTTTACATATAAAATGTTTTCCCAAAACCCTCTTTCCAATACTTAGGAGAATATTTATAGGCAGATCCTCAAAAATCATTCTAATATCAAACTTAAGAAATATTTCATAACTGATCTCATAATCTCCGAAATTATTAATAAATTCCCTTTTCAAATTTCCAAAGCCGATTTATACTCTTTCCAACCAACAATTTGTAACTTCTTTTATGAATTCAGATTTCATTTTTGAAGATCCCATATTTCCACGTTTGGAAAATTTTCAACTTCTCCCAAAATCCCTTACAAAATTCTTCTTATCAAAATCATATCCGTTAAGTAAACCCCGTTACAAATCTCGAAAGAATTTATAAATAAACATCAATCATTTCAAACTCTGTATATATATATATACAATAAGTATTTTTAAAGAATAATAATTTATTTTCAAAACACGTTTAAGTAATTATTTAAAATATCAAACACTTTCAATAAACATCGATAACTCATTTCCAATTCATTTTTAAACAAATCAATTTACAAAGCTTATTGAAATAAAACTTAGATTTCTTTTCAACTAATATTAAATATTTGAATAACCAAGTTATGAAATATTTGATACTACCAATAGTTTTAAATTACATATATAAATAAGTAAAAATTCCCTTTATAACAAGCTTAATTTCTCAAATAAAATATATTTTTAAATTCCAATATAACCAATTTCAATTTATAAATCCCTCTATATTTATCACAAATCGATTACATTTCAAATTTCATAACCATCCTCACATTCCAAAAATAAAATTCACCATTTCTTTCAATAACCGGCTTTCACCTCTCGTTATGAATTCATCGTGTGAATTTATATTTCCCATTTATCAAATGATAATCGTTTCACTTTATTTATAAACATGGTTTATAAATTTCATAATCTCGTTTCCAGTTTAGTAATAGTTCATATCACTAAAATCCGTTTATAAATCGATTTCAAATTAAAATTCCATTTATAAATCTATTTCTTAAATAACCCAAACTATATTTCGAAACCATTCAAATCTCGATTTCGACTCCCATTCCATATTCTAAGAATCTCATTTAAATTCCATCATTTAAAAAAATCCTAAACTTAAAATTCCCTATTGAAATCATTTTACGAAATAGCTAAATAAATATCCAAAATCAAATCTTTTATTTTATCCAAATCAAATTCCTTTTAAATTGTCCAAAAATTCAATATAATTATTTTCATTTTCAAAATCGCCTTTGAATTTCCTTTATAAATTCAAAATATTATTAATGGTATTTATAATACCAAAATTTAGGTCAGTGCTATTATAATATCCAATAAATTCAAATCACATCCTAATCTATAACAGATTATTCAAGACACATCATATAACAACACTATATATGAAATAATCAATATAATTTTGAGGAATCCAGTTGGATCCCTCCAACCTGTTTCCCTGCAACCATAAATATTATATAATCACAAATTACCAATCCCGCTTCGAGGCAGAATATCGCGGTATTATAGGGTCATCCGCTATTATGCGGGGCGCATAGTGTCTCATCCGCTCCAATCGGTGAGAAATAATTCCAACTACTAATATGTACACTAATATATATAATATAACATCCAACTGACAATAATAATTTATCAATTCTTCCAATCAACCAATAAATAATTTTTTTAACACTTTAAAATAAAACTAGTTATCCAAATGAGTGAGAAAATCTCACCTTGATTTAATAGTTGCTTTTGCATTCTGGTTAGTCTATAATTGAACGACGTTCGACTATATCTAAAAATTCAACAAGCTCGCAATGTGTCCAATCCAATTCCATATCGTAGTATTCGTTCAAACGGACCCAACGCAAAAATCTACGGGTTAAACGGGTTTCATGTGACTAAATGTAATCAGCCCAAGGCCCAATAACCCAGACCGCTACAGGGCGTTCTTCCCCAATCTTCCTCCTCACCATTCTAGTAAAATCATGCACATATCCATGCACGTGATCCACTCCATTCCTTCACCATTCAACCATACGATGCCACCAATACATCTCCTATCGCCTCCTCATTAATCTGGCACCACCGCCCATCCCTCCACATGCTTTAAGTAAAAAAGCAACATCCCTATGGCCAAGTTGACCACCATCAGGTCACATTTTTTCCCACCCACCGAGCTTCATGAGACTCCACCAAAAAACGCGCTCCACCACCATGGACCCGAATACGATCTTGAAATCCTCAATCGATCACTACAAAGATACATTTCTCAAGCCCTAGTTTTCGAGCCTTCCATGTATGTGATTCAAGCAACAACAAACATGGCCGCACCCTATAAATAGCATATTGAATGGAAGCTCTCCACGAATCATGATTTTTAAAATTTGTTTGGTAATTTTCCGTTGAGTAGATTTCAAGAAATAATTTTTTTGAAGTCGCAAAATTTCTTTTCCTTCTTTGTAAACTTGCTACTGACCGTTTTTATAAAGCACGAACCACGTAGATAGGTAAGTTTGTTGCTAAAAGGATAGGATGGCTGAGATGAAGGATTAGGGTATGCAAAAGTCAAATCAATAAATATATATGTTATTTAAAATTCCAAAATACCTAGATATTTATTCTAAACCTCGATCGAGGCATGCCGTCAGGCGTTTTTAATGTTATACCCCTATTTCGAACGTAATGGAACAAGTTCTGGGACCTAATTCGATTGTATGGAGAAGATAGCTTTTTGAACCCGATTATTATATTAAATTTCCAATATAAATTTCAATGCGTTTCTATCCCGTATAACCAAATGGTAATTCCAAACAGTACGAAATTTGAAACCCGATAGTAGTACACTATTACAGATCCAATGACCTTGGTTTCGTCGAAATCCGAAACTGTGCCCCGAAAGGCTATTTTTATATGTTAATTTAAATGAGTTATTTGTAAAATCGAGTAAATCACTTTTAAATCCAATTTAAAAGTTCTATCATCTTCATTCTTGTTATATAAAATTTTAATAAGCTTTGAAAATATTCCATCAAGCTTAAAATCGAAGATTAAATTATTCAAGTAATTTCATTTATTAAATTTAAAAACTAAATTATCCAATAAATCATTATCTTTGAAATTCAGGTTATTTAATTCATAAAATTAACTTTCAAATATTCAAAATCACTTAAATATTCCAATTTCAAATCGCTAAAATCCTGGGTCATTACATTCCTTCCCCCTTAAAAGAATTTCATCCCCGAAATTGCCAAGGTAGGAAAACGCCCAAACCCATTTCTTTTCTAAAACCAATTAGTTGAAATAACTTACCAAATCCATTTAAGCCTTTAACTTTCCAAAACCAATTTGTTGAAACCTTGTTATCACCTTTACTAAATTTCCAAATTCATTCATCGATTCCAAATAATATTATTCATTCAATCATTTCAAATTATAATTCAAAACAAAATTTTAATTATCATAAATTCCTTCAAAATGTCTAACTCTTTAAATTTTCGAAAAATTTCGCCAGCGTCTCCTTTGCGCAACTAGATCCGAACAACTACAAATAGCCACTACAGGCCCAAATCAACTATAGAAACAAAAGCCAAGTGGCTCAATCATAAAACCATCAATTTCAAATAATAATATAAACATGTACCTCTTTGTTGGGCAACCCTATTTCCTTATGATATCAAAAGTATCATTTAACTCATGCTTTTATATACCTGCATCCTATTTACCAGTGATATCCAACCATATAGTTCACAACCATATTAATTTGAAATTCCAATTTCCAACATTTGTTTTACTTCAGCCCGTACGATGTACATATATCATCCGTATGCATAACCAAATATGATCGCTTGCTCGATCACGTAATTCCACTTCCAAACTAGTATCGTTCACATGACCACCCTAATGCAGACTCAGATCAGGTTTCTTGATCAGAAATTATCATTCTCCTTGCATAGCCATATACTATGATAGTGGATTCTAGAATCAATCAAAAATCCATATCGAGTGTTCGCCATCAAGAATCTAATGAACAATCCCAACTCAGATCGATATAAATTATCTCAAAATTCTGTGCTCGAATCTGGATCACCATTATACAAATAAAGTAATACGCATACAACTTACGTATTTATTTCGATTGATTTCTTAGCTATACCAAATTCCTTTAATTCACCTTTACTTCTCTTATAGTCAATTATTCACAATCATAATTCAAATTCTCTTATTTACTTAGTATATTCCTTTCAATACTAATCACCTCTTAAAAAAAATTCCATCCAATTGTTTTTAAGTCCATTGCAAGCATTTTATACCAACTTCTTATGGTTATTACCACTTCACCACTTCAGTTATATCCATTTTGAATCAAATTCAATTTCATTTTCCAATTTCAACATTCAATTTTATCCATTCACCTTCCAAACCATATTCAATTAACTAATTAATTTAGTTAGTTCATTTCATTAATTTATTTCAAATCTCAATAAACTCCATTTCCAACAATTACTTCATCCAGCCTAACTTAGACTAAATTTTCAGAATTCACTTTATTTAACTTAAATTAAGTTAAATTCCATTCCACAGTTGAATTTTAAATTTATACTTTTCTTGCATTCATATTCAACACTTTTGAACATTACCTTAACTTCCTAATTTTCTAGTTTGATAATTTATCAAACTTATCATCTCATATTTTCAATAAAACAATTTAAATGAAAATCCTAGAGTTTAAACACCTTGTTCTAAAGTATTTCAAATCATTTTTGAAATCATACACACACATATACTCACCATCCCTTGGTTATTAAATTATTCTTTTGAATTTCTTTAAATGAAAACTAGTCTTTCCAAAACAAAACTCCAATGGTAGCAATTCCTCTCTTGGAAACTTGAAAATGAACGTCGATGATGCTGTAGTCATCACCGAAATCATTTTCCAACGATCGAAGAGAATTTAATGCTTTTATTCCCTTAATTTTTTTTATCCAAAAGTATCTTCCAAATAATACTATTATTATTTTCCAACTTTGAAAAATTATTCCAAAACAAACGGAATTTAAATTTCATTTCAATTACATTTACAAAATTCCATTTTGTTATATGAAATTGTTTCTTAACTTTTAATCTTATTTTCGTTATAATATCAACTTTTATTTAATCATAACAACAAACAACAAATGATAATAGTTTAAAATTATCATTTCCCAACAATTAAGCACACCATGTATATCCTAATAATTTATGAAAAACTATTTCTTTATATATAAAAATAATATTGGTAAAATTATTTCATTTACCCAATTTCAAAACAGTATCATGTCGAGTTGCTCTATTCAAGTGCTTAGAGATCCCTAGCAATAACGTTAATTACTCGTATTGACTAGAATCCATAAGCCATTCAACAAATCAACCAACACAATAAAAAACAATTTTATATCACAAATAAATACGTGCTCATATATATACACTCAAACTCATTCTAGGGTGCTACTGACCCTATCTCTAATGATTTACCCCACCAAAGCTAAGGTTCTCGTTTAACCTTTAGCTCTGATATCAAATGTAAAGAACGAGATTTTCAACCCTCGAAGATCGACACTAATATGTCCATTATATTACACGCCAACAAATCGAATTTAGGAAACCCCTATTATTAGGGGAAAAGAAAACAAAGAGATAGAACAAAACAAAAACAATAATATAGAATCTCACAATCGCAACGGAATAAATATAATATATATAATAACAGATCTTTATACAAGAAACTTTAACTGTGATATACATACAATCATCAGAGTACAACAATCAACAATCAATTTGGACAGTTATAATAACTTGTTCTCACAAGTGTTGGATATACAACATAAACACACAACAGAATACAATCAAGTACGTGCAATACGCCTGAGACTCCTCGAGCTCATCTCCTGAGCTCCATAGAATCCTAATTTGAATCTGTAATACTCGTTCTGATCCGAGCTTTATAATAAAATAACACCCCAGTTAGTCTGAAAAACCTGCGTGAGAAAAACACACTCAAATTATTACTGCTTTCAAAATCCTTTGAAAACAAAGGTATCTTGTAAGACCACGCCACACATAAACACGACGGGTTTTTACCTTACGATAATCAAACCTTTTATATAAAAATCCTATGATATTATGGTTGTGTCTAAGTACAAATAGTTGTTAAAATAGTCGAAATTGTTACATTAATTACATTTCAACATACTAGGCTCTACAATCAAATCCGTAAGGCACGTATTGGATTATGGATTCCATACTATGACGAGGTAAGAAACTAGCTTCGATGAGTTCATCTCTAGATCAAAGCACCCGGGTCTGACAAGAACATCTTGTACCCTATCACACAGAATCGGCCTAACACTTGACTACTAGTACCAAATATGTCATCATCCTGGTCTTCCAACCTTAATTGAGATCTCTCATGCACAACAAAATCCATAATAATATAGGGTTTCTAGAAAGATGATGGCATACCCTAATGGGCGACCCACTTAGCCATGCGGCATGCCCAGTTTTAGTCATTTCTCGGTTGATGAGGTTTAAGGCTACGTCTACCTGAAATTTACACTTAAAATGCTCATTGCCCTCCAGTGACAATGTGCTAATAACATTCATCCATATAAGTTGTTCTGGATCCGAACAAACCAAATCTTCAAAATCACCGGCTTAATTATCTTCACGATATCATATCATAACGCTCAAAGTGGATCGAAGTGGTTTTCGGATAATTAAATCCAATCCTGGTCTCTTAGAAACGGTCAACGAAATTAGCCAAATTTGATAGTCGGTTATTTAACTATCAAATTACACATATAAGTAGTCAGTAGGTCCAATATAATAAATCTTTCAAAACATTCATTTCAAAATATCTTTACAAAAGTGTGTGTGTATATATATGCCAAAATCTCTTCCAATATTTCAACATTTGGAAAAAAATTCAAATACTTATCCATAACGAAATATATTCCAAACATTTCAACACTTAGAAATATTTTCGAATTCAATTTATAGCACTTAGTAAAATATTCCTATATAATTCATTTTACACTTAAAATGTTTTCCCAAAACCCTCTTTCCAATACTTTGGAGAATATTTATAGGCAGATCCTCAAAAATCATTATAATATCAAACTTCGGAAATATTTCATAACTGATCTCATAATCTCTGGAATTATTAATAAATTCCCTTTTAATATTTCCAAAGCCGATTTATACTCTTTTATAAACCCAACCAACAATTTATAACTTCTTTTATGAATTCAGATTTCATTTTCAAAGTTCTCATATTTCAACGTTTGGAAAATTTTCATCTTTTACCAAAATCCCTTATAAGATTCTTCTTATCCAAATCATATCCATTAAATAAACCTCGTTACAAATCTCGAGGGAATTTATAAAAAAATTAGTCAGTTCAAACACTATATATATACGATAAGTATTTTCAAAGAACAATAATTTATTTTTAGAACACGTTTAAGCAATTATTTAAAATATCAAAACTTTTAATAAACATCGATAACTCATTTCTAATTCATTTTTAATCAAATAAATTTACAAAGCTTATTGAAAAAAACTTAGATTTATTTTCAACTAATATTAAATATTTGAACAACCAACTTATGAAATACTTGATACTACCAATAGCTTTAAATTACATAGCTAAATAGGTAAAAATTCCCTTTTTAAACAAACTTGACTTCACAAATATTTTTTTTATAAAATTCCTATATAACCAATTTCAATTTATAAATCCCTCTAAATTTATCGCAAATCGACTACATTTCAAATTTCATAACCATTATTATAATCCAAATCAAATTCCTTTTAAATAATCCAAAAATACAATATAATTATTTTCATTTTCAAAATCGCCTTTGAATTTCCTTTTTAAATTAAAAATATTATTTATGGTATTTATAATATCAAAATTTAGGTCAGTGCTACTATAGCATCCAATAAATTCAAATCACATCCTAATCCATAATTGATTATTCAAAATACATCATATAACACTATATATGAAACAATCAATATTTTTTTGAGGAATCCAGTTGGATCTCTCCAACCTGTTTCTCTGCAACCACTGGTGTTATATAATCACAAAATACCAAACCCGCTTCGAGGCGGGATATCGCGGTAATATAGGGTCATCTGCTATTATGTGGGGCGTATAGTGTCGCATCCACTCCAATCAGTGGGAAATATATCCAACTACTAATATATATACTAATATATATAATAAAACATCCAACTGATAATAATATTATATCGATTTATCCAATCAACCAATAAATAATTTTTTTAACACTTTAAAATAAAATTAGTTATCCAAATGAGTGAGCTTTACTCAACTTGATTTTTAATAGTTGCTTTCACGTTCTGGTTGGTCTATAATCGAAAGACGTTCGATTATAGCTAAAAATGCAACAAGCTCGAAATGCATCCAATCCAATTTCATATCGTAGTATTTGTTTATGTGGACCCAACACAAAAATCCATGGGTTAAACGGGTTTCATGTGACTAAATGTAACCGGCCCAAGGCCTAATAACCCAGACCCCTACAATGCGTTCTTCCCCAATCTTCCTCCTCACCATTCCAGTAAAATCGTGCACTTATCCGTGCACATTTACCACCGAATTCCTTCGCCATTCAACCATACAAAGCCACCAATACATCTCTTATCACCTCCTCATCAATTTGGCACCACCGCCCATCCCTCCGCATGCCTTAAGTAAAAAGCGACATCCCCATTGCTAAGTTGTCCACTATCAGGTCGCGTTTCTCCCTAACCCATCGAGCTTCACACAACTTCACCAGAAAACGTGCTCCACCAGAATACGATCCTGAAATCCCCAATCAATCACTACGGAGATACATTTGTCAAGCCCTAGTTTTCGTGCCTTCAATGTACATTATTCGAGAAACAACAACCATGGCCGCACCCTATAAATAACATACCATCGAAGCTCTCCATGAATCATGATTTTTTAATTTTTTTTGTAATTTTCCATTGAGTAGATTTCAAGAAATAATTTTTTTGAAGTTGCAATATTTCTTTCCTTCTAAAAACTTGCCACTTAAAGTTATTATAAAGCATGAACCACGAGATAGGTAGGGTGGTTACTCAGGGGATAAGACGGCTGAGATGAAGGATTAGGGCGTGCAAAAGTTAAATCAATAAATATATATGCTATTTAAAATTCCAAAATATCTTGATATTTATTTTAAACACCGATCGAGACATGCTGCCAAACATCCCTAATGTTATACCTCTATTTCGAATGCAATGGAACAAGTTTCGAGGCCTAATTCCATCACATATAGAAGGTAGCTTTTTGAACCCAATTATTATATTAAATTTCTAATATTAATTTCAAAGTGTTTCTATCACGTATGACCAAATGGTAACTCCAAACGCTACGAAATTTGAAATCCGATAATAATACACTATTCTGGATCCAATGACATTGGTTCTGTCGAAATCCGAGAATGTTCCTTGAAAGTTATTTTTATATGTTAATTTAAACGAGTTATTTTTAAAATCGATTAAATCGCTATTAAATCCAATTTAAAAGTTCTATCATCTTCATTTTTGTTAAATAAAATTTTAATAAGCTTTGAAAATATTTTATCAAGCTTAAAACCCAAGATTCAACTATTCAAGCAATTTCATTTATTAAATTAAAAAATTAAATTATCCAATAAATCACTATCTTTGAAATTCAAGTTATTTAATTCATAAAATTAACTTTCAAATATTTAATTTCAAATCGCTGAAATCCTGGGTCGTTACATTTTGCATATCTTACAAATGAGCACGATGCCTAAATAAAATTTCAATACATGTTCAAAGAAGAAAAAAGACTTCAATGTAAAAGTAAAGCTCAAAGATTAAACATTTATTGTATAAAATGTATTAAATGGAACTTTTCATATATAAATGTGTTAATAGATAATGGAATATCCATTTAAGGAAATAAAGAGTTTTTGGCCTGTTGCATATTAATCGATTTTTTTTGCTTATAAAAGTTGTGTGTTGATAGAGTTAGGGGCATACCCTGGAAGCAATTCTATAATTTATTAAAAATTAATTAACTCTAAAATCAATTCTCACTTGCAATAAAGGTGTTTTTCTTTTTGTTATGTGTTTTGTTATAATGTATTATAGATAATTAAATATTTAATTAAAATATATTTAATAGAAAATTCATAAATGGTGCATTTGTGATAGTAATTAAAAATATTTGTAATCATGAGTATTGTATCATAGTTTGATAAATGCATCATTTTAAATATTCCCAGCCAAGGTGCATCGAGACTGGATATCGATGTATCCATTGAGGCTATAGTACGAAAAGCTCTCCAAATGTTGGGCCGTGTATTACTCATGACTGTTGGAAGCACCAAGGTGTTACGTACTGATAGTTATTAGAGAACTATGGAATAACTCAATCAATTTTTTTCTAAAAGTTAATATACCTAAGGTCCAATAGAAAATATCGATGTGACTAATTTACATAGTTCTCTCGACTTGAGAATAATGTCGACCTTCAATATGAAAAATCCACTTTGATTATAGTTAAATTATGACATGAGATTCATTGAGTGCCTACAACTAGGCCAGGTGGAAGTATTATAAGTAGAACACTATCCAGAGATGATCCGTCTTCTCGGTTATATGGGATTAGTATCATGGTCAACTCAAGTCAACTCAAAGTCGATATCTTTGGCTAGACTAGTTAGGTTAATAATAATTGTTATTATTTAACCAATGAATTTGCATTTGGACTATAGTCTTGAATATGGACGATATTGGAATTTTGACCATTACCAAATTTCATTAAGTCCAAAGCGATATACTTTTGACGAAGAGAATTGGTGTAAATAATAGTCACGACCGGGTAATGCTTAACAAAGTAAAATTTGATTTTTCCAAAACCAAGTAAGATATAAGTTTGGCCAAAATATCATGCCAACTGCTTAGCGATGCGTGAATGTTAATATTCAAATAGTTCGATATTAATTGCTGACTACACACCTAATGGGACATATAATCGAAATGATGAATGCACCTTTAGCCAAACTATTTAATTAAATAGTAATAATTATAATTAGTTAACATCTATGAAATATTATTTATAAAATTTTCTTTAGATTTGATTTAATATATTTATAATAGTTATAAATATATTAATCTGTATACTATATAAATTCGCATTTAAATTGGATTTAAATGCAAAATATTTTGTTCGGGCTTTAATGGGTTTGAATCCCATATAGGGGTTTACTTCAGATATGGAAAGGCATGGTGGTACAGTCATATGATGACAGTTTGGGGGACTAGATTTATAAGGATAAGGAAGGGAGAATTGATAAGAGATCTAGATCCTAACTTGTCACTATTCCTCCTTTATAAGCATCTCAACCCGAACTTTTTGGAGAACTTTGGTAGCCACCAAACCCTTCTATTTCTGGCCAAAACATACTTCCTCCTTTCTCCATTACTACAAGTTTAAATGAAATAAAATTACATTCTATCCGATAGCTAGTGGTCATCGGTTCAGGGATTAGCACTATGTTGGATTGAAATCTAGTTCGAGGAGTAAAACTTATCATTTCAAGGTGTACTTATAGGCATTGGACATAAGGTAAGTTTCTAACCCATTTATCAATATTAATTTATGTGTGTATTATATATATAATGTTTATATCATGTATATTATATTTCTAGTTAGGCGATGACTCTAATATATATATATATATAGTTACAAATTTACATATGCACTTTTATATTTAAAAAAATTTGTTACATATACACCTATAAGGTACAAGGCTTGAAATAAAAAACAATTTTTCTATTTTTAATTATTTAATATACAATATTTAATTATTTATATACTTTATAATTTAAATACTACATCTTACTATATACAAAATATGCTTATATAATTTTATATATAAAGTTTCATAGTTATAATATTTTCGACAGAAATAATATATATATATATATATATTTAAATTTATTTACATGAATTAATGATATAAATTAATTATATCAATATATATATATATTATAAATTATGTTTTATATTTTAAAAAATATAATTAACACTTAAATGCTCTAAAAAAATAACATTATTTTTATATTTAAGAATATTTAATTATTAGCCAAAAAATAGATTTTAAATTATAAAATTATATATTAAATATTCAAGTTATTAAAATGATATATAAACATATATTTAGACAAATATATTTGTATATTAGATGAACTAACGTGTCCGTTGTGGTGTAAATCCCAACATCTATACATAGTCATGTTATACCTTACACAGATTGATATATTATGCATGCATGCACGCGCGCACACACACAGATATATATATATATATGTATGTATGTATGTATATGACACACACACATATATATAATATAACATTAATTAAATAATATAAAATCATTTTATAAATTTAAATAAAATAATGATTTTATTTAACAGAAAGTTAGAAATGTTCTAAACAAACTAGACTTCATAGACCCAATAAAGATCCAAAATGATAAAAAATTGAAATTCACCCATTACCTCCAGTACAGGCTGATCAAATTCTAACAATAGTATCAAAGCCCAATCGCCTATGCGGTCGAAACTAGTCATGTTATGACCAACAAAGTAGGTCCACAGACAATATAATAGGGTGTCTAGAAAGGTAATGTCAAATGATTGGATTTGGATAATCAAGTACTCTGCCCTACCAAGCCAGCCTGGCCCGAACAGATATGGGAGTCCAAAGGTTATCCCTAATAGAAAATGCCTAATTTAAATTAGGCCTTGTGCTAATTTTCAAAATTATTTGAAAATTATAAATATAAGATTTGAAAATGATAAATATAAGATTTGAAAATTAAAAGTTAAATTTAAAATAAGATATACATATATTGTAAAATGTTATAATATAATAAAAAATATCAAAATGTTTAAAAAAATATAAATTAATTGAAACTTGTTAGAAGTTAATAAAATATTAAAAAAATAAGTTACTTAAATAGATTAATTAATTAATAAATGTATATATGTATTATATATTATGATATATGTTATGTTATTTTAATTTTTTTAATTAAATAAGTATATATACATGTATATGAAATGAATTTTGAAACTATTATAATTTAATTGAAATAGTCTAATTAAATAAATTAATTAAAAGGTTAATTAATTAAATAATATACACATATATATATTATATATGTGTTATACTATAAAAGTTATAGTATATATAATAAATATTTAATATAATTGTTATAGTAAGATAATATGAAGTTTAATTAAAATTTTAATTAATTAAAATTTATTAAATAAGATTTAATTACACATAAGACTAGTATATAAGTGATGTGACATATGAAAGTTCTAGAATAATAAAACTTATATACTATGAATGTATAATTAAAATTGGAACATTAGGAAACTCTAAATAGACTTGAGGAATAAATACATAAATATACGTATACCATGATTTCCGATGTATTTGATAGTTGAATCACGTGGGTATGAAATAATAAATACATTATTTCATACATCAATACCACTCAATAAAATATATTGAAGATTGTGTATCTTTAATATAATGTTGTCCTCTACCATTTATATATTAATAGATTATCTGAATACTCTTTATTTTTAGCATTCCTCAAGCTAAAGAAATTATGTTAGTAGTATTAATATATAAAATAGACGAGGTAAGATAACTACGCATATTTGTAGAGCTTTCCCTAAGGTATGTGCATTATAATTAGGCCATTGCGAAATGGTAGGTCTTAGTGAATAATCCTACTTTATTTGTTGAGCTTTTGGGACAACCCGTACCTTCTGACACACTGATCGAAAGTCTAGTGTGACTTTCGGACTCACTCGGCACCAAAATGCACGAATTGTCATGATTTATAAACATTTCAAAGACTAAAGGTACAAAGATAAAATCGAAGCTATGCAACACCTTCAGATTTCACAGCGGAAGACAGAAAATAGAAATATTGAAAAATAACCATCACATAAAATATATAAAAAACATAGTCTCAAAATAGTATGTAGTCAAATCCATTACATATAGTACATAAAATAGTCTGATAAAATACTAAGTACGATAAACAATACATGGGGAGTAATAGAATAAAAAGCAACTCTGATGTTAAGCTTGTCTCTCTAGGTACTACCACTGGGCCAATCACTCGTACCCTCTTCTCCTATGGTGGGGAAAAAAAAGAAAAAGGGGTCGGTCGGACAAAAGTGTGGTCAATGAGTACATCATTAATATATGGTGATCACATGCAATTATCTTTAGTAATAATCTATGTAACATAGAATGTCCTACAAGTGTCATTGAGTTACTTGTTTCCTTTACTTAAGGGGTTTAGCTTAATACACACCATCTCTGACGACTTGCGTATGCTCATACGTAGGATTGAACAGCTAATCGAACCTTAAAACTAATAATCGGCTGATAGTTTCTAGTACTATTCCACATAGGTTTCCCTATAATTTTCACCATGGGACTATATTTCCTACAACTAGGAATACACTAACTATACCAACATAAGTTTCTTTATACGCGGGATAAAATTTTCGACGACTACGATTACATGTATCCTACTTACGCACCGAGGGGGAGCTTGCAATGCTGACTCGTCGAAGTGTCTTATTGTCTACATCAGTGTCCATCTCTCAACCATAACGTAATGCCTCTTATCACACAGCGGCAAGATCCAACAATGACACAACATCATGTCGCATCACTATGAATACCAGTGCAATCCCATTAGTGCCGGGCTGCACACTTTATCATGCATTATCATCAGTGTTGCACATCCATTATAGAACCTCCTTTTAGTACAAATTTACAATAGAATCATCCCTGGTCGAACATTGACACCTACTTGGTAAATAGCATTTACCCTGTCCCTAAACATCCTAGAGTCGCCACATAGGGAACTAGCTTCTCTACCTATGTTATCATCAATATATATATATATAGTATATGCTAATATAGTATAAGCTAACTATTTTATTTATAACATGGACGTTAGGCCGAGGTTCATACTGCACTCGGAAACGCTAACCAATCGACCGCATACTCATAGAGCGGTCGACCGCTTCAGAGAGTGCGGTCGACCGATCATCACCATTTAGGGTTTTTAATTAGCGATTTTAATTCATTTTTGTTTGTCAATGATTATTGTTCCCAAATTCCAGTACCGTAAACTTATAACCTAAATTTTAGTTAACCAACTTGTGAATCTATAATTTGTAATTATCAAAATTTCATATTCAATTTCAATCTGTAGTAATCGGTTTAACCTAGGTTTAGCATCAACGTCCACAGGTTATATTCTGATCTATCAATTTCATAATTTACATGTTAACATTAGTCAGATCTAAATAAGAAAAGGGGAATCATATTTATAAAAATAATATTAAATTTCCAGTTTAATTAGACAAGTTTTTAATTTAATTTCTAACAACCTAGATCAAATATTGTACACTAAAATTAACTGTATGTAATCATCTAACCAACAATATACCAACTCACCTCAAATCCAGGCTATCCCCTCCGAATTGCACCTTGGATCTACTCTGTTTGTTAGCTCTCCGCTTGATTTAATTTCTTCAATCTCTATGTTTTAGTTTTTATTTCTTTTTGAATAATTTTGTGATTTTAGAAAGAGATTGGAATTTGACAGAGTTTGGACATTCTACTCTAGTTTTTGTGAACTAGGTTTTGCATTGCCTTGCTATTCTTAAGGACTCAAGCAAATATTAACCGACCAAAAGCTAGGATTTAATTCAGCTGCTGAAAAAAATATACCATTACGGGCTATTGGCTAACCCAAACCCTTTTCTTGCAACATCGACCGGTCAACCATTATGATTGGGAGTGGTCGGCCGCTAGCGGCCAACCGGTCCCAATTAAGGTGTCAATTGGTGGTGCTCTATTTAGTATGTTTTCCCCTTCTTATTTTCTTATTTAATTATTTTCGATTCTGATATTTAAAACGGTTGTAACTTCTTCATATTCACTCAGATTTCAAGATATTATATATGAAACTTATCCAGAAAATTGTTACGAACACAACGGTGCAAGGTTCATAGCCAGATTTGGATGTTTGCAAAAATTCTATTTTTACCCTTGTTATGTTTTAATTTAATTCTTTTATTAAATTTCCACTTCAAATTTTGGGGTGCTACATTCAACCAACTTAAAAGGATTCAATACCCAAAATTTCTAAGGACCAAAAATTATAACTCGTGCGTACAACAATCAATAACTATAACCGTCTACCTATACATCATCCATCGATAATTATTGTACTTATTTAACTTTCTAATGAAATATGTTCATGCAGGCGTGCAATGCATACGCACCTATACTAATGAAAAAATTAGGCAGTCACCTAATCTACTCGATCTCCTGAAATGAAATTACTTATGTCATGTATCTAAATATATGCAACATCGAATGTAAATATGCACTAGCAATTCTACATGTATACACAACCATTCAATCCATATGCAACAACCGTACGCATATAACTCAATGAAATAAAATAAGTGATAGTGTGTGTTTGCTAACTCAAGGATATATTTATCTACTTGTGCAAAGACCAATTCAATAAATACATCCATTAGCATCCATCATTCAAAACATATCCCAATGACACTTTCGCAACCATTCCTACCATCCAATAGTCTCTACCTAAGGGGTATACTAAGCTAGAATCTAAAAACATATGTGATCCATATTAATTGTCTAAAATGGAAACGTACTAGAAAAGAGTTGTGTGTGGGTAGCTTGGATCTTCTCCTCGGGCTCCTCTCCTATGTACTCTCTACTGGATCATCTTCCCACCGAACCTTAACAAGCTTAATAATTTTGTTGTACATTAGCTTTATACCATGCTCAAGAATACAAGTGGGTACACAACGGAGAAGTGAATCTCTCTCTCTCCACATCTCCACCTCCTCTAGCTGAGTCGGCTCAACTACAGCGGTTGTATCATGTAATCACTTCCACACGTGTGACATATGGAAAACATCATGTACTCCCACTAACTTCTTAGGAAACTTCACTCTATAAGCTAACTTCCTAACTATAACAAAAATTGGAAAAGGCTCTACAACCTCGGTGCTATCTTTCTCGAACTACCAAAAATCATAACATGCCTAAGCGACGAGACCTTCACAAAAACCATCTCATAGCTCCAACCTCATGCATCTCCTATCAATTTAGATTTCTGCCTACCTCATGTGGTTTTCCTCCTCCTATGGATCAAGTCTACCTTCTTTGATGTCTACCTCACCATATCTGATCCAGGAATAATCCTATACGTAGTTTCCTGCCAACTCGACGGTGATCTACAAGGTTTTCCATATAACACCTCAAATGGTGTCATCTCAATACTCTCTTGATAGGTGTTATTATAGGTAAACTCCACTAGTGGCAAGTGATCTTCCCAAATGACTCCAAAATCCAATATGCACATTCGAAGTAAATCCTCCGACACTAGTTCACTCTCTCCATCTTTCCATCTGTCTGCAAATGATAAGTAGTATTCAAGCTAAACTCAGTGCCTAAAGTCCCCAATAGACTCCTCCAAAACTCACTGGTAAAAAGCGATTCTCGGTCATTAACGATGCTAGGAGAAACTCCGTGTAACCTAACTATCTTCCTAACATATAGTGTCGCCAAATACGCAGCAGTACTCAGAAATGAAATCTGATCCATGCATGACTTGTTGTCCATAATTGGTATCTGCATTGGTTGTTTCTTTCTATCTGGAGCAAAGTCTTCCCATTCCTTAGTCTAGGCCCAAAGTGACTATCGGTTGCTTGGCCTTCTGGTTGGTGCAACTTATGCGGTAGCGAGGTGCGTAGCGTAACATTTCAAACAGGCACCCGACCAGTATATTAATTTTAGCTGTGTGCCAATATATTAATTGGGTTATCAGCTAGTACTACGTCAATCAAATCCATAACGAGAAGAACACATAATCTACCATCCCTTTACAACCACAATTTTAAGTCAATGAAATAATGCCTCAAATGAATAGATTGCTTTCCTATACTAATCCTCTAAAAATATCTAATGGCTCCTTATCTTACTTTTGACCAGACCTTATGTAGTACATGAGCGTAGGTTGTTCATCTAAAACCACTTACAAACCTGAAGTGATGTTCGATGATGGTCGAAAATCAAATTAGAAATGAACTCCAAATGCTTCCACTCTAAGAACAAAGGACTCAACACCGCATGTTGCTTACTCAAGGCATCGGCTATAACATTGCCCTTGCCCAGAGTATGTGAGATATCAAAGTCATACGATGCTAAGAACTCCATCCACATCTGTTGCCATAAGTTCAAATCATTTCGGGAGAATAAATACTTCAGAGACTTATGATTCGTACACTGCCTAGACCACTCTCCTAACAGATTGTGTCTCCATGAGCTAAGTGCAAAGACAATGGCCACCAACTCAAGATCATGGGTATGATAGTTTCTCTCATGGACTTTCAACCATCAACTGGCATGGCTCACTTCTCTCTTTTCCTACATCAACATCACACCCAACCCCATACCACAAGCATCAGTACATACTGTGAATACCTTCGAGCCATCCGATAATACTAAAATAGGTGCAGTAGTCAACACATCCTTCACCTTAATACAAGCATCCTCACACTTCGCATCCCATGAGTAAACCAAATTCTTCTTGGTAAGGTGGGTCAAAGGGGCAGAGATCTTTGCGAAGTCCTTAATGAACTTCCTATAGTAACCTACTAAACTAAGAAAACTCCTCAGTTCCGTGCCATTTTTTGGCACATCTAATCCTGTACTGCATTGATTTTACTAGAATCGACCGCCAGCCCACTTTCCAGGATAACGCGCCCTAAAAATCGTTCCTCCTCGAGCCAAAGGGACACTTGGAAAATTTTGCCTTTAGCTTATGTTTACGGAGTGTATTGAGCACTTCTTCTAAATGCAACCTGTGCTCCTCCTCACTTTTTGATTAGATTAACATGTCGTCTACAAATACCACCACAAAGTTATTAAGCAACCCTCTAAAAACTAGGCTCATTAAATCAACAAAGTAGGCGGGTTCATTGGTTGGTCTAAAAGGGCATGACTAACCACTCATAAAGTCTATCGAGTGTCCAAAAACCAGTCTTCTGAATGCTATCCTCAGCTACCCGTAACTGATGGAATCTGGTTGCCAAATCAAACTATGAGAATACCTTTTCTTCAACCAACTGATCAAAGAAATCGTCTATGCGGGGCAAAGGGTAACGATTCTTCTTTATCAGTTTATTCAGCTCTTGATAATCGATATAAAGTCTTAGAGAACCATTCTCCATGGTATCAAAGACAACCAGTGATCTCCATTTTAAAATACTACTCCTAATGAATCCCTTCTACAATAGCTCATTCGCTTGCTTATTCAACTCACATCCCTTTTTTGGAGCCATATGCCTCAAGAGTAAGGCAAGAGGCCTAACATTCTCCATAAGATAAATTCAAATATCGATCTCTCTTTGGGGTAGGAGAAGAGTAACCTCAGAAAAAACATTTAGGTAATCCCTAACTACAGGAAATGTATCTAACTCATCATGTAGTAGGTCTAATGAATATAGGTAACTCAACATAACTGAACTTCTGAGATTGCAATAGACCTCTAAACTGCATCCACTATAAGTGCCCAATAACAACCTTTTTATCACAACCTAGGATCGCCCTATACATCGTCATCCAATCTATGCTCGAAATCAAATAAAATCCAGAAAACCCAAATCTAAAAGCATCACAGCTAAACTCGACCTTTAAAATAAAAAATTTCAAATCCCTAGATATAACAGAAAAATAAGCAGATCCTCCAACAGGGTTTGATACAACCACAAGGTCCGTAACTATGCTAGTTTCTAAGTGTAATTGTAACACCCCTAATTTTTGATAACATTATTTATAAAATTTAATTAGATAAATTAAATAGAAATATGATGATTAGGGGATTGAGATTTGAATAAAACTATAAGAAGGTCGTTCTTGAGTAATTAATTAAATGGGCACAGAATGGCTTATATGTCATTAATTAAAAACATGGGCATATTAATAAATAGGCGCACCTTTTGATTCATGGCTATACTTATTCATGTTTCATTTTCTCATTTTTCACGTTCATTCTAAAAACTTAAAATGCAAATCAAACCCTAAGGAAAGCAACAATTAACAAGGGAAATGAGGAAGAAAAATTAAATCAAAGCTAAGGATTAAAGCTTAGGGGATCAATCTTTTACAAATCTCAAATTCCTTATCATATCCAAGGTGAATAATAATTTATACCATCTCTATTTTCTTTTTACATTCATATGTTTTAGGATTTAAGATTAAATTCATTTTTATGATGTTATAGATGATGATATGCTTGAATTATTCTATGTTTGATTTAAACCAATTCATTTACATGTGAATTTGCACGGTTTAGGGCAAAATCGATTGTTATTGACTTTAAAATGCTAGGAAAAAAAAATTAAATGTTGGGTAAAATATGATTTTAGAGTTGGATTTCAATTTTCATAATTTTCCAAGCTTCGAAAAATTTATTATGAATTTCTAAAGGAAAATATGATATATTTGGGTTTAAAATTTATTTCGATTATTTCAAGAAGAAATTGGGTCTAAAATTTTAATTTGTTTGATAATATGATGAAAATGAATTTCTATGATTTTTGGGGATTTTTCCTAGTTGATTTGCTATGGAAAACAAATTATTTTAAAAGAAGGAATTATTTGAAATATTGGATTTGCTTAATGGAAGGGCTTAATCTTTACTTTTTCCCTTGATTTAGGTTTGATAATTGCGGCAGTTAATTTATAAAGTATTTGAAAAGTTTTAAGGCAATTAGTCAAAGGATTATAAATAGGCAGGTAGTTATAAAGCAATTACTAAATGTAAAATAATTTCAGCCTTTATTCAGAAAAGTTGGTTCCACCTCCTATAGTATCGCCTTTCGATTCCAATGCTTCCGTTCCAACTCAGTCGGAACCAACCTAATCGAAACCCACCTAGTTGAAACCACTATACAAGGTATCACTTAGATGGTATGTGGTGGATTGAAGGAAAGGCGGAAGCCATGGTGTCGAAAGCAATGCTTCTGATGAGGTCGATACCTTAGTTTTGTTTTCAAATGCTAAGTGCTTGCTTTGTTTTACTTAAAGCTCTCGACGTAGTCAGAGCATATGTTTTCGAAAGGGGTTTTTCTAAATAGCTTTCAAAGGAGGTTGTTGTTGAATATGCCAGTATATGATTTTTGTTGGATGATAATAAACATATATATATATATATTCATTTAAATGTATTTGCTATTGTACTATTTTATTTTATTTTATTTTTCACATAATTAAATAAATATTTGTTGAATAAAATGAATAACATGGAATTTAAATTCAAACAAATATTTTATTCAAACAAATATTTTATTACAATTTTGAATAGTACAAATTTGAGCTCTCACTATATATACACAATTTCAATTACAAAATAATTTTTCACTTTACAAATTTAAACCTCACTACATATCACTCATTCACTCGTATTTGATCTTCAACATTGTTTCTAGCTTGTATCCAGCATTTAAATTATTTGTAAAATAAACACTGACGCGGTAAATTTGAAAAAGAAATATTTTTTGTAGTGTACAATGAAGTGTGTGTTTTGAAAATGTTATTTGCCTCAGTTATTTGGGTTGTTCGTCATCATTTTCGTTTGAATCCATTCATACATGAACAACTTGTGATATGCACAGCGTATCACTGTACATGCCATAAGGTCATGCATACCGATATAAACTTGCTTGTTAAAATTGTAGGGGCAGGTGAGCACAAGGTCAAACCCGAGCCTAAGCTGGATTCAACTCAAGTGCATATGACTCTCGACCAATCAACATAACCATACTCAAGTTCAATGGTTCGAGAAAAATGATCTCAAATGAAACTAGACTCAAGTGGCTGCAACAACCCACACATGTACACAAAATGAACCAGAGGTAGACAAGACCATAGTGTACCAGATAAGCCAAACAAGTGTGTACAAATGAAATCAGTAACAAGTGCATATACAAAAAGCTTCATGACTACGACTCAAAGCAACATGATTGCATGTGCTCATATGGTCCGAGCAACATCAACAATGCAATCTGACATGTTATAAGGCCAGTGCACACTCAAGTAAACAAAAAAAACTACAAGACCACAACAACATGAAACTACACTAGAGGCAAATAGGCACCAAGTATGATGAATAGATATGCAGAATGAATCCAACCAGAAAAAAGGCCTCAACAAAATGCACATGTGAAGATCAAAACAATGTAATATGCAACTTAACTTCAAGTACAAGGTTAATGCAACTGCAACACTCAAAGGCATGAACTTCATAAAGACCAAAGCATGTATGCATATATGCATACACATATCAGTTCACGTATGAAGGCAATAGAGTAACCCAGATAACAACAATGAGCAGTGGAGACATCAAGCCAACCAAGTGCATTGGCATAAAAATTGTACACATATATACATACATATATTTATGTATGTATATACATGGTCACACACATATAAGTAAGCATGACATGATCAAGCATTCAAATAGAGACCAGAATATATGCATATACATATCGAAAGAAACATTGCAACAAGACTTCAAAACGACCCAGATCAGAGTAGTTCGAATGCATGAATACAAGCATGGATGGTCGAGCTACAGAAACATCAAAATGGAGGCAATAACAAAAATGAACAAAACCATATTCCAAAATACAAATGCATGTTCAAAAACAAGGGATGCAAACAAAATTGGATAAAGTGGTAGGAACTACACAAAGCAGCCAAACAACATAACCTAGTAGAACAACATGACCACATACATATATACATATGTTTGGACACATATATACATATATATACATGCAGTACAGTTTAGTTGCAGACTCCAACCAAGAATATGTTCAACCAAGTGTATCAACACAATAAGTACAAAGAAGTGCAAGTCAATGCAAGTGGACAGTGCAACCAAGTGCAGGCATTCAAGTATGCAACTAGACTAAGGCGACAACAAACATGAAGACATTTGAAATAAAGCAGCAGTTGGAACAAGTCGAAAGATAGCAGTCTATATGAAGCAGTGTTTAAAAGAAAATTAAGCCGTGGGTCATACATTTTCAAATAGAGGTATATGCAGTAACGTGAACAAGTCGAAGTCTCAAAAATTCAAATTCCATGATCGTAGGAGCAAAAGAAGGAACCGACTCAAGCAAGTGAAAATGTATCAGTAACGTGTAAACATACAAAGCAGTCAAGATTAATCACAAGCACTCAAGAAAAATCAAATGGACAAGTGAAGAATACGGAAGAATTCAAACAAAATTATACGAACGAAAATTAAGGGATTTATTCCCTGTATAACCCAAAATCATCAACGGCAAATTAGGATTCGAGTTCAAGAAAAAATCACAGAGCCAAGATTCAAAATTAAATCCCAAATCAATAACTCGAATCGAGTTCGAACCAAAGCAAAACAATAGAGGAAGTAAACGACAATAATTCACATACCAAATTATATTCAGTTGATGTAACGACCCGCTATTTTGGACCATTCAAATCGACAATAAATCCACACATGTCGGACTCGAATACTTCAAAACAGTGGATTGTTAATTTAAATTTGGCAAAACTCATCATATACAGTAAATATATCAATCACAGAATCACAGACACAGAGTAATACAATAATACGCAGCGGAATAGATAAAATAGTAGTTCATGAAGCTACTATATGAACATCAGAGTTAAAAATAAAATACAACAGAATATCTCAAATACAGTGAAGTCTCCAGTGCAACAGATGACTTCTCTGAACAAATCAACTAGAAGAGCTGAAAGCTGAGGCGATAGTTGGATCTCCAAAGGAAGCTCCAAACTCCAAAGGTGAGTCACAAATGCTGTATCACTCGGTCTGACCCGAGCGTAAAGCAAAATACAAAACACTCGAGTCAGGATTAACATTCTTATATAAATAAATCCAACTCAAGTGAAATATCAACTGAAATACAAGTAACTTAAAGGATGTTTGGGATAACCATCCTCTAAGGATCTTTAGAACTATCTACAAGGTGGAGATATACATTATAACACCGTGGTCATTTCAATTTAATTTATACTTCAAAACCCAAATATCATTTCATTTCAAATATACCTAATTTCCAAAATAGTGTATGTTCATTAAATAATTTATAAAGTAAAGTATTTAATTTTCTCAAGTCTCGCAAATCGATTCAAATCAACTTCAAATTCCAAATTCAAATTTATTCAAAGCTCAATTCATCAATTCAATTCAGTTCTAAATATACCATTTAAATTTTCAATATATTTCAAAGCTTTAATATCCAACATTTTCAAAGTTAAGTTTAACCGTTTCATATAGCACTTGATTTAACTTTATTATTATTTAATCAGGGAATATTCACTTCAATATCATTTAACTAGCCTTAAATTTCGTTTTATTTTCTAAATATTTCCTTAAATTTATTTAAACAAGAAATATTCATTAAATTATTTAAATCAAACTCAAGTTATAAATCATATCTTAAGTCCCAATTTCAATAAGTTTTATATTGGTTTAATTTAAATAAAATTCTTTACTAAATTCAAATTATCTTCCCAACCTTAACTTTTTCAAATTTTTACCAAAAATCTATTTGGAACATAAATTTAAATACTCCACCATATTATATGTATTTAATCAATCTTAATTAAATTAAATATCATTATTAAATCTATATAAATCATTTACATTTTGTATATACTAATTTAAGGCTCAACATTTAATAAAACCATATATTTCTTTCCAAAACCATAGAATTTAATTTCAAAATATTTATATATATATGAACCAACGGTGTTTGTATATATATTTATCATATGGTTAAGTGATACGGGTAGATATCATTTCGACCCGTAATCCCAATTTCAATTCAAATGAAAATTGCTTGGGTTTATCATTTCAACCCATAACGAAATTCTCCTATTCTAAAGTCCGTTCGGGTATGTATCATTTCAACCCATAGTGAATTCTATACTAACAGGGAACTTGCAGAGTGATAACAGATAATATAAAATATAACAACAGGAATATATCATCAATATAAATAACAGATACGGGTGTCAGATGTCACAGGTGAACAGATACAAATAATAGTAATAACAGGCATATAATACTAGATACTGGTGTCAGATGTCATAGGTGAACAGATACAATAATAGTAATAACAGGCATATAATACTAGATACTGGTGTCAGATGTCACAGGTGAATAGATACAATAATAGTAATAACAGGCATATAATACTAGATACTGGTGTCAGATGTCACAGGTGAACAGATACAATAATAGTAATAACAATGTAAATAACTACATCAGCATATTTCAATTGCTATTTCAATTGAAATCAAATTTAAATAATAAAAAACGTTAATCGTGAGTGATTGCTCACCTTTTGAGGTTAGAGATGAACGAGACTGAGATGAGTTACGACTCCAAACACGGATTCCAAAACAAAGCTAGATTGGCACGAATTTGACGGTCAAGCTGATAAAAGGGAATTGATGGAAACGAATCAGAACTAGTTTGAAAGAAATAGAAAATATACATTATTATATTATTTTTTCGCAATTAATAATTTAATTTTAATCATAACTGATATACATAAATCCATATATATACAAATTTACATAAGTATAATACTAGTAATAAAAAAATATATACATGTAGTGCTACCTATTTAAAATAGAGGAAAATAATACATTCGGTAAAATTTGTAAACCAATAACAGAATATATATATTTTAAGATCATATTTATTATGAAAGTTACATAACTTAGTTTATAAAAAATTACTTTTAAACCATTCAGCTATAACATATACTAAAGAATATAACTTACTGCCCTTTTTTTTAAGATAAGGCAAAGCAACTTAGGCAGGCTAACTAAGCCTATAGAAAACTAGGTGAAATTTACTATAACAACTTTAAAATGTCATGCCTATATATGTCTCTAAACAAATAGGTGCAGACTATATATGTACAAGCAAATGTTCGCACGCTGGACATATATGAGAAACAAACTATGCACCTTTAAAATACCATTTATATGCGATATTATATGTATAATATATTATAACTGACACGTATAACTAATACATATCAAAACTATGCATTATAAACTAACCATTATATAACTTATATATGCAGACAGCCAATGCAAACAAATTATATAATAGACATGACAGTAACTATATATATGCTTTACCCACCATAAAATATTATAAACATAATAGATTATATACAAAAACCAAATCTTGTTATATAAACATATTATACAATATATAACACAAGACAACCGGTTTTAAACTTATGTATATAAACCTAATATATATATAACATCATCTACTTAAATATGTATATCCTCTAGAAGTATTCACATAGGTTGAAAAGAATACCTTGGCGAGGCTTTTAGACAGAAAGGAAATGACGATAGATGCCCAGGCGAAGGACTTCGTCGAAGGTGATAGCTTCGGCTGGCTATTGGGTGGGGCTGTTATGGAGGCTCTCGGGTCAGCGGTTGAGGAGGTCTGTGCTCGAGAATGGTGGTGGATGTTGGAGATGGTTTGGAGGGTGAGTGATAGGCTGCGGAGGTGATGGATGACGTGGAGAGAGTGAGGTGGAGGGGAGACGCAGGTCGAGTTTGGGAGAACTTCGACCATGGAGATGTGGTCGCGGGAGGAAGGTCTGGATGTGGCAGTTGGTCGGTGAGGCTTGTCCAGCGGTCGGAGGGTGTGGAGGCCGATCAGGCTGCTTGGTCTCGGAGGGTTCGCTTGCGGCTGAGTTTGCTGTACGGTGGGGTGTTGTGGTGAGGTGGAGGCACGGTTATGGCAAAAGGAGATGTGAAGTGGGAAGATTTAGGCTACAGGATGAAAACGTTGGTAGGAAAAATGAAAGAGAGGAGGGGGTGGCTTCAGGAACTAAGAGAAGAAGTGTATGCAAATAGGTAGAGGAGAAGAACAGTCAGAAGAATATAAATTTTTGTGCGTAACAGGTGACCACATGAAACGTCAAAAGTTTTGAACGAACCAAAAGAATGCAGTATCAATGGTCACCCTGTGATACAGGAATTTAAAGCAATTAATTGTGATGTTTGTACAGCACGCTTCAAAGTTTGGAACCGAAGGAAAGCGAAAAGTTAAAAGTGGTACCGTTACAACGGACCGTTATCAACGTTTCCGTCGTGTATCGGACCTCAAAATACAGAAGTAAATATACCATAGATATCAGCACGACGAGACGATCAAAACGGTATACAGATATTAGTGGTACGATCATCCGATCAAAAGTCGATAATCGGTACCAAAAATGCTGCTATTCTGCCAGAATTAAGATAAACGGAGCAATAGAAGTCCAAATTTGGAAAAACGAATTTCGCAGTCTGATTCAGAATGATCTGAATAAATTTTCTCCTCTTGACATATTTTGGTTTCGGAAAACTTTTAAATTCACTGTTATTAACCGGTTTGATTTGAAATAAAATTTCATAAGAAAATAAACTTTAATATTACCAGATGAAAATTTACCAGTTGCTATATTAAAATAGACGTATTCTAAATAATAAATTTTTATTTTCAAATTTTATTGTTTAAAATTTCACAAATTTCCAGTTAAAAATATTTTTAAATCCATTAAATTTTGCGGGTCGTTACACTCTCCCCCACTCAAAACTTTTCGTCCCCGAAAAGGAAGGAGGTAGGAGAATAGAAACAACCAGACAAAAAAGATAGATTAAAAGACAAGGATAAACAATCAATTTAACTATATAAATTTTACTTGAAATATTCATTTGAAAACTTCATTTACAATTCAATTATTTTTAATACCTTAATATTTTCAATCCATTTGTAAAATTTCTTGTTTCCTTTATAAGTATCATTTATAGGTTTAAATAACACCTTTATAAATATATGTAAGCTATTTGAAAAACAATTATTTACATTATTACTTATTTTTACAAAGAAGCTATTGAAAACATTTAAATCCAAAATTCATAAATTTATTAATTTTTATCTCAAGATACTTTTCAACATTATTAATAATCAATAATCATTTTCTTTAAATCTGTTTTATTTAAGTATTAACCTCAAAAATATTTATAACACTAAAATTTCTATTAAACCATGTAGTATATAAATAAACTATATTTAAAAGGATATAGTCAACAAGGAGAAGAAGGAGGATTTGGAAAAGCAGAACATAGGTGAATAAATAAAGCTGAGCAGATAAGGTAGATTCAAGGAATAGTATCGGGCATGAATAGTTAATTTAGAACCATAAGGGTTTTGATTCCAAATATTGATACAAAATTTTCTTTGTGGGAAATACTTTTATTATAAAATACCTTTATAACGAAACAAATTTTCTTTTGAAAATACTTTTATAACTCGATGTTTCAACAAGTTTATCCTTGTTCCCGTAGACTCTGGTAGTGCGTTGATCAGGCGCAAAACTAGAATTCTCCAGGTACTTAGTAGACCTGTTTCAACACCCAGTGAAAATACTGGAAAAACTTTTAAAAATAGATATGGAAAGTACAATCCAAACAACAAAACGAACAAAACCTTTGTCTAACCATGGTTCGCAGATACACAATGGTTACGCCTGGGTCCCCCAGGAAACAATCCATATCCGTAAGCTTTCTCAGCCCTGCGAGTTACGCCATGATGACTAGTAGAATGCAGGATACACAATGGTTACGCCTGGATCCCCCAGGAAACAATCCGTACCCCCAGGCAAGACTCAGCCAAGCATTTGCGCTACTATTCGCGACCTACACAGATTGCAGGATACACAATGGTTACGCCTGGATCCCCCAGGAAACAATCCGTACCCCTAGGCAAGACTCAGCCAGGCAGTTGCGCTATGCAGTCACGAGAGAAACATAAGACCATGGGTAACGCCATGGAATTCGAAGGACACTCGAGTATCATATCCGGAAAACCAAAATCAGAGAGAATAATATCGATAGAATGAATCCAAGATGTGGCCACAAATCGGATATCAAGCAGAAGGCACTTTCCATATCTTTACTTCGAAATATGTATCATATAGTACCTTTTCAAATCACTTTCAAATATCGTACTTATATAAAATCCATTATATATAAGATTTAATTTTCAAATCAAATACTTTTCCAAAATCAAAAGTATATCAAATCATACTTATATAGACTTCAATTATATAAGATTTCACTTTCAAATTGAGTACCTTTTAAAATCTATAGTTTTCGAATCAATTTCATACTCATACAAATCAATTTTATATAAGTTCGACAAATCCCAAATCAAGTATTTAGTAACATAAGGTTCTCAAATTTTAATTTGTTTCAATATCAGTTCAATTTCAAAATCATATACCATTTCACCAAATTATTTCTTCTCAAATTAATTATCTTTAGTTTCGAAGTTTCCAAAATAATAGATTTAGAAAATAAATCCAAATTTCCAAATCAATAATTTAAGTCAACCAATTCATTTCCAAAATCAAATGGTTTTCAAAATCATCTTATATTTACATAAGGTTCATCTTATATAAGGATCAAATTTTTCAAAATAAATTTCGCTGTATGAAGAGCCATCTGGGATTGAATATCTTTGCTTTTATGGGTTATATATCTTTGTAATTTAAATTGGAAATTTTCTTTTAGTAAGCAAAGATATTCTAACTCGACAGCTTTCATTTCAGCGTCAAAATATATCAATGATATTAGAATATAAGATGTACATACGTCATCATTTCGCAGAATCACATTTGATCGCTCGCTCGATCACACAAGTTCGCTTTCGAACTAGTATTGTCCATTCGACTTCCCTAATACGGACTTCGATATGGTTTCTCGACTAGAAGCCATCAGTCTCCTTGCATAGCCATATACTATGATAGAGAATTCTAGAAACGAGCCCAAAATCCATATCAAATATTCGCCATCAAGAATCAAATGAAAAATCCTAACACGAAATGGTGTAATTCACCTCGAACTTGTGTACTCAAACTTGGATCAATTCAATTATGCGAATAAAACAGCATACGTACAAGTTATATATTTATTCCAACTTGTTAAATATATAGTTTATAAAGATGTTACTAGGTTAAAACATTTAAACTAAATTTTATTCAAAATATTTTGAAGACCAAATTCTTCTCAAAACATTTCAAATCTAAATTTCATATTAGAAAATTTAAAATTTCCTTATTCCTTTTACTTAACTAAACAGTTTCAACTTATTTAAATCATATTACTACATACATAAACATTCGAAACAAATTTATATACTTTATCAAATAATTCATACTTTCAAAAAAAAAAAAATTAGCTTTGAAAAGTTAACCTTGATTTGGAAGTGCTCGAACCTTCGAAATAGTTGAAGAAATCATTTTCAAATTCAAGAGTTGGAAATCAACCAATCAGTAAATCAATTTCAAAAGATAGGTTTCAAATCCGAAACTAAAGGACTGAACACCGGCTTACTTCAAATCATTTCAAATATATATACATATATCTATCGAATATCAAATATTACTTCGGAATTTGAAAACCAAAACTGGTTTCACAAAATCACTTGCGTAGCAATGCTACTAAAGTGGCCTCTCCACCACTATGAAACTCGAAAATCAACGTCGATGATGCGTGCACTCATCACCGAAATTATTTTCCAGCGACATAAGTGAGTTCTGGACTTCTATTTTTCTCAAACTTCTTTTGAAATTTCTTCGAAACTCATTAAAATCATTGAAACATTTCTTATTCGGAAAATATTTTTAAATCATACTATTATTATATATTTCAAAATCTTAAAACCAATTTCAAAATACCGGAGTTTAATTCTCGAATTTCAAATTTTAAAATCCTTCAGTCATAAATCATTTTTAGATAAATCAAATTTCTTATATAGTTTTTTCAAAATTACAAATCCTTTTGAAACCTCAAATTCTTATTTTAAAGGGTTTATAATCTTTATCAAAAACATTTCACTTTTATATATAGAATATAATCATACTTATCAAAATAATAATTTCGGTTTAGAAAACAATTTCTAAAATATAAACAAACCCGATTTTCAAAGGACGATTCACGAACGGATTTCAAAACAAAGATAGAGATTCAAATTAGAGGGACTCTTGTCAAATAGAATTTTGATTCAAAGATAAGCTCGAACGAGATGAGATAATTAAATTTCAAAATAGAAGATGAATATACTTATATAAATCGCGGATGACCCTAGGGTCAACCGTGACTTCAGGAACAAGATCGATGCAGAAATTCCAAGAAAACCAACATTCGATCGCAAGAGATAGTGGCATCTAAACCAAAGATATAGAAATCTCCAGTGAATCCATGCCAATTGTGAAGGAGTTCCACCCCTTTACAAAACATTCAAAGATCGGCGGGATCGCCTATTCTTATAGAGGTTATTCGAAGTGGAGTTATGTGATACTCCAGAATCAAAAGAATACCAATAGAGAGAGACAAGAATGATATTTGGAACCGTAGGGAATGTTCCAAAGTTCAAAGGAAATCGAGTCAAAAGGAAGAGATTAAACTCGAACGAAAGTGATTCTGTAAATAAATTTACAATATATGCTAAGTTTCGCCTAGAGCCAAAGCTCTGATACCAACTGTAACGACCCGCTATTTTGGACCATTCAAATCGACAATAAATCCACACATGTCGGACTCGAATACTTCAAAACAGTGGATTGTTAATTTAAATTTGGCAAAACTCATCATATACAGTAAATATATCAATCATAGAATCACAGACACAGAGTAATACAATAATACGCAGCGGAATAGATAAAATAGTAGTTCATGAAGCTACTATATGAACATCAGAGTTAAAAATAAAATACAACAGTATATCTCAAATACAGTGAAGTCTCCAGTGCAACAGATGACTTCTTTGAACAAATCAACTAGAAGAGCTGAAAGCTGAGGCGATAGTTGGATCTCCAAAGGAAGCTCCAAACTCCAAAGGTGAGTCACAAATGCTGTATCACTCGGTCTGACCCGAGCGTAAAGCAAAATACAAAACACTCGAGTCAGGATTAACATTCTTATATAAATAAATCCAACTCAAGTGAAATATCAACTGAAATACAAGTAACTTAAAGGATGTTTGGGATAACCATCCTCTAAGGATCTTTAGAACTATCTACAAGGTGGAGATATACATTATAACACCGTGGCCATTTCAATTTAATTTATACTTCAAAACCCAAATATCATTTCATTTCAAATATACCTAATTTCCAAAATAGTGTATGTTCATTAAATAATTTATAAAGTAAAGTATTTAATTTTCTCAAGTCTCGCAAATCGATTCAAATCAACTTCAAATTCCAAATTCAAATTTATTCAAAGCTCAATTCATCAATTCAATTCAGTTCTAAATATACCATTTAAATTTTCAATATATTTCAAAGCTTTAATATCCAACATTTTCAAAGTTAAGTTTAACCGTTTCATATAGCACTTGATTTAACTTTATTATTATTTAATCAGGGAATATTCACTTCAATATCATTTAACTAGCCTTAAATTTCGTTTTATTTTCTAAATATTTCCTTAAATTTATTTAAACAAGAAATATTCATTAAATTATTTAAATCAAACTCAAGTTATAAATCATATCTTAAGTCCCAATTTCAATAAGTTTTATATTGGTTTAATTTAAATAAAATTCTTTACTAAATTCAAATTATCTTCCCAACCTTAACTTTTTCAAATTTTTACCAAAAATCTATTTGGAACATAAATTTAAATACTCCACCATATTATATGTATTTAATCAATCTTAATTAAATTAAATATCATTATTAAATCTATATAAATCATTTACATTTTGTATATACTAATTTAAGGCTCAACATTTAATAAAACCATATATTTCTTTCCAAAACCATAGAATTTAATTTCAAAATATTTATATATATGAACCAACGGTGTTTGTATATATATTTATCATATGGTTAAGTGATACGGGTAGATATCATTTCGACCCGTAATCCCAATTTCAATTCAAATGAAAATCGCTTGGGTTTATCATTTCAACCCATAACGAAATTCTCCTATTCTAAAGTCCGTTCGGGTATGTATCATTTCAACCCATAGTGAATTCTATACTAACAGGGAACTTGCAGAGTGATAACAGATAATATAAAATATAACAACAGGCATATATCATCAATATAAATAACAGATACGGGTGTCAGATGTCACAGGTGAACAGATACAAATAATAGTAATAACAGGCATATAATACTAGATACTGGTGTCAGATGTCACAGGTGAACAGATACAATAATAGTAATAACATGCATATAATACTAGATACTGGTGTCAGATGTCACAGGTGAACAGATACAATAATAGTAATAACAGGCATATAATACTAGATACTGGTGTCAGATGTCACAGGTGAACAGATACAATAATAGTAATAACAGGCATATAATACTAGATACTGGTGTCAGATGTCACAGGTGAACATATACAATAATAGTAATAACAATGTAAATAACTACATCAGCATATTTCAATTGCTATTTCAATTGAAATCAAATTTAAATAATAAAAAACGTTAATCGTGAGTGATTGCTCACCTTTCGAGGTTAGAGATGAACGAGACTGAGATGAGTTACGACTCCAAACACGGATTCCAAAACAAAGCTAGATTGGCACGAATTTGACGGTCAAGCTGATAAAAGGGAATTGATGGAAACGAATCAGAACTAGTTTGAAAGAAATAGAAAATATACATTATTATATTATTTTTTCGCAATTAATAATTTAATTTTAATCATAACTGATATACATAAATCCATATATATACAAATTTACATAAGTATAATACTAGTAATAAAAAAATATATACATGTAGTGCTACCTATTTAAAATAGAGGAAAATAATACATTCGGTAAAATTTGTAAACCAATAACAGAATATATATATTTTAAGATCATATTTATTATGAAAGTTACATAACTTAGTTTATAAAAATTTACTTTTAAACCATTCAGCTATAACATATACTAAAGAATATAACTTACTGCCCTTTTTTTTTAAGATAAGGCAAAGCAACCTAGGCAGGCTAACTAAGCCTATAGAAAACTAGGTGAAATTTACTATAACAACTTTAAAATGTCATGCCTATATATGTCTCTAAACAAATAGGTGCAGACTATATATGTACAAGCAAATGTTCGCACGCTGGACATATATGAGAAACAAACTATGCACCTTTAAAATACCATTTATATGCGATATTATATGTATAATATATTATAACTGACACGTATAACTAATACATATCAAAACTATGCATTATAAACTAACCATTATATAACTTATATATGCAGACAGCCAATGCAAACAAATTATATAATAGACATGACAATAACTATATATATGCTTTACCCACCATAAAATATTATAAACATAATAGATTATATACAAAAACCAAATCTTGTTATATAAACATATTATACAATATATAACACAAGACAACCGGTTTTAAACTTATGTATATAAACCTAATATATATATAACATCATCTACTTAAATATGTATATCCTCTAGAAGTATTCACATAGGTTGAAAAGAATACCTTGGCGAGGCTTTTAGACAGAAAGGAAATGACGATAGATGCCCAGGCGAAGGACTTCGTCGGAGGTGATAGCTTCGGCTGGCTATTGGGTGGGGCTGTTATGGAGGCTCTCGGGTCAGCGGTTAAGGAGGTCTGTGCTCGAGAATGGTGGTGGATGTTGGAGATGGTTTGGAGGGTGAGTGATAGGCTGCGGAGGTGATGGATGATTTGGAGAGAGTGAGGTGGAGGGGAGACGCAGGTCGAGTTTGGGAGAACATCGGCCATGGAGATGTGGTCGCGGGAGGAAGGTCTGGATGTGGCAGTGGTCGGTGAGGCTTGTCCAGCGGTCGGAGGGTGTGGAGGCCGATCAGGCTGCTTGGTCTCGGAGGGTTCGCTTGCGGCTGAGTTTGCTGTACGGTGGGGTGTTGTGGTGAGGTGGAGGCACGGTTATGGCAAAAGGAGATGTGAAGTGGGAAGATTTAGGCTACAGGATGAAAACGTTGGTAGGAAAAATGAAAGAGAGGAGGGGGTGGCTTCAGGAACTAAGAGAAGAAGTGTATGCAAATAGGTAGAGGAGAAGAACAGTCAGAAGAATATAAATTTTTGTGCGTAATAGGTGACCACATGAAACGTCAAAAGTTTTGAACGAACCAAAAGAATGCAATATCAATGGTCACCCTGTGATACAGGAATTTAAAGCAATTAATTGTGATGTTTGTACAGCACGCTTCAAAGTTTGGAACCGAAGGAAAGCGAAAAGTTAAAAGTGGTACCGTTACAACGGACCGTTATCAACGTTTCCGTCGTGTATCGGACCTCAAAATACAGAAGTAAATATACCATAGATATCAGCACGACGAGACGATCAAAACGGTATACAGATATTAGTGGTACGATCATCCGATCAAAAGTCGATAGTCGGTACCAAAAATGCTGCTATTCTGCCAGAATTAAGATAAACGGAGCAATAGAAGTCCAAATTTGGAAAAACGAATTTCGCAGTCTGATTCAGAATGATCTGAATAAATTTTCTCCTGTTGACATATTTTGGTTTCGGAAAACTTTTAAATTCACTGTTATTAACCGGTTTGATTTGAAATAAAATTTCATAGGAAAATAAACTTTAATATTATCAGATGAAAATTTACCAGTTGCTATATTAAAATAGACGTATTCTAAATAATAAATTTTTATTTTCAAATTTTATTGTTTAAAATTTCACAAATTTCCAGTTAAAAATATTTTTAAATCCATTAAATTTTGCGGGTCGTTACAGTTGAACTCAAGAAATTGAAGCAGCGGAAGGAAGTCAAAGCCATAGATCAATTGACAAAGCCAATCAGTGCAATAGCCACTGCAATCAACATTATCACAAGCAGAGCTTCAATTAAATTTTAAAACCATAATTTCAGATCGCAAAAGGAGCTGCATGGACTAAAAAGATACAGGCCAAAGTATAACAGAATAAAGGGAGATGTCTCCTTTTTCTAATTATAATTTTTTAGTGGGTCGGTGCTTTTTATTCTATTGGGCTTAAAAATATTTAAATAGGGTTCTGTTTTTGTTTTAGTTATTAATTCATTTGTAATTTCCTTTTAAATTGAATAACTTTTTAGTCGTGTGACTAGGGACAAACTACAGGGCGTAATTTGAGAATTCGCAACTCAGTGGCTAAGTTGTGGTAGGGTTTTGAGCGTAGAGTTAGGTTAGTCATTAGTGGGTGTCGCAAGTTTATGTGTGTAAGCATCAGACTACTTAATTCCTAGTAGAAACCTTGGGGGCAACACGTAGGCTGGGTTATGCCGAAGCCGGGTTAATCTGTGTTGTTCTATTTTTGCTTTTATTATTCTGCTATTATCTGTGCTGCAATTATTTTATAAATTTCCGCATTAATTTTTATTATTTTTATTATCACCCTATTCACCCCCCCTCTAGGGAAAATCGATCCTACAAGTGGTATCGGAGATAGGAACAAAAACCATTTTTTTTTAAAAAAATTGATTTTTGGAAAACCAATTTTTATTAAAAATTTGATTTTTTAAATGGCATCTTTTAGTAATGCTTTTGCTAAGCGTCATTCCATAGTTACGCTATCTATTTTCAATGGTGAATGTGCATAATGGAAAAATAGGATAATTTTTTTTCTGAAAACTATTGATGCTTGGAATATTGTTGAGACAAGATATATGACACCAACTATAGTGGTAGATAATCAAGAGATTGAAAAACCAATGGATCAATTGACAGATCCTAAAAATAAACTGCAGAATGCTAACGCTAAAGCTATTAATCTATTATTTGTTCATTAGATCAAATTGAATTTAATCGTGTCTCACATTGTCTAACTACATAGGAAATTTGACACACACTTAAAGTGACTCATGAAGGAACCTCTCAAGTCAAAGAATCTGACCTTGCCATTCTTAGTAGCGAATACGAGAACTTTACAATAGCCAAGGATGAAAATGTCAAAGGAATATATGGATGACTTTCTAATCTCATATACAAATCAATAGCTCTTGGAAAACCATACACAGAATTGGAAATAGTCCGAAAAATCCTTAGATTCCTTCCACAAAATTTTGAAGCAAAAATTATTGCCATTCAAGAATCAAAGGATTTGAAAAAAGTCAAAGTTAAAGAACTCATTGGAAATCTCACCACTTATGAGCTAGAAATGAAATTCAAGGAAGAACGCGAAGGAGGTGATACGCAAAAGAAATCAATAGCTCTCAAAGGAACAATGGAAAGTGTTGATGACAGCGACGATGGAGCAGCTAAACTGGCACTGTTAGTAAAGAAATCAAAAGGTGGAACCATAAATACGGAAATCCATCTCTAAATCAACAACTGAAAAGCAGAATAGTCAAAGTTCTAGACAACCCAGAAGAGCAGGAGATCATTTGTCACTACTGCAACCCGGTCATATCAAGCCAAATATTCGTTTGAATCAACTCAGCCAAGGAAAGAAATCGAAAAGGTGAAGTTTTACAGCTACTTGGGATGAAACTGATGAAGCTGATAAAAGCATTGGTAGTGAGAGTGAAAAAGAAAGAGAGAACATATATTTCATAAGATTTATGGTACTTACATAATGTAAGTACCATAAATCTTATGAAATATATGTTCCCTCTAATTTGTGTCTTCAAGGAGAAACAACTTACAGTGATGACGACGAGCTAAGCAAGGTATCAAAACTTACTCATTCAGAATTACCTATATATTTTCATGAAGTAAACAGCTGTTTTGAAAGACTTGAAGAGAAATACACTAAAATTGAATCACAAGGAGATTGTTTGATAGAATTAAATAAACAGCTTGATCAATTGGTTAAAAACTATCAAAACAAGAGCCCTAAGTGTGATAAGTGTCCATCACTTGAAGAAGCAATTAAAAAATCAAAAATTAAAATTAAATCACTTGAAAATGAAATTCTGATTTTGAAAGAAAGTGAAAACACTATGAGAGAAAATTATATTAAAAAGTGCAACTTGTTATTGAATGAAAATGAATCACTCAAAACATGAGTGTCGATATTAATCATATATTATGACTTAAGATAGTATATTTAATAAATTTCTTTAAAAATTTAAACAAGATTTATAATAACTTTTGTTGATAAAAATTCCATGACCATCTCTATTTCTACCATATTCTAACTACTATCACTCATCAAAATCCAATATAGTATGTCAGAATGTGGTATTTTAAATGGAAAATTATTCGTTTTTATTTTATTTCTTTTTGTAATAAAAACATCCAAAGTATTCACTCTCATTTAAAAGTCCTCATGGTTATGCATGGGTGAATTACTTGGAATATTTTATGTGCTTTCATGCTCATTTAAAAGTCCTCACAGTTATGCATGTATGGAACAGATCAAAATTGATTACTAAATAGGCGAGTTGATTTTAATCCCATTTAAAAGTCCTCACGTTATGCGTGGTTAGAAGATGCTTGAAATTCATTTTTTTATAAATTGGGAATACTACCAATCTTATTTAAAATTTCTAACGGTTATGCATGGTTAGTAGGTATTCAAATTTCTAATATAAATATACCACAAATAGACACAACTATATGGTTTTATATGGCGACATCGCCCCTATCACTCTAAAGTGGAATATGCGCCAAACATAGTATTTACGATTTTTGTTTGAGTTTTTATTGAAATTTAATATTTATACTCGATTGGGCATTAATGTTGTATTAATGTCTATCACTTTATCTATATTTTCCAAACACTATTACTCTTTTGTTGATAACAAAAGAGGTAGAGAAAAGTTAAGATTTTGGCAAATAAAGTTCCAATATTTTATTTTTCATTTGCATATTCCCATCTAGGTTCATTTGCATATTTTTATTTATTTTCATGCATATATGTAGGGAGAGCTTTGTTGTAGAGAGGAAGCATTCAAATAGGGGGAACAAATAGAGTTCATCAATGACCAAATACATTTAATAAATTTAAAATCTTAATATATATTTATTATCATCAAAAGGGGGAGATTGTTGAATATCACTCGTTCACTCGTATTTGATCTTCAACTTTGTTTCCGGCTTGTATCTAGCATTTGAATTATTTGCAAAATAAACACTAACATGGAATATTTTTGCAGTGTACAATGAAGTGTGTATTTTGAAATGTTATTTGCCTCAGTTATTTGGGTTGTTCGACATCATTTTCGTTTGAATCCATTCATACACAAAAAAATTGCGACTTGCACAATATATCATGTACATGCCACAAGGCCGTGCACTTCGATATACACTTGCTTGTTTAAATTGTAGGGACAGGTGAGCACAAGGTCAAACCCGTGCCCAGGCTGGATTCAACTCAAGTGCATATGACTCTCGACCAAATCAACATAACTATACTCAAGTTCAATCGTTCGACAAAAATGATCTCAAATGAAACCAGACTCAAGTGGCTGCAACAACCCATGCATGTACACAAAATGAACCAGAGGTAGACAGGACCACAATGTAACAGATAAGCCAAACAAGTGTGTACAAATGAAATAAGTAACAAGTGCATATACAAAAAGCTTCATGACTACAACTCAAAGCTACATGAATGCATATGCCCATACTATTCGAGTAACATCAACAATGCAACATGACATGTAATAAGGCCAGTGCACACTCAAGTAAACAGAAAAGACTACAAGACCACAACAACATGAAACAACACCAGAGGAAAAATAGGCACCAAGTATGATGAATAGATATGCATATCGAATCCAACCAGAAAAAAGGCCTCAACAAAATGTACGTGTGAAGATCAAAGCAATGTAACGTGTAATAGAACTGCAAGTACAAGGCTGATGCAACTGCAACACTCAAAGCATAAACTTCACAAAGACCAGAGCATTTATGCATGTTTGCATACACATATCAGTTCAGGTATGAAGGCAACAAGGTAACCCAGATAACAGCAATGAGCAGTAGAGACATCAAGCCAACCAAGTGCATAGGCACAAAAATTGTACACACATATACATACATATATTTATGTATGTATATACATGGTGACACACATACAAGTGAGCATGATTTGATCAAGCATTCAAACAGAGATCAGAATATATGCATATACATATCAGAAGCAACACTGCAATAAGACTTCAAAACAACCCAGATCAGAGTAGTTCGAATGCGTGAACACAAGCATGGATGGTCGAGTTACAAAAACATCAAAATGGGAGGAAACAACAAAAATGAACAAAACCATATTCCAAAATACATATGCATGTTCAAAAACAAGGGATGCAAACAGACTTGGATAAAGTGGCAGGAACTACACAAAGCAGCCAAATGACACAACCCTGTAGTACAACATGACCACATACATATATACATATGTTTACACACATGTATACATATATATATATATATACATGAAGTACAGTTCAGTTACAAACTTCAACCAAGCATATGTTCAACCGAGTGTATCAATACCCTAAGTACAAAGCAGTGCAAGTCAATGCAATGTGGACAGTGCAACCTAGTGCAGGCATTCAGGTATGCAACTACACTAAGGCAACAGCAGACATGAAGACATTTGAAATAAAGCAATAGTTGGAACAAGTCGAAAGCTAACAGTCTATATGAAGCAGTGTTTAAAAGAAAATCAAGCCGTGGGTCATACACTTTCAAATAGAGTTATATGTAGTAACATGAACAAGTCAAAGTCTCAAAAATTCAAATTCCATGATCGTAGGAGCAAAAGAAGGAACCGACTGAAGCAAGTGAAAATGTATCAGTAACGTGTAAACAAATGAAGCAGTCAAGATTAATCACAAGTGCTCAAGCAAATCAAAGGGACAAATGAAGTCACTGAAGAATTCAAACAAAATTATACGAACAAAAATTAAGGGATTCGTTCCCTATAAAACCCAAAATCATCATCGGCAAATTGGGATTCGAGTTCAAGAAAAAATCACAGAGCCAAGATTCAAAATTAAATCCCAGATAAATAACTCGAATCGAGTTTGAACCAAAGAAAAACAACAGAGGAAGTAAATGGCAATAATTCACATACCAAATTATATTTAGTCGAACTCAAGAAATTGAAGCAGTCGAAGGAAGTCAAAGCCAGAGATCGGTTGACAAAGCCAATCAACATAATAGGCACTACAATCAATCATTATTACAAGCGGAGCTTCAATTAAATTTATCAGCCCTAATTTCAGATCGCAAAAGGAACGGCGTGGACTAAAAAGATACGAGCCGAAGTAAGACAGAATAAAGGGAGACGTTGCCTTTTTCTAATTATAATTTTTTTAGTGGGCCGGTGCTTTGAATTCTATTTGGCTTCAAATTATTTAATTAGGGTTTTGGTTTTGTTTTAGTTATTATTTCATTTGTAATTTCCTTTTAAATTGAGTAACTTTCTAGTCGTGTAACTAGGGACAAACTATGGGGCGTAGTTTGAGAATTCACAACTCACTGGTTGGGTTGTGGCAGGGTTTTGAGTATAGAGTTAGATTACTCATTAGCGGATGTTGCAATTTTACACGTGTAAGCGTCTGACTACTTAATTTCTAGTGAAAACCTTAGGGGCAGTACGTACCAGAGCTTTGCCGAAGCTGGGTAAATCTATGTTATTCTATTTCTGCTTTTATTATTCCGCTATCATCTGTGCTGCAATTATTTTATAAATTTTCGCATTAATTTTTGTTATTTTTAGTATTACCCTATTCACCCTCTGTAGGGTGAAATCGATTCTACAGTTGTCATTTTTTTATTTTGAAGGTACAGGTTTTCGAAGGGGTTACTTTGTTTATAAAAGAATGCTTTCGAAGGTAATGGTTTCAACTTAGTCGAAACCCAGCCGCTTTTCTTTTACTTTTCAAGTATAATGAAGTCATCAATACTTTCAAAGGATGCTTTTTTTAAACTTATTTTAAGCCACTTCCTAAATGCTTTCGAAATGGGTCATGTGTTTTGAAGGCAATGGTGTCGAATGGGAGTTTCGATGCTATCCTTCTAAGTTTGACTCAAAGGTTATTAAATTTCAGATAGATAGTTCCAACACCATCAAAATTTTCTCCAAAACAATTTTATTAATGGTTTCGAGAGAGATGTTTTCGCCTATATTCACTTTGACCCAAAAGATGTTTCTAAAAGTAAAACCTAATAATTTCGAAAGGGGTACTTTCACTTATTTTGAAGTTATGCTTCTAAAGATTTTAAGTATTGTTTTGGTACCATCGGAAGGTATATTTAGTTTCGAAAGACGTTATTTAACAAGGGTTTCCAAAGGTATATTCATAATGTTGTGAAAAGGAATTTTCTTTGTTTTTGAAGTTATCTAGGGGTTTCGGAAAAGATGTTTTAAGGTTTTCAAAACAAATAACCCAAACTCATTTTAAAGGAAAAACCATGGCATAAATAAATAGCTTTGAAACGAAGTTTTCGAAGAAGTTTTCATTGAATAATAGGTTGAAGGGATTAAAAAAGTTATATATAAAATGATTTCAAGGATATTAAACCACAGTTGTTGGTATTATTTTGTTGTTATGATCGCTTCTTATAAATTTATTCATGTTGTAATTAACCCATAACAGTGCATTGGGGAAGGACAGAATAACTAGCTAGGTTGACCCAGTAGTGAATATAACTTAAGAAATGTTAAAATCTTAATTAAAGATTTTGGCAGAAGCCAATAGGTTCACAGTAATCCCAAGAAAACAATATAAAGGAAAAGATATTGGTAGGGGCCAATAGGTTCATAGTCAACCCATGAAAACTATGGTTTGATATTGGAAGGGGCCAATAGGTTTATATTTAGCCCATGAAAACTATATCCAGATTAAGATACTGACAGTTAGTTAATAGGTTCCAAGTCAGCCCATGAAAACTAGGATAAGAGAAAAGATATTGGAGTTACCAATAGGTTCTTAGTGATCCCATAAAAACTATGAAATCAGACAGGTAGTCCATAAACATTTAACCGGTTATTTATGAGCTCATGAGAACTAATAAGTTAATAGTAATCTTAGAAACTATAATCGATACATATAGTCAGAATGAATGGGGATGGATAATCTAGAATTAAATTACCTTTGTGCATATGATTATATTATTTTGAATTGTTTTAACCATTGTGGATGCAGGAGCACAGTATATGGTTTTTTTAAGATACTAATGAGGGGAAGACCCGTTCCGCTAAGTGGCATGGTCTCACTAGATATGTAAATGGTTTGAGATGGTAGATTACTATTCATACCAGACTTTATATCTGACTCGAAGGTTTTGGCTTTCCTTAATCTCTCGGGTACTCAATTGATTTTGAGTAGTTTGAGGTTTAGGATTTTCAGGTGTTCTTTTTGACGAATAAAGATTCCGATGACGTGTGGGAGGCATGCTACTTACCTAGAGTTATTTTATTTGCATTGTGTTTGGTTGTAAAGGCAAACTTGTTTTATTGGCTTATTATATACTCTGGTCATCTAAAGGGGCATCTTTATATGTCCCGCTTGGTGTATTTTGCAATAAGTAATTTTGCTTGAATGTGGTATGAGCACTGGGATTATGTAATGAATCTGAATATTTTGAAATGGAATGTGAACTTTATTTGCTGTTTTAAAAATTTCCATGTTCTTGTGTTTCTGTGTATTAATGTATCTAATATTGCCGTATTTGATTGCCAAGGATTAATAACTATGGATGACTACAACATCCGTAGCCGCTAGTTTTGGGCCTCCAAGTAGGGGGATGTTACAAGTGTGTATCAGAGCGATGTTTAAGAAACTTTAAAAGAAACTTAAGTCTAAAAGATTTTTCAAACATAATCCAATGAATCAAAAATATGATCAGGGTTTGGGATAATGCTATAGTAACATACTTGTATTTGATATATAGATATATATATAAACACATATTCCCCTCTCTCTTAGACCGTTCTTATGTATCTTACCAAGGCTCGTATGCAGATCTACGAGAAAGAAGATATGGAAGTGGGAAACAGAAGAGGAAAGCTCGGTGGAGGAAGCACCACAACCAATGAAAATGCTCAACCTCATACCAGGAGGAACCAAGGTCGACAAGCTAATGCTAATCAAAATGCGGATGCCAATGTGGGTGCTAGAAATCCACCAGTAGATATGGGATGATGTATCGGTTCTTCGTCAATATGATGCAAGCAGGAATTGCTGCTGGTGTTGTTGGAAATGTTGAAGGAGCTAATCCCATGGCTCCAGTTGGGAATAATTATGCTAAGCTGAGTAGAGACTACATTAGTCTTGGTGGGAAGCTATCCATGGGGATAAAGGATGCAATTGAAGTAAAGAATTGGCAGTTGCATTGTGAACGTATCTTCACTGATTTGGGTTTAGATGATGGGCAAAAGAGAAGGTTGGCCTCTAAGCAGTTGCAAGGGACAATGCTTCACCGGTGGAACACTATTACTGCAGAAGTTTCAGAAGAATAGTTGACTTGGGCTAAGTTTAGAAGGAGATTTGAGCAAAAGTTTGTGTCTTAGTTTAGTCACAGTTGATGAGGAAGTTTATGGATCTGCAGCAGGGAGAGATGTCGGTTGTTGGGATGCCACTAAGTTCGAGGAGTTGTCCCATTATGGACGTAATACTATAGACACTGTCATCAGAAGGAATGAGAAGTTCATTAGGAGACTAAGGCCCGAGAATGCTAGGGCAGCCCTGCCACATCTTCGTGATCCTAATTTAGTTGTGGAGATGGCCATTCGCCATGAGGATATTCTTGCTAGTTGTGCTAGAGAGAAGCCAGTGGAAATTATGGGTTCTTAGGTGAAGAAGAGAAAGTTCTTTAAGAAGAAAGGAGCCCAGAAGGGAGATACTGCTAAGAAGGCGAAGGCAGAGTTAGTTAGCTATAAAAGGGTCATTATGCGAATGAGTGACAGTCACGTAATGGGAAGAAGGCTAAAAATAAGAAGAATATGAAGTGCTTCAACTGTGATCAAGTTGGACATTACAAGAATCAGTGTTCAGCGCCAGTCAGGGTGGACAAAGAGAAAGTTTTTGCTATTGGACCAGCGTGAGCTAGGCCTACTGCAGCTGATAAAGGGAAGACTGTGATGGAAGGTATGTTTTTTATCCAGAGTATTCCAGTAAGGGTACTTTTTGATATCAGTGCATCATATTCATTTATATCTCTGTGTTTGATTGATAGATTATCTTAGAACCCACCTACCTTGTTACTTTCTTAAGGGTTGTGAATCTAATAGAAGGGTATACAACTCTATAGTTGAGATGTGACTAGTTAGAACTTGATTTGTTAGGTCATAAGTTTGCATGCAGCTTGTATATTATTGATTTCAAGATCATTTTGGGTATGGATTGGTTGGGTAGGTATGAGGCTAGAATATTTTGCTAGGATAGGGAGATATCACTGAGACATCCTGCTAGCCATAATCGAGTAATATTCTCATGGAGAATTCTCACCGAAGTGTTAATACTTTTCTTAGTGCTATGGAGATAGGAGAGGAGTTAAGTCAGGTTCGAGTAGCAGAGGAGTTTGCAGATGTCTTTCAGCCAGTCATAAGACTACCACCGAAACGAGCAATTGAGTTTCGTATAGATCTTATGCCCGGAGCTGAACCTGTGAGTAAACAGCATAGCTAGATAAGACCTAATGTGATGAAGGAATTAAAGGTACAAGTAGTGGATCTTGAAGGAAGGCATTTTATTAGGCCAAGTAGTTTGCCGTGAGGAGTAGCCATAGTGTTTGTGAAGAAACCAGATGGGTCATTGAGGATGTGTATCGACTATCGTAAGGTGAATGAAAGAACGATTAAGAATAAGTATCCGTTGCCAAGAATAGACGATTTGTTCGATAAGTTGAGTGGAGCTAGAGTGTTTCCCCAACTAGATTTAGCAACAGTTTTCCATTAGTTAAGAGTCGCAGAGGACAGTATTCCTTTGATAGCATTTCGAACTAGATATGGTTCGTTTGAGTGGTTAGTGATGCGATTTGGATTGACGAATGCACATGCTTTCTTTGTGGATTTAATGAACCAAGTTTTCCAAGAATACTGGATAGGTTTGTGCTAGTATTCATAGATGACATTTTAGTATACTCTAAGGATGAGAGAGAGAGCATGAAGTTCATCTTAGAGTGGTACTTGAGATGTTGAGGCAGAATCAACTAAAGACAAAGTTTACCTAGTGTCATTTTTGGAAGAAAGAGGTTAAGTTTCTTGTTCATGTGGTTTCAGAGAAAGGCTCATCAGTCGATCCAGATAAGATCAAGGCCATGAATAACTGGAAGACACCAGAGACGATGACTGAGATTAGAAGTTTTCTTGGACTTTTTGGCTACTAGCGGAGAATCATCAAGGATTTCTCGTGGATAGCAGCACCTTTGACTAAGTTAACCAAGAAGAGGTGAAGTTTATTTGTTCTGACAAATGTGAGGAAGCATTCCATAAGTTAAAGCATTTGTTGACCAATGCACCAGTGTTAGTAGTTCCAGACGGAAACCAAGGGTTGGTGGTATATACTGATGCCTGTGGAACTTGATTGAGAGTAGTGTTGATACAGAAGGATAAGGTTATTGCCTTCGCATCCAGACAGCTTAGACCGCATGAACTAAGGTATCCTACTCATGATTTGGAGTTGGTAGTGGTGATTTTTGCATTTACAATTTGGAGACATTATCTTTAGGGGAGAGGTTTTAGCTTTATACCGATCATAAGTCTTTACAGTATTTATTTTCTCAGAAGGAGTTGAATATGAGATAGCAGAGGTGGCTGGAGTTTTTGGCTACTTATGATTTTGAAATAGAGTATACACCAGGGAAAGGTAATAAGTAACGGATGCTCTTAGTAGAAGACATCAGAATGTGGTGTTAGCTATATTGGCAAAATGGAAGGATTTAGATTGACTGCTTGTAGTGTGCAGTTAAGATCGACTGCTAGTTCTAGTTACAATACTGCCATATTGTCCTGTTTAGAAGTTCGACCAGTGCTGACCGAGAGAATTGCTTCTAAGCAGAAGGAGGATCCATTATTAGCTGAGAAGATCAGAAGGCTTGAGTTTGGATCCGAGATCGATGATCTAAAAGGTTTTATTCTTGACCAGGGGATGGTTGAGAAAGAAGGGACGGTTGTGTGTTCTAAATGTGAAGGACTTAAGGAAAGATGTTCTTAGAGAATGTCATTGGTCCAAGTTTATAATTCATCCTGGAGGGACCAGGATGTATCAAGATATGAAGATGATCTTCTATTGGGAAGGTATAAAGTGGGATGTTGGCTTGTAGGTTAGGCAGTGTGTAAACTGGTAACAAGTGAAAGCCGAATATCAGAAGCCAAGTCGATTGCTCAGCCTCTAGAGATTCCAGTTTGGAAATGAGATTCTATATCCATGGATTTTATAGACGTGTTGCCAAGGTCAAATAGTGGAAATGAAAGTATATGAGTTATAGTGGACAGGTTGATCAAGAGTGTCCATTTCATTCCAGTTAAGTCAACAAGGACGACACCTGTTGTAGCTAAGTTGTTCATAAAGAGCATATTTAGACTACATGGACTTCCTAGTAGTATAGCAAGGGATAGAGATGCTTTGTTCACTAGCGAATTCTGGAAAAGTCTGCAGGAAGTATTAGGTACCAAGCTTAATATGATTACTGCATATCACCCTTGGATGGATGGGGAGACAGAGAGAGTCAAGAAGATACTCGAGGATTTATTGAGAGCTTGTGTATTAGACTTTGGTGGATCTTAGGAAGTTCACCTACATTTAGTTGAGTTTTCCTATAATAATACTTACCAGACAAGTATATGAATGGCACCTTTTGAAGCTTTGTATGGAAGACCATGAAAATCACCAGCAATGTTGGTTGGAAACTAGAGACAAATTAGTCTTAGTCCCAAATTTGGTGAAGGAGGCGTTAGAAAAGATTGAGTTGATCTGAGGAAGGATGAAGGAAGCTCAGTCCAGATAGAACAATTACTCAGACAAGAGGCGTAAAGAACTAGAATTCTCCATTAGAGATAAGGTTTTTATCAAGGTATCTCCGATGAAGGGTGTGGTACAATTTGGAAAGTCGGGGAAGTTAGCCCCGAGGTATGTTGGTCCAATCCAGATTTTAGATAGGATCGGGAAGCTCGCATACAGAGTAGAGTTGCTGAGCAGTATGACAAGTGTCCATGATGTATTTCATGTGTCTCATCTTCGTAAGTAAGTGCATGATCCAGAGACTACTATTCCTCTGATAGGGTTGGAAAATTTGATAGTAGGGCGAAATTTGACTTTTGTTAGACAACCAGTTCCAGTGGCAGCGAGAGATGAGAAAAGATTGAGGAACAAGATAGTCAAGTTGGTGAAAGTTTAGTGGAGTGACAACGAGAAGGACTGTACTTATGAGACAGAAGATAGGATTAGAGATACTTATCCCGATCTACTTTGAGAGTTTGTCTACATTAGATTTATATAGATAGTTGCTAGTCAGGAAGGCTAGTATGGTTGTTAGGAGTTGTTAAAAATTATTGCTATATTTTGTATTTAGTCCTTATTAAATTTCGAGGATGAAAATCTTTAAGGGGGGAGCCTATAACACCCCTAATTTTTGATAACATTATTCAAAAGATTTAATTAGATAAATTAAATAGAATAATGATAATAAGGGGATTAAGATTTGACTAAAACTATAAGAAGGTCATGCTTAAGTAATTAATTAAATGGGCCCAGAATGGCTTATATGTCTTTAATTAAAAACATAGGTATATTAGTAAATAACCGCACCTTTTGGTTCGCGGCTATACCCATTCGTGTTTCATTTTCTCATTTTTCACGTTCATTCTAAAAACTTAAAATGCAAATCAAACCCTAAGGGAAGCCGGCCATTAACAAAAAAAAGAAAGAAAAATTAAATCAAAGCTAAGGATCAAAGCTAGGGGAATCAATCTTTTACAAATCTCAAATTCCTTATCATATCCAAGGTGAATAATAATTTATACCATCTCAATTTTTTATTTATAATCATATGTTTTCGGATTTAAGGTTAAATTCATTTTATGATGTTATGGATGATGATATGCTTGAATTATTCTATGTTTGATTTAAACCAATTCATCTACATGTAAATTTGCACGGTTTAGGGAAAACCAATTGTTATTGGTTTTATAATGCCATGGAAAAATTATATGTTAGGTAAAACATGATTTTAGTGTTGGGTTTCAATTTTCATAATTTTCCAAGCTATGGAAAATTTATTATGAATTTCTAAAGGAAAATATGATATATTTAGGTTTAAATTTATTTCGATTATTTTAGAAAGAAATTGGGTCTGAAATTTTAATATATTTGATATCACGATGAAAATAAATTTCTATGATTTTTGGGGATTTTTTCTAATGAATTTGCTATAGAAAATAAATTGTTTTAAAAGAAGGACTTATTTGCAATATTGGATTTGCTTAATGAAAGGGCTTAAACGTTACTTTTTCCCTTAATTTAGATTTGATAAATGCGGCAGTTATTTTGCAAAGTATTTGAAAAGTTTTAAAGCAACCAATCAAAGGATTATAAATAGGCAGGTAGTTATAAACCAATTACTAAAAGTAGCATAATTTCAGCCTTTATTCAGAAAAGTTGGTTCTGCCTCCTATAATAGCGCCTTTCGACTCCAATGCTTCCGCTCCAACTCCGTCGAAACCAACCCAACCAAAACCCACCTATTCGAAACCACTACACGATTATCACTTAGATGATACGTAGTGGATTGAAGGAAAGGCGGAAGCCATGGTGTCGAAAGCAATGCTCCTGATGGGGTCGGTACCTTAGTTTTGTTTTTAAATGCTAAGTGTTTGTTTTGTTTTACTTAAAGCTCTCAACATAGTCGAAGCATATGTTTTCGAAATGGGTTTTTTTAAATAGCTTTCAAAGGAGGTTGCCATTTTTACTTTTTAAAGGTATAGGCTTTCAAAGGGGTTACTTTATTTATAAAAGAATTCTTCTGAAAGTAGTGGTTTTGACTCAGTAGAAACCCAACCGCTTATCCTTTACCTTTTGAGTATATTGAAGTCATCAATACTTCGAAGGGTGCTTTTGTTTTAAACTTATGTTAAGCCACTTCCTAAATGCTTTCGAAAGGGGTCAAGGTTTTCGAAGGCAATGGAATCGAATGGGGGTTTCGAAGCTATCCTTCTAAGTTTTACTCAAAGGTATGAGCTTTCGGATAGATGGTTCCAACACGATCAAAATTTTCCTCAAAACATTTTTATTAATGGTTTCGAGGGAGATGTTTCTGCCTATATTCACTTTGACCCAAAAGATGTTTCTAGAAGTAAAACTTAATACTTTCAAAAGGGGTACTTTCACTTATTTTGAAGTTATGCTTCTAAAGATTTTGATTATTGTTTTGATACCATCGAAAGGTATATTTGGTTTCCAAAGAGATTATTTATAAAGGGCTTCAGAAGGTATATTCATAATGTTTCGAAAAGGAATTTTCTTTGCTTTCGAAGGAGGTATCCAGAGGTTTAGAAAGAGATTTTTAAGGTTTTCAAAAAAATTATCCAATCTCAGTCTAAAGGGAAAATCATGGCATAAATAAAGAGCTTGGAGATGAAGTTTTTAAAGAAGTTTTCCATGAATAACAGGTTGAAGGGATTAACCAAGTTATATATAAAATGATTTAAGCATATTAAACCACGTGCGTTAGTATTATTTTGTTGTTATGATTGCTAATTCATATATTTATTCGCATTGTAATTAACCCATAATGGTGCTTTGGGGAAGGGCGGAATAACCAACTATGTTGACTTAGTAGTGAATATAACTTAAGAAATGTTAAAATCTTAATTAAAGATATTGGAAAGGGCCAATAGGTTCATAGTAAGCCGATGAAAACTATATAAAGGAAAAGATTTTGGCAGGGGCTAATAGGATCATAGTCAACCCATGAAAACTATGATTTGGTATTGGCAGGGGCCAATTAGTTTATAGTTATTCCATGAAATTTATATCCGGATTAAGATATTGACATTTCGTCAATAGGTTCCTAGTCAGCCCATGAAAACAAGGATAAGGGGAAAGATATTATAGTTAACAATAGGTTCTTAGTGACCCCATGAAAACTATGAAATCAGAAAGGTAATCTATAAACATTTAACTGGTTATTAGTGAGCTCATGAAAGCTAATAGGTTAATAGTAATCCTAGAAACTATAATTGAGATAGATAGTCAGAATGAATGGGGATGGATAATCCAGAATTAACTTACTTGTTTGCATATCATCATATTTTTTTGAATTGTTTTAACTATTGTGAATGCAGGAGCACAGTAAATGGTTTTAAAGTGTTTAAGATACTAGTGAGGGGAAAACCCGTTCCGCTAAGTGACGTGGTCTGACTAGATATCTAAATGGTTTGAGATGGTAGATTAATATTCATACCAGGCTTTATGTCTGACTCAAAGTTTTTGTTTTCCCCTTAACTCTCGGGTACTCAATTGATTTTGAGTAGTTTGAGGTTTAGGGTTTTCAGATGTTCTTTTAGACGAATAAAGCTTCGAGTGACGTGCAAGGGGCATGCCAGTTACCTAGAGTTCTTTTATTTCCGCCGTGTTCGGTTGTAAAGACAAACTTGTTTTATTGCCTTATTATATACTCTGATCATCCAAGGGGGCATATTCATATGTCGCTCTTGGCGTATATTGTAATAAGTATATTTTGTTTGAACGTGGTCTGCGCACAGAGATTATGTAATGAATTTAAAATATTTTGAATTGGAATGTGAACTTTCTTTGCTGTTTTAAAATTTTTCGATTCTCTTGTGTTTCTATGTATCAATGTATCTAACATTTCCGTATGTAGTCGTCAAGGATTAATAACTATGGACGACTGCAGCATCCATAGCCATTAGTTTTGGGCCTCCGAGTAGGGGGTGTTACTATAATTCATCTACAAGTTTACTCAAGATGAAAGAGTGTGATGCGCCATTATCAAATAAGGTACGAATTGGTAAATCAGATAAAGTTAACACACCTTAAACCAAGACCTTCTTTCCTCTGTCTACAACTAGAGGTGCAATAAAGCTGGGACCAACATCTAGCGTATAAGCTGAAATCACCAAGGCAGAGTTCTTCCGAGGTGCTGGACATTCCCACCTTATATGCCTATATTAATTGCAGTTGTAACACTTAATCTTCGAACTGTCCGCTTTGCATTCTCTCGCAAAATGCCTTTTTTCCATGCTTCCTGCACTACATCTCTTGCTTCTTGGTCTTTCCCTTTGGTCCCAATCTGCCCTTGCCTTGGTTATACCGTGGTATCTTTCCTCCTGTCTTTTTTGACTCATCCTTCACCTCCGCTTTGAAAACAACATTAATCAAAGCCATCTCCACTCAAAAGTAGCACCCAAGGGAATATGACTAAGGGCCAAATCCTAAAGAGGTTGCTTCAGTTGCTCAGTGAATTTCAGAGCCTCTTGTGAGAGGTATTGATTAGCTTCATTCTAAACCTAGCCAATTAATTGAACTGGTTGACGTACTCTTTCACCGACATCTCTTCTTGCTGTAAATAAATAAACTTTTCCAACTGCACTCTGTTTGTACCAAAAATGGTCACAAACCCCAAGTGTTGTGAAAGCACCAGTGTATGAATACAAATCAGCAATATTCAGACACAAATATCAGATCTAAGCAAGCAACAAACAATAATCCAGAAATAATGAACAGTGACACGCAATTTATAGTGGTTCGGCTATCTCCGGCCTACGTCCACTTCAAGGATTTTTATCTTTTATTGATGTTCTTCACTGATTACAGATGATTACAGCAAATACAATGAATGAATCTGAATATAACAGCAATGGAAAGGAGTAGAGTTGAATCCAGCAGAGTCTGGACGTTGAATGGCCAAAAAGATCCCTTTTCTGTAGGCTTCAGGGGGGCTATTTATAGGTGTAGGAGGCCCAGATCTCGCCCAAACTTCAGGAGACTTTTTCTGGCATGTGAGGGGGCCCACGCGACCGGTCCCACCAAGTTTCAACTCAATCTGTGATCGATTCGAATCAATTTCGTATCGATCAGGAAATGCTCCAATCGAGCTGAAACTTGGCAGGATTGCTCTTTACCTTGTGTGGAAGCTACTGTGAAAATTTCGTTGCATTTGGACCAGTGGTTTGTGAGATATGATCGATACAAGATTGTGTTTTCGTGTGTGCTGCTCTGTTCGAATCCATGGATTCGTATCCATCGCTCCGAATTGACCTGGGCACGTGAGCGCGCAGTGACGTGGTGCGGAACTCTTGGATCTCTCCACCTTTTTTGCCGCGTCGAACGAGTCATTCGCATCTAGCGCCGAAGCTTCGCCCATACCAACTCTTTATTCGCATCCACGTGCTTCTGTCTTTATTCGAACCAGTTATCGATTCGACGTAGTCCTCGTTCGCATCGATTATATGGATACGAAGAAGGACTTATGCGCTATCGATTCGAATAACCACGAACCACATGGATACGAACCAAGGCTCTGTAATCGATTCGAACCGGGTCTACCCCTGGTCGATACGAACTGTTTCGCCTACGATGGATACGAGCTAAACTGATACGACGCTACCGCCTATGGATCGATGCGAGGAGTCCAATACCGGATGGATTCGAACAACTCTGATTCGAACAAAGTTCTAGAATAGATTTGAATAGTTTGAGGCGACGTCGCTCAGATGGATACGGAACCGATCGATTCGAACAAGCCAATGCGATGGTTTCTGATGGATTCGAATATGATTGATTCGATGGATTCGAACACATCATCACCTTAGCTCGCCGATGGATACGAACAGCATGCCTATTCAACTTGTATCAATCATATCTCCCTACTGCGAACTCTGATTAAGCTGAAACTTAAAACGTTGGCTCTCCCGGCTTGGCATGTCATGTCTTGTCAATTACAGCCCAATCCGAACTCGGACAAAATTCATCGATATCCATGATCATCCTGCAATGCATATTTAATATTCATGGTTGGTTAATATTGATTTCAGTTAATTTTTGGGTATCTCAGCTTTGCTAAAAAGTGGGATAACACTTTGCCCCCCAAAACATGCCTTTTGGTAAAAGGTGTGTTTTGATTAGTCTCAATTCGAATGTAGTAAGCTCGGGTTTTATTCGAATCTTATGATATTTTCAATCGAGTTCATGGCTGTTCGAAGCCGAAGCATTATCAATTTCTGCCAGTGGAAGTTAAGAATGAAATTCTACAGTCTCTCCGGACTGTTGTCGATCGCTCCGGACACTTGCGAAGCCCATTCTGGACTTAGCGGTCGAATAGAAAGATCCTATTGCACTCCGACGTTGCTTTCTATTCCTTGCACTCTGGCCCCAATTAGGACGTGAAGCGATGTCTTGACCGTTCTGGGCCGATCGTAGCCTCTCCGGGCTCTTGCTGGATCCCATCCTGTCACTCTCCGGTGAAGGGGAAACAACGTTAAGTGGGTCGATCCTGTCGCTCTCCGGCGAAGCGACCCACTTCTTGCACTCCGGTTCAGTGTGTCTGAACATTAAGCGATGTCTTGACCTGAATCGTCGGCCGATCATAGCCTATCTGGGCTCTTATCGAATCCTAATCGAAACACTCTCCGGTGAATAGGAAACGATGCTTAAGTGAGTCGATCCTGTCGCTCTCTGGCGAAGCAACTCACTTCTTGCACTCCGGACCACGCCTCTCTGGGTAGGATCATAAAGCGATCATTTTTATATTGATATTTAATGTTTATCCTTTAACTCTCCGGTCAAAGGTTTATTTCAAGAAATTCAAATTTATTTATTAAATTCAGACCCTAGATGTTCAATCTCAAACATCAGGGAAAAACTAAACAACGCCACTCCGGGCTGAACGGTCTATACCATCTCAGAGCATGCCTAGGGTTCTCTCTGGTTCCCATACATGAGTGAGTGGAATATCCGTTTTATTTTGAAAACAAATCTAATGAAATTATTTGGCCGAAGTCCAGATCTCGAACTTGGCCCTTGCCATCTTAATCAGTTGATGATGAGTCGTGATCCCGATCCAGGATCGTTTCTGTTAGGTGGAGGCGGTAGTTGTTCAGGCCTTACCGCTGCTGCCCGTTCTCTGACATATTGTGGCAGTTTACCACTCCTGGCATGTTCTTCCACCTCATCCCTTAGGTGGCGGCATTCATCGGTAGTGTGTCCATCCAGCTCATGGAACAGGCAGTATTTTCCAGTCCTGCGTTCCCGCTCCGTGGGATCTCTCCTGGGTGGTTTTCGATAGGGGAGTTGCCCCCGAGTTTCAGTGTAAATCCTTTCTAGGCTTGCCGTCAAATCTGTGAATTTCCTGAATCTAGGCTCTCTGAATTTCTTCCGTTTATCAGGACCATCATGTGTGTCATCCTGCTTTCTTTTTCCTTTGTCTGCTCCAGACTGTCCTCCTACGGTTCCTTCGCTTCGTGTAGTGTTTATTTCCTGCCTCTCGGCTCGTGATTCCTCTAGTCGAATGAATTTTTCAGCTTCATGATAGAACTCTCCTAGATCTTGCGGTGGGTCTCTGGTCAGAGAATCTTTGAATTCGGTGCCTTCTGCAATTCCTGCTACTGCCGCCATCAAAATCATTGATGGATCCAGGCGATCTACAGAAGCCACCGTTGCATTGAATCGCAATAGAAAATCTTTTATGGACTCTCCGGTCCTTTGCTTTATCGAGGCTAAAGTCATCACACTCTTGGGTCGCGTCACATGGACCCTAAACTGTCTCATGAAGCATTCCACTAGCTCACCCCATGTCCTGATTGATCCAGTCTCTAGTTGTCTGAACCAAAGCGCAGCCAAATCTGATAGAAACAAAGGGAAGCATCGTGCCATCACTTCCTCGGATGCCCCCAGCACTTCCATATGCCTGATGTATCTGGTAACGTGCATGGTCGGGTCTGACTTTCCGTCATATGGATTCAGCGTCGGCAGTTTGAACTTTGGAGGGTTCCTTGCATTCCTGATATTTGGAGTGAACGGACTCCGACTGACTTCCTCCAATCCTCCGCTAGACAATCCTCCTCTCATGAGTCGTCGCACTAAACCAGCCATCTTTTCATCTCCATCCTGGGGTTGCCCCCTTGGTCTTGAAGGGTATTCTGGTATGTATTCTTCATGTGGCCCGTTAGCATCAGCATTGGCCCTAGCTTGTTGAGCTCCGTCTGCCGGCCTTCCAGCATCGGATCCCGAGGGTCTGCCCCCGAGTCCTTGTCGATTGTCCTCTAGATCTGCATTCTGTCCTTCATCAGGTTCCGCAATCCTAGCTCCTTGTTCCACATTCATAGCCGCTGTAGTTGGTCCAAGGTTCTGTGTCCCTGCAGCTCTCATCTGCTCGAAAAAATTCTGCAGCATCTCTTGTTGGCTTTTCATCATTCTTTCGTGCATTAGATTGGTCATGGTCTCCATTTCGTCTCTAGTGATGTAGATCGAAGCTGGTTCTTCTCCAGCACCAGAGGATGCCTCTTGACTTCCTCCTTGATGGCTTCTCTCGGCTCTTTGTCTTCTACTTGTTTGCCGAGTCATTGTCTTCAAATCTTCGAGTTTTCAAATCTGAACTTCGAATCTGGTGTAGCGGGTGCTGGTTCTTCTCGGTGAAAGCACCAAAGTGTTTGTACCAAAAATGGTCACAAACCCCAAGTGTTGTGAAAGCACCAGTGTATGAATACAAATCAGCAATATTCGGACACAAATATCAGATCTAAGCAAGCAACAAACAATAATCCAGAAATAATGAACAGTGACACGCAATTTATAGTGGTTCGGCTATCTCCGGCCTACGTCCACTTCAAGGATTTTTATCTTTTATTGATGTTCTTCACTGATTACAGATGATTACAGCAAATACAATGAATGAATCTGAATATAACAGCAATGGAAAGGAGTAGAGTTGAATCCGGCAGAGTCTGGACGTTGAATGGCCAAAAAGATCCCTTTTCTGTAGGCTTCAGGGGGCTATTTATAGGTGTAGGAGGCCCAGATCTCGCCCAAACTTCAGGAGACTTTTTTTGGCATGTGAGGGGGCCCACGCGACCGGTCCCACCAAGTTTCAACTCAATCTGTGATCGATTCGAATCAATTTCGTATCGATCAGGAAATGCTCCAATCAAGCTGAAACTTGGCAGGATTGCTCTTTACCTTGTGTGGAAGCTACTGCGAAAATTTCATTGCATTTGGACCAGCGGTTTGTGAGATATGATCGATACAAGATTGTGTTTTCGTGTGTGATGCTCTGTTCGAATCCATGGATTCGTATCCATCGCTCCGAATTGACCTGGGCACGTGAGCGCGCAGTGACGTGGTGCGGAACTCTTGGATCTCTCCACCTTTTTTGCCGCGTCGAACGAGTCATTCGCATCTAGCGCCGAAGCTTCGCCCATACCAACTCTTTATTCGCATCCACGTGCTTCTGTCTTTATTCGAACCAGTTATCGATTCGACGTAGTCCTCGTTCGCATCGATTATATGGATACGAAGAAGGACTTATGCGCTATCGATTCGAATAACCACGAACCACATGGATACGAACCAAGGCTCTGTAATCGATTCGAACCGGGTCTACCCCTGGTCGATACGAACTGTTTCGCCTACGATGGATACGAGCTAAACTGATACGACGCTACCGCCTATGGATCGATGCGAGGAGTCCAATACCGGATGGATTCGAACAACTCTGATTCGAACAAAGTTCTAGAATAGATTTGAATAGTTTGAGGCGACGTCGCTCAGATGGATACGGAACCGATCGATTCGAACAAGCCAATGCGATGGTTTCTGATGGATTCGAATATGATTGATTCGATGGATTCGAACACATCATCACCTTAGCTCGCCGATGGATACGAACAGCATGCCTATTCAACTTGTATCAATCATATCTCCCTACTACGAACTCTGATTAAGCTGAAACTTAAAACGTTGGCTCTCCCGGCTTGGCATGTCATGTCTTGTCAATTACAGCCCAATCCGAACTCGGACAAAATTCATCGATATCCATGATCATCCTGCAATGCATATTTAATATTCATGGTTGGTTAATATTGATTTCAGTTAATTTTTGGGTATCTCAGCTTTGCTAAAAAGTGGGATAACACACTCCTTCTTTAGCCCTAGACAGAAAATTGCTCTCAAAATGTCTCCTAAACTTTACCTAAGTAATCTCCCTTTTATCAATCTTAGAAACTACCACATCCCACCAATTCAAAGCCTATCCTCATAAATGCTAAGTGGTAAGCTGTCTCCTAACATCATCTCTAAGGCTCAGCAATCCAAAAATCCTCTCATAAATACAAATCCATGTCCTTGAATCTACACATGACTCCATCCCCATATAAGGTTTCCCCTTCTTGGCTCTCAAAGTTCTTACTAGCTTAGCAAAATCAATGACATATGAGCAGGCAAGAACTGCACATGGTGCTCGCTCCATGGGTTCCCTATTAGGGTTAAGCTCTGCTTGACCCCTTGCTTGTAGATACCGATGGAACCAAATCAAGATGTTTACACCCGAAATCTCAGTTGCATCGCCTAAGCCGCGACTAGCATGATCGCTCATTCTTTGTATCTATATTAAAGAATTTATTAGCAGCTTTTTCATATATAGTATTGATAAGAATAAAGGGAAGGAGTTATTAGCATTACACTCATATAAAACCTTTGAAAAACCTTTTATCATACATATATGTATATATATATATATACATACTTTGAGAACCCATTTTGGAAACCTTTAGGAGAACATTTTGGAAATCATTTGATAAACCTTTTTTTCTAAATACTTTTCAAGTATGTTATCTCAAGTTCCCTAAGCCCTAAGGATTTTCAAACCTAGGCTTGAATACCAATTGTGACAACCCGCACCGATCCAAATTCTAGGGTAAAATTTAGACTCGTGTTGGTGCAAAGAAATATGAACTGTCAGGGTTTTTAAACACTTCAGAGACCAAAGTTATAAAGATAAAATCTAACGTATACTACACTTTAAGATCTTATAGCATAAGGTAGAAAATATAAATACTAAAAAATAGTCATCTCAAAAAATATCCCAAAAACACTATCCACATTGTATAGAAATACATAAAATAGTTTGGAAAACTACAAAGTATGATAAATAGTACATACGGAGTAAAAATATAAAAGGCAACTTCGATGTCAAGCTCATCTTTCCAAATACTACAGCTCGACCGATCACATGCTACTCTGTCCTCCTGTGGTGGGGAAAAGGAAAAGAAAAAGGGTGGGTAAGGAAAAAGTCTAGTGAATGAGTACATCATTAATATATGGTGATCACATGCAATTATTTTTAGTAATACTCATTGTGACCTAGAATTTGCTACAAGTGTCCTTGAGTCACTAGTTTTCTTTACTTAAGGGGTTTAGGTCAACACACATCTACTATAACGACTTATATAAGCTCATACTTAGGATCGAACAACTAATTGAACTTCAAAACAACTAACGATCGCCTAATAGCTTCTAGAACCATTCCCATATATTTCCCTACAATTCTCACCATGGGACTATATTTCCCATACTACGACTACAAGTAACTATTCCAACAAAGGTTTCCTTACAATTTCCACATGGAATAAATTTCCCACAATTATGACTACATGTATCCTAGTTACGTGTTGTGGGGAGCCCAAAATGTCGACTCGTCGGGGTATCGCATCGTCGAGATCGATGTTCACCTCTCAATCCTAACGTAACACCTCTTATCGCACTACATCGGGATCCAACAACAATACAGCATCATGTCGTGTCACCATGAATATCAAGGAACTCTTATTGGTGCCAGGCCACAACTTCATTAGGCATCATCATCAGTGTTGCGTGTCCGTTATAGAACCTCTTATAAGTACAAATTTGCGATAGAATCATCCCTAGTCGAATAACGACCCTTGTTGGGCAAATGACATTTACCCAGTCTTTCAATGTCCCAAAGTCGCCACATAGGGAACTAGCTTCCCTACTTATGCTAACATATATATAGTATATACTAGTTATTTTATTTATAACCTGAGCCTTAGGCCAAGGTTCATACTGTACTTAGAAATGCTAACCAGTAACGCCTGCTCCTAGAGCAGTCGACCGCTTGCTGTCGACTGCTCTAGAGAGTACGGTCGACCAATCATCACTGTTTAGGGTTTTTACTTAGCAATTTTAATTATCTTTCGTTTATAAGTAATTATCATTCCTAAATTCCATTACAGTGAACTTATAACCTAAATTTCAGTTAACCAGCTTGTGAATATATAATTTGTAATTATCAAAATTACATATTAAATTTCAATTTGTAGTAATCAATTTAATCGAGGTTTAGCATCAACATCAATAAGTTATATTCGGATTTATTAATTTCTTAATTTATATGTTAACATTAGTCAGATCTAAATTAGAAAAGGGGAATCATATTCATATAAATAATATTAAATTTCCAATTTATTTGGACAATGTTTTTAATATAATTCCTGGCAACCAAAATTAAATAGGGTATATTAAAATTAATTGTATGTAATCGTCTAACCAATAATATACTAACTCACCTTAAATCCGAGCTATTCCCTTTGAACCGCACTTGGGATCTGCTCCGTTTGCTAGCTCTCTACTAGATTTAATTTCTTCAATCTCTCTATCTTTATTTTTATTTATTTTTGAAGAAGTTTGTGATTTAAGGAAGATTTGAATTTGACAGAGTATGGACACTCTACTCTAATTTTTGTGAATTAGGATTTACATTACCTTTCTATTTATAGGGACCTAAGCTAATACTAATCGTCCAAAAGCTACGATTTAAATTTGACCATTGATAAAAATATATTGTTGAATTTGGACCGTTGGCCGACCCAAACCCTTGTTCTGCATTGTCGATCGGTTGACCTCTATGATTGGAGGCGGTCAACCACCAATGGTTGATCGGTCCCAATCAAGGTGTTGAACGGTGGAGCTCTATTTAGATTATTATTCTTTCCTTATTTTCTTATTTAACTATTATCGGTTTTGATATTTAAAATGTTTATAACTTCATCATGTTAGCTTCGATTTCAAAATGTTATATGTGAAATTTATCTAAAAAATTGCTAGAAACATAAGTGTGCAAGTTTCTTAGTAAGATTCACAAGTTTTCAAAAATTCCATTTTTTCCTTTGTTAAACTTATATTTAATTCTTTTATTAAATTTTTGCTTAAAATTTTAGGGTGTTATAGCTTTCTTTAAGGTTAAGGCGGGATTATGACAATGTACCATGAGTTAGAAGTTGTACATGATACAACCGAGAAGGAGTTATCCATCATATATGGGAGTATGATTTGTTGAACTTTCCTTAAGGTCAAAATCCTAAGACATACACGTCCTAACATCTACTAGTGAAACCAAATGGCTTCTATATTTTGACTTCGGGTTTGGCGAAACATAAAACACTAGTGGGAGCTTATTAGTAAAATGAAATGTAAAGATTAACCTTAATAATATTATAAGAATATCTACTATGTTATTGTCCTAATAATTTACCAATTAAACTTTCATATAATGTCGAATCCAAGACTATTTAATGAAAACGATCGATTAATCAGACTGAACAACTATGTCGACTGGCCACAATCTATAAAGACACCACTGACAGATGAGCGATTTGGTCATTTGTAACTTGTGCTCCATTAACAAGACCGCTGATAACAATCACGAAGATCTACACGTTGCTTATAGTAAGTGGGTGCTGAATTTAAAATCGCTCAAGTATTCATGTTATCTGCTCTAAAAATACAGTTCAAAGGCAACACGAATCAATGTCTGTCCATGAGATATTTGGTACTCTCAAGGTAATATTTTATAAGCAGTCTCGTTCCATAAGGTATGAGACTACTAAGAAACTGTCAACACCAAAACCCAAAGGAACCGAAGGCGGACGGTTATGTGCTAATAATGAAGGGTTATATTGATAAGCTTGCATCACTGGACATGACTATAAGCAATGAGCTATAGTTGATTTAATCCTTGGTTCACTAACCCCTTGGCATGAACTATTCATACTGAATTATAATATGACCAATATGAATGTGAATTTCGTGTAGCTCCTCAATACATTAGGTTGATCAAATCATAATCTAAGGATCAATCGGTTGTGCTTGCAGTAAAAGGTGGCACATCATCTTTGAATAGTTCGAATAAGTGAAAGAGAGACGGTAAAAAGATAAGTAAGAAAGGAAAGAAGGCTGCTAACAAAAAGGGTAAGTGTCACCACTGTCATAAAAAAGGATCTAGAAAAGAAATTGGCTCGACTACCTTAAAGCTGTGAAAGTAAGAAAGCAAAACAGTTATGCAGCTCCGTCATGTACATTTATAATTCAAAATAGATTTGTAATCAAAAAATTGTTCAAGGTTTTAGATACAGGATCTGGAACCCACATTTGTAATTCATTACAACAGCTTTGGAACTGGCATTGAGTGACATAGGGCAAAATGAGACTCCAAGTTGCCGATGGGTTTATCATAGATGCAACGACAGTGGGAGATATTCGTTTGTGTTTACCTAGTGGTTTTGTTTTATTATTAAGTAAATACTATTATATTAGAAATTTTATCTGTGGAATTATTTCTACTTCTAGTTTGTTTGAGACCGGATATATATTTCATTGTGTAAATAATGTTCTGAACATTAGTTTGAATGGATATAAAGTTTGAGATGGTTCTCTTGAAAACAACATTTATGTGATCAATACAAATTATGTATGCTCTGTGAGTAATTCAAATAGAAATATAAATGGTATTTACGTATGGCATTGTAAGCTAGGTCATATTGGTGAGAAACGACTATACAAAATAGAACAAATATGATGTCTGCGAGAAATTTAAGGAGTATAAAAATGATTTGAAAATCGGACGAACCAAAACATTAAATTCCTACGACCTAATCGAGGAGGCAAGTACATTGGACATGAGTTCCAATGGTACTTAAAAGACAATTGGATTATCTCTCGGATTACTTCATCCTTACTCCACAATGCAACAGAGAGTCAGAGCGAAGGAACTGAACCTTGTTGGATACGGTTCATTCCATGGTAAGTAAAGTTGAGTTGCCTTTGTCTTATTGGGGATATGCGCTAGAAACTGCAACGCATATGCTGAACTTAGTACCTACTAAATCTACGTCTAAGGCACCATATAAGATACATTAAAACTGGGTCAATCCAGAGCAGAAGTAATGTGTGGATTCCAATTTTTTTTTTTCCATTTTGGATCTTTAATGGCCTTTTAAAATCTATTTTACTTAGAACATTTTTAACTTCTTTTAAACAAAATCATTATAAATTTATGAAATGATTTTTATATTCTTTGATTAATGTTATATTATATTTATATGTATATCATATACACATATGTGTGTGTGCGCATGTATAATATATCAAACCGTGTAAGGTATAACACATCTGTGTATAGATGTTAGGATTTACACCATAATGCCACGTTAACTCATCTAATATATAGATATTATCGAAAAGTATGTTTATATACTTAGTTTATATATATAAAATGTAACATATATATATACACACACACATATAACTTTATATTATATTTAAATAATTATAGATATTTATAAACATATGTATGAAATTTTAACATTATATATAATTAAAATTATTTAAGCGTATATAAATCATTTATAATTTATTTTTGTTAAGTCAAAAACTATATATATATATATAATTTTTTAAACATATATATATGAAATACTTTTATATATTTATAAATAATATAATAATAAATATATATTAAAACTTTTAAAAATACAAAAATATACATATATATTAAATACACACACACACTTAGTCATGTGCACAACTTAGATTTTTTTAATCTTAAAATATATTTTAATACACATATATGTATGGATATTATTTAAAAATTAATAAAAAATTATTTTTATAACATAATTCTGAATTTTAATTTTTTAGTAAAATTCTGAATGATAGTTTGTAATTTCGATTATTTAATAAATAATTTTTAAACTAATTTAAAATTTATTTTAATTCTCGGCTAATAGTTAAATATTTTAAATTATAAAAAATGATTTTTATTTTATACCAAAGGTATATTAAGTGTTATAAATTATAAAATATATAATATATATTGATATAATTAATTTATATAATAAGTTAATTTAAATAATTTTATGAGTATATATTATATTTTTAATTCTACCAAAAATGTAATAACTATGAAACTTTATAAATAAATTTTATATAATTATATTTTGAATAAAGTATATTGTGGTATTTAAATTGTAAACTATATATATGCTGTATATTAAATTATTTAAAATAAAAAAATATTTTTTAATCTTAAGCCAAGCTATTTATTGGTATACATACGACTGAATTTTTATATAAATAAAAGTATATGTAAACATACTTCCAATTTGATTGTGACAATATATGTATATATTGGAATCGCCATTTAGCTATCAATATAATATCTATGGTGTAAACGTTATATATATTTAGTAATAATCATAAATAGGTTAGGAATATACCTTATATCCCATGCCCATAAGTACACCTTGAAATGATGAGATCTACTCCCAGAACAAGTTTCCAACCCAGTAGAGTGCTAGTGCCTAAACTGACAACTAACGACTATCGAATAGAATTGTTTTTGATTTGATTTAAACTTGTAATGATGAAGAAAAGGGAAGGTATGGTGTGGCCAGAAATAAGAGGATGTGGGTTGAGATTCTTATATAGACAAGGAATGGAGACAAGTTACGTAACGACCCGCACATTAATAGGCCCAAATTTTGACTAAATCGAAACCCAAGTCCATTAGAGTACGGATCATTAGTCTTGGTAACCTATAATAAATACAAGCGTAACAGAGAGCAACTAATATAAAGTCACAATGGAATTGAGAAATATAATAGAACATATGTATGACTAACCTGGCTACCTCGGAATATCATTCCTTGGATATTTAACAACCTTGTAAACGCCAAGCATAAATAAGAAGACTTCACCATCTTCAGCTTTCGTTTTGCTCCAGTTTCCAGTCCTTCTAAGCCTAACATGTGGGTTATTATGAGGAGAGGGTTAGAACAACGTTCTAGTGATTGGAAAATTACATACTTTACTCATCCCATTAATTTACGCCGTTTGGTTTCCACTTAACTGTTATGTGTACTAATTACTACAAATTTGTTTATTCTTATATATGCACATATGATATGCTTAACCTAACCTTCTCTAAGGCATTATTATATATATGTTTGTATGTATATGTGTGTATATATATATATATATTTATATGCTTATAAACATGTGTATATTTGTGCGTGTCTATATATATCCAAACTTATCTACCTAAAACCCTGGCCACTTAATACTTCTTAATTAGGAAGGTGGCAAACCCATCAACCATTTGCTACCTTAAGTCCATGAAGCGCGTCCTCTACAACATCGATGCTATTAAATTGGTTCTAGCTACAAAGACCATTGATCCCTATATACGGCTCTATAGTATAATATATAATTTAATTGTCTTACCGTTAACGTAACTCAAAGACTCATCTAAGGGTTAACTAGCCACCTTTGGTAAACTAATTTTCACCCAATCATCCACCTCGAGGTCTGTGTGTCTCCCATACGAATTCTACACTTGAAGAAAGTGAAATCCGTCAGGGCATGACCAAGTCTTTACAACCGCTCGCTCAGGATCGCTGCTGGTTATAGCCTATATGCCAAACTTACTGCTAATAACCGGTACTAAAATATAGACATGGCGTGCTGCCCTTTCCACAACTGACATCCTATTTTGACCAACCTAAGTCAGTAAAGGATAACACTCTTTATGATTACTTACTACCTCTTATTGGATATGAGGCAGACCTCATTTCCTTGAAAGTACTTGGCCATTCAATACTTTGAATCTGAGGCAAACCCTCGGTATATTTCTCCTACCTATCCACAACATATATCTCTTTTCCATAGGTCCTATGGTTGGAGATGTCTCACATCAGTAGTAAGTATACACAACTACTGGTAGCCTCTAGGTGAAGGGCAGACTTCTACAGTGTAACTCTACCGACCTAGCATCCTAACCCACTAGACCAAACCTATCACCCAAAGCCTAAGTGTTAGGCTTGGCCCACTAATTCACGCTTGTCTTAAACATAAAAAGCTATATAATTTCCTACCATGCAAATTGTATTGGCTTCCACATGTACTTAACAATATTAACATTTGATATTTAGTTGTTCGCTACATAATTATTCCTAATTTATACACTTAGGCTCTGGTTTCCTTCTAATATCTAATAAACGTATATTATCCGTAATAATTGGCCACTAATTTCAAAATTGGACAATCTCTAAATAATCCTCATTTAATTCCTTTAATATATTTATCAATTTCAAAAATCCATATATTATGCCTATTCAATTTCACTGCCCTATTAAATTCCCTAATAAGTCACCATTTAATTCTTTTTTAACTCTCTGTTAATTACAAATTTGCCATTAAATCTGTAATTAATGTTCACAAATTTTTGTATTCCTATTCCTTCCTTTTTAGCCTTATAATTTAATACACGATAATAACTAATACGATTAATTTCGTAATTTGCATTATATATATGTTTTAATTTTTATTTGATATGCAGAGTTTTATGTATACATATATTCTTATTTTCTAATTATTAATTCTTAAACTAGAATATTTCTTTCCATAATTTAATTTATCAGAGTTATCCTTTAAAAAAGGATAGCATTCTATTAATTACCAAAAAATGAGACTATTGCTCCATTTGAAATTATAAGGAATTTTCTATTTTATTTTATTGAAATAGATAGTACAAACTATGGAGAATAATATCCATACTTTTTACAACTATTTTGTTTTAGGTATATTCCTTGTTAAATCAAATGGCACACTTTTATACATATTTTAGAAAATTTGTAATTTGTAGAAGTTACACGAAAATAGATATAATTAAATTATACCTCATTCCAAATAAATTACAATACAGACATTTAGATCTAAGTCAAATAGGGCAACCTAATTTACAACCTAATTATAAATCTAGAATTAAAAACATTCTATATATTAAATATATGGAACTGAGCTCAAATATTCGGATTAGGTTGTACATACTATTACCATTCCAGTTACCTATTTTATAGAATATGTAGGAAATATTTTTATGCATTTGTTTTAAGCTTACAATCCATCAGATCTTATTTAGGCATAATAGTTAAATAACGATATAAATGTCAATGCCATAAATAAATTATATAATTCTTCACTCACTTTTTTAAGCTTTCCAAATCTCCACATTTGTATCCATTTATTTACTTGACTCCTTTTCCTTTCTAATCCAAAAGAACATGTACAACAAGGAATATACATACTTTAGAATTAAAGATCTTAGAAGAGATTTGAGGTTAAGAGGAATATAGATTTATAATTATAAAGATTACCTTTTTCAGCAGTATTAATTCGCTCCTTCTCTTATTCTCTTTTACTTTCTACCCTTCTTTGATGATATATCTATATATAATATTTTAGAAAGTTTAGAAATTTTTTAGAAGGGAAAATGGTAGATTACAAAATATGAGAAGAAAAATGAGGGGTTAGGCCTGTATTTATAGGCTTTCGAATCAACCATAACCGTTAGATTAAAATAAATAAATCCAAGTCGTTGGCCAAGGTTCAAACCCTAGTCATCGCCATTCGACCAACTGACCGATCCTCTATAGGCAGTTGGTCATTAGCAGTTGACCAGCCGAAGGAGAAGGTCGGTCGGCGGGTCCCCATTTAACTAAAATTTATTCCTTTATTTTGTATTTAATTATTTACGTTTTGAAAAATTCAAACGCTAATAACATTTTCCTGTAAGCTCCGATCGCAAAACTCCAAATATGAAAGTTACTCAAAAAGTCGCCATAAACACAATGGTGCAAGTTTTGTGGTAAAATTTCATTGTTTGCTTAAATTCTATTTGTGGAGCTTTATTAATTATTTATAATTATCTTAGATTTAGGGTACCCTTTCTTTTATTTTAAAACAACAAACTACCAACAAGTGTCTTTATAAATTTTAGCTTTTAACGCACAGAGATAGTGAGCCATTATTTCACAACAACTTTCCTTGTCCTTCACTCATTAAAATTTATTTTTCCTAAAATCCAAAAGTTTTTGGGATTGAAGCATTTTTAATTTCTATTTGCTAAGTTAATTTCCTAATTTATTTTATAAACTTCCAGGCTTACCCACATTTTATGACTAGTTACGTGTCCTTATGAGATCTCCTTATTTGCACTATTTCCCAATATATTTATATGGCGGTCTAATCCCATCCATCGAATCAACACAGTGATAAAAAAAGAGCATATCTGATACCATATGTACGCTCTTCTAATAATCTAAGGGGGAAAACTAGCAATTACAACCCAAAGACACAAATAGAAATTTTGCTGGAAGACTGGTGTTGATGATGTTATATCCCTAACAACCTTTAAGATACGACCTTATCCCCATAGGATAGTTAGGGCAGGAGTATAAATTTAACTTTATTTATTTTTCCAACTCATAATCGCCTCACCATCCTTTTGGAATATAGTCACAACTACTTTTACAATTGGAATTTATAGAGTTAGGTGTGTAATTAACATTTAATTGTAGGTAAAAATACAAATATGTTCTCTTAGAGTATCTTAATTGCTCTGTTGACTCATCTAAGCTCTGATACCAAATGCAACAACCCACATTTTAATGGGCCCAAATTTTAGCTAAATCGAAATAAATGTCCATTATGATATAGATCGTTGGTTTTGGTAACCTGTAATAAATACAAGCATATTAGAGGGTGACTAATATAAACTCCTAGCGGAATTGAGAAATATAAAGAACATATGTGTTGACCAAGGCTGCTACCTTGGAATATCATTCCTTGGATATTTCACCGTCTTGTCAACATTGAGCATGAATAAGAAGACTTCACCAGCTGTAGTTCCCATCTTGCTCCAATACCTAATCCTTCTATTAATTCATACTTTACTCATCGCATTAATTCATGCCGATTGGTTTCGATTTAAGTGTTATGTCTATTAATTACTATTAATCTGTTTAATCTTATGTGCATATACGATATGCCCAACCTAACCTTCTCCAAGGTATCAATATATGTATGTATGTATGTATAAACCTATCTATCCAAAACCTCGGCAATTTAATACTTCTTAAATAGTAAGGAGGTAGACCCATCGGCCATTTACTACCTCGAGTCCCCAAAGCAGGCCCTCTGCAACGTTAATGCTAGTTAATCGGTTCTAGCTGTAGAGACCGATGACACTTATATACGGCTTTATAATATAATATATAATTTAATTGTCATACTACTGACGTAACTCAAAGGCTCATCTAAGAGTTAGCCCCCACCTCTAATAAACTAATTTTTCACCTAATTATCCATCTTGAGATCTGTGTGTCTCCCATACATATTCTACACTAGTATGAAGCAAAATCCATCAAGGCATAACTCAAGTCTTTACTACCGCTCGCTCCAGATCACTGGTGGTCATAGCCTATATGCCAGACCTACTGCTAAATACCGGTACTAAAATACTGACATAATCTACCGACTTTCCATAATTGACATCCCATTCAGAATAACCTAATTAAGATAGGAAAAATGCCCCTTTCGTCCACTTGCTATCTCTAATTTGATATGAAGCAAACCCCATTTTTTTAAAGTACTAGGCCATTTAGTACTTTAAATCCGAGGCGAACACGTGGTATTTAGCATGACTTCCTAACATGAAAATTATATTGCCTTCTACGTGTATTTAATAGTATTAACATTTGATATATAATAGTTTGCTATGTAATTATTTCTAGTTTATACGCTTAGGTTTTGGTTTCCTTCTAATGTCTAGTAAATGTCAGTTACACTTAATAATTGGTCATTAATGTCAAAATTAGATAATATTTAATCAGTCCTCATTTAATTCCTTTAATCTATTACCAATTTCAAAAATCCACTTGTTATGTCTATTCAATATCCTTATAAATGCCGTATTAAATTCCCTAATCTGAACCTATGTAATTTCTTTTTAACTCTCAATTAATTACAAATTTATTGCCCATTAAATATGCAATTAATGTCCAAAAATTTGGAATTCATTTTCCTTCCTTTTTTTTCTTATAATTTAATACGCGATAATAACTAATATGAATATTGTCGTAAATTACACAATATATATGTTTCTATTTTTAATCGATATGCGTGGCTTTACATACACACACACACACACACACACTTATTTTCCAATTATTAATTCCTAAAGCGGATAATTCCTTTCCACATTTTAATTTATCAAAGTTATCCTTTAAAAAATAGTTCCTGTTATAACATTCCATAAATTACCCAAAGATGAGACTTCTGCTCCGTTTGAAATTACAATGAATCGTCTCTTTTCTTTTATTGAAATAGACAACGCAATCTACGGAGAAGAATATTCATACTTTACACATCTCTTTCCTTTTTGGTATATTCCTTGTATTCAAACGGCTCACTTTTATACATATTTTAGAAATTGGATAGTTTATGGAAGTTACACATAATAAATATAATTAAACTATGCCCTACTTTAAATAAATTAAAATATAGAAATTCACATTATAAGTCAACTAGGCCAACTTAATATTACAGCTCAATTTTAATTCGAAAATAAAAGAAAATTCTAAAATAATAAATATTTGGGACTGAACTCAAATTTCCAAAATAGGTTGTACATGCTATTCCTATTCCAATTACCTATTTTAAAGAATGTGTATGTGATATTCCTATACATTTGTTTTAAGCCTAAATTTGATAAGATCTTATTTAGGCATAATAATTAAATAAAATCTAACAATATAAATTTCAATGTCATAAATAAATTATATATTTTCTCACTCGCCTTTTAAAGCTTTCCAAGTCTCCAAATCTGATTTCATTCATTTACCTAACTCCTTTTCTTTTTTGATCAAAAAGAATATGTATAACAAAGCATATACATACTATTAGAATTATATATCTGAGAATAGATTTGGGGTTAAGAGAAATATAGATTAATAATTATAAAATTTACCTGTTTCCGTAATATTGATTCGCTCCTTCTCTTCTTCTTTTTTAGTTTCTACCCTTCGCCTATTATATATTTATATATAATATTTTATGATTTTTAGAAATAGTGGAGCACGGAAAATGGTGAAGCTTCGCTGCTTAGATTAGAAAATATGAGAAGAGAAGTGAAGGGTTAGACCTATATTTGTAGACGCTTGAATCAACCATAACCATTAGATTAAAATTATTAAATCCAGACCATTGGTCAATGTTCAAACCCTAACCACCACCATCCGACCAGTCGATCGACCTAAGGAGGAGGTTGACCAGTGCAGCCCGCATTTAATTATAATTTATTCCTTTATTTTGTTTTTAATTATTTTTGCTCCAAAAAGTCAAAAACTAATAACATTTTCGTTTGAGATCCGATCACGAAACTCCAAATATGAAAGTAGCTCGAGAAATCGCCACAAACACAGTGGTACAAGTTTCATGGCCAAATTTCATTTTTTCTCAAATTCTATTTTTGGAGCTTTATTAATTACTTACAAATTATTGTTAACCGTATGGGATGTTACAAGTTCTGATCAAGATCTTTACCAATTATCCATCCATTTCTTTTCAAATCTTGCCTATCTAGTTACCATCAAAATGGCCACACCTACATGCCCTGCCATAGCCACAATAACTAGCCCCTACATGAGCTTTAAACCCATTTAAAGTTCGAACAAAATATTTTGCATTTAATCCCAATTTAAACGCGTATTGTCGTATAACGATTGATATAACTATTATAAATACGTTTAACAATTTTTGTTCATCAAATCAAAATAAAATTTTATAATTAATATTTCATAAATATTAATTAATTTAATTAATTTCTAACAAATACAAATTAATTAAATCCTTGGTCAAAGGTGTATTCATCGTTTTGGTTGTGTAACCCGTTAGATGTGAATTTGGTCATTGACTAATATCGAACCGTTTGAATATTAAATTTCACACATCACTTAGCAGACAACGTGACATTCTAGCCAAATTTATCGCTTTTGGTTTCGATAAAATCTTATTTTACTTTACTAAGTGTTACCTAGTGGCGACTATTATTTACACCAATTCTCCATGTCAAAAATATATCGCTTTGGACTTAAGGAATTTGGTAATGGTTAAAATTTCAATGTCATTCATATTCAACACTATTGTTCAAACACAAAGTCCTTGATTTAATAATTAAAAGTATTACTAACAAAACTACTTGGGCTAGAGATTTCTACTTTGAGTTGACTTGATGCCCATGATACTAACATCATATAATTGAGGAGAGGAATCCCCTCTAGAATAGAGTTTACTTCCAATACTTCCACTCGACCCAACTATAGTTACTCGATTGACGCCAAGCCATGATTTGACTATAATCAAAGTAGAGCTTTCATAATGAAAATCTATAGTATTCTCAAGTCAGGAGATGTGACGATCTTCCTACATCATTGACACTCAATATACCTATATAGTGCGCTATAGTTGTGCTCGGCCGATGTGGGGCGATCATCAATGGTTGTAGGTAAATAAAACAGTCATAAAACCTATCAAATTTCTCACTGCGCATTGAATAAAATATAATAGTAAACATCACCGATATAAAATAGGCGAGACAGTAAATAACTAGATGAATCACAAATCAGAATAACAAATCCATACAACATGTAGCATAAGAAATAGAGTTATACATCAAATAGTAACTCACAATTATTTGTCTTTAAATAAGGGCACTAGCAAGCTCCATAGTGCTGCATAGTGGAATAGCAAATGAGTACATATAATAATATGAGAGAATAGCCTCCTGCTCGCCATCTGCCCACCTCCTTGTGCTCACTAGACCGCGATATCGTTAATTTACTCATTTAAGAGTACCAAAAGTATTAGAAAGTAAAGCATAAAACCTCAGATCAGATAACAGCGTGGTGTGTGCGGTAATAAATCTTTAAATACTAATATGCCACTATAATAGGACAAATGGTATGAAGTCGATACTTCTTCTATTTTTTTCCCTGGCGTAGCTGGACCTAGGCAATTTTCACCGATGATAAAACAGAGCCAAGAAAGTAGAGAACATATCTAACCTATCCCTATATCCACAGTGTTAGCACATAGATAAGTATATGATACTCTATCATAATCGTCATGGGTGTACTGTGCATCGAAGTACTAAGGATGTCTGGATATCTACATCAACTATATAAGTATAAGGGGACATCTTTAGGGCAATATGCAATCAAACAAAAATAGCATACATCATCCAACCTCACGGTTATTCACTCGGTGCGTTGGATATAAGATCACTTGAATGGTCCACCATGGTCAAGGACTAATCAACGTTTCGGTTCTTTGGTACTCGAATCCATGCCACTCAGTTGGCCTAGAAAGTGGACTCACCACCACTGTTACGAACTCCTATCTACAAGTTTTGATGACGAAAATCATGTAATATAATTGTACATATATATCTCGTATCTTATTTTTGCAGATACTCAAGAATACAAATCAAAGCATGGAGCATGGATCAAAAGAGTAGAGAGATAAATATTGTATACAAATCTAAGAAATAATATGTAAAATCTCCCAAGTTTTGTATATGATAAAATACACACACATTTACATGGAAGAACAAATTTTACATATTTAAGAAGTCTGATACTATGCCCCCAAACGTCTGGTCCCAGCCGTTGGAATTTTTTCAGATAATACAATACCAGACCTCTAGTCATTACAATCCAGACATCTGGATTTGGCTTTGGGAATTTTTTTAAAATACAACAACTGTTAGGTCTGAAAGATTGCTTTTGCATCTCTTCTTCAAATCAGTTCTATCCCAAATAGAAGCAACTCTAGAAATGAAAAAAAAAATGGTAGCAACACTTCAAATCGATCTTTTCACTGCTATATATACATCAGTGATTTTACGATTAAAATAACGAATTTCTAATTTCTATTCTCCATATCTACTTTTCATTCATATTCAAGTTACTCATATTTGATATCAATATTTCAACCAAAGATCATTAACTTTGGTTAAGTTTTCTTCCATATTTCCAAAGCACACACATATTCATATCTATACATATCTAGTGGAGATTATAGGAAGACTTGTACGTATTGTCAATATCAGTGTTAATCAGAGCACATTATTGATGAAAGATTTCTATTCTAATAAGCCTATTCCTCTGGGTGAAGCGAGGGTTATTGATTAGTGAAATTCCAAAGAAAAGCTTCGGGACTGGACGTAGGATGGGAGGTCTGAACCAGTATAAAATTTATGGTGTGACCTTTTTCATTTTACTGTTATCTCTTTATCATATTGTGTGACCCATACTATCATACACTTACTTGTCATATACTATATACGATCCATATAGACTTTCACTTAGTATTAGAGAAAGGTTAGTTCAAATCAGAGTAATACATATTTGAATCCTATTAATATGGCAAGTATTTTTCAAGAAGGTTAGTCAACTACACATCCTCCTCTATTCACCGGATCTAACTATGCATGTTGGTTAACAGGTATAGGAATTTTTATGGAAGCAAATGGTTTAGAAATATGGCCAGCAACTCAAATTAAGTATGTAGCACCTGAAACAAATATTAGCACATGGATAGATGCACAAAAACCACTACTTCTAATAATGCTAAAGCTATGAATATTCTTTTTTGCTCCCTTGATAAAAATGAATTTTCATATGTTATGTTATGTACCACTGCTTATGATATATGGCATACTTTACAAGTTACACATGAAGGTACAACTAAGGTCAAACAAAAAACATCAATTTTACAAAATCAACTCTCATCTTTCAAAATGAAACAAATGAGTCAATTGTTGACATGTACTCTAGATTTCAAACTATACAACACGACCTTATGGCACTAGGAGTCAAGTTTACTGATTTTGATTTAATATCTCGAATTCTCAACTCTTTATAATTGAGTGGGAAAAAGTATTAGCTATTGAAGAAGCTAATGATCTTTCTGAATTCAAAGTTGAAGAGTTGATTGGAAATTTAATGTCGTATGAAGAAAATGCAGGCTAGAAAAGAACAACCATGAAAAGAAGAACATAGCATTTCAAGCAAGCAATGAAGATTCTAAATTGTATGAAGACGAAATTGTATTCATTTCCAAGAACTACAACAAATTAAGAAATTCAAGAAAATCACGAGATTCCAAAATAGTAGAAAATCAAATTCATCAAATCATACTTCAATCAAGTGCTTTGAATGTGATCAGTCCAGACATATGAAGAAGGATTTTCCAAAACTCAACAACGAGAAAAAGAAAAATAAGTTTGAGAAATTTAAGAAAAAGAGAAAGGCATTCCAAGTCACATGGGACTACTTTGACTCTTCCTCTTCATCCGATAATGATAGTGAAAGTGATACAGAGCAAGCAAATGTATTTTTCATGGCACATACTAATGAGGTATGTCTCGATCTTACTTATGATGAAATTTTAGAAGTAAGCATAGAACTTGATTACAAATATAGAGAAACTAAGAAACTAAATAAGGAATATGTTGCTAAGATAAATCGACTAGAACTTGAAATAGGATTACTAAAGGAATAAAAATCTATTTTAGAAGAAGAATTAGAAAATGCTCAAGAAAAGTGCAAGAATCTTTCTGTTAAAAATGATGCATTATCTTATGAATTAGGAAAAGTTAAATTAGAAAATAACAAAATTAGTAATGAACACATTATCTTAAAAGATAATCTAGAAACTTCAAGATCCGAAATTACTAATCTTAAAAACAAGTTAGATAAAATTACTAATAATGTTACAAAATTTAACAAAGGAAAACAAGATTTGGAGAGTTTAATTAAAATTTTCAAGCCATTCAAAAATCGAAATGGATTAGGATTTGAGAATAAGACAAAAATTACAAAGTATTGTAAGATTTATACTAAGATAAAAAAAACCTTCTTCCAAAAATGAAAAATTAATCTCGAATTCAAAAATGATTAAAATATGGGTTCCTAAAACAAATAACAACATAATTAAATAGAAATATATAGGTAATTATATAAAAGAAGTTATTTACAATAATAATTATATTTCAAAAGGAACCAGACCATCATGGATATAGTTACCCTCATCTACTGACACTTAGGACCCAAAAACAAAAAGGGTACCAATTTAAACTGTTTTATTTTTTTACAAGTATCCAAATATAAAAATAAAGAGAAATGGATATTAGATAGTGGATTCTCCAAGCACATGATGGGAAATGCTGACATGCTGTCAAATATAAAGTACATTGATGGTGGCACTGTAACTTTTGGGAATAATTCAAAAGGGTTCGTCATTGGCATTGGAGAAGTCATCAATATCGGTATCTCCAACTCTCCTATTATTTCTAATGTTTTATTAGTAGAAAACCTAAAACATAATCTTCTTATTATAAGTCAGTTGTGTGATAAAGGGTTTGAAATAAATTTTGAAAAAGTAAATGTAAAATTCTTGATCAAAGCAAAAATTTACTCTTTGAAGGATTTAGAAATCGTAATATATATATCCTAAATATGAACATTAAAAATAATTCAGATTTATGTCTAGTCGCAAATCATGATGATCCTTGGAATTGGCATAAATGTTTTTGTCATATAAATTTTAAATATATTAACAAACTAGCAAAACATGATCTAGTTAGAGGTCTTTCTAAAATTAACTATAAAATCAAAAATTTATGCGACGCATGTCAAATGGGAAAGTTAAAGAAAAGTTCTTTCAAATCTAAAAATAACATATCCACTAAGTAACCATTAGAATTGCTTCATTTAGATTTATTTGGACCAACCCAAGTATGGTCAATAAATCATAACAAATATGTGTTTTTAATTATAGATGATTTTTCAAGATATACTTGGACATTATATTTAAAACATAAAAGTGGCACTTTTTACGAATTACTAACTTAATGGATTTAAAAACTAAAAATATATGCAGTGATCATGGAGGAGAATTCGAAAATGAACTTTTTACTAATTTTTGTAACAAAAAAGGAATTAGTTATAATTTTCCATTTCTACGAACACCACAACAAAATGGTGAAGTTGAACAGAAAAACAAAACTTTACAGGAATGTGCACGAACATTACTAAATAGTAGTAATCTACCCAAATATTTTTGGGCTGAAGAAATTGCCACTACCTGTTATGTATTAAATCATGTCACACTTTGACATATGACTAAGAATACATGTTATGAAATATTGCATGGAAAGAAACCAAAAGTTTCATATTTCAGAATTTTTAGGTCAAAATATTTTATTTTAAATACTAAAGATAATCTTGGAAAATTTGTCCCTAAAGCCGACGAAGGAATTGTCATTGGCTATTCAGGTAGTAAAGCTTATAAAATTTATAATAAATGAATAAATATTATAGAAGGAAGCGTACAAATGTCTTTTGATGAAATTTCCAACAAACTATTAAAGAAGATGAAGATGAAATTTTAACTAAAAATCAAACTGAAAATACTAATAATGTGAATAATTCATCCTCCGATAATAATGAAAATGTTTTAAGATCGCCCACACGAATATTAAACAATCATCCTTTTGATAATATAATTGGAGACTTGAATTCTTGAGTCACTAGAAATAAATTAAATCAAACGAGTCACGTTGCTTTTATCTCAACTACAGTACCTAAAAATTATAAAGAAGCATCTAAAGATGATTATTTGATCTTAGCGATGCAAGAAGAATTAAATCAATTTGAATGTAATAATATATGAGAACTCTTTCCTAGATCATCAGATCAATCTGTAATAGGAACAAAATGGGTTTTCAAAAACAAAGAAAATGAAAATGGAAATATTGTATGTAACAAAGCAAGATTAGTGGCTTAAGGTTACAACTAAGAAGAGGGAATTGATTACGAAGAGACATTTGCTCCCGTAGCTTGTCTCGAAGCAATTCGTACTCTACTAGCTTTTGCATGTCATCACAACTTTAAATTATTTCAAATGGATGTTAAGAGTGCCTTCTTAAATGGTTTTATCAAAGAAAAAGTTTTTGTGGAACAATCGCTGTTATTTATTCACAAACAAATATCTAGATCACGTTTTTAAACTCAGAATGGCTTTATACGGTTTAAAACAGGCACCACGTGCTTGGTACCATCGACTAAAAAATCATCTACGAAATTCTGGATTTCAAATTGGCAAAATAGACACTAAACTATTTATAAAACATAAAAATAATGACATATTAGTTGTATAAATATATGTTGACGACATCATATTTGGATCAACTAATGAAAGTTTAAGTAATGAATTTTCTGAAATAATGAAAAATGAGTTTGAAATGTCACACATGGGGTTAATTAATTTTTTTCCATGGATTACAAATAAAACAATTAGACAATGGAATTTTTATAAATCAAGAAAAGTATTGTAAAGATTTACTTAAACGTTTCGGAATGGAGAATACTACTAAACCAACTCCCATGAGCACAATTTATATTTAGAAAAAGATGAAAATAGAAAAGACTATGATCAAAAATCTTATCGTAGTATGATCGGCTCTTTATTATACTTAACAGCTAGTCGACCCGATATAATGATGAGTGTTTATTTGTGCGCTCGTTGTTAAGCTCGATCTAAGGAATCACATCATCGAGCAGTCAAACGAATTTTATGTTACTTATCCAACACCAAAGATTACGGCTTATTCTACCCTAAAGATACAGCTTTCTAACTCATGTCATATAGTGAGGCACACTTCGAAGGTTGTAAAACAGATAGAAAAAATACAAGTGGTACCTGCCATTTTATCGGTCAATCTCTGGTTTCATGGTTTAGCTTAAAGAAAAATTGTTTTTCACTCTCGATGTGCGAAGCAGAATATCTCTCTGCCGCCTTAGCTTGCGCTCAAGTAATCTATATGCAACACACTTAGAGATTTTGGTAAAATAATTGAAAGATCTCCAATATACTACAACAATACTAGTGCTACCAATTTATCTAAAAATCCAGTTAACCATTCTCGAACTAAACATATAGACATACGAGACCATTTTCTAAGAGAAAATGTAGAAAAAGGAATTATCAACCTTGAATTTGTTAACACCGACAATCAAGTTGCCAATATATTGACCTAACCATTAAATGAACGATCATTTGTAAAACTTAGACGAAACTTAGGAATTTGTTCATATAATGAATTAATAAACTAAATTATATATTCTTTATTATCCTATTTGGTTACTTAGAAAAGCTAACAAACAAAAACTTTCTCCATCTTTCGTTTTGAAAACCTTCTGAACACCACAAATTGTTTTAATGAAAACAAAATCTTTAACCATAAATTTAGTTAACTAACAAACAACTTTTTTCCTTAATTAGAATTTGAAAAACATATATGTGTGTATATATATATGTGTGTATATAAATATATACCACAGATAAATTTTTTTCTCTAAGTGTATAATCTTTCACTCTTTAAAACATCTAATTTTTTTTACATATATATATAATATCGTCTAACCACGATTCGACTTACTCAGCCATTGATTTCTCCTTACCTTCTTCTGGTAGTACGTATACATCTCCCACCAAAACAACACTAAAATCATCTCCTTCCATAAACATTGTTCCTATCCTACTCCTTGTATCATACCGGCAATTCTTCGAAAGGAAAAAAGGCCAAATATAGTATTAATCTTGACAATGCTTCTCTTCATGACAAAATTGACGAAATCCATCATTATTTAAAAGAAATGATGGATGTTCAAAAAGAAATGTATTATACACAACGAAATCAAGGAGCTCATCTAAACTTTTTAGAAAAGTGTATCCTTGCGATATGTGGACACTCTCCTACAAAGGATTGTGTTCATGTACGATCTCCTCGTATGATAGAAACTCCTCTACATGCTCATCGAATAACTCCGCGGAAACTATGTGGAGACATAACATCTGAAGCCTAATTATGTCCAATACCTTCTTCTTGGACTTCGCTACGATCATTCAAAGAAGATACAAAGATGGAACCAAATTTATGGGAGAAAAAGTAATACTGTTCTTCTATCAATAACTATATTTTGTATATATATATTTTTGTTCTAATAAGTTTAAAACTATTCACGATTGTCATTTATATCTTGTTCTTAATGAAATTGAAAATATATAATAATAATAATATGAAGTCTCTAACGAAAATCAAATTATTACTATTCTATCAAACCAACCGTCTGATTTTTCTCACAGGTTATCACAGACTCCGACGTCACTATTCTTCCTCTACTCTTTGAGTACCAAGCGTTTTCCTATTGGTGGCCAGACGTTTGGGATAGTTTTCTACCTAAAATAATACATAGAAATTAAAAAGCCCAGACGTTTGCCTCACCATTCCAGACGTCTGAAAATTGTTTCTTCCTGTCATGACCTAATGTCTATTCATTGTATTAAATTAACTCTTCATTTTTTACCTCACCTTTTCATCCTCTACAAAACCCCATTAAAACCTAGATCATAAAAATTCACTATCATTTTTCAAATAAAATGCCTCCAAAATCAAAAATTATAAAGAAGCAAAAGAAAGATCAGGGATCTTCAACTCAAACAAATGTTGTCACTGATTCTCACATAAAATCATGGCTTGATCAAAGCCCTAGATCAATCAAAAGATTTGATGATTTGATGAAGTTTCATCTAGGTCCCTTCTACCAACTGCTAAATGTTGTCACTGATTCTCACATAAAATCATGGCTCGATCAAAGCCCTAGCTCAATCAAAAGATTTGATGATTTGATAAAGTTTCATCTAGGTCCCTTCTACCAACTGCTATGACTTCCTCTCTATGAAATGCATTCATTATGTGAAGATGTTGAGGTTAACTATCTAATCGAACAAGGTCCAAATGAGGTAACTATAGATCAGCTTGCTATCTTTCTCTTTTATTCAAATCTATGTAGTTCTTCCATTTGGAATCTCGAAGATGACGAAAATTGGCTTTGTACTAGTGCCTATGGTAAAGTCATTAAGCTCACTCCTGGTATGTTGGGACAAATCCGCCATTGCTCTTACACGAATATCGAATTAAAAGACATACCGTACAAAAGATTTTTAACCCTTGATGAGGTCACTCACCTACTTTGGGAAGATCATATGGAACAGTGGAATATGAAGAACCTCCGACCTAGGGCAAGATTGCTAAATTGCATGATTATCAACGCCATAATACTAAGAAAAGGTAGTCATGACAAAATATATGAAACAGATCACAAAGTTATGTATGCTATATTTGGTGATATTAAAGTTAATTGGGCTCAATTTCTTCTCGACGAAATTAAAAATTTCTAGATTCACAAGAGCCAGACAATTGTTTATGCACCCTATATAATGCAGATTCTTCAATTCCAAGGTATCCCATCTTACTTATCAAATTTTAAAGAACTACAAATTAAAGAAGGTGGGTCCAAAATTTTCAAGCTTATGCATCTACGGAACGAAATGCCACCGATAATATCATTTCCTCAATGGACTCTGCAGCAACAACAACTACATCAACAATATCCTCAATAAGCACAGCAAAAACCCCCTCAACAACAACCAGGTCCTTATGTTTTCCTATAACATCCCTCCGAATATAATTCAGACTCAAAGATTTTAAAAACCCGAGGAGAACCTATTTCAACAGAATCATATCATGACTTATCAATTCGAAATCAACAAATTTTATCTCGTAATCAAAATCTTAGGCAAGAAAGTTATTCGTCTTGACAGATCTGTCTTAAGCATATCTTCTTGAATGGGCAAAATCGAAAAAACACTGGATAAGGTTGTATCTACTCTTGGGAAAGTAATGAGGAAATTTCGTGGTCGATCATCATCCCGGTCCTCAACCTCATCACCATCAGCTCCTTCAACTGCTCCATATATTTCTTCTGTTCCAAAGTCTTCAACAAAACCAGGAGGAAAAGAAACCATGGACGATGAGCCATTAAAGGAAACAGATGAAGAGGAAAGTGAGGAATTTAATATGCAAGATCCTTCCCTCCATCAGTAGGGGTACTTGGCTTTTCAAGGGTTGTCTATTCACGAGGATGAAGAATATAATGATCAACGTCATTGGCCCATGTACACTTCTGATCCTTCATCATTTTGGGATTACTATAATGATACCTATGGAAGTTTTTCTGACTCGACTCACCATTACCAGTAATTTCTAGTTTATCTTTCACTGTATTTTTCTTTTATGTGTTTCTCCTTCTATGTACTAATTTTCAGTTATCATGCACTACAAGCTCTATGTTTTAGATTGCATTTTCTATTTTCTCTACTTCTTATTTTGATAATGCCAAAAAGGGGAGAAATATGCATGCACACTGGGGGAGGATAACATATGATATATATATATACACATATAGGGGGAGTAAAATATATTTTATGTTACATAGTTTTTCATAATCAAAATGGGGGAGAATGTTACGAACTCCTATCTACAAGTTTTGAATATGACAAATCATATAACTATAATTGTACATATATATCTCGTATCTTATTTTGATACCCAAGAATAAAATCAAAGCATGGAGCATGGATCACAAGAGTAGAGAGATAAATATTGTATACAGATCTTAGAAATAATATGTAAAATCTCCCTGATTTTGTATATGATAAAATACACACACATTTACACAAAAGAACAAATTTTACATATTCCAGACGTCTGGTACTATGCCCCCAGACGTCTGGTTCCAGTATCTGGAATTTTTCCAGATAATACATGGCCAAACGTTTGGTTATTACAATCCAAACGTCTTGATTTAGCTCCGGGGATTTTTTTAAAAATGCACAACTGTCAAGTCTGAAAGGTTTCTTTTGCATCTCTTCTTCAAATCAGTTCTATCTCAAACAGAAGCAACTCTAGAAATGAAAAAAATGGTAGCAACACTTCAAATCGATCTTTTCACAACTATAAATACATTAGTGATTTTATGATTAAAGTAATGAATTTTTGATTTCTATTCTCTATATCTAATTTGCATTCAAATTCAAGTTAATCGTATTTTCTATCAATATTTCAAATAATGATCATTAATTTTGGTTAAGTTTTGTTCCATATTTCCAAAGCACACACATATTCATATCTATACATATTCAGGATATTATAGGAAGACTTATATGTATTGTCAATATCAGTGTTAATTAGAGCATATTCTTCGCGAAAGATTTCTATTATAACAAGCCTATTCCTCCGGACGAAGCGAGGGTTATTGATTAATGAAATTCTAAAGAGACGCTTCGGGATTGGATGTAAGACGATAGGTCCGAACCAGTATAAAATTTCTGGTGTGATCATTTTCATTTTTCTGTTATCTCTTTATCATATTGTGTGATCCATACAATTATACACTTACTTATCATATACTATATATGATCCATATAGACTTTCAACCACGTCAGTCCAAGTATACACATCGCTTATCTAGAATAAAGAGCCTCCACGCTTTAGGAACCACCATGTTCCTACTGTCCCCTCTCTATGAGTACCCTATGAACCTTCAAGTGTTAATTATCCTTTTGCAAATCACACATCTAGGAGCTGATCTCACAACACCTTCATGAAGTCACCGTGGTCAGGAAGATTCTCTACTATCAATATCACATAGAATACTACCTTATGTCCCGTAGCCAACATCTAACAATTTCGTCTATCCTACCCATAGTCCTCAACTCTACATCTTAAAGCATAGTTATTTATCATCGAAGCCACCACTTCTCATCACGGAATTATCATCGTCGGGTCATAAGTCATCATCGTAAAAAATTGTCGAAAAATCCATCGAAAAACTCCACTCAGAATTTCCTAGGTTCTAGCCCAAAGCAGAGCCCGAGAATTTATAGGTTTGGCCCGAAGCAAACCTTAGCTTGAAGTCATGCATAGGTAATTTTAGAAAATGACTAGGTAATTTTAGAGAATGACCATGTAATTTCAAAAAATGCCCAAATCACACGCAGGTATCGATACTGATCCTCGACTTAACTTGTTTTTCTCCTTTTGACATCAAGCAAACCCCTTAGGACTTCAAGCAACACAAAAATAACTCCAATCACTTTTTGTCATTGAACCATACCACATGGTTCGCTATCGACCCTAAGAAACATGCAAATAGCTCCAAGCACCATTCACCATCCTAACGCTTCAAATTTATTCAACTCCAAGCGAACCGTTTGCGACTTCAAGCAAATGAAAATTTTCCTCAGGTCGGACTCCAAGCAAATTACCACTAATCCATCAACACTGAACCATCTTCTTTTGCTCTTAACTCGAGAGTACGACCTCCAAACAACTTGAAATTCAAAATGTAGTCTTATGGGGCCTTCCTTGTCACCCTATATTAGTTGCATGATGTTTGGGACAAAAGTCAGGGACCGATATCAAGCCTTAACCACTAATCCAAAGGCTCAGAACTCACCATCGAACCCCACTTTGAATGCCAATATCTTGTCCATACGAACTCCAAATGACCTGAAACTTTGTTTGCAATCTTATAAGGCCTTCCTTATTGCTCCACATCAATCATACCAAATTTGGAATAAAATTCAGCGGTCCTCAACGATCCCTAGGGATCGTCAGCGATCGCTAACTTCTTTCTAAGCTAAGCCGCCACCCGATTGGTGTTTTTTCAACCATTCAAACATTAAGCAAACATTCATACAACATATAAAAACCAAAACATCAACCAAACATCCATATATCCCAAACATATCTATTTTAAAGAAATCTAGATCTATGGTGAATGTTAAGGATCCATAAGAATACATTTTTATAAATCAAGTCCGAATTGTCTAAATTTCACATGTATGGTTAATTGTAGTCTAAAACATTTTTAGATATTTTTATATACTTTTTAAAACATCATTCGGGATGTATAATGACTTAATTAGCAAGTAAAAGATCTAATCACTCACCTTAATCCATAGCGAGACAAAATACCCAAACGAACAGTAAATGGCATGGAATCCAAGGCTCCTTCAATAGTAAATCTCTAATCCCAAGTGCTAATCCCGCTAATCTCCTCTTTATGATGAAATTTGACTATGTATTGTAGGTTTAAGGGTTGCTTTTTGGTCAATGGAGGTTAATGGAAGTTTTTCACTATTTTAGGAGAAGTGAAATGATGGGGATGAGGTCCCATCAGCCTCCACTTAACCTATTTCCCAAATGGGTCATCGGCCTTGACACTAATAGCACTAATTACCTAACTAAGTTGTTTGAAATCAATAAAACTTCAAACAACCATAACCTTCAAATAGTAAGTTTGTTTTTCTGTTATGACCACTCTATAGAAAGGAAACCATCGTCCAAATCTAATGGATGTGTTTCCAAACCCTAACTTGGCTTCTCTTAAAAGTAAGATTTTCAGGGTCAAAATGGTCACTTATAAATTCGCCAAAAATCATAGATAAAGGAAATATCCCTAAGGGTAATTTTCCTGAATTCTAGAATCATACGACCTTCTACAAAAATAATATAAATATTCTACAATCCTCCGATACGTAGAATACAGGTCACTACATTCTCCTCCTTTAGGAACTTTGCCGTCGAAATTCCGAACAAAATCAATATGGTCATCCTACATGCCTAACAACTATATATAAGCATAAGCAACCGCCATATGCAAATAATGGATACATAGTAATCAAATGAGAAAAAGAGAACATGCAAACATATCCTAGCATATAGGATACTATACTATGGCATATACTTCACAATTCATAAGTGAAAGTAAAAGCGATAAGTAAGAAATCTCATCAAGTAAAGAGCTTTGAATACGTGGTCCTCACACTCTCCTAATTTTCTCAAGTGTAGCCGCCTTCACTATCACTCCATTGAACCTTCACTAAAATCACTGTCTTCCTCCTAAGTTGTTTCGTACCGCATCCGACAATACGAATCGGCCTAGAGGTCTCAATGCTTCTAGCTCAATCTTAATATCATCTAGGTGATCCGGTGTGGTAGTTATGCCTGAGTCATGCACATATTTTTGCAAGTGAGAAACGTCGAATACATTGCATCCTACCATTCTTGGAGGTAAGTCGACTCTGTAAGAAAGGTTCCCAATCCTCTCTAGTATCGAAAAAGAACTACATATCCCATGCCAACTTCCCTTTACTATTGTACCGAATGACATTCTTCAATGGAGTGGTCTTGAAAAATACCATATCACCGATAGAGAACTCTAAATCTTGACGTCTCTTATCTTTTATGTCTATCTTGGGTAGCTTTCATCCATTATTGGATGATATCGTCTTTTACAATGTTTCTCTAATAATATCTGGCCCATGTATCAGTTTCTCACCTACTTCCCACAAACACAAAGGAGCATTGCACGATTAGCTATATAATGCCTCAAATGTTGTCATACCGTTGCTAGACTACTAGCAGTTGTTGTATGCGAATTCTATAAGATGTAAGTGATAATCCCATGAGCCTCCAAAGTCTAATATGCAAGCACGCAAGAGATCCTCTAATATACGGTTCACTCTCTCGGTTTGGCCATCAGTTTGAGGATGAAAAGCTATAATGAGGTGCAATTCTATACCCAATGCCTTCTGTAAGCTCTTCCAAAACCCATTGGTGAACAACGTGCCTCGATTACTATAACGACTCATAATATTGTCACTTTAAATTCAAGTATTTAATATATTTTTAAATGATTAAATAATAGATTTTATAACAAAAATAAAATTTAGATAAAATGACTCGATTGTTTTTATGGATATAAAATATTCATTTAAAGATAGTTCGAGTTATAAGGCAGTTAGGGGTATCGATTTAATTAAGAGTAAGAAGAAAAATTGAAATTTTCTACTCTCTAATTGGACCACACCTTTTAAACATATCATTGCCTAATAAAACAAATTAGAATGATTACTTCTTTAGGAGTAAGAAAGGAAGATTGTTATAGTCACTAATAATACTCTTCGGCACAACATGGAATCATATTATCCATGTCATATACAGTTCGTTCAGTTTGGCTACCATTCTGCTTGACTTAACAGGTATAAATCTAGCACTCTTGGTCAATCGATCGACTATGACCCAAATGAGGTCATACTCCGCTCCAGTCCTTAGAGGTTCATCGATGAAAACCATCGACACTTATTCCCACTTCCATTTAGGAACTCCTAGCGGTTGCATTAGACCACTAGGTTTCTTCTACTCTGTCTTAACCAACTGGTAGTTCATGCATTTGGAAATAAATGTCTTAACATCTCTCTTCATCTCTTCCCAATAAATGGTCTGCTATATATCATGGTACATCTTATTACTACCGGGATGGAGAGCCAATCTTAAATGATGGCACTCTCATAGCACCTCATCCCTCAATCCATCGACATCAGGATCAAATAATCTCCCCTCCTTACGAAGCCAACCGTCTTGGTCGAGTCCATACTGTCTCATACCCTTAGACTCTACTCCAGCTTCAATCTTAGCAATGATCTCAGCTAATCTTGGATTGCACTGCTAACTAGTACCAATCCGCTCAATAAGCTTAGGTCTGATGGTTAAGCATTCTAAAATCTCTTGTGTTAGTCACATCTCCATTTGAAATCATAGCCAGCAATATACTCTAACTACGTCCACTCTAGGAACATAACTCCCAAGCTGACATGTCTCCTCCTTAAGGCATCAGCAATTGCATTGCTTTTCCTTAGTGTACATGTGTTATAAATATCATAAGAGACTAGGAACTCTAACCATCACTACTAGCGAAGGTTAAGATCCTTTTGTGAAAAGAGCTACTTCAAAGATTTATGGTCGATGAACAGTTAGAACCTCTCTCTTAAAAGATAGTGCCTCAAAATCTTCAGCACAAACACAATCGCTGCTAACTCTATACCATAGGTTGGGTATTTCTTCTCATGTGGCTTCATTTGTTGACTAACATATGCAATAACCTTACCTCTCTACAGCAATACCATGCTCAATTTGGTTCCACAAGCATCAGTGTATACCGTCATCTCCTCATTCCCACTCGAAATGGTCAATTATGGTTCCCTCGTCAACCTCTCCTTCAGACTTACAAATGCCCGCTCTCATCTCGCATCCCAAATAAAAGTCTAATTCTTTTTTATTAAGTGAGTCAACGATGGCACTACCTTAGAGAAGCCTTGGATGAATTGTCTATAATACCTAACAGACCCTAAGAAACTTCTCCCATTTGTAGTGTTTCTAGGCCTAATCCAATTTTGAACTACTGGACTTTTGCAGGATTAATGGCATTGCCTTACTCAGAAACAACATGACCCAAAAATCTCACTTCCCTCCTCCAGAAATGACACTTCGAAAATTTCACCTTCCATTGGTGTTTTCTCAACACCTCTTGCACGATCCTGAAATATGAATTGTGCTCTTCCTCTGTCCATGAGTAGACAAAAATATCATCAATAAAGATAAGCATGAACTTATTTAACTGATCTCTAAAGACACGGTTCATGAGATCAACAAAGTATGCCGACACATTGGTTAGCCTGAACGACATGACCAAACATTACAAAATTCAAATGGTGTAGGGAACATTGTAATTGGCACAATCACCCTCGCTACTCCTAGTTGGTGAAATCCCATCGTAAGATCCAATTAAGAAAATACTCTAGCACCATGAAGCTGATCGAACAGGTCATCAATACGTGGAGGTGAGTACTTGTTCTTATTCGTCACTTTATTCAGCTCATGGCAATCAACACATAATTTAAAAGAGCCATCCACCTTCATAGGGAATACTATGAGTGCTTCCCACTCACGAATACTCCTACGGATAAACCTTTTTTGCAAAAGGTCATTCACTTGCATCTTGAGCTCTTTCTACTCTTTAGGTGCCACCCTCCTCAACGACATCACTATCGATCTAGAATTTTTAACTAAATCAATATGGAACTAAATACCTCTATGTGATGGAGTCCAGTTACCTCCTTAAATACATCTAGATACTACCTAGCAATCGGCACTAATGACAACTCTTTCGGTAGGAAATCGAACAAATATAGAAATCTTATCATCATGTCATCATTTGGTAGGTAGCCTAACACCATTATCCGCTAATTATCTACCCCTATCATGACCAACGACTTCTCACAATCCACCTCACTTCGTGTCTATGAAGCCAGTCCATCCTCAGAGTAAAACCGAACCCAATGAAACCCGAAATAAAGCAATAAAAATTAAAATAGCATCCATGACTAGATAAGACCAAGCCACGACAAACCATACATAGGCTAGTGCAGCCTCCAACAGAGTACATCATAATCAAAGGTCGATCAACTATTCCGAGTCTCAATCCCAATCTATCCACTAAGTCACTAGATATGAAGGAATGTGAAGCCCAAATCAAATAAAACTCGTATCGGAACATCATAAATGGAAAGCATGCCTTGAATAATGATGTATTTCCCTTTCTTTTTGGCCGAGCTAGCATTCAATGAAATTGAACGATATTGATCGCATATGCTTTCACCAACTGCTTTTGCTTTAATGGCCTAGGATAGTCCTTCTGAATGTGCCCAAGCTTATTGCAGTTATAGCATTTCTTTCCCTCGGCTTTACAGTCTCTACTAAAGTGGCCCTTGTCACCATAGTTGTAACAAATGAGTGGGGTCTTATTATTCTTTTAGCCACCTTTTTTCTGAAACTACTTCCTCTTGTTGTTCCACTTCTTCTTGCCAACCCGCCCAATTACTACTTTGGCTCATCTTTGAGAACAATAACACTTGGCTTTGGATAAAGGCTCTCATGCCTCAAAGCTTTCTCTACTAACATCTCGAAAGTCTTATTAATATGGCTCATAAGCTTCTCCCCTAAGTGATTATCCAAGCCGATGATGAATTTCTCTTCTTTAATGGATGTCGATGAAGGACATTCTATATTTCAATAAAGCATCAAACTTACCAACATATTCACAGACTATTATATCTCCCAACTTCAGATCCACAAACTTACGGAATAAGACCAACTTATGAGCAGCCATGATAAACTTCTCTTCAAAATATGCTTTGAACTAATCCCAAATAAACTGATCCTCGGGTGTAGCAATTTTCATGGCGTTTCATTAGTTCATCGCCCTTCCCCGAAGTTGATGCGAGTCCAACGTTCTCTTAAGTCGAAGATCATCAAATATCTGCTCGCAAATGTTGAGCCAGTTCTGAGCTTCCATTGTCGAATCCATTCCCTCGAATGGTTTGCCTCTAAGACTGGTGAAGTCTTTATTCGGCTTAGCAAAATCGACTTTAGATGCCTGCACCAGAGCACCACTACTAGCAATAATATTTGGAGCGACCACTTGAGCATTCTACAGTCTGTCCCGCATCATGGTATTAAACATATTTAGCATATCGGGATTAGCAGCTCCCGAGCCCGCTTCTTATTTAACACCTGAGACGGAGTTCCTAGCAGTATTCCTTGTTAGACGACTCATCCTTCAATGTGTAATAACAAAGATTAGTCTCTTTATAAGGAATCCTACTTAAGTAGTGCTTGTGTGTGTAGTGCAACTTATATACTATATATACTAATATATAATTTTGAAAAGCAAAATATATAACAAGTATGCACTCTCGGATACACACACACACATTCTTAATCCAGTCTAGGGTGAGAAATCCTACCCTATCTCTACTAGATCATGATATCCTATAGGTTAAACAATGCAACCTAAGCTTTGATACCACATGTGATGACCACTCTACAGCGCCATTACCTGATATACCTATATAAAGCCTTCTACTAGTGTTTGGCCAATGCGGGTGATAGTCAATGGTTGTAAGTACATAAAACAGTCACAAAATCTGTCGAATATCTAATAGCGCATCGAATAAAATATAACAGTAAACATCTCAGATATAAAACAAGCGAGAAATTAAATAACTTGATGAATCACAAAATCTGTGTAATAGATCCATACAGTATGTGGAATAAGAAATAAAGTTATACATCAAATAGTAACTCAGAAATAATTGTCCCTAAATAAGAGAACTAGCCAGCTCCATAGTGCTATGTAGTGGAATAGCAAATGAGTACATATAATAATACAAGAGAATAGCCTCTTGCTCGCTATATGTCCAGCTCTACGTGCTTACCAGACTTGATAGCCCTAATCTATCCTTAAGAGTGCCTAGAGTAAAAGGAAGCAAAGCATAAAACCCCAGGTTAGACAGCAGTATGGTGTGAGTGGTAATAAGTCTCTAAATACTTATATGTCACTATAATAGGAAAAAGGTATGAAGGATCATATCTGACCTGTCCATGCATCCACAGACTTAACACATATACAAGATATATGCTATTATACATGATAGTCATCATGGATGTGCAGTGCATCAAATTACCAAGGGTGTCTTGGTATCTACAGCAACTATATCAGCATTAGGTGACATCCCTAGTGTAATAAGCAATCAAACAAACATAGCATACATCATCCATCCTCATGTTCACTCACTTAGTGCGTTGGACATAAGATCACTTGAACGACCCGCTACAGTCAAGGACTACTCAACGTCTCGCTTCCTCGGTACTTGAATCCATGCCATTCAGTCGGCCGGGAAAATGGACTCACCACCATGTTATTCTAGGTATACATATCACTTATCTAGAATAATGAGCCACCACGCCACCATGTTCTGGGGAACCGCTCCATTCCCAATGTGTATCCCTCTCTACGACCCAATGAACCTTGGAGTGTCAATGATCCCTTTGCACATGTATCTATATCAGAGCACATCATGGAACTAATCTCATGACTTCTATCATGAAGTCATTACAGTCAGGATGATTCTCTACTATTAACATCATGTAGAATACCATCTTATGTCCCATAGCCATCGTCTAATAGTTCCCTCTATCCGACCCATAGTTCTCAACTCTACATCTTAAAGAATAGCTATCCATCATCAAAGTCATTACTCCACACTATGGAATCATCATCGTTGTGTCATGAGTCATTGTCCTTGAAAATTGGGGAAAAGTCTTCTAAAAACTTAAACTCGGAATTTCCTAGGCTTTGGCCCAAAGTAGAACCCAAGGATTCCTAGTTTTGGCCCGAAGCAAAACATCGCCCGAAGTCATGCCTAGGTAATTTTAAAATATGCCCAAAGCATGCTTAGGGATTGATATCGATCCCTGACAACTCATTTTTCTCCTTCTAATAATAAGCAAACCCCTTTTGACTATAAGCAACACGAAAATAACTCTAAGCACCGTCCGTCACCGAACCATGCCCCATGGTTCGATATTGACCCTAAGAAACATGCAAATAACTCCAAGCACTATTCATCATTGACCCAGCTCTTCAAATTTCTATGACTTCAAGCAAACCACGTGTGACCCTAAGCAAATGGAAAATCCCTTAGGTAAGAATCCAAGCAAATTACCAACAATCCATCAACATCGAGCCAACTTCTTTTGCCGATAATTCGATCATACAAATTCTAAACGACTTAGAATTTGAAATGTAGTCTTATGGGGCCTTCCATGTTACTCAGTATCGACCGCACAACGTTTGGGACAAAAATCAAGGATAGGTATCGATACCTAACCACTGATAGATAGGCTCATAACTCACCACTGATCCCTGCTTTGAATGCCCATATATTGACCATACAAACTCCAAATGACATGAAACTTGGTGTGCAACCTTATGAGGCCTTCCTTGTTGCCTTACTTTGATCGCACCTAGTTTGGAATAAAATTCAGGGATCACCATCGATCCCTGACTTCTTCCTAAGCTAAACCACCATTCGATCGACATTTTTAACCATTCAAACATTAGGAAAACATTCATACATCATATAGAAACCAAAACATCAGCCAAACATCCAAATATATATATTTTAAATAAATCTATATCTATGGTGACGGTTAAGGACCTATAAGAATACGCTTTTATAAATCAAGTCCAAAATGTCTAAATTTCACATATATGGTTAATTATAGTCTAAAATATTTTTAGAGATTTTTATATAATTTTTAAAACATCATTTGGAGTGTATAATGACTTAATTGGAAAGTAAGAGATCTAATCACTCACCTTAATCCAATGCAAGACCCAAATCCCCAATTGAACAGTAGAAGGCATGGAATACAAGGCTCCTCCAACAGTAAATCTCTAATCCCAAGTGCTAATTTCGCTAATCTCCTCTTAATGACAAAATTTGACTAATTAAAGTAGATTTAAGGTTTGTTATTTGGTCATTATTAATGGATGTTTTTCACTATTTTTAGTAGTGAAATCATGGGGATAAGGTACCATCAGCCTCCACTTACCCTATTCGAAATGGTTCATGGACCTTGACATTAATTTCCCTAATTGCCTACTTAAGCTGTTCAAAATCAAATAAACTTCAAACTGCTATATCTCTCAAATGACAAGTCCACTTTTCTGTAATGACCACTCTATAGAAAGGGAAACCATCATTCATCTAATAGAAGTGGTTTCAGACTCTAAATCATCTCCTATCGAATGTTATAATCCATACAAGATTTTTAGGGTCAAAATGGTCACATAGAAATTCACCAAAAATCATAGATGTGGGAAATGTCCCTAAGATTCATTTTCTAAAATTTAGAATCATACGACGTTATATGAAAATAATATAAATAGACTACAATCCCTCAATACGTAGACTATGGATCATTACAGGAGAACTGCATAAATTAGCCACATCGATATTTTTTGTTTGACCTTTGTTATATTAACCAATACAAAACAATTGATTAGGATATTCCATAATTATCCAATAACTAATGGATAGTAACCCGATGGTGCCCTCAACAGTCATTAGTAATCCAGCATTCAACATTTAGAGAGCATTACGTATTCTAGTCTCAACGGATGCATCGCTATCCAATCTCGATGTATCTTGACTAGGAATATTTAAAATGGTGTGTTTATTATATTGTGATACAGTACTCATGATTATAAATATTTTTAAATATTATCACAAACGCAACATTTATGTATTTTCTGTTAAATATATATTAATCAAGTATTTAATTATTTATAAAACATTATAACAAAAATGTAATAGAAAAAAATTCCTTTATTATGAATAAGAATTGATTACAAAGTCAATTAATTTACAATAAATCATAGAATTGCTCCTATGACACACCTCTAACTTTATCAATCTCTCACTTATACTTGGAGCCAATTATGGAATCTCAATCTAATTCCTTCTACCAATTCCTTAAGAGCCGACCGAGCTAGACCCTTAGTGAATGGATCTATTATGTTGTCCTTTGTATCTATGGTTGGAACTGGGCCAGCCAACAAAAAAAGTAGTGGGCAAATTTCAAAAAAAATAATACCATTTTGGATATTTTTGGGCCTATAGGTCTAATTTATTTAGAACATTTCTAAATTTCATTTTAAATATAATCATTATTTTATTTAGATTTATAAAATGATTTTATATTGTAATTAATCTTATATTATATATGTGTATCATACATACACATATACGTGTGTGTGTATGTGCATGTGTACAATATCGATCCATATAAGGTATAACATGTCTGTGTATATGTGCTAGGATTTACTCCACAATAGGCATGTTGGCTCATCAAATATACAAATATACTGTCCAAATGTATGTTTATATACTTTTATTTATCTATATAAAACTTACAATATACATACATCCACACATATATATGTAAACTATATTTTTTATTTAAATAATTTTGTATGAATATATATATATATATATTTAAGTATGAAATATTAATATTACATATATATATTTATATATATTAATAACTCTATAAATATAGTTAAATATGTTATAAATTTTGTTATATATATATAGTTGCAAAGCTGAGAAGGATATATATAAAAAAATTATTTAAACATATAGATATATATATTAATACATACATATATATATATATATCTAAGATAATAACAAATAAAAATTAATACTTATAAAATACACATAAAATATATATAACAAAAATGTATTTATTTGGTCATGCGCACGACTCAGATATGTTTTTAATTTTTAATTTTGAAATATATTTTAATGTAAATATCTATGCAAATATTATTAAAATACTAATAAAAATAATTTTTGAAACATATTTTGAATTTAGTTAAAATTCTAAATGATATTTCAGAATGTTGAATATTTAATATATAATTTTAAAATCAAAAATTCGATTTTATAATCAAATTTTAATTTTTGACTAATAGATACATTTTTTTAAATTATAAAAATGATTTTTGTTATTTTTTCCAAAAGATGTTATGTATTAATTTAATTTTATAAAATATAAAACATAATTTATAATATATATACGGTAATATAATAAATTTGTATGATTAATTGATTTAAATACAATGTAAATATTAATGAAATATATAAAATATATTTTTGTTTCTGCCAAAAATATAATACATATTAAACTTTATATGTAAAATTATTAAACCATGTTTTGCAAAAGTATGATGTTGTGTTTAAATTATAAATTATATATATTATATATTAAATTATTTATAATAAAAAATGTTTTTTTAATCTGAGCCGAGCTGCATGTAAGTGTATACATGAATATTTTTTTATAAATATAAAATTATACACAAATATACAACCGATCTAATTGTGGCAATATGCTTACATATTGGAATCGTCACTTAACTTATATATATATATATATGGTATAAACATTATGCAAATATTAATATGTATAAATTGGTCAGGAATATACCTTATATCCAATGCCTATAAGTACATCTTAAAATAATGGGATTTGCTCATCGAACTGATTTCCAATCAAGTATAGTTCTAGTCTCTAAACCATTGACTACTAGCTATTGAGTAAAACTGTTTTTACTTTGATTTGAACTTGAAATGATGAAGGATGGGTAAGATATGGTATGAGTAGAAATGAATGTGTATGGAGGCTCCAAAAAGTATGAAATAAGTGTGGGTTGAGATGTTCATATAGAGGAAGGAAGGAGAAAAAAGTTAAGATCTAAACCTTTACCTATTCTCCCTGTTTTATGTCCATGAACCTAGCGCACCAAGATGGCATCATATGGCTGCCTATCATGCCCATTTTTAGCTAAACCAACTAGCTCCCACTATGGGCTTTATACCTAATTAAAGCCCGAACAAATGTTTTTATAATTAAATCCAATTTAAAGCTTATTGATATCGTATATCGAATAATAAATTTATAAGTAGTATAAATATATTTAATAATATTTGTTCATCAAATCAAAATAAAATTTTGTAATTAATATTTCATAAATTTTAATTAATTAAACTAATTTATAATAATTACAAACTAGTTAAATGATTTGATCAGAGGGGTATTCATCGTTTCGGTTGTGTGAACTGTTAGGTGTAAATTTGGTTAGCGATTAATATTGAACTATTCGAATATTAATGTTCACGTGTCACTTTGAAGGCGGTATGACATTTTGGCCAAATTTATCGCTTACTTAATTTTGGTAAAATCCAATTTTACTTTATTAAGCGTTACCCGATTGTGACTATTATTTACACCAATTCTCTTCGTCAAAACTATATCACTTTGGACTTATCAAATTTGGTAATGGTGAAAATGCCAACATCATCCGTATTTAACTCTATTGTTTAAACACAAAGTCATTAGTTCAATAATAACAATAATAATTAACCGAAATGCTCTGGCCAAAGACTTTGACTTTGAGTTGACTTCAGTTGAAAGTGATAGTAACCTCATATAACCGAGGAGACGAATCTTCTCCTAAATAGTGTTTCACTTCCAATGCTTCCACTCGACCGAACTATAGTCATTCGATGGACGTCATGTCATGATTTAAGTTTAATCAAAGCAGAGCTTCCACATTAAAGATCAACAATATTCTCAAGCCAAGAGAACTCTGCAGTTTTTTCATATCAATATTTTCTATTCGACCATAGTTATATTAACCAACAGAAAACTAACAAGTAAGTCATTCCATTGTTTTCCAATAACTATCAGTAAGTAACCTATTGGTGTCCCCAACAACCATGAGTAACACAATGTCGAACATTTGGAGAGCATTGCGTACTCTAGTCTCAACGGACGTATTGACATTCAGTCTCAATACATCTTCACTATGAATATTTAAAATGGTATATTTATTTTCGTTGTTGTAAATTACTCAGAGTTACAACACTTTGTAACCACTATCACAAAACATACAATTTATGGATTTTCTATTAAATATAATTTTAATTAAATTAATTAAATATTATAACACATTATATCAAGTATTTAATAGAAAGAAAACACCTTTTATTTCAAACAAGATTAGTTATCAAGTTATATATGTAACAAATTACATAATTACCCCTAAGACATATGCCTAACCATATCTGTAACGCCCAGAATTTCTATCATTTGAAATTCGTATATTTAATTAATTTTAAATATTAACAAGTAAAATTTATAAGTCGAATAACTTAAATTTCAAATATCTTGATTTAATTGGATAATTAAATTATTAATTTAATATCTAAAATTGTGTAAATAATTGGAATTTGAATTTAATGTGAATGGAAATGATTTATAAAGTTATATTAAATCATATTTGAATTAAAACGATGTTAGAGAACTTTTAAAATTGAATTAAAAGTTAATTTGTTAAAATCGAATATTTTAATATTTAATTGACGAGTGAAAATAGCCATTTTTCAAACAGTCTCAGATTTCGACGAAACTAGTTTCATCGAATTCGTAATGTTATATTATTGTAAGATTTCAAATTTTGTGTCAATCGGATTTATGGTTTGTCCGAGGCAAGCTAAAACGCGTATAAATCGGTTTAAGTGGAATTTTAAATTTAAAATAGTCGATTCGAAAACTCTAATTCTATGGTGTATGTAAAACTGACAAAATGCAACAAAATTTGGTTATGTTTGTAAAACGATTATTAACATACTTATAAATGTTTTAATATACTTTTATTATCTTTATTAAAGGTTTTCAATAAGATTATCTTTTTAAATAAATATTTAAACCTATTTATTTAAGCAATTATTTATTTTTACACAACATAACTTTTGTTGATTTGTTCTAAAATTCAAATCTATACTTTTTAAATTATCAACTATAAGGAAAAATAATTTCTCTATTATTATATATTATATATATGTTATTTATTTAAGTTTTAAACCTTTTTTAATTTAAAACAAATGAAATCTCTCATTTTCGAAGTAGCAAAATTATGGGTCGTTACATTTTATAAATAAATTTGTATTATGCTATTTAAAAATATAAACACTCATAAATTAATTAAAATAATTTATTTAACCATTGAAACTTACTTTTCTGAAATCAGCATTTTGTCACTTTTGTCGTTATAGGCAAATGTTACTATTTTTGTGTATACTTCTCTTTCCCAAATCCTATCTAATATTGTTTGAATCATATAACCTTACTTATTTTATATTTAAAATCACTTTAAATCATATATTTTAAAGTGGTCAAATTTTGGGTCGTTACATTCTCCCCTACTTAAAAGAATTTCGTCCTCGAAATTACGAAAACGAAAAAAAATATAATGAGAAAAACAACTATTAACGAAAGTTAAGCACACCAAAAATAGTAATATCACTCATAACCCCGGTCGGAGGTACGGTGCCTTGTCCTATCCATTTTATTTATCAGTTCGAAAAACGGTTTACTTACTTTTCTTAATGACTTCTAAAAGTTTTCTTAATTACTTACTTTTGATGTGATATTGCTCTGATACCAAATGTAACATCCCGTTTTTTCATACCCTTTGAATCGACAATAAACCACACATGTCCAACTCCAATTGCATGAAAAGACGGATCATTAAGGGTAGAAAGAAAATAAAGACAGAACAGAATCTCACATGAATGGAATAACATATAATATTAAACAAATATCTTTACAGCGGAAAAGTTTTAAATTCATATATCAAAGTCTAACCTAACTTCAGCTTGGACAATTATAAACATCTGTCCTTACAATTGCTGACAAACATCAAACCAAAATATACTAAGTACAGCGGATAATAGAATATGTCCATACGCAGATGAATATCTCCAGCTCTCCTCTGGAAACTCCAACCGTCTTCGACTAACCTGAAACTACTTGGATCTGACCTAAGTATTGAAAACACCCAGATCAGGCTTGATAAACCAGCGTGAGAAAAACTCAATAATAAATGACAGTGTCATATATCGGTCTTTGAATAAAATCCTTTGAAAAGAAAGAGTATCTCATAAGACCACGCCCACACATAAACATGGACGGGTTTTTACCTTATGATAACTAAAACACTTTTTATATATCAAAATATTTGATATTATTTCTAATGACATTCTTTGAAAACATTTGCAAATAAACTTATTAATCTTATCCAAAATGGTTACCCGTATAGCATTTCGAGGCTATTCATTACACCAATACAAACAAAACTGCGAGTTCTTATTGGAGAGTGGATTTCCATACAAATGACCAGGTTAAGGATCTACCTTTCGAAATGGGTACACCTCTAGATGGATGTCCCGAGAAACCATCACAAAGCTTCTCTACCAACACAAGACCGGCCTACCTCTATAACTAGATAGTACTGAATATGTGATCCCTCAGTCGTTATCGACCTTTAACTGAACGTTCGTTTTCCATTCACCACATTAATTTACATCCCGAACGTCATAGCGGGAAGAAATATATCTAGAAGGGGATGATCATACCCTAATTGGGAATGACCCACTTAGCCTTACTGCAACTAATCCTGTTTCGGCCATTTTCAGTTTGATGAGGCTTGAGGTCACGATTACCTTTTCACATAGCACATATCACATATCACATCTTTGAATGCCACATTGCCATTTCCGTTAACTACTAATTGCCTTACACAAAAATACAACCCTTGAGCTCGTATGTCTCAAGGAGGGTGTTAAGCTAAAAGAAGTTGCCTTCTCCGCCACCACTGATGTACGTTTGTAAAAACCAATGTACGTAATCTTTAAAAATGCAATGTCAGACAAACGTCCATACAAGTTGTCTAGAAACAAGACAAACCGAAGACAGTCTCCTACTACCACTAGTAGCGAATAGTCCTTGCAATCCAAAAAATCTCCATCATGAGGAAACCACTGCTATAAATAACTATATAAAGGGGGCCAACCAGAGCATGTTCAACAAGCAGTCTCTACGCTATGAAGATCCACGGTCTTCAAAAATCATCATCTTCAACAAGTCTTCACGTTCGAACGTATAAATTGGTTCGAAGTGGTTTTTAGTTAGGAATCACCCAAATCTGATCCTGGTTCCTTCGAAATCCAATTATCGATAAAAAGTGAATACGAGTATACAGGGTTTATTAAGTCTCTTTTCACTTTAGCTCTTTTTGGATGATTTCGAAATCTCTTTCTTTTAACTTAGAGTAATTCTAAGAAATTCATTCTTTTGCTTGGGTAGATATCTCAAATTTCAATACTTAACTCTTGATCCAAATTCTTTAACTTTTAGGCGGGTCAAAAACAATGTTATTTAAGACATCATTTACGATAAACCCTAAAATAAATCTTAGCAACATTTTTGAGTAAATAGGATCATAGAAATCATTCTAATTTTACTCAACATCAATTTCTGTATTCAACAAGTGCTATGGGCAGAATAACGGTGAAATCACCTTTTAAATTCCATGAATAGGACAAGTTTCCTCTTCGGATTTTAATACCAAGTATAAGAAGATTATCTCTATCAATCCATGTTGTAGTTTGTTCATTTGGGAGATTTCTTAAATTTTGGATAATACCGATCTTCTTTTATTTTGGAAAACTAAATAGAATCTTTCTATTTTAGAGCATCCGGAATTTCCTTTCGATCTGTTCCACCCCTCGCATAAGAAAAGAAAACACAGGCTAGGTAAGTTTAGGGCACTGGTTGCTCCATCCCTAACCTTAGTTAAATACCTTGTTTTATCTTTCTAGATCTCACAGGTAGGACAAATGTACTAGTCGTTTCCGCATACTCAGTTATCAATTTTTATTTTGGAATTGCTTATAAATATTCCAAATTATCTTTCAAACAATTAATTATCCTTTTTAAAAACATTCACAATTGATTTTGGGAAAATCATCACGTTTAAACTCATATTCAAAAAGCTATACATTTCGCAGCATAAAAGTGCTCCGGAAAGTGCTATATAAGCTTATTTGATTTAAACAATTTTTAAACATTTGATAATTCATATTTTCCAATCCAAATCTCTTTTAAATCATTTAAATAGATTTATCAAATTTATCCCATATGTTTCCATAAATAAAAAACGTTCATTTAAACAGATTTCCTGTTATGGTTACTTAACCGCACTAGCGCGATTTTTCTTGAAAATTGATTTGGACTTAATTCAAAATCTACTGAACGAAATCTTGATTTTTCTTTCTTTGTTTCGAAGATAGGGATATAATAGTCCGGAATTTTCTTATCTCGAAGAATTCCGAGCTATATTCCACTCTACACATTCATTTGAACTTTTCGGCGTGAAATCGCGAACTACCGTTGCGCGACGCGTCTAGTTTTATCTTATTTTTCAATATTTGAAATAATTTATTAAAATCGGATTTTATCACTTTTAAAATCATTATATATTTTCACTTTTTAAAGTATTTAAAATATATTTTCACTATTACCATATTATAATATTATTGTATTCCTATTATTTTAATATTAAATTTTAAATTCCAATTTCAATTCAATTTCAATTCTAACTTCAAATTAAACACATTTAAAACATAGATTTCAAATGTAATTTCAATTTAAACTTCAATTCAATCTCAAACTAAACTTCAATTTTCAAAATCATTTTCAATTTCAATTTCAAATTAACTATCCTTTTTGAATCCGTTTCACTTCAAATTTCAAATTCTCTTTTATTTTATCTTTAATTTCACTTCTAAATAAAAAGAGACTTATTTTTTTCAATATTTCTCATATCATTAAAATATGGTCTTATTAATAAAGTGATTACTTAAATCAAAATTAACATATCCAATATTCATATTTATCACTAACATAACATCCATTCATTAAATCTTTATCAAAGATTTCTTCCTCAACTTCAAATCATATTCTTGTAATTCGAGGATTTTCATAACAGAGCACTACTGCTACTTTAAATATAGTAAATTTCACCTCTAGGGACTAATGGCAAGTAATCCTACATCATGAAGATCTTTGTCATCAATGATCATTGTCTTTAATATATTTTATTTCGAAAATTAGTTTAAAGGGGTTTTCAAACAATACTTAATACATAAAGTTCTTTCAACTTAGCAATGGTTTTAATAAACTTAAAATAAGAAATAACTTACTTTGGGTTCCACTCCGTCAAACATTAAGGCAAGGAACTTAAGGTCTAATGCATAGTTTCTACCATGCTTTGGAACCAAATGAAAATAAGCTTGAATTACTCCTTCTAATGCTTGGCCAAGGCTTAAAATGGAAGTTGGCCGAAAGTATAGAGAAGAAGTGTTGGGGCTTTGAACTTGAATTCTCAAGATTAGACCCACAAAATAGGTCATCTTCTCTCTTGTTTTTGACTCTTTTACTCTCAGAATTTGAAAAACTTGTTGACTAAAAAGTTGTTGAAAATTCTTTTCTCTTGAGTTTAAAAAAACGAATCACTTGAATCCAACTAATTTTGAGGAAGATATGATAGAATTAAGAAGAGGTATTGTTGAATTGACAAAAATAAAGTCTAAAAATGCACTTCAAAAAATTAAGTTTCAGGTATAGCAAACCTCAAAACTGGAAAAAATGATCAACATAAGAGTTGTAGCCACCGGAATTTTATATGGTTTAAAAAAAGAGTTTATTAATTTGGATCTGTTAAGACTAAGTTATGGTTAAAAAAAACGGCATATTCTCTGGCTTAAAAACTGGGTCAGAAAATGCACTGTAAAGAAGTGGAGTTTTGACCTGGTAAACTTTGGAATGAGACAAAGTAGTCAACATTAAAGTTGTAGCCACTGAAAAAATACATAATTTGAGAAAAATAATTTTACGTTTTGGTTTCGGATTAAAGAAGTTATGGCCGAGAGAAGAAGAGGTAAAATGTGAAGAAAAGAGGAGTTTGATTTGAAGAGAATGAACATTGATTTCTTTTGAATATTTTCTAAATATTTTGACATTATTCTTTTATAATATTTTTCTATGGTGTGGAAGCCATTAGAGAGGAGAGGAAGAATATGGAGAAGCTTGAGAAAAGAAGAAGAAGAAATGTGAATGAAAGTGAAGAAGGAGGTGGATATTTATAGAAAAAGAAAGAAGTGGTAATTTACCAAAATAGCCTCTTACCAAATTACTAAAATAACCTTACTTGAACCTAAAGTAATCTCCACTTTTTTAATACTTAACATCACATTTCACATCCTTACTTTATGTCTTAATCCCTTAAGAACTAAGCTAAGTAAAATAAAAATTATGTTGGCTTTTGATGTGATATTGATTTGATGTTTACTTTTGACTTTTGTTAATTCTTACTTACTTTTCTTAATGACTTCTAGAAGTTTTCTAATCTCACACCAAATGTGAAACGATTATTTAAATAATACTTAAATAATAATGAAACTAATTTTATTTATATTTTAAAATCATACTTAAATAATATCAAAATCTCTAATTTTACAGTATGTGTAAATTGACAAAATGCGACAAAATTTGGTTATTTTTATAAAACGATTATTAACATACTTTTAAATCTTTTAATATACTTTTATTATCTTTATTAAATGTTTTCAATAGGATTTATCTTTTTAAATAAATATTTAAACCTACTTATTTAAGCATTTATTTGTTTTTAGCAAAACTTTACTTTTGTTGATTTGTTCTAAAATCCAAATTTATACTTTTTAAATTATCAACTATAAGGAAAAATAATTTCTCTATTATTATCTACTATATATATCTTATTTATTAAGTTTTAAACCTTTTTAAATTTAAAACAAACGAAATCTCTCATTTTCGAAGTAGCGAAATTACGGGCCATTACATTTGCTACCAGAGCTATCAGAGTTGAAGGTTAAGCGAGAACCTTGGCTTTGGTTGGGTAAAGACTCATCAGAGTATTGACAAAACCTGGCTCACACTTTGTATCAATCCACTTGCCTTGGGTCAATTATGGAATCTTATTCCAACTCATCCAATTAGTTTTCTAAAAACCAATTAGGCTAGCCCTCAGTGAATGGATATGCTATTATGCTTTAATTATTTACTTCGTCAATCTACCCTCCCGAACGCTGATAAACTATTTTATCATGTGGAATAATTTGGAGCATGTCTCTCGACTTCTAGTGAGCTCTAAGGTATGATATGAACTATATCGCAACATTGTTATCATATAACAATGCTATGATATTATCAACATTTTGAATCACTCTCGGCTCAATTATAAATTTATGTATTTATTATGTATATATTACTTTTATTGTGATGCTATTTACGTCAATGTACCTAGCCTTTTCATTAAACCAGCCAGTCTCTTCAATTTTGAATATTTCCAACTTAATTATTCTTAACTTGAATTTATTATTGACATATAATACTCAATATCACTTATGAAGTTGAGTCCAAACACTCCTTCATAAAGAGTTCAATCTTTCTGTAAACAACTCCCTAGTATTCATAAATACAAGAGAACATCTCAAACAACCATTTAGTATTATCTATTTGGATTGATATTTGCTTCTTCTATTAAATACACAAACAAATCACGATATCATAAGCAACATAACATGTATGATATTTCCTATTGCTAATGCATAAGGAATCCATCTTACATATTCTGTATTAAACATTTTAATAAGGTGTCCATACATATCATTTGGGACATTCCCAATATCTTTTATAATTACTATAAAGACGTCATTTACAAATCCAACATAAAACATCTAAAACTGATTTTAACACAAGTACATCGTTAACAAACAGTAGTGTGTTGTTACTTATAGTTTAGAAATATTTATGTATCTTTTAACGTTCTTTCTTATGAACATACACTTTCTCTGCATTTTGACTAATAATCATACTATTTGATATTTCTATCAAAAAACTTTTTTAATTTTGATACTTGTCGAACAACACTTTTATATCTATTCTTGGATCATTTTCAAAAACTCACAACTCAATATCACTACGACTGACTTTGAGACACTTTTGTTACTATGTGTAAATAGTTTATTCTAAATCTTTATTTATAATTTTATATTTTAATACATATATATTAAAACATTAAGTCATACTAGATGATAATTTCGTGAGTAAAATCCGAATTAACTTGAGCACATCGATTAGTGAGCCTGTTATATTAATTTCAACAATTGAAATTTACCATTTTATTCTTATCAACATTGCTCATTATATTCCAACTGCATTAGTCTTTCTTAAGATACATTTGCTGTCAATGGGTCATATCCCTTCAGGTACAACTGTCAAAATCATATTTTTATAATGTACTTGGAATCTATTTCGAATCTGCACATCGTACCATATCATAGAGTCAATACTCTTAATGGTTTGATTAAATAGCCGAGGATTATTTATTTTTGACATCGACATGAAACTCATCATTTCTCTTTAATGTATAAGAATACTTATTAGACATTTTAATATGTTGTGTTCGCTTAAGTTCATTATTTTCTTTTCATCCCTTGTAATCAGTTTTATCCTTGGATAATATCCAAATTCATTTTATACCTACAATTTCTCATAGAAATTCCTTTTCTATGACATTGGTATTTTCTTGAAACAACAATTGTTTTTTAATGCGATGGAATTTGCATTCATAACCATTTTATGAACTGCCTTATATAAAACTGATTCTTAGGATGATTCATACAAGATCCTTTACATATAATTATTACGTGCAGTCTTTCAACTCGCACAGCCTGCCAACTCATTAGCTTAGGATATAGAGAAGTTTCTTACAAACCCTTATCTTGCATTGTTTTTTAAAGTATTCTTCGGTGATATTAATTTTAACTTTGTGTATTACCCATAACTACACACCTTATAGAAAGAATTTAATGCAAGTTCACTCATCATGAACCATGCTTTGTCCAACAAAGTTTGATTACCCTTATCAACACATCATTATGTATTATAAGGAGCAATGAGCTTTAAGACTGAATCTTTATTCATATTAGGTAAATATGTAGCTCTTTCCAATATACTCACCCATTCGATCAAATCAAATTATTTCTGTCGCATGTTATATTATTTACTTAAGTTTTATATTCAATGAGCTTATTATAGACATATACATGCGTATCAAGTACACATATTCATGTCTGTGATAACTCATTAGTAAACATGATGAAGTACATGGAAGCATTTTTGGTATTAACAGACTTATGATTGAATATATTTATATGTATCAATCCGAAAATTTCATCAACTCTTATGATGCTCCCGCTGAATAGGCACTTTGTCCTTAATTATGAGATATAATTAACTAGTATCATGTGATTCATAACCATATAATAGAAATTAATTCTTAAAACTATGGCTTAGTTTATAACTCTAAAATAATTGTAAATACTTCAGCGTATTCCAACGCATCACTTTTGTTATGAAAAACCACATTATAGTTTTATTTCATAATGGATATTAATAGTATTTATATTAAAATATAACTATGTCTATTTTTTAGTCGACAACGCAAATAATCATTATTTCATAAATAATAGGTGGCGCGTTTTATGAAAATCATTTTTGTAACTTAATGCAATCAATAAGTGTTGCATAGCACTCTCCTACTATTTCCACTATTACTATAATAATAACATACTAAATTCGAAGGTTCGTCATTCATTTTATATAGATTATTTATTTCAAATACTGCAACTAGTTACAGTAGAGAATTATTTGATCAAATATCTTGAATTCAAAGAAATAATCTTGCAGAAAATAATTTTCTATATGAAAATTCATTTTGGAATAGAAATCGTATTATATATTCCAATGTTATGTATAAATTATTATTAACAATTCTAGTTTTCAATGTTTTTTCATAAAGCACAAGTGACTATTCACTCTCTTCACCCTAATTGCACCTTAAATGACATCTACTCTTGTATATTTGTTATTCTTTCTAAATGGCCTAACTATTCAAATAGAATCCCTTACTACTATATCATAAGAAATTTTACGATAACGAATTTGATTATCCTTAACATTTAAGGACATCAAATATAATGCACATTACGTAAACTGATCAAACTGATATTTCAGCGGTTGAGCTGGTAAATCTATATTATAGTTTTATTACGGTGTTACATTTAACACAATATGATCTTTTATTATATTTAATCAAATTGAATACTCGATCTCATACTATGGTTCATTTCTTATTTGGAATAAACTAATTTCATTAAAATATTATACGTCACAAATTATGAACGTTCACCATATAACATTTATATATGATTGTATATCGATCAAATATCCATAGTATTGTATTGCTTTTGAGTTCAAAACTCATAGAATGGAATACACGGTCTCGACAAAATAAACATGTAAACTACCAAATTACAAACTTATTTAGTAGATATAGAATCATGCGCTTGCATGGGTGTTGAAGCGTTAACATACGATAAGCATTTATTAGTAAGTATATATTCTATTTCCATTTGTCAATCTTCAATTCAGTTCATTTGTATATTGCATTGATAAACGTTTTACCAATCATATTAAATGCACGACTTTATCAATGCAGATTATTATAACATTATGTCGCATATATTCTTACAATATTAGAAATGTTAAATGTACCATTTCATTTTTCAAATAAGGGTCCCACTAGTCTTTTATGTTTCATCAAACCCTAAGTCGAAAAATAGAAGTCTTTTGACTTCACTACTGGGTTTTAAGACTCATCCATCTTGGAATTCGAACCTCAGTTTTCTCAAAAAGTCACAGCTTCATAGACGATGGATAATTCCTTATCGGCTGTATCATATAAAACTCCTAACTCTTGGTACCTTATCCTAATTTCACTTCGACCTTGAGTTTTCTCAACAAATCAAAATGAAATTATTCACTCATACCTACTATATTGCGACGGTCTAAGTATAGTATGTGTACCTTGAGTTTTCTCGAAAAATACATATAGTTATCTTACCTCGTCTACTTAATATATTAATAATACTACACATGACATCCATAGCTTGAGTTTCCTCAACAACCAAGGAGTATGCAATAATTTATTAATATATATATACATATAGTAATGGCAAATTTACATTGAAGATTCATAATCCTCAATATATTATATTGTGTGATATTAATATATTTCTTATGAAATACCATTGTGACTCAGGTGTTGGATACATCGAAAATCATGGTATACGTACTTTACCTATGTATTTAGTCCTTAAGTCTAGTTAGGGTTCTTAATGTCCACCTTTAATTTTTACATTCATATTATATAAGTTTTATTATTATATAATTTTTATATTTTATATTACTCATATAATAGTCTTATGTATAATATTATATTAATGAAACCTTAGTTAATTAATTTAATTAATTAACAATTTAATTAATTTTAATTAATTAACAATTTAATTAATTTTATATTATCTTAGTATAGCATTTATATTGAATATTTATTATATACTATAACTGATGTAGCTCAGGACAGAAGTGAAGGTCTAAGTCGCACACGACTTAAGGATTTAAGTCGCATACGACTTAACAAGGAAGTTATAGGTCGTCCTCGACCTAAGGAGTCACGAGAGGGGGAGCTGCGACTTAACTGGAAACCAAGGGAAGAAGTTATCTCGAGTTTGCGACCTAAGGAAGTGATAGGTCGCGAACGACCTAACTTGGCAGTGCAACATGGAGACAGTTTAAGTCGCAAACGACCTAACTTGTTTTTAGGTCGCATACGACCTAACGAGCTAAGGCATAGGTCATGGGAACGACCTAACAAATCACCAGGAAAAGAGCTACGACCTAACGGGTTTGAGAATGGTGAGCTAAAGCAAAGAGATAGGTCGCTGGAACGACCTAACATGTTTTTAGGTCGTGTACGACCTAACAAGATAAGAAAGAGGTTGCTGGAACGAGCTAACGGGGTGCTACGACCTAACAAGTCACGACCTATGTTAGGTCGCAAGAAACAGTCACGACCTATGATAGGTCACAGGAAACAGGAACGACTTAAGATAGGTCGCTGGGTGATCTGGGAAGATAAATCGCGAAGTCTTAAGTCGCAAGGCTTAGGTCGCGCAGTTCTATGAAGTACCCTTTTAAGTCGCTGAAGCTTGTAGCCGTTGATTCTTCTGCCGAGTTAATCTCTGCTGCTGATGGAAGCTGGAGCATTGAAGTAAGGTCGCAAGAATTGTATGTTGAGTCGTAGTCGATCTATATGTTGTATTGTTTCCTTTGTACATTTTGTTAAGTCGTAAGTCGTGTATCGAGTTATTGTGTTGTAACTGTTTTGCTGTTAGGTCGCTGCCGACCTATACTAAGTCGCATCTGTTCTTAGGTCGCACCATTTTAGGTCGTAGGTCGTTCACGACCTAAGTGTTGTTGAAATTTTGTTCTGTTTTGGGCGTGTTGAGTTGTAGCCTATAAATAGGCAAGTGGTGTCATTTTGTAAAGTTTAGTTGATTTGAAATAAAACTCTTGTTTTGTTAGCTTTGTGCTTTCGCCAAATTGGTAGTTGAGTGTAATCTCCTATCTCCTCTTTCGGATAATCGAGTGCGCTCGATTCAACGACTGCAGAAGCCGATTCACGGAATCTAGTGCGCTAGATCAATGTGTGAAGAATTGTAGATCTTTGAACCCGGTATCGTGCGCGATCAATGAGTTCGGGATAGCTAGAATTCGGTATCTTCGGATCAACGAATTCGGGCATTTCAGTATCTTCCAATCCATCGATTGCTACTCTCATCGATCGACATTGTTTTTGATTAATCCGCTGCGTCAGTTTTGGTATCGGAGCTTGTTTAGCCAATCATAGCTAAATCGAGTCTTGGAGCCAATCATCTTGAAGAAGTTTGAATCGAAGTGAAGATTTGAGGTTATTAATCACGGCCGAGAGCAAGAAGGGAAGTTGTTCGACTTTGTATTGAAGTTTGAAGGACGGATCTATCTTGTTTGGGAATTTGGTTGTTCATCGTGTTCATCACAATTTGCAACACGTGTGAAGTTTCCGATCCATTTCATTTTGGATCTAAGTTCGAATTGTGTTTGAATTTTGAAGAATTGAAGAGTTTGTGAAGTTTTCAAGTCATGCCGCCAAGAAGAGCTAATCGTCATCAAAACGTTGAAGCATTGTATCGAAGAGAAGAAGCTGATGAGATGGAGCAAAGAATCAATGAAAACTTTAGTGAAAAGCTTAACGAAGGAATTGGTCGGTTAGAGAAGATGATGTTAGAAATGAATCAAAATCGGAGAAGGGTTTCACCTGAATCCAACCATGGAAGAAGTAGAGTCTCGCCACATTCCAATCGAGACAGAAGTGTTGATAATGATCAAAGGCGTGGGAGGAACGTGAATGATCGTGAACGAAGGAATACAGATAGAAGGGATGTTGGTGGAAGAAGTGATGGTAGTAGAGATGTGGGGGGACGAGATAGACAACGATATACATCTGATTTTGAAGCGGAGTATGATGGTGGTAGTGTTCGAGGACAAGGACGAGGATAAGGAAGAAATCACTCTGAGTATGATCACAAGTGGGAGTCGGGGATGAAGACTGAAATTCCTGAATTCAAAGGTGGTATGCAAGCGAAGGAGTTTTTAGATTGGGTGGCTAATGTTGAAGAAATTTTTGATTTCAAAGAAGTTCCAGAACATCGTAGAGTGAAGTTGGTTGCTACAAGGTTGAGGGGTAGAGCTTTGGCTTGGTGGCAGCAAACCAAACTTACACGTGAACGGATGGGAAAGTCAAAAGTTGAATCTTGGGAGAAGATGAAGAAATTGATGAAAGCAACGTTCTTACCTTACAATTATCAATCTTTGATGTATCAACGTTTGCAGAATTTGAGGCAGGGCACAAAGAATGTTAATGATTACGCGGATGAATTCTATCAGCTTATTGCGAGGAATGATATTATGGAAACGGAAGAGCAGCTGACATCTAGATTCATTGGGGGATTGCGAATGCAGATTCAGGATATGGTTAACATGTTTGATCCCAGATCTGTAGCGAAAGCACATCAGAAAGCGTTGGCTTGGGAGAAACAGGGAAGACGAGGAGGTGGTATGTTTACAAATTCCAATAATCAAGTGAAGGGTGTTAGTGGAAGTTCTAATGTTTCAAAAGTTGTTGCAAAACCAGTTGTGAATGAGGTTGGGAAGGCGAAAGTCAATAATGGTTTCAAGTGTTATAATTGCCAAGAAATGGGCCACAAAAGTAGCGAATGTCCAAAGCCGAAGAAAAGAGCTATGATAGCGGAGGTTGAGGATGAGGATGAAGAAGCTGAATGTTCCAATTCACCACCTGATGAGGAGGAAGAAGAAGTGTCAGGAGACGAAGGTTATAATCTAATGATGAAGAGGTCCTGTTTAACACCAAAGCAAGAGGAGGATTGTAGTTGGTTAAGGAGCAATATTTTTCAGTCAACATGTACCATTCTGGGGAAGGTTTGCAAATTTGTTATTGATGCTGGAAGCTATGATAATATAATTTCTTCAGAAGCTGTGAGGAAGTTGGCGTTGAAGACTGAGAAACATCCGAAACCATACAAGCTGGCTTGGTTGAGGAAAGGCGGGGAGGTGAAGGTTGGACGAAGGGCTTGTGTGAAGTTTTCAATTGGAAAGAAATACAAAGATGAAATCTGGTGCGATGTGGTAGATATGGATGTCTATCATTTGTTTCTGGGGAGACCGTGGCAGTATGATAGGGCGGTGCAACATGATGGGCGTACCAACAGTTACAGTTTCATGTTTGAAGGCACAAAGATTACTCTAGTTCCAAAGAAGAGACAACAGGAGGAAAACAAGTTTGAGGAGATTGAAGAGCTTAAAACTTTGTTATCTTTGAAGGAGTTTGTGAAGGAAGTAGAGGAGGAGCCTGAAGTGCTTTTGTTGATTGGGCGAGAGAGCAGTGAAGAGGTTGAAATTCCGGAAGAAGCGAAGCCAGTTTTGAAAGAATTTGACGATGTATTTCCAGAGGAGTTACCAACGGAGTTGCCACCGTTGAGGGATATACAACATCAGATAGATCTTGTTCCAGGTGTTGTGTTGCCACACAGACCACATTATCGAATGAGTCCAAAGGAACATGAAGAATTGAGGAGGCAAGTGGAAGAATTGCTTGAACAGGGGCGTGTGCAGGAGAGTTTAAGTCCTTGTGCTGTACCAGCTTTATTGGTACCCAGAAAGGATAGGACGTGGAGGATGTGCACAGATAGTAGAGCATTGAATAAAATTACTATGAGATATAGATTTCCAATGCCGAGGTTGGATGACCTGCTAGATCAATTGAGCGGAGCTACTATCTTTTCGAAGATTGATTTGAAGAGCGGATATCATCAAATTCGTATTAGGCCAGGTGATGAGTGGAAGACTGCTTTTAAAACCAGGGAGGGTCTATACGAATGGTTGGTAATGCCATTTGGCTTATCAAATGCACCGAGTACATTTATGCGAGTAATGAATCAGATTTTCAGACCATTCATTGGGAAATTTGTGGTGGTGTATTTCGATGATATTTTGATATACAGTGGAAGTGCAGAGGAACACTTGCAACATCTGAGAGAAGTGTTGATGGTACTGCGACAAGAACAATTTTATGCTGCAACGAAGAAATGCGTGTTCATGACGCATAGTGTTTTATTTCTGGGATATATTGTATCGGAGGAAGGAATACAGGTTGACCAAAGTAAAGTCGAAGCAATTAGAGATTGGCCACAGCCCAAGACGATAACGGAAGTTCGTAGTTTTCACGGGTTGGCTTCATTCTATCGAAGGTTCATTCCACACTTTAGTAGTGTGATAGCACCTGTCACAGATTGTATGAAGGGTAAACAGTTTTCATGGTCAGAGGAAGCAGGGAATGCTTTTGGGAAAATCAAGGAGTTGCTGACGTCTGCACCAATTCTAGTGTTACCAGATTTTCAGTTAGTGTTTGAACTACATACTGATGCGTCCAAGGTTGGGATTGGAGGAGTGTTGAGTCAGAGGGGACGTCCGATTGCATACTTTAGCGAGAAGTTATCAGGAGCAAAGATGAGATACAGTACATATGATATGGAATTTTATGCTATTGTGCAATCTATTAAACACTGGAGACACTACCTATTTCAGAAAGAGTTTGTTCTTTACACTGATCATGAGGCATTAAAGCATTTACAAGGGCAAGACAAGATTTCAGCGAGACATGCATCATGGATTTCATATCTGCAACAGTTTACATTTGTTGTGAAACACAAATCGGGAGTGACGAATCGTGTTGCGGATGCTTTGAGTAGAAGGAATCATTTGTTAACAACAATGAAGATTGAAGTAACGAGATTCGATGTGTTACCAGAGTTATTTGATGAAGATCCTTACTTTGCAAAGTTTGTTGATAAAGTCAAGAATGGGGAGACGGATGAGTTTTTGATGGTAGATGGTTTTCTGTTCAAAGGAAACCGATTATGTATACCTGATTGTAGTTTGAGAATGAAGATTGTAAAAGAGCTACATGAAGAAGGACACGTTGGGAGAGATCGTACATTACGGTTGATTTCACAATCTTACTTTTGGCCATCAATGAGGAAAGAGGTGGAGAGGTTTGTGGAGCGATGTCATATCTGTCAGGTTTCGAAAGGAACTGCGACTAATGCTGGATTATATATGCCGTTACCTGTACCAACTAAACCGTGGGTTGATGTGAGTATGGACTTTGTGTTGGGGTTACCAAGAACACAGCGTGGAAACGATTCCATTTATGTGGTGGTTGACCGATTTTCGAAAATGGTACATTTTATTGCTTGTAAGAAGACGGCGGATGCTGTTCATGTTGCTCAACTATTTTTCAAGGAGATATATCGACTTCATGGATTGCCAGAATCTATTGTGTCGGATAGGGATACTCGTTTTCTGAGTCATTTTTGGCTAAGTTTGTGGAAGATGGTGGGAACGAAGTTGAACTTTAGCAGCGCTTATCATTCGCAAACGGATGGACAGACCGAGGTTGTGAACAGATCATTGGGAAATTTATTACGATGTCTGGTGCAAGACAATCTGAAGAGTTGGGATGTGAAGTTATGTCAAGCAGAGTTTGCTCATAATCATGCTGTGAACCGTAGTACGGGTTTCAGTCCATTTCAGATAGTATACTCAAGCTTACCGAGGGGACCGTTGGATTTAACGGTAATACCACACTCGAAGGGGACAGTTAAGAAAGCTGTTGATTTTGTTGAAGGATTGACAGAGTGTCATAGAATCGTTCAAGAACGATTGGAAAAGGCAAATGAGAAATACAAACGATCTGCAGATCTGAAGTGAAGGAGTGTTGAATTTAATGAAGGAGATATGGTATATGCTGTGTTGACAAGAGATCGTTTTCCAGTGGGCGCTTATAACAAGTTGAAAGCCAGGAAAATTGGGCCTGTAGAAGTCGTGAAACGAATTAATGAAAATGCTTATAAGTTGAAGCTGCCGGAGGATGTGTATACTTCTGATGTGTTCAATGTTAAGCATCTCGTACCATATCATGGGGATGAACGAGCTAATGTGGAAGAATTTACAAATTCGAGGTCAAATTTTTCTCAACCTGGGGAGGATGATGCAGCTCAGGACAGAAGTGAAGGTCTAAGTCGCACACGACTTAAGGATTTAAGTCGCATACGACTTAACAAGGAAGTTATAAGTCGTCCTCGACCTAAGGAGTCACGAGAGGGGGAGCTGCGACTTAACTGGAAACCAGGGGAAGAAGTTATCTCGAGTTTGCGACCTAAGGAAGTGATAGGTCGCGAACGACCTAACTTGGCAGTGCAACATGGAGACAGTTTAAGTCGCAAACGACCTAACTTGTTTTAGGTCGCATATGACCTAAGGAGCTAAGGCATAGGTCGTGGGAACGACCTAACAAATCACCAGGAAAAGAGCTACGACCTAACGGGTTTGAGAATGGCGAGCTAAAGCAAAGAGATAGGTCGCTGGAACGACCTAACATGTTTTTAGGTCGTGTACGACCTAACAAGATAAGAAAGAGGTTGCTGGAACGAGCTAACGGGGTGCTACGACCTAACAAGTCACGACCTATGTTAGGTCACAAGAAACAGTCATGACCTATGATAGGTCGCAGGAAACAGGAACGACTTAAGATAGGTCGCTGGGTGATCTGGGAAGATAAATCGCGAAGTCTTAAGTCGCAAGGCTTAGGTCGCGCAGTTCTATGAAGTACCCTTTTAAGTCGCTAAAGCTTGTTGCCATTGATTCTTCTGCCGAGTTAATCTCTGCCGCTGATGGAAGCTGGAGCATTGAAGTAAGGTCGCGAGAATTATATGTTGAGTCGTAGTCGATCTATATGTTGTATTGTTTCCTTTGTACATTTTGTTAAGTCGTAAGTCGTGTATCGAGTTATTGTGTTGTAACTGTTTTGCTGTTAGGTCGCTGCCGACCTATACTAAGTCGCGTCTGTTCTTAGGTCGCACCATTTTAGGTCGTAGGTCGTTCATGACCTAAGTGTTGTTGAAATTTTGTTCTGTTTTGGGCGTGTTGAGTTGTAGCCTATAAATAGGCAAGTGGTGTCATTTTGTAAAGTTTAGTTGATTTGAAATAAAACTCTTGTTTTGTTAGCTTTGTGCTTTCGCCAAATTGGTAGTTGAGTGTAATCTCCTATCTCCTCTTTTGGATAATCGAGTGCGCTCGATTCAACGACTGCAGAAGCCGATTCACGGAATCTAGTGCGCTAGATCAACGTGTGAAGAATCGCATATCTTTGAACCCGGTATCGTGCGCGATCAACGAGTTCAGGATAGCTAGAATTCGGTATCTTCGGATCAACGAATTCGGGCATTTCAGTATCTTCCAATCCATCGATTGCTACTCTCATCGATCGACATTGTTTTTGATTAATCCGCTACGTCAATAACCTTTATATCATAACACATATATCATATATATGCGTGTTTTATTTAATTAATTAACCTTTTAATTAATTTTAATTTAATTAAAAAAATCGTTAAATTATATTACTTTTCAAAAATCAATTTATATGCATACAAGTATACATATGTTATTTTAAACATTTTAAACAACTTAACTATATCATAATGTATAATACATGTATGCATTTATAATTAATTAACTTGTTTGTTTATTAATCTTATTAATAAATTTTAAATAAATTTCAAAATTAATTTATCTTATTTTTCAAACGTTTTGAAAAATCTTATTATACTATAACATTTATAATATGTATTTAATTTATTTTAAATTTAATTACTGAATTTAAAATCTTATATTTTTTTAATTTTCAAACAATTTTGAAAATTAGCCCAAAGCCCTATTCAAATTGGGCCTTTCTTATTAAGGGTAACCTTTGGGCTTACATATCTATTTGGGTCAAGCTGATAGTCAGGTAGGGTAGGGTAATTAGTTACCAGAACCCAATCCTAGACACTATCTTTCTTTACACCCTACTATTTGGGCCGTGAGTTTAATAGTTAATCGTAATATGAATAATTTAGACCGTATAGGCTATTAGGCTCTGATACCATTGTTGGTCAGACTACAATGGAATTAATGGAAGAAATTCAATTTTTTTTACCATTTTGGATCTTTTTGGGCTTATGATGCCTAATTTATTTAGGACATTTCTAATTTCTTTTTAAGTAAAATCTTTATTTGTTTAAATTTATAGAAATGATTTTATACTACCTAATTAATGTTATATTACATATACATGTCTTATATATATATATGTGTGTGTGTGTGTGTGTGCATTGTAACATATCAATCCATGTAAGGTATAACATATATGTGTATAGGTGCTTGGATTTACACCTCAACGGGTATTACTCATCTAATATACAAATATATTATCCAGATATATGTTGATATACTTTTATTTTATATATACAAAGGATACAAATACACGTATATATAAACTATATTTTTATTTAAATTATTTTGAATATATAAATATATTTATGTATGAAATATTAATATTTTATATATTTATAATTTATAACTATATGTTATAAATTATACACACATACATATATTTGCTGCAATGCTAAGAAGAATATATATGAATATATATATATAATAAATAAAACATATGTATATATATTAAATACACACACACACACATATATATATATATATATGATATAATATTAAATATAGACTAATACTAATAATATATACAGAAATATATAGATACAATAATTATGTATCTGCCCAGTCATGCACATGGTTTAGAATTTTTTAAAATTTTAAAATATATTTACTATAAATATCTGCATAGATATTATTGTATTAATAAAAATTATTTTCGAAACATACTTAGAACTTTAAATTTTAGTAAAATTCTGAATGATATTTTGAAATTTTGAGTGTTTAATATATAATTTTAAAAATAAAATACATTTTTTATTTTTAGACAAAAATTAAATATTTTTAGATTATAATTTTTTTTAAATTTTCGCTTAGAGTATGTTACGTATTAATTTAATTCTATAAAATATAAAACATAATTTATAATATATATATATATAAATTAATATAATTAATTTATATTATTAACCGATTTAAATATTAATAAAATATAAAGAAAATTACTTTTGCTTCTGTTGAAAATATTATACCTATCAAACTTTATATATAAAAGTATATAACCATGTTTTGTAAAAGTATGATGTAGTATTTAAATTATAAAATATATATGTTTATATATAAATGTTCTATGTTAAATTATTTATAATAAAAGATGTCCTTTTTCAATTTGAGCCGAGGTCCATATAGGTGTATTCATAACTAAAAATTATATATATATATATATATATCAATATATATATATATCAATATATATAAACATACAACCAATCTAACTATGACAATATACTTATGTATTGGAATCGTCACCTGACTAATAATATAATGTATATGAATGTATACATAAATGCTATAAACATTATATGTATATATTACTATTCATAAATTAGTTAGGAATATACCTTATATACAATGTCTATAAGTGCATCTTGAAATGATGAGATTTGTGCCTTGAACTGATATCTAATCCAGTAGAGTGTTAGTCTCTGAATGGATGACCATAAGCTATCTAATAGGACTATTTTGATTTGAACTTGAAATGATGAAAGATGGGAGAGATATGGTACAGCCAAAAATGGATGTGTATGAAGGCTCCAAAAAGTATGAAATAGGTGTGGGTTGAGTTGTTTATATAAAGGAAGAAAAGGAGAAAAGTTATGATCTGAATCATCACATGTTCTCCCTGCCTTATCTCCATAAATTTAGCCCACCAAGATGCCATCATATAACCGCCTATCATGCCCTATTAGAACTGAACCTACCAGGCTGCATTATGGGTTGTAAACCCATTTAAAGCCGGAACAAAATTATTTTGTAATCAAATCCAATTTAATGCGTATCGATATCATATACCGATTAATATATTTATAATTATTATAAATATATTTAATATTGTTCATCAAATATAAATTAAAATATAATAATTAATATTTGAAATTAATTAATTTAATTAGTTTATAACAATTGAACATTAATTAAATCGTTTGGTCAAAGTAGCATTCGTCATTTCGGTTGTATGACCCATTAGGTGTAGCCGTTGATTAATATCCATAATTCGAATATTAATGTTCACACATCACTTTAGTCTCAAGGATGTATCAATATCCAATCTCAATACACCTTTATTAGAAATATTTAAAATGGTATATTTATTTCATTGTGATAAATTACTCATGGATACAACACTTTATAACTACTTTCACAAAAATGCCATTTGTGGATTTTCTACTAAGTATACTTTTAATTAAAATAATTAATTAATACAACACATTATATCGAGTATACAATAGAAAGAAAACACATTTTATTTTGAACAAGATTTGTTATCGTGATATATATGTATATATAACAAATTACATAATTGCCCCTACATACTCCTAACTTTATCATATACCCTTTGTATCATGATCTCTTCCTTCTCAATGAATTCTCTGTTATGGTGGATCTTCTGAAGAATATGATGTGAGTTCTTTTGTACTTTGGGTTCCTTTGCGATCAGAATCACTGCATTGTTATCACGGAATAATGCTATAGGATTCTATGTATTGGGAATCACTCCGAACTCACTCAAAACTTGCGCATCCAGACTGCCTCTTTAGCTGCTTCAATGTAGGTGGTTTACTCAGCCTCCATCGTCGAATCAGCTACCGTCTCTTTTTTGGAACTTTCCAAATAATGACTCCATAGTTAAGTGTGAAGATATAACCAGACACTGACTTACATATACCCCTTCATAAGGAGGCCTTTATTCCCATACATAAGGAATGAATCCTTAGTATTTCATAAATACTTTAGTATATAATTTACGGTCGTCCAATGTTTTTCTCTAATGTTAGATTGGTATCAGTTTATGCATCCTAATACATATGCCACATCTGGTCTATTACATAGCATAGTATACATTATGGATCCTATGACTGAAGCATAGGGGATCCTCTTCATATACTCTTTCTTCTCATTGGTATGAGTAGCATCCTTCTTAGAAAGGACGACTCCAGACTGCGTTGGAAGGTTTCCACATTTGGAATTCTCCATACAAAATTTTTCAATATGGTATCTATGTACAGGGATTTGGACAATCCCAATAGCCTCTCAGATATATCTCTATATATATTCATACCTAATATATAGGCTACTTCTTCCAAATCCTTCATGGAGAAGTTCTTGGAAAGCCAAGCTTTCATCGATTACAATAGCGAAGTGTCATTGCCAATCAATAATAGATCATCAACATAAAGCATTAAGAATACAATAGCGTTGCCATATTCCTTTCTGTATATGCATGATTATTTTGTGTTTTGATAAAAAGCAAAATGTTTAATTACCTTATCAAAACACTTATTCCAACTCCTCGGAGCTTGTTTAAGTCCATTAATGGACTTTTACAACTTGTATGCCTTTCCCTCACTTCCACTGACCACAAAATCCTCAGGCTGCGACAAATAGACTATTCTTCTAAATTTCCAATTTGAAATGTCGTCTTTACATCCTTTTTTTTTATTTCATAGCCATAGAATGTAGCTGTGGCTAGCATAATCCAAATGGAATTAATCATGGCCAAGGGCGAAAAGGTTTCGTCATAATCAACACCTTGACTTTGACGAAATACTTTTGTAACTAGCCTTGCCTTGTAAGTATCTACTTCCCCATCTAATCTAGTTTTTTCTTAAAAATCAATTTGCAGTCGATGGGTTTTATCCCTTCTGCGTTCGACAAAGCCCATACTTTATTTTCGTATATGGAATCCATTTCGGATTTCATTGCTCGAAGCCAGAGTACAGAGTCTTCACTCCGCACTAGTGCTCGTTGGAAAGATACAGGAGTGATATTGACTAAGACATAATCCTCCTTCTCTCCATCCATGGGAAAACCATAATATCTCTCTAGAATGCGATATTCCCTACTAGACCTTCTAATAGGTTGCATGTTTTCATACACGGGTGAATTTGGTTCTGTCGATGGTTTGGCCTTAGCCTTAACTTCTTAGATCTCATCTAAGTATACTGCTTCGTTGTTAATTTCCTCTGATAGAAATTCCTTTTCTAAAAAGACAGCGTGTCGAGAAACAATGACCTTTCGTTCTTGAGTACTGTAAAGGGTATACCCCATCGAGTGTTTAGGATATCTTATAAATTTACACGTACCGCTCTTGCCTCTAATTTATTCGGACCAATGTTCTTAATGTATGTCGGGCAACCCCATACCTCAAATACTTGAGTCGGGGTTTCTAACCATGTCACATCTCACATGTCATTTTAGGAATAGATTTAGTTAGCAGCAAGGTCAACATATGCACTATGGTGTCTAGCGCATTTTCCAATAGGATAGGGGTAATTCAGCCATACTCATCATGGAAGGAACCATATCTAATAGGGATTGATACTTCACCCAGACACACCATTATGTTTTAAGTATATCTGTCCAACACACTCACCTCCTTGATTTGACCGAAGAATTTTAATCTTACGGCCCGTTTGGTTTCTACTACATTTTTATATTCAACAAATTTTTCATAAACATCGAATTCGCTCTCCATAAGATACATATATCCTAGTCTCGAGAAATCATTGGTCAAGGTAACAAAGTAAGAACTATTATCTTTGGTGATTAAAGGCATCAGGCTACAAACGTCACTATGCACTAACCCTAAGAGTTCATCAGTTCATTCATTGCTCCAACTAAAGGGGTGCTTGGTCATTTTACCTTTGAGACACGACTCATATGTGTCAAATGATTCATAATCAAATGATAAGAGAAAACCTTCATTTTTCAACTTTTGTAGTCGTTTCTCACTAATATGACCTAGTGTAATGAACCGGATTTTCGACCCTCGAAAATCGATACCAATATGTCCACTGTATAGCATACCGAGAAATCGAGTGCCGGAAATACCAGATCGTTAGAGGAAAATAAGAAAGTGGTAGAAGAAGAAACAGAAACAACACCACAAAATCTCTCAATCGCAGCGGAACAATATATAATATATAATAACATATCTTTATACAAAAAGAGCTATAAAACATTACTTATACATAGCATCATCAGAGTACAATAAATCAACAACTCAATACTGGACAGTTATAATGACTTGTCCTCATAAGTATTGAATATACAGCCTACAATACTCAGTGGAATAAAATCAAATACGCGTAATACATCTTCGTCATCCAGCTCATCTCCTGAGCTCCATAGCATCCTATCATGCACTTTTAATACTCGGTCTGACCCAAGCATTTTAATAAAATAACACCCGAGTCAGTTTGGAAAAACGGCTTGAGAAAAGACACTCAATTTGAGTTATCAAAATCCTTTGAAAAACAAAGTTATCTCGTAAGTCCATGCGATACATAAACACATCGGGTTTTTACCTTACGATAACCAAAACATTTTTATATCAAAATCATTTGATATTATAATAGTGTCTAGGTACAAATACTTATTCAAATAGCTGAAATTGTTACATTAATTAAATTCCAGCATACTAGGCTCTACAACCAAAACCGTAAAGGCACGTATTGGAGAATGGATTCCATATGAATGACTAGGCATTGGGGTACCACCTGCCACAGTACACATCTAGAAAAATGTACCGAGGACCTCGTTGGGATCCTCTGCAACACAAGACTGGACTACCCCTAACTTGGATAGACCGAATATGCTACCACCCTAAGTGTTCCCACCCTTTCCGAGTTCTTCCATGCACCATAGTAATAATATCCGAAGGTATATAGAAAGGTGATAAACATACCGTTATTGGGTGCGACTCACTTAGCCTTGCTGCACCTTCCCTGATTTTTAATCATTCTCGGTTGATGAGGTTAGAGGCTACGATTAACTTTTTAGGAAATTTATACTTGGAATGCTCATTTTCCTCTAATGACAATGTATTGATAGCATTCATCCACACAAGTCCGTTCTGAGACTGAACAAAATCGAAGGCACTATTCCTTCTACATCCGTTTTTGGAATAATCCTTAGGACTAGTAGCGATTAGCTCTTGCACTTTAATGCTCCATCTTCGATTTCATGCTCTTTTCTTCGTTTCAAAAACTTACTCGTTGGATCGAAGTGGTTTTCGAATAACTTATCCGATCCCGGTCTCTTCGAAACAATGTTCGATATTCCCGGTAAACTCAACCCCGGTTCTTTAGGAAATAAACAGACGAAAAAAAGATTGGAGATCACCTCCTAACTGTTAGTGGATGGATTTCCTTATTACCATCATATAAGAACGAAATGAGTTTATATATACAGTATAGCACCTAAAACGGTAACTGTACCACATAATTCCCGTGTTTTTTCTAGATATTCCCAAGGTTATATTTTGGGTCTAGATTTTGATAGTCGGTTATTTAACTATTAAATAACAACCATTCAACCAAATATTTCCTTTTCCACTGAAATCACTAAGTCTAATTTTATTTAATTTTAATAAATTAAATCTCTTTATCAACAGGTATGTACTTACCTTATCAAAGTAAGTACGTTTATTAACCATTCTTTCCAAAAATATTAGAAAACTTTTAAAATAATTATGGAAAGCACCACACGGTATCAACCATGGATGCACAGCTCAATGATTAAGTCTCTATTCCAGAGAAATCCAAACTTAACTACAGACAATCCCTGCCTTCGATTTCGCCATGAACCTAAACCATTACTTTTCGAAAACTTTATTTAATAATATTCTCAAGATAATACTTGTAAAATTTCTGTATTAATTTCCAAGTTTAATTTTGGCAGATACTCTTTAAATAAAAGTAATTATAAAAAATATGAATAATTATCTTTAAAGTAATAATACCAATTAATTCTTAAATAATAATTAACTTAATATCAACTCATTTTAAACTACCTTAATTAGTAACTAAATATACTTCAAACAATTTAAAATAATTACGTAACTTTGAAACAATAATAATCTCTAATTTATTAATAAGATTATAATCAATTTACATGACTTATTTATAAACTTATAATCCATTTTGACAATTTTAATATATTTAAATAACTAATTTTCTGGAATATTTTTGAACACTTTTAAATTACCTAGTTTTAATAATTTAAAATCCTCTTTTAAAACAAACTTAACTTCTCGATAAAAAATATTTTTAAATCCCAATATGGCCAGTCTAATATTTATAAATCTCTCTAGATTTATCACCATTTGATTTACGTCCCGATTTCGTAAATCCCCTTTCCACATTTCTAAAATAAATATATCATTTATTTTAGGCCAATTTACCCATCTCATTATAAATCATCACCGTGAAATTATAACTTCGATTTATCAACTGATAACCACTTCACTTCATCTATAAACACTGTTTATAAATCTCATAGTTTTAATTTCCAATTTTTAATGGTTTCACATCACTTATATCCATTATAAATTGATTTCTAAATTAAATTCCATTTATAAATCAATTTTCTTAAATAACCCAAACAATACGCCAAAACAAAACCAAAGCTCGATTTTACTTCAATTTCGCAATTAGAATCTTATTTAAGATCTTGTATAACCAATCCATACATATTTCCAAATTCCCTTCATTTTTCCCAATCCATTTAAAATCTCGATTTTTAAAAATCCTTTTTACACTTAACATGTATCGCTTAAGTCTTATTATTTGAAATCCTTTATATACATATTAATCTAAAATCTCCATTTAAAACATCGTGAAGTAGTTTAAGTACACCATCAAACCCAACCATTTATTTTGTCCAAATAACTTTCTTTTAATTGTCCCAAAATTAAATACAAATATTTTACTTCCAAGATCCATTTTTTTCATTTCGAATTCAATATAAATATATTTATGGTATTTTAAAATACCAAAGTCTAGTCCAGTATTGCCATAACATCCAATAAATTCAAATCAAATGATAATCTATCACAGATTATTTAAACAAATCATATATCACTATATATGAAATTAAATTTAACATTTTTGAGGAATCCAGTTGGATCCCTCCAACCTGTTTTCCTGCAACCACAGATGTTAATACAACATAAGAATACCAATCCCGCTTCAAGGTGGGATATTGTGGTATATAAGGTCATCCACTATTATGCGGGCCGCCTAGGGTCTCATCCGCTAAAACATGCCAGAACAATCACTCCAATTACTAATATATATACTACTATATATAAAAACATCCAAGCAGATAATAATTATCAAATTCAACCAGGCATCCAATAATTAGTTTTATCTATTTAAAATAAACTAGTAATCCAAAAATGAGTGAGGTTACTCGCATTGATTTTATTGACTTTGAGACGTTCTATTTTGGAACTAAAACCGGACGACACCCGATTTCAGCCTAAATTTTGACTATCTTCAAATCCATCTAAACTAGTTTCATTTCGAAACCCTTGTCACCACGATCGCGACGCAAAAAGTTTCATCCAAAACGAACCTCATATGACAGAGATACACGTTTTATAAGTTCGTCGATAAACTAATTATATTAATATAATATAATATGTTTTAAAAACCCATTCCCATTTTTTTTAAAAAAAGCCCGGCCCAAAGATGTTCATCTTCCCTATTTTCATTTCTTCTTCCCTTTCTTATTTTTTTTAAACATTACCTCAAAACATTGACCCAACCCACACTTTACCCCCTCCTTCCTCAAATGGTTGCTTGTGCACGAGAATGCAAAAACCTAATGTCACATGCACTGATATGAACTGTCATGGAGCTATGGACGATTAACCAAAATTCGATGATGCCATTCTCTTTCTCTCATCGAGCTCGACCTGTCTAGCACCTCCATACCTCGACCGAAACTCCCACCTTCATCGCGATAATTCCAGGCGACTTCACTGTAGCAACTAGTCGCATGCCTCAAAACTTGATCGCACGCCCTAAAATTCTACATGAATCCTCTCCTCGACACACTAATCCCAAATACCAGCTTGATATCAACACTTGATGCTTGAATCACCATGAAACCTCATACCTAGTTTCGAAACTTCCATGCAAACTCACTATTAAGCAACAACATACCCATCCAAAACATGTTCGAACGCTAACAAAAGCAGACCATCACCTAGCTCTTGTCAAAACATGATTTTTAAAAATCATTTGGGAATTTTCCGTTGAGTATTCAATTCGATATGAATTTTTAAATGTACTTTTTTTTTCTTTTCAAATGTTCGGCTGGTTATTAAAAAAGGAGGAGGAGGGAAACATTTTAGGAGTGGGAAGCGTGTTTGAGAAAGGAAAGGTACAGTGATTTGAGGTGAAAGAAACAAGATGATGTAAATAAAAATTCAAGTCGACATAAATATATATTATTTAAATTTTCAAATAATCTCGGTTACATAACTTAAAATCTCGAACACCTATCGAGGCGTGCTGCTAGGCGTTCATAATGTTATATCTATATTTCGAACGCAATGGAAAGGCTTTGAGTCCTAATTTGATCATATGGAGAAGATTGCTTTTTGGACCTAATTATTATATTGAATTTTCGATATAAATTTCAACGTGTTTATATCCCGTACGACCAAACGATAGCTCCAGATGTTATGAAATTTGAAATCTATAATAATACACTATTACGGATCCAATGGAACTGGTTTGTCGAAATCCAAGACTGTGCCCCGGATGGCTATTTATATACATTAATTCAAATGATATAGTTTTAAGACTGAACAAATCACTTTTAAATTCAATTTAAAAAGTTTTACTATCTTCATCATTATAAATATAAATTTTATAAGCCTTTAAATTATTTTTAACAAGCTTAAAACTCAAAATTCAGTATTTTAACTAATTTTCAATTATTAAATTCAATAATTAAATTACCACATAAATAGTTTTATTTGAAATTCAAGTTAAAATTTAGCTTTTGAATATTTAAAAACAATTAAATATTTCAATTTCAAATAACCAAAATTCTGTGTCATTACATTCCTTTTCCCTTAAAAAATTTTGTCCTCGAAATTACCTAGGTAAGAAGAATAGTCCAAAACCCATTACCTATTTCAAAACCAATCAGTTTAAACAACATTCCAAATTAATTTATAGATTCCAAATAATATTATTTACTCAATCGTTTCAAGTTATAATCAATATCAAATTTTAGTTATCATAAATTTCCTTTAAATTTTTTTCTAACTCCTTAAATTTTGGTAAAATTTTACCAGCATCTCCTATGCGTATCTAGATCCAAAAAACTAAAAATCGCCCCTACGGGACAAACTCATCAAAAGAAAACAAAAGCCAAGTGGCTCAATCATAAAATCATAAAATCATAAAATTCAAATACATATCTTTTTGTCGGGCAATCCAATTTCTTTTAATATCGAATACACCAATTTAGTTCTTTCTTTTATATTCCTGCATTTAATTTACTAATGATATCCAATTCTAAAATCCAAAATCATTTTATTTATTCCTTTTCAAAATTTTCTTTACTTAAGCCCATACGATGTACATATATCATCTATACGCAATATCATGTCTGATCTCTCACTCGATCACACAATTTCACTTTCAAACTAGTATTATTCACACGACTCTCTAGTGTGGACTCAGATCTGATCAGAACACGCCATTCTCCTTGCATAACGATATACTATTATAGAGATTCCCAAAATTAATCAAAAACCCATATCCAGGGTTCACCGTCGAAAATCGAGTGAAAAATCCTAACTCGGATCGATATAAATTATCTCAAAATTCTGTGCCCGAATCTGGATCAAATCATTATGTAGACTGAATAATATGTGTACAATTTATGTATAAGTTCCCAATTGATTCTTAGTTATACCAATTTTCTTATTAACATTTATGCCATTTACCTATTTACTTGGTATATTGTTTAATACCACGTTCACTTAAGAATTTAACTTTTAAATTTTCTTAAGTCAATTATAATTATTTATACAAAAGTTCTTATGGTTATTACCACTTTACAAATTTTGATTTTATATCCATCTTTATTCGAATTCAATTCCAAATCCATTTAACTTGCTAATTTCGATTAATTAGTTCATTTACTAATTTATTTCAAATCTCAATTGATTCCATTTTCAAAAATTATTTCATTTAGCCTATTTAGGCTAAATTTTCAAAATTCACTTTATTTAATTTAATTCAAGTTAATTCCCATTACAAATCAAATTTCAAATTTTTATAAGTTATCAAACTTATCTTTTCATATTTCCATAAATGTGCAAAATCCTTGAGTTTAAACAATTTCTTAAACATTTCAAAATCATTTTTGAAATCATATATACCCAATCCTTTGGTTTATCAAATCATTACTTTAACTTTCAAAATCAAATCGGTTCCACCAAACAACTCCCATTTGTAGCAATCCCTCCCTTGGAAACTCAAAAATGAACGTCGATGATGCTGCAGTCATCATCGAAGTTATTTCCCAACGACCAAAGTTAGTTTAGTGCTTTTATTCCTTTAAAATTCCATTTTGAATATTTCCACTCAAAAATATTTCCCAAATAATATCACTATTATTTCCCAAAACTTTTGAAAATCATTTTCAAAACCAACGGGAAATTGAATTTCCCAAATTTTAAATCCTTTATAAATCATTTTTATAAACCATATCATGTTTAAAATATTCCCTTAGAATTTCTTTTCATTATAAATCACATTTACAAAATCACATTTATAAAATCCCATTTTGTTATCCGAAATTATTTCTTAACTATTGACTAAAATATCAACTTTTATTTCAATCACCACAATAACAAATGATAATAGTTTAATATTTTCATTTCCTAACAACTGAGCATACCATGTATAACTATAATAATTTCTGAAAAATTATCGCTTTATATATAAATATAATTTGGGTAAAATTATCGCATTTACCCCATTTCAAACTTTACCATGTCAAATTGTTCTGCACAAGTGTTTAGAGATCCCTTTCAATAAAGTTAATTACTCGTATTGACCAGAATCCATAACCACTCAATAGGTCAACCAACACAATATAAAACAATTTTATATTTACTAACAACTACGTGCTCATATCTATTAATACATTCAAACTCATTCTAGGGTGCTACTGACCCTATCTCTAATGAGTTACCCCATCAAAGTCAAGGTTCTCACTTAACCTTCAGCTTTGATACCAAGTGTAACGAACCGGATATTCGAACCTTGAAATTCAACACCAATACGTCTACTGTATAGCATGCCGAGCAATCGAGTGCTAGAAATATCAGATCGTTATAGGAAAAGAAGAAAGAGGTCGAAGAAGAAACAAAAACAGAAACAACAACACAGAATCTCACAATTGCAGTGGAACAATATATAATAAAAAATAACATATCTTTATACAAAAAGGGCTATAAAACATTACTTATACATTACATTATCAGAGTACAATAAATCAACAACTCAATACTAGACAGTTATAATAACTTATCCTCACAAGTGCTGAATATACAACCTACAATACACAGCGAAATAAAATCAAATACGCGTAATACGTCTTCGTCATCTAGCTCGTCTCTTGAACTACATAGCATCCTATCCTGTATCTGTAGTACTCGACCTAACCTAAGCATTTTAATAAAATAATACCCTAGTATGTCTGGAAAACCAGCGTTAGAAAACATACTCAATTTGAATTATTAAAGTTATTAAAATCCTTTGAAAACAAAGGTATCTCGTAAGACCACGCCACGCATAAACATGATAGGTTTTTACCATACGATAACCAAAACATTTTCATATCAAAATCGTCTAATACTATAATAGTCTGTAGGTACAAATACTTATTCAAATAGCTGAAATTGTTACATTAATTAAATTCCAGCGTACTAGGCTCTACAACCAAAGCCGTAAAGGCACGTATTGGAGAATGGATTCCATACAAATGATTAGGCACTGGGGTACCACCTACCAAAATACACATCTAGAAAAATGTATTGAGGACCTCGCAAGGATCCCCTACAACACAAGACTAGACACCCCCTAACCTGGATAGACCGAATATGATATCACCCTGGGTATTCACACCCTTGCCGAGTTCTTCCACACAGCATAGTAATAATGTCCAAGGGTATGTAGAAAGGTGATAAACATACCGTTATTGGGTGCGACCCACTTAGCCTTGCTGGATCTCCCCTAATTTTCAGTCATTCTCGATTGATGAGGCCAAAGGCTATGATTACCTTTCTAAGGAATTTATACTTGGAATGCTCATTGTTCTCAAATGACAATGTATTGATAGCATTCATCCATACAAGTCTGTTCTGGGTCTGAATGAAACTGAAGGCACTATTCCCACTACATCCGTTTTGGAATAATCCTCATTATTAGTAGCGATTAGCACTTGCACTTCAATACCCCATCTTCGATTTCATGCTCTTGTCTTCATTTTGAAAACATACTCATTGGATCGAAATGGTTTTCGGATATCTTATCTGATCTTAGTCTCTTTGAAACAACGTTCGATATTTCCAGTAAAACTCAACCTCGATTCTTTAGGACATAATTAGACGAAAATAACATCAAAGATCACCTTATAACCGTTGTGGATGGATTTCCTTATTATCATCATAGAAGAACGAAGTGAGTTTATACGTACAGTATAGCACCTCGAACGGTAACTACACCACATAACTCCCGTGTTTCTTCTAGATATTCCTAAGGTTATATTTTGGGTCCAAATTTTGATAGTCGGTTATTTAACTATCAAATAACAATCATTCAACCAAATATTTTCTTTTCCACTGAAAAACACTAAGTCTTATTTTATTTGATTTTAATAAATTAAATCTCTTTTATCAATAGGTATGTACTTATCTTATCGAAGTAAGTATGTTTACTAACCATTCTTTCCAAAAAATTGAGAACTATTAAAATAATTATGGAAAGCACCACGCGGTACCAACCATGGATTCATAGCTCAGTGATTATGTCTCTATCCCAGAGAAATCCAAACTTAACTGCAGGCAATCTTTGCCTCCGATTTCACTATGAATGTATACCATTACTTTTCGAAAACATTATTTAATAATTTTCTCAAGATAATACTTATAAAATTTCTTTATAAATTTCCAAGTTTTATTTAGGCAAATACTCTTTAAATAAAAGTTATCATAATAAATAAAATTAATATTGAATAATTTATCTTTAAAGTAATAATACTGATTAATTCTTAAATAATAATTAACTTAATATCAACTCATTTTAAACTAATTTATTTAATAATTAAATATACTTTAAACAATTTAAAATAATTACATAACTTTGAAACAATAATTAATTCTGATTTATTAATAAGCTAATCAATTTACAAGACTTATTTATAAACTTATAATCTATTTTGACAATTTCAATATATTTAAATAACTAATTTTCTGGAATATTTTTGAACACTTTTAAATTATCTAGTTTTAATAATTTAAAATCCTCTTTTAAAACAAACTTAACTTCTTAATAAAATATATTTTTAAATTCCAATATAGCTAGTCTAATATTTATAAATCTCTTAAGATTTATCCCCATTTGATTTATGTCCCGATTTCGTAAATCCCCTTTTCATATTTCTAAAATAAATCTATCATTTATTTTTAAGCCAATTTACCCATCTCGTTAAAAATCCTCACCGTGGATTTATACTTCAATTTATCAACTGATAACCACTTCACTTTATTTATAAATACTATTTATAAATCTCATAGTTTTGAATTCTAGTTTATAACAGTTTCACATCACTTGTATCCATTATAAATTGATTTCTAAATTAAATTCCATTTATAAATCAATTTTCTTAAATGACCCAAATAATGCGCCAAAACAGAACCAAAAACTTGATTTTACTTCTACTTCGCAATTAGAATCTTATTTAAGATCTTGTATAACCAATTTATACTTATTTCCAGATTCCTTTCATTTTTCCCAATCCATTTAAAATCTCGATTTTTTAAAAAAAATTTAACACTTAACATATATCGCTTAAGTCTTATTTTAAGTCTTATTATTTAAAATCCTTTATACACATATTAATCTAAAATTTCCATTTAAAACATCGTGAAGTAGTTAAGTACAATTTCAAACCCAACCATTTATTTTATCCAAATAACTTTCTTTTAATTGTCCCAAAATTAAATATAAATATTTTACTTCCAAGATCCCTTTTTTTCTTTTCAAATACAATATAAATAAATTTATGGTATTTTAAAATACCAAAGTCTAGTCCAGTACTATCATAACATCCAATAAATTCAAATCACACGATAATCTATCATAGATTATTCAAATAAATCATATATATATAAATTAAATTTAACATTTTTGAGGAATCCAGTTGGATCCCTCCAACCTGTTTTCCTGCAACAACAGATGTTAATACAACATAAAAATACCAATCTCGCTTCAAGGCAGGATATCACGGTATATATGATCATCTGTTATTATGCGGGGCGCATAGGGTCTCATCCGCTAAGATATGTGGGAACAATCACTCGAATTACTAATATATATACTACTATATATAATAACATCCTAGCTGATAATAATTATCAAATTCAACCAGACATCCAATAATTAATTTTATCTATTTAAAATTAACTAATAATCCAAAAATGAGTGAGATTAACTCACATTGATTTTATTATCGCTGAGACATTCCGGTTTGGAACTAAAATCAGACAATGCCCAATTTTAGCCTAAATTTTGACTGTATCTGTCCAAACCAGATTCATTTTGAAGCCCTCATCACCACGATCGCAATGCAAAAAGTTCCTTCCAAAATGGGCCTCGTATGACGGAGATATACATTTTATAAATTCGTCGATAAATTAATTATATTAACACAATATAATATATTTTAAAAACCCATACCCAATTTTTTTTTAAAAAGCCCGGCCCAAGATGTTCATCTTCCCCATTTTCTTTTCTTCTTCCCTTTCTTATTTTTTCCCCTTCTTTCTATTTCATTTTTTTTTTCAAAACCATTACCTCAAAACATTGGCCCAGCCCATACTCTACCCCCTTTCTTCCTTTCTTCCTCAAATAGTCGCCTATGCACAAGTATGCAAAAACCCAATGTCGTATGCACTGACATCAACTAACATGGAGCTGTGCATGATTTAACCAAAATATGATGATGCCATTCTCTTTCTATTGTCGAGCTCGACCTGTTTGGCACCTCCACACCTCAACCGAAACTCCCACCTTCATCGCCACAATTCCAAGCGACTTAACTGTAGCAACTAGTTGCGTGCCTCAAAACTCGATCATACGCCCTGAAATTCTACACGATTCTGCTCCTTGACACACTAATCCATATCATCTCGATATCAACACTCGATGCTTGAATCACCATGAAACCCCAAACCTAGTTTCGAAACTACCGTGCGAACTCACCGTCAAGCAACTGCGAATCCATCCAAAACATGTTTGAACGCCAACAAAAGCAGACCATCACCAAGCTCTCGTTAAAACATGATTTTTAAAAATCGTTTGGGAATTTTTCGTTAAGTATTCAATTTGATATGAATTTTTAGATGTAAACTTTTTTTTCTTTTCAAAAGTTCGGTTGGTTATTAAAAAAGGAGGAGGAGGTAACATATTAGGAGAGGGAAGCGTGTTTGAGAAGGGAAAGGTATGGTGATTTGAGGTGAAAGAAACAAGCTGATGTAAATAAAAAGTCAAGTCGATAGAAATATATATTATTTAAATTTTCGAATTATCTCGGTTACACAAGTTAAAATCTCAAACCCTATCAAGGCATGCCACTAGGCGTTCATAATGTTATACCCTTATTTCGAACGCAGTGGAAAAGGTTTCAAGTCCTTATTCGATTGTATGGAGAAATAGCTTTTTGAACCAATTATTATATTGAAATTTTGATATAAATTTCAATGCGTTTATATCCCGTACGACCAAATGATAACTCCAAACGTTACAAAATTGGAAATCTGATAATAATAGACTATTACGGATGCAATGAAACTAGTTTCGTCGAAATCCAAGACTATGCCCCGGATGGCAATTTATATACGTTAATTCAAACGATATATTTTTAAAATTGAACAAATCACTTTTAAATTCAATTTAAAAAGTTTTATTATCTTCATTATTATAAATATAAATTTTATAAGCCTTTAAATTAGTTTTAACTAGCTTAAAACTCAAGATTCAATATTTTAACCAATTTTCAATTATTAAATTCAATAATTAAATTATCACATAAATAGTTATATTTGAAATTCAAGTTAAAAATTAACTTTTAAATATTTTAAATCAATTAAATATTCCAATTTAAAATAACCAAAATTCTGGGTCGTTACACCTACCCTACAATGTCAAAGATAACTATCATTTATATTACTAAATGAATTATTCATGTAACACGCATAATTTGTATTGATCACATAAATACCATTTTCAAGATTACCATCGTAGACTTTATTTCCATTCTAATTAGTGTTCATAATATTATTTGCATAATGAAATATACATCCAGTCTTGAATAATCTAAAAACAAAAATAATACCACAAATAAAGTCTATTACAAAATAGCACTTATTTAATGTCAAAACTACTCCACTAGGCAAAACCAAATGATAATCTCCTAACACTGTTACATCTACAATGGATCCATTGACAACATGGAGCCTTATCTTTCCATTTGCCATGCGATATCAGGTCCTAAACACCTATAACTTACAAATATGAGTTCCATACCCAATATATAAGACCCAAGATATTTTATTGATCACAAAACAATTTTGAATCATAAATGTACCTGATTGAGCCATAGAACCATTTACTTTCCTTTCTCTAACATTCTTTAAGTAGTCAGGAAAATTCCTTTTTCAGTGACCTTTCTTGTAGTAGGGCTGACATTCACCCTTATCATCAGTCTTCTTACTTTTCTTGTTTTTTATTACCTTCTCTTTTCCTCTTCTTCAAACTCTTTGAAGATGATGTACTACACTTAGCTACAAGTATAGCCCCTTAATCCTTAGAAGCAGACTTAGCCGACCTCAAAATACCGAGAAGCTCCACAAGATTCACATTTAATTGGTTCATATTATAATTCAGTATGAGCAGCTAATATAAGGAGTAAGAGAACTAAGGACCAAATCAACTTGCAATTCATTGTTAATCTATATATCCAACTTCGAAAGCCTATCAATATAGCCCTTCATCATCAACACGTAATCGTCCACTTTTTGTCCTTTGGTAATTTTGGAATTGAATGGCTTCTTCATAGGCTCATACCTTGCGCAACGTGGTTGTTCACAAAAACAGGGCCTTGAGACTAACAGATATCTCATGAATAGACATATTATCGTGCTGCCTCTATAATGGCTTGTCTAATGTAGACATCATAAAATCTTGGGTGATCTCTAGGTTTGACACCCATTTTTCATAAGCAAGTCTTAGTTCAGGGTTCACATTATCAGTGAGCTACTCTTTGGGTTTGCTCATAATAGCCGACCATAGGTGCTCATAAGTCAATGCTATTTTAATTGCTCTTAGCCAATCGGTATAGTTTGGTCTAGCAAGCTTGTTATTTTCAAAAATAATTTTAAGGCTGTCATTTTATACGAGTTTAAGTGGTAGATTATTAGGACAAATCATAGTAGATGTTCTAATAATATTAGTAACATTAAACTTTATGTTTCATTTTACTAATAAGCTCCCACTAATCTTTTATATTTTTCCAAACCCTAATTTAAAACGTAGAAATTTGTCGACTTCACCAATAGGCGTTAAGACTCGTTCGTCTTGGCATTATGACCTTGAGTTTGCTCAGTAAGTCATAGCTCCATGGACAATGGATAACTCCTTATTGGTTGTACAATATATAACTCCTAATCCTTGGTACCTCGTTGTAATTTTACTTTGACCTTGTGTATTCTTAACAAATCAAAATGAAACTGTTCGCTCATACCTACCATATCACGATGGACTAAGTATAGTGTATATACATTGAGTTTTCTCAACAAATACATATAATTACCTTACCGTGTCTATTCGATATATTAATAATATTGCATATAACATTCTTAGCTTGAGTTTTCTCAACAACTATGGAGTATTCAAGTAATTTATTAATACATACATACATATATATATATATATATGGTAGAGGACAACATTATATTAAAGATTCATAATCTTCAACATATTAGATTAAGTAATATCAACTTATGGAATAATGTAATTCTTATGAATTACTCTGATTCAAGTGTCGAACACATCGAAAATCATTGTATATGTACAATTATGTGTATTTATTCCTTGAGTCTATTTAGGATTTCTACAATGTTCCACCATAAGTTTAAACATATATATTATATATGTTTCATTATTTGATATAACTTTTATATTTTATATTACTTATATAATAGTCTTATATATAATATTATATTAATTAAAACTTATTTAACTAATTTTAATTAATTAACATTTTAATTAATTTTATATTATCTTAATATAACATAATATTTATTATATACTATAACCTTTATGATATAACACATATATCGTATACATATGTATATTATTTAATTATTTGATCTTTAAATTAATTTATTTAATTAAAAAATTTAATTAAATTATATTAATTTTCAAAAATCATTTATATACATACATGTATACATATGTTATTTTAAATATTCTAAAACAACATAACATATATCAAAATATCTAATACATGTATACATTAATTAACTTATTTAATTAATTTAGCTATTTTATTAACCTTATTAATAAATTTTAAAATTTTCAAAATTAATTTATATTATTTTTTAAAAAATTTAACAAATCTTATTATATTATAACTTTTATAATATGTAAATATTTTATTAAAAATTTAACTATTAAATTTAAAATCTTATATTTTTAATTTTCAAACAATTTTGAAAATTAGCCAAGAGCCCAATTCAAATTAGGCATTTCTATTAGGGGCAATTTTTGGGCTCAATATCTATTTGGGTCAGGCTAGTAGCCAGGTAGGATAGAGTACTTGATTATCCAAATTCAATCCTGAACAATACCTTTCTAGACAACCTATTATGTAGACTATAGGCTTAATAGTTAATTCTAATATGACTAATTTAGGCTGTATAGGTTATTGGACTCGGATGCCATTGTTAGAACTGTGTCGGCCCATAGCGGAAGTGATGGGTGAATATCAAATTTTTTTACAACCCTTTTGGATCTTCATTGGGCCTATGAAGTCCAATTTATTTAGAACATTTCTAGATTTATTTTAAACAAAATCATTGTTTTATTCAAAATTATGAACTATTTTTATATTATGTGATAAATGTTATGTTATATATATATACACGTATTATATGCACACACACACATATACATACATACATACATACATATATGTAACGACCCGAAATTTCACTACTTTAATTTGCAAAAAATTAATTAATTTAAATATTAAAATAGAAGATATTATAATGAAAATAAAAATCTTTTAAATAATAACTATTGTTGGTGAAATAGTTTTCAAATTTTGTTTACAAAAGTATATAGTTCGATGAAAAATAGAAAATGTGACATAATTCATTTTTCGGATTTTCGACTTTTCGTTGGCTAAAAGTTATTTCATAGTCGGGTGGAAGGGATGGTGAGGTGGCAAAGAAAAAATGAAGGGTAAAGGACGTAGGGGTATATTGGTAATTCAATTTGTGTCTTGGTATAAATACTAATTTTCATATTTTTATTCTAACTTTTCTCATTTTTCTTTTCATTTGCAACTTCTTAAAGCTCATAATACCAAAACTTCCATGGCTTCTCTATTTATTGTTTAGGTTTTAAAGTTTTTAAAATATCAAATTCTTACTTTAAAAATTTTAAAAACTTAGTTTTAAATCACTTGTTTTCATCTCTACTTTCTCCATTTTCCTCCTACTTCATTCAGCCATAAATTTCTCCATACTACTCCAAATCAAGATTTTCTTTTTTTCTCAAACCATATAAAATTCCATTGGCTACAACTTTAACTCGAATCACATTTTCAACTTTCGAATATTTTTAGGTCAAAATTATGTTTTTTCTTTTGACTCATTTTTGGACCTATATTTTCAAGCCCGAAAATACCACTCTTTTTAACCATATCTTCCTCAAAACTAATTGAAATTAAATGATTCATTTTTTAAATTGTAGAGACAATAATGTGCTAAAACTTTTCTTTTTATAACTTGTCCAAATTTCGAGATTAACGTGATCAAAAATAAGTGAGAAGATGACCTATATACGAGTGGTTTTTTGTGGTTTCCCAAGCTTTCGGTGAGTAAATGTTAGTTTTAATTTCAAAGTTGTTAACTTGATGTATGTTGTATAAATTACTTTATGATGTACGTGAATTTGAGTTGTTATATGTTTGGTTATTTATGGATATGGATGATTCGAGATGGAAAAGGTGGACTTGAAATGAAGTCTACCATATTATTGTTGTAAATTTGTAAATTTTGGTTATGATATAGTTTATAAACTTTAGATTTGATGTTGGTTGAAATTTTGGATATAATATGAATGTGAACTTGGTTATGATGTGGTATGTTTATAAGTAAACATTTAGATCCTAAAGGGAGATTTGGATTCATTAGAAGGAAATGGTTTTAAAGTATCTAAAATTTTAAAACTTTAAACTTAAACTTTGTTTTAGTTTCTAAAATTTTCCTTATGGTTTAAAATGTAACAAAGTTAGGAGTGGAGAATTGGAAAGTTAGTAACATACAAGAAGTGTTTTCTTTGGATTAGTTAGGGAGAATGAGTCTTGATTGTTTTGTGATAATCAGAATAATCTTCTAAGTGATGATCGGGTTTTTGCCTAGGCGAACGTTGTAAAGCACTTTGTAAATTATTCTTTTTATCATTGTACAATCAAAAAAAGTCAAAACCCGAATGAGGCTAAAGCAAGTTGGTGGTAAATGTTTTGTCGAAAATATGAGAAATATTGTTTCAATAATAGGATTTTGAAATAAAAGTAATATTTTTATGTTAACTAGCTCGAGTGGCTCAAAAATAACTTCAAAATGGGGAAGAGATGTATTCGGTGGTAAACACTTCTTTTGAGTGTTACCCTTCTTAGTAAAGGAGTGTATGATATTGTTTGGTAGCACTCGGTTTTTAGTATCATTTTAGAGTTACTCGGGCTAAATGTATATATTTTCTATAGTTAAAATATATTGTTTCAATTCAAAACGTTTTGAAATAAGATCGGTTATTTTAATCTTGTGTTTTCTTAGGGAAATAAATGTAAAATGGAATATTTGAATCACATAAGAGTATATACTCTTAGGATATGGTGGAGTATTATACAAGTTGAACCTAAGTTTAGTTTATGAAATGTTTTCATAAATAATTTAGTGAGAATAGAATTGGTATTAGAGAGAACCAATTAAGTAAGTGTGTAGGTTGGACGTTGATCACTTCCCTTTTCATTTAGTTTTTATCTAAGATTCGAGTACAAGGCTTTGAGGTGTTTCACGCCATTCCGGATAAGGATCTACTACTCAATTTTTGACAGCAAGCACTGGATGAGGATTTTTGGTATTGGACCAGTATTTTCTATCATAGTTACAATTATGTAAGGAGAACAGAGATTCCAAATTAAGGAGCCTGATCGGAGTTCGCACTAGAAAATAGGGTGAGCGATACTAGTTTGGAAATGAAGTTATGTATTCGAGTAGTGATTGAATCATATTTTTGTATAAGAATGATCTACATACATCATACGAACTGATGTAGTGTTATGTGTTTTCTAGGATAGGTTGAGGTGTAATTTCGGGGACAAAATTCTTTTGAGGGGGAAGAGCGTAACGACCTAGAATTTCACTACTTTGATTTAGAATAATTAATTAATTTTAAATATTCAAATAATAGATATTATAATGAAAATAAAACTCTTTAAAATAATAACTATTGATGGTGAAATATTTTTCAAATTTTGTTTATAAAAGTATATAATTCGTTGGAAAATAGAAAATGTGACTGGAATTCATTTTCTGGATTTTCGACTTTTCATCATCTAAAAGTCATCAGAAATGTCATGACACTTTTGTATACACATACATGCATATACATTCAATAAAGGATAAGTTAGAACCATATGGGAGGTATATGAATGTGTATATTCATATGTATTTAAGTTTATAAATGAGATATGAAAGGAATAACATATATATCTTAGTACATAAATATACCTTAAACAACATAAGGAGACAAGAGTACAACTAAGCATTTATTGGATGTTAGCTTTGATTTGAATGGGGGAGGCTTATGGTGGGTGGATTTCATGGTGAGGTGGAAGGGATGCTTAGGTGGAAAAGAAAGAATGAAGGATAAAGGACATAGGTGTAACGGCCCGGAAATTTTCAACCCCGAAAATCGACACTAATACGTTCACTATATAGAGTGCCGAGAAATCGAGTGCCGAAAATCCCAGACTGTTAGGGTTAAGAAGAAAAGGAGGTAGAAAAAGAAACAGAAACAACAACACAGAATCTCATAATCGCAACGGAACAAAATATAATATACAAATAGCAGCATTTACACAAGAAAAGCTGTAACTATCAATATACATACAAGATATCAGAGTACAACAAATCTGTACAGTTATGATAACTTGTCCCTAAATATCGACTAAACAGCCTCTAATACACAGCGGAATATAATCAATATGTCTCTGCCATCCAGCTCGTCTCCTGAGCTCCAGAACGTCCTAACTTGAAAATCTATAATACTCGGTCTGACCCGAGCAGTACAATAAAGTAACACCCGAGTCAGGCTGGAAACCAGCATGAGTAACCCATCTAATATGAAATACTTAAGCTATGAAACTTCTTTGAAACCTAAGGTAACTCGTAAAATCGATTAAATATGATAAAAACTCGTGGACTACGAGTTACCTTGGGTTTCAAAGAAGTTTTATAGCTTAAGAATTTCATATTAGATGGGTTACTCATGCTGGTTTCTAGCCTGACTCGGGTGTTACTTTATTGTAATGCTCGGGTCAGACCGAGTATTGCAGATTTTCAGGTTAGGACATTCTAGAGCTCAGGAGATGAGCTGGATGGTAGAGATGTATTGATTATATTCCGTTGTGTATTAGAGGCTGTTTAGTCGGTATTTAGGGACAAGTTATCATAACTGTCCAGATTTGTTGTACTCTGATATCTTGTATGTATATTGATAGTCATAGTATAACTTTTCTTGTGTAAATGCGGCTATTTGTATATTATATTTTATTCCGCTGCGATTGTGAGATTCTATGCTGTTGTTTCTGTTTCTTTTTCTACCTCTTTTTCTTCTTAACCCTAACAGTCTGGGATTTTCAGCACTCGATTGCTCGACACTCTATATAGTGAATGTATTAGTGTCGATTTTTGGGGTTGAAAATTTCCGGACCGTTACATAGGGGTATATTGGTAATTCAATTTTTGTCTTGGTATAAATACTAATTTTCATATTTTTATCCTCGTTTCCTTTTCATTTGCAACTTCCTAAAGCTCATAATACCAAAAATTCCATGGCTTCTCTTCTTAGTTTTAGGTTTTAAAGTTAAAAAAAATCAAATTCTTACCATAAAACTTTTAAAAAAATTAGTTTTAAATCACTTGTTTTTATCTTCACTTTCTCCATTTTCCTCCTACTTCATTAGGCCATAACTTTCTATAGGATCTAGATTAACCCTAGAGGGGGGGTGAATAGGGTTATAGCATTTTTTCACGAATTTACTGAATTAAACACGATAACAAACTGCAGAGAAGTAAATATGCTGAAAAGTAAATCACACACAAAATTTACCCAGCTTCGGCAACCCCTGCCTACTGCTGCATTCCCAGATTTCTATTAGAATTAAACAGTCTCTCGCTTACAAACACTCTAACAGACTCGCACACCCTGCTACCGCCTATAGATTTTTGCAAACTCGCACACCCTGCTTACTGAACTAATCCTAACTAGACAATCTGACACTACCTAAACCCTAGGTGGTGATTTACCCTGTTTTGATTCAAAAAGTACAGACTTTAAAACATAAAAACAAGAGCAAAATTAAATTTAAAACTTTAAAACCAAATTTGCTCTTAAAAAATTAATCCCGGCCCAAATTAAAAACTAAAATAAATCCCTTGTTTAAACAAGGCCGGCCCCTTCCAATTTTTATCGACCCGCTTGTTTTTGTTGAGATAATGGTGGCTTCTGGATTTAGGGCTTCGGCTCGATCTCCTCTATGATGTTGTTCCTCCTTGTCTGCTACTCTGAATTAAGGCTTCGGCTCGATGCTTCCAAAATTAGGGCTTTGCCCTTGTGTTTACGGCTTCGGCCTCATCTTCCTCTTGTGGTTCCTCTGTAAGCAATTTGGGCTTTGAGCCGCCGCTTGAATGCTGATCGATTGAACGAATAATCGCCTGATGCTCTGTCGATCGTTTGACTCCTTGTAGCTTACTTCGGCTGCTTCAGATCGAATTCGACTTGATGATTTCGGTATGTGATTTTCTCCTTTTACTTGCTGGTTTTGATTGCTTGAATTCGATGATTTTTTCCAGTGATGATTTAGGGTTTATATAGGATTCTCGTTCCTATATTTTCGTTCATATTTCATATTCGAACTCGTCTGATGATTCATGCTTGACCGTGTGATATTGATTGAATGCTATAGATGATTTCTGACTTTTTCATATTGCGTATATATTCGTATATTTGATAAAGCTTGGTTGACATGGCTTTGATTCAATTTCGTGATGACCACGGTGTTGTTTTGCTGTTGACTTTGACCATTTCTGATTGCATGATTTTCCAGCTTTGATTTGTACATTCGAATTTCCTTGACTTCGGCCTTGTTTTGAACGGCTTCGACTTGAATTTTAACTTCACCTGACTTCGGTCAATTCTGTTCATTTCTGCCTAATCTTGTTTGCTGTTGCTCCATTGTTTTGTCTGGTATTTGATTATATGATATTTGATGATTTGCAATGTGCTCATGTGCATTGATGCATCGAGTCTGCTGGTATGTTTGATTTCTTAAAAAAACTTTGGTTTGAAACTATTCGTCACTCTGTTGACATCGACCACTTTGATTTTAGTTCTGGCTTTCTCAATTTTCTTGGTTGACTTGGTTTAACATGCTCGACTTTGGTCTTTACTTGAAGCTTCATTGTCCTGTTACTGCTGCACTTGTCATTGATAGCTTTTAGTGTAGTTGATGTTGCTTTTGGTTTTGCTACGATCACTGTCTTGATCATTGAAGTGTCTGACCATGTTGTAGAAGTTGATGTTGTATAATGAAGCATTGCTGAGTCTTTGGATTTGTGCATCACCATATATATCTGTTGCATTTGCCTGCAGTTCACTGTGTTGCATTATTTTTGTGCACACTTTGATCTACTTCATTCCAGTAGCATTCATGCTTCATTGTGTAGCTGTGTTGCCATATTGAGTTGCACTGTTTGCTTTGGCTTCACTGCATAGCATATTGGTACATATTAAAACTGTTTCATCGTTGAGTTGCACTGCACTTTTGTTGGAATGACTTCAACATTGTCTATGCCTCTATGCATTTTGTTGTTGTTGAGTTTGAAGTGCTTGCAGGCTTCACTATGCATTTGTCTGTGTTATTGAAGTAGTTGTCACTGTGTACTTTGAGCAGTGTAGTTGGTTTATCATGCATGTTCACTGGTATCATTTGGTTTGTTGACTTGTGGCTTCAAGTCTGGTTCTTGAGCACTCTGGTTTCATGAACATATGATGGCATATGCTTTGTATTTATTTTCCTTGTCCACTGTAGCATTCATGTGTTCATGTGAGTTGGGCTTGAAGATCAGTTGTATACTGTGTTGATTTCTTTGTTTTGGATTGTTGCTTTTGCATTTGAGTTGAGTCATGGCAACAATGGCTTGACCTTTGCATTTTGTTTGTTTGGTGCCTCCTTGAATTTGTGTAGACTGTCTTGACCATTTGATTGTATTCGAATTTGATTTTCGAATTACACCTGAGTTGAATCCGATTTGGATTTGACCTTGTGACATCATTTTATTGCACTTGAGTTGAATACTGTATGTGGGTTTGACCTGTGCTCATTTGTCCCTGTATATTGATCAAGTGTACATATATATCGGTGTATACGGCCTTGTGGCATGTACAGTGATACACTGTGCATGTCACAAGTTGTTCGTGTGTGTGATAAATTCAGAATCAAATGACGACGAACAACCCAAATAACTGAGGCAAATAATATTTTCAAAATCCACATTTTATTTTATATTGCAAAAATATTTCTTTTTCAATTTTACTGCGTTACTGAATATTTTTGCAAATTGCTCAGATACGGGATTCATACTGAAGTGAAGTTGAAGATAAAACTACGAGTGTGAGTGAAATGTAGTGAGGAAATGATGTAACTATGAAATTGTGATGTAATTGTATTGTGATCAAAATTGATGTAATTGTATTGTGACTGTAATTGTATAGTTATAGTGAGAGCTTGAAATTGTACTATCAAAATTGTAATAAATATTTGTTTGAATAAAATATTCGTTTGAATTCAAATTCTGTGTTATTTATTTTATTCAGCAAATATCTATTTAATCTGTGAAAAATAAAATAGTACAATATCAAATACATTTAAATGAGTGTATATATGTTTATTATCATCAAACAAAAATCATATACACGCATATTTAACAATCTCCCCCTTTTGATGATAACAAACATATATTTAAGATTTTGAATTTATTAAATGTATTTGATCATTCAATTTGCTCCCCCTATTTGAATGCTCTCTTTCTACACAATACTCCCCCTACATATATGCATGAGAATAAAATATTCAAATGAGCCTTGATGCAATCAGAAAATCTTTGACCTTTATTTTCAAAATCTTAACTTTTCTCAATAAATTCAAATGAGCCTTGATGCAATTAGAAAATCTTTGACCTTTATTTTCAAAATCTTAACTTTTCTCTCCCCCTTTTGTTATCAGCAAAAGAATTATAGTAATAGAAAAATAGTGATAGACATTAATACAATATTAAAGCTTAATCAAGTGTAATTATTAATTTCAATAAGAAAATCAAACAAAAATCATAAATACTTTAATTGATGCATATTCCACTTTAGAATGATAGGAATAATTTCATCGAATAAAACCATATAGTTGTGTCTATTTGTGGTATATTTATTTCAGGAAATTTGAATATCTACTAACCATGCATAACCGTTAGGACTTTTAAATGAGATTAGTAGTATTCTAAATTTTTATTTTAAAAATGAATTCAAGTATCTTATAACCACACATAACCGTGAGGACTTTTAAATGGGATTAGAATCAACTTGCCTATTTAATCAATCAATTTTGATATGCGTTCCATACATGCATAACCGTGAGGACTTTTAAATGAGCATGGAAGCACATAATCAAAAATCCAAGTAATTCACCCATGCATAACCGTGAGGACTTTTAAATGAGAGTGAATATTTTGGATATTATTATTTATTGTTAGAAATATAATAAAAATTGAAGCACAAATGATTTCCCATTTAAACTACCACATATTGACATACTATATTGACTTTTGATGAGTGATGGTTGATAGAAAAATGATAGAAATAGAAATGATCATGGAATATTTATCAACAAAAAGTTTTTATAACTCTTGTTTAAATTTCTAAAGAAATTTTCTAATTATACTTTCTCAAGTCATAATATATGATTAATATCAACACTCATCTTATTTTCAATCACTATCTATCTTTTTAGATAATTATTAGGGGGTCAGATCAGTTAATCAATTTCAAAAATAGTTATAAAATCAAATAACTAATCTGATACAAGGTCAACAGAAATTATTTTCTAGAAGGGGTTTTTAAGAAACATTTCTGCTAAAATAGCAATTATTTCAAGTGAAAAATATGCAGATATTTTCTTTGAAAAATGATGCAGCAAATGAATGTCTCGAAATATAATCACGTTCCACTAGTAATTTTTCTATCAACTACATTACCAGTGTGATCTGCATCTGACTTTAAATTTCACTCAAAATTCACTCGTTGGATGTCCTAGACCAGATTGTGAAATTTCAAAAAACTACCTCAGAATTATTTTCAACAATCTCTTAAAAACCTTTTATAGCATGAGTAATCAGTAATCAGTTAACATCATAATTTGACCAAACAGATTAAATTCAATGATGAAATAGTGGTTGGTCAACTTTTAAGCACAAATCAAAGTCTCAGATAATAGCAAGTTATGTAAGATCATATCAAGTAAGTTAGAATCTGTCAACCATTATAATTACTTCAAGTAATTCTATTTGAAGATGATTGGTTAATAAAAGATCAGAATTAACATCATCAATCATTTCACATAACTGGCTAATTTAATTCAGATTATGGTGCAGATTTTCACATTTTATCTATCGTTTGAAAATAAATACAATTACCTGTTTTACCAGTACGATAATCTTTCGTTGTTTGCCCATTGTGAATCTGTCACATTTATACTAGGCTAAGGAACGTTGATTTGTCGCCCGTTGTGTGTCTGGAACAGCCAGAATCCAGATAACACTAATGTTGTTCCTTAGCCTGCCACCACACCTACACGGTAAAAGATTTTTGTGACCTATTTGTTTTTATAGGTCCATGGTTGTTAGTGGCAGAAGCATTGTGAATAAACAATCCCTTTGGAACCCAAACTTGTTTTGTCTTTCCATTCTTGTTCCAATAGACATGCAATTTGTTTGTAGAATTCTTAGGAACCCAAACTTGTATAAATTTTGTGTTCTTATTCCTATGACTATAATTTTCAGCACGATGTCCAATTATTTCATATCTAGCAAAGACACTCTTACCTTTTGCATTATCATCAACTTGTGTTTTCCCAAAACCTAGTCCTTTTCTGTTGTTAGCAAAAATTTGGTTTCCCAATAACATGTTGAATGCTTTTTCTCCTCTTGAAAAGTTATTCAGAGTTTTCTCAAGATTTTGGACTTTGGTTTTTAGTGTTGTGTTTTCGGTCACAAATGAGGTGCATCTATTTATAAAATCCTTTCTCCTAGTGTCAATGATTTCCTTAAGACTCAAGTTTTCTTTTTCAAGATTCTCAAAGCTATTCTTAAGTTTTGATAATTCTGAATCTAAAATTTTGCATTTTTTACAGTCTAGGTTTTGAATATTTTCAAGTTCAGTTTCTAACCTAGAATTTTCATGGACAAGTTCTCTCCTATCAGATTTTAGTTTTTCAATTTTAGAATCAAGAGTATCAATTGTTTTAGTAAAATCACAACACATCAAAACAAGTTCTTTATAAGAATAGTTACTTACCTCACTAGATTCCTCCGAGCTTGCTTCTGAATCTGATTTTGTCATAAGACACAAATTAGCCTCCTCTGAGCTATTATTCGAAACTTCCTCTCCTTCTTCATCATCCCAAGTCGCTGCAAAGGCCTTCTTCTTCTTTTTCTTTCCTTTGTTGTTTTTGAGAAGTGGACAGCTTTGATTGAAGTGGCCAGGCTTATTGCAGTTATAACAAGTCAATTCATTATCGGAATTGTCAGAATCTTTTGACCTATTATCACTTGTTTTCTTCTTGCGTGGCCCGAATCTTGACCATTTTCTAAGATTATTGACAGCCATTGCAAGCTCTTCAATTGGATCTTCTTCTTCTTCATCGCTCTCTTCTTTGCTCTTTAAGGCAATCGTCTTCTTTTTTGATTCGGAGTTGTTGCGTTCCTCCTTTGTTTTTAGCTCAAGCTCATATGTCATCAAGTTGTCGATCAACTCCTCCATGCTTAGTTTACTCAGATCTTTCGATTCTTGTATTGCCGTGATTTTTGCCTCAAAGTTCATCGGTAAGACTCGTAGCACCTTCCTCACAAGCTCTACCTCAGTGAATACCTTCCCAAGCGCTCTAGCATTGTACACCAAAGTTGAAAAGCGTCCAAACATGTCCTTTATGCTCTCGCCTTTGTCCATCACAAAATTCTCGTATTCATTGCTGAATAGGGCTAGACGAGACTCCTTGACTTGAGAAGTTCCTTCATGTGTCACCTCCAAGGTATGCCAAATTTCCTGCGCAGTTTTACAATGAGAAATTCTATTAAATTCATTCTTATCAAGAGCACATATCAAAGCATTCATGGCTTTAGCATTTGTAGTTTTTAATTTCTTATCGTTAGCGTCCCACCTATCCTTAGGTTTAGTAATCTCAGTATCACCAACAGTTATAGTGGGAGATTTATAGCCAGTTTCAATAATGTCCCAAACATCATAATCAACAGAACTAAGATAAATACCCATCCTAACTTTCCAATAAGCATAATCATTCCCATTAAACATGGGTGGCCTAACAATTGATTGCCCCTCAGAAAAAGCATTATTTGGTGGATTCATGACTCTAGAGTTAAAGAAAAATACCGGGCTCTGATACCACTTGTAGGATCTAGATTAACCCTAGAGGGGGGTGCATAGGGTTATAGCAATTTTTTACAAATTTACTGAATTAAACACGATAACAAACTGCAGAGAAGTAAATATGCTGAAAAGTAAATCACACACAAAATTTACCCAGCTTCGGCAACCCCTGCCTACTGCTACATTCCCAGATTTCTATTAGAATTAAACAGTCTCTCGCTTACAAACACTCTAACAGACTCGCACACACTGCTACCGCCAATAGAGTTTTGCAAACTCGCACACCCTTCTTATTGAACTAATCCTAACTAGACAATCTGACACTACCTAAACCCTAGGTGGTGATTTACCCTGTTTTGATTCAAAAAGTACAGACTTTGAAACAGAAAAACAAGAGCAAAATTAAATTTAAAACTTTAAAACCAAATTTTCTCTTAAAAAATTAATCCCGGCCCAAATTAAAAACTAAAATAAATCCCTTGTTTAAACAAGGCCGGCCCCTTCCAATTTTTATCGACCCGCTTGTTTTTGTTGAGATAATGGTGGCTTCTGGATTTAGGGCTTCGGCTCAATCTCCTCTGTGATGTTGTTCCTCCTTGTCTGCTGCTCTGAATTAAGGCTTCGGCTCGATGCTTCCAAAATTAGGGCTTTGCCCTTGTGTTTACGGCTTCGGCCTCGTCTTCCTCTTGTGGTTCCTCTGTGAGCAATTTGGGCTTTGAGCCGCCGCTTGAATGCTGATCGATTGAACGAATAATCGCCTGTTGCTCTGTCGATCGTTTGACTCCTTGTAGCTTACTTCGGCTGCTTCAGATCGAATTCGACTTGATGATTTCGGTATGTGATTTTCTCCTTTTACTTGCTGGTTTTGATTGCTTGAATTCGATGATTTTTGCTAGTGATGATTTAGGGTTTATATAGGATTCTCGTTCCTATATTTTCGTTCATATTTCATATTCGAACTCGTCTGATGATTCATGCTTGACCGTGTGATATTGATTGAATGCTATAGATGATTTCTGACTTTTTCATATTGCGTATATATTCGTATATTTGATAAAGCTTGGTTGACACGGCTTTATTCAATTTCGTGATGACCACGGTGTTGTTTTGTTGTTGACTTTGACCATTTCTGATTGCATGATTTTCCAGCTTTGATTTGTACATTCGAATTTCCTTGACTTCGGCGTTGTTTTGAACGGCTTTGACTTGAATTTTAACTTCACCTGACTTCGGTCAATTCTATTCATTTCTGCCTAATCTTGTTTGCTGTTGCTCCATTGTTTTGTCTGGTATTTGATTATATGATATTTGATGATTTGCAATGTGCTCATGTGCACTGATGCATCGAGTCTGCTGGTATGTTTGATTTCTCAAAAAAAACTTTGGTTTGAAACTATTTGTCACTCTGTTGACATCGACCACTTTGATTTTAGTTCTGGCTTTCTCAATTTTCTTGGTTGACTTGGTTTAACATGCTCGGCTTCGGTCTTTACTTGAAGCTTCATTGTCCTGTTACTGCTGCACTTGTCATTGATACCTTTTAGTGTAGTTGATGTTGCTTTTGGTTTTGCTACGATCACTTTCTTGATCATTGAAGTGTCTGACCATGTTGTAGAAGTTGATGTTGTATAATGAAGCATTGCTGAGTCTTTGGATTTGTGCATCACCATATATATCTGTTGCATTTGCCTGCAGTTCACTGTGTTGCATTATTTTTGTGCACACTTTGATCTACTTCATTCCAGTAGCATTCATGCTTCATTGTGTAGCTGTGTTGCCATATTGAGTTGCACTGTTTGCTTTGGCTTCACTACATAGCATATTGGTACATATTAAAACTGTTTCATCGTTGAGTTGCACTGCACTTTTGTTGGAATGACTTCAACATTTTCTATGCCTCTGTGCATTTTGTTGTTGTTGAGTTTGAAGTGCTTGCAGGCTTCACTATGCATTTGTCTGTGTTATTGAAGTAGTTGTCACTGTGTACTTTGAGTAGTGTAGTTGGTTTATCATGCATGTTCACTGGTATCATTTGGTTTGTTGACTTGTGGCTTCAAGTCTGGTTCTTGAGCACTCTGGTTTCATGAACATATGATGGCATATGCTTTGTATTTATTTTCCCTGTCCACTGTTGCATTCATGTCTTCATGTGAGTTGGGCTTGAAGATCAGTTGTATACTGTGTTGATTTCTTTGTTTTGGATTGTTGCTTTTGCATTTGAGTTGAGTCATGGCAACAATAGCTTGACCTTTGCATTTTGTTTATTGTTTGGTGCCTCCTTGAATTTGTGTAGACTGTCTTGACCATTTGATTGTATTCGAATTTGATTTTCGAATTACACCTGAGTTGAATCCGATTTGGATTTGACCTTGTGACATCATTTTATTGCACTTGAGTTGAATACTGTATATGGGTTTGACCTGTGCTCATTTGTCCCTGTATATTGATCAAGTGTACATATATATCGGTGTATACGGCCTTGTGGCATGTATAGTGATACACTGTGCATGTCACAAGTTGTTCGTGTGTGTGATAAATTCAGAATCAAATGATGACGAACAACCCAAATAACTGAGGCAAATAATATTTTCAAAATCCACATTTTATTTTATATTGCAAAAATATTTCTTTTTCAATTTTACTGCGTTACTGAATATTTTTGCAAATTGCTCAGATACGGGATTCATACTGAAGTGAAGTTGAAGATAAAACTACGAGTGTGAGTGAAATGTAGTGAGGAAATGATGTAACTATGAAATTGTGATGTAATTGTATTGTGATCAAAATTGATGTAATTGTATTGTGACTGTAATTGTATAGTTATAGTGAGAGCTTGAAATTGTACTATCAAAATTGTAATAAATATTTGTTTGAATAAAATATTCGTTTGAATTCAAATTCTGTGTTATTTATTTTATTCAGCAAATATCTATTTAATTTGTGAAAAATAAAATAGTACAACATCAAATACATTTAAATGAATGTATATATGTTTATTATCATCAAACAAAAATCATATACATGCATATTTAACACTTTCTTCATACCACTCCAAATCAAGATTTTATTTTTCTCAAACCATATAACATTCCATTCACTACAACTTTCATTTGAATCACATTTTCAAATTTTGAATATTTTTAGGTTGAAATTATATTTCTTTCTAACTCATTTGTGGACCCATATTTTCAAGCCCGAAAAGACCACTCCTTCTTTTAACCATATCTCCCTCAAATCTAATAGAAATTAAGTGATTATTTTTTTCAAATTGTAGAGAAAATAATTTTCTACAATTTTTTTTATAAATTATCCAAATTTCAAAAAGTAACATGATCAAAATTCAGTAAAAAGATGACCTAGTTTCGAGTGGATTTCTATGCTTTCCAAGCTTTTGCTGAGTAAACGTTAGTTTTGATTTCAAAGTTTTTAACTTGATATATGTTGCAAAAATTGCTTTATTATGTGTGTGAAGTATGTTTGATTTTTTTATATGTTTGGTTATTTGTGGATATGGATGATTCGAGATGGAAAAGTGGACTAGAAATGAAGTCTACCCTAGTATTGTTGTACATTTGTAAACTTTTGTTATGATATAGTTTATAAACTTTGGATTTGATGTTGATTGTAAGTTTGGATATGATATAAGTGTGAACTTGGTTATGATGTGGTATGTTCGTAAGTTAACATTTAGATGTTAAAAGGAGATTTGGATTCTTTTGAAGGAAATGGTTTTAAAGTATTTAAGTTTTTGAAACTTTAAAGTTAAACTTTGTTTTATTTCTAAACTTATCCTTATGGTTTAAAATGAAACAAAGTTAGGAGCGAAGAATTGGAAAGTTAATAAGTTGAAGAAAAAAACTCAAGTTACTACATCTGTAGGGATAGTCCCTATAGATGCAGTTTGGATAAAAAAAATCAAATTTTTGAAAATTTAGTTTCCATAGGTAAAAGTGTTTTGAAAATGTTTTATAAACTTAATAATGATGTTTTATAAAGTTAATTAAGTTTCAAATAATTAATTATTAAATAATTAAGTTTTGATAATTAATAATTAATTAAGTATTAAACCAGTTTTATTTAACTTAATTAGTGAGGTTTAGTTTCTAATTAGATAAGATTAATTTTAATAAATTATTAATTAAATATATGGTTATTTATTTATTTAATCAAGTGTTAAATTATTTTTAATTATTAATTAATTAAGGCTTTAGTTTAAAATAAAATATTCATATAAGGTTATTTTATTAATTAAATAAGATTAATTAATATTAATTATTAATAAAGGTTTAAATTATTATTTAATAATTAATAATGAATTAATTAGGGTTTAAATTATTTATATAATAGTTGGTCCTTGTTTAATTAGTTATTAAAGGTTTAATTATTTCTTAATTTATAATTAAATTAAGTTTAGATTTAAGGTTTAACTTGTAAATAATTTTTTTGAAAAAAGAAGATTAAACTTTAAATTCTTTATCTCCAAGAATCAAATTATTTTAAAGGTACTTCTTTTTCAGAGATGGTTTTGAACTCAAGGAATTCAAATGTTGGTACTATTAAGTAGACAAATGCGGTGAATGAGTTATGTTTGATTGTTTGATCGTGTGGACGTTTGATAGCAGAATAAATTCCCGTTCTACTATAAATTGGTTATTTGATTGTGCGGACATTTGATAGCAGAAAAAATCCTTATTTTACTATAGATCGATTATTTGATTGTGTACATTTGTTAGCAGAATATATCACTATTCCGCTATAAATTGACAGAATTGTTTAGACATCTATTTAGCATAACAAATCTCCATCCTATTATTTTATTATTTAGACATGTGTATACCAGTTAGTTTGCATTGACATGTTATTTTTTGATTTGGATATGAAGTATATTTACATATACGTTGACTTATGTAAATAAATTATTGAATGACTTGAAAGTTAAATTGAAATAATGGTAACTTAAATACGTACCATGAGATTGCTAAGCCTCCTTTTGAAATTATATAGTATGGTCTTAAATTGGCTCCAATTCTTTAATCGGTTTGGGGTTTTAAAGTTTATAAATTATTTTTCAAGTTATATAATTATTTTATAAAAGTATTTATAAATAATAACTTGTTTATAAAAAGGATTTTACTAAAAAAAGTGTTTATTCAAATGATTTAAAAATGAGATTTTGTAAATGAGATTTAATAATGTCAAAGATATTTTATAAAGGAAATTTTATATATAGTTTTATATATGGAAAGAGATTTTATAAATCATTTTAGAGATTTTAAAATGAACTTTAAATCTAGTTTGAGGATTTATAAGGAGGTTTAAAATATGAAGTGAACTTATAAAAAGAATTTTTATAAGGAATAAGTGAATGGGTTTATAAAGTGAATGAGTTTTATAGTAAGTGATGTTTTAAAAAGGGAATTTTTTGGCCATTTAATACAAAATTTGAAAAAGGCGAATTTTTCAAATATTTTTGGTAAATACTTATACCGTTAAGATAAGTATATAAATGTTTCCTAAGTATAAAGTGAAAGTAATGGTTTTGGAAATAGTGTTGTGTAAAGATCTTTTGATCAAGTTTATGTGATTTTATTTAAGATTAATTAATAAAGGCTTATTGGATCCTATGTGGAATCAAATTAATGTTGAATGTTTGATTATTTGATAGTTAAATAGCCAATTATCAAAATCCGGACCAAAACGTAGCTTTATAAATATCTAGGAGAAATACGGAAATTATATGGTACAGTTACCATCGGTGGTGCTATACTGTACGTGTAAATTCATTTTGTTATTTTAGGATAAATGATAAGGAAATCTATCCATTAACGGTTAGGAGGTGAACTCTGCTCTTACCTTTATCTATTTATTTCCTAAAGAACCAGGGTTGAGTTTATTGGAAATTATTGAAAGTTGTTTCGAGAGACTGGGATCGGATATGTTATTCAAAAACCACTTTGATCCAACTTAAGCATTTAAACTGAAAACATCTTAAAGAGTACAAAATCCAAGATGGAGCTTTTGAAGTGCAAGGGCTATATGCTACTAATCCTAAGGGTGTTTCCAAAATGGATGTAGTAAAGGTATTTTGGAGGAGCTTAGAGCAAAAGGCTTCATCGATAGCTAGTTATTATCTTGTTTCCGCTGTATTATATGTATCTTGTACTAGTTAGGTACGTACAAGCTGTTATAACCGTCCAAAGGTAGAATTGTATTAATATGACTCTGATGTATTTTAAAATCACTTTGTCAAGTATTATATTGATTAATATATGTTTTCCATTACGTTGTGAGATTCTATGATTTTTTAGTTTCTTCTTATCTTCTATCTCATTTCTTTTCCCTAATAATCTGTCTTTTCGACACTTATTTGTTCGACAGGTGAATGCCGTGGATGTATTAAAGTCTACTTCTAGGTTCAAAAAGATGAGTTGTTACAATGTATGTACATATGTATGTATATGCATGTGTAGTATATTAGTTCGCCCAAGGTATACCATATCGATGTATAAATGCTGGAATTTACACCACAACGGTAACATTAGCTTATCTAATTTACAGATATATTGTCTAAATGTATGTTTAAGTACTTTATTTTATGTACACAAAATATTACAGATATGTATATATATAAAAAAAATTATTTAAAAAATTATATATATAAATATAAATATATGAATGAAATTTTAACATTATACATAATTATAACTATATAAGTGTATTTTTTTAGCAAAGCCAAGCAGGGTTAACCGGACCCCTACTAGTATATTGCAAAACAATAAATAAGGGAATATGGACTGTAACATGCTACAGAACATAAAGGGGAAGAAGAGAAGAAAAAAAAGAACAAAAAATAGGAAAAGGAATAAAAATAATACAACAAAGGAACTAAACCCATGCAGCAATAAGATCATCACCATAAACAAAGGTGCCATTCCTTATCCTAGAGGCAATTTCATGCCTGATTTCATTCCAAATGACAATTTCATATTTGCCGACGCCATTAAACATCATGTCATTTCTATGCTTCCAAGTGTATTTATAAATTATATCAATTTTTTTGTCAAGCCGAAAACAACATATATATATAATATTTCTAAACATATATATATATATATATAAGAAATACTTATATATATTTATAAATATATAATAATAGATATATATTAAAACTTTAAAATTACTCAATATATATCTTATATATATGTGTGGTTATGCGCATGGCACAAATATCCTGTAACGACCCGTATTTTACGAATCGAAAAGTTTGTCAAAATCTGGAATTGTTAGTGTTGTTGAGCCATTTCAGATTTTAGGCAAAATATTGTTTAAGTCCTAGGTCGACTTTTTAGGTCGACATTTTAGGTCAACATTTTAGGTCGACTTATTAGGTCGACTTTTTAGGTCGACTTTTTAGGTCGACATTTTAGGTCGACTTTTTAGGTCGACATTTTAGGTCGACTTTTTAGGTCGACATTTTAGGTCGACATTTTAGGTCGACTTTTTAGGTCGACTTTTTAGGTCGACATTTTAGGTCGACTTTTTAGGTCGACATTTTAGGTCGACTTTTTAGGTCGACTTTTTAGGTCGACTTTTTAGGTCGACTTTTTAGGTCGACTTTTTAGGTCGACATTTTAGGTCGACTTTTTAGGTCGACATTTTAGGTCGACTTTTTAGGTCGACATTTTAGGTCGACTTTTTAGGTCGACATTTTAGGTCGTGGACGACCTAAGGATTTCCAGCCTATAAATACATGGTTCTACTTCACTTTTTGGGATCGGGATTTTGAAGCGACGAAGTGCTGCCATTTTGAGAGCTCGACTTCTACACTTCTTCACTTCTTTTCTCCACTCTAATCTAGTGATTCCTTCCATCCAAATCGAAGATCAAATCGAGGATCCAAGAGCTTAGATTGAAGATCTACATCCATTGAAGAGAGATTTCATCGTTTGAAGCAGATTTGTGATAGATCGAGTTAAATCCTTCGCTGTCCAGATCTGAAGTGTGTTGCTTTTGGGTTGTTTAGGTGATTTGGTGAGTGGTGATTATCTCTCACACGGATCCAAAGGAGTATATCGGATTGTTGGCTCGATTTGGTGTTAAAATAGTGATTTCCATGCATTTTCTTCATCCTAAGTGTAGATCCATATAGATTCATTGTTCATGATGATGTTACATCCATTTTATCACATGTTAACCTATGCAAGTTCATTCATCAAGTTTATAAAGATATTGTTCATGTTTTCATGCTTGTTGGACTTTCAACTCTTTAATTACGAAAATGTCATTATTGTTATAATTGTCTACTTAGATCATATTTGAATGCTTGATTGCTTGGATTAATGTTTGATTTGATTGATTGTTATGAATTAGATGATTGATGATTTGATTTAGACCGAGGATGATTCAAAAGCTAAGAGAAAGGCTCTTGAATTGGGAAAGCTGCTCGTGGCATATGTAGCGGGATGATGAAGCTCTTATGCATAGGTTTGATGTGATGTTGAGATGAGGATTTGCGAGGATGTGATGAAGCGAGGCAATCATGTGATGAAGACTTGGTTTAATCTAGACGGGATCATTCCAAGCATGTTGATAACTCGGTGAAATGGTTCGGGTTGAGGATAATGGATGGATATGAGAATAGTCGTCGAGGAGGATGACTAGGAGGCTTGGGTCTCATCGTTGTTGAAGGTTCTAGCATGCTCCAAGCAAGAGTACATGGGGACGCCCAAAAGACTAACCGTTGATGGTCGAGTACTCTGGGCAGAATCGATAATCCTAGGCACGGGTCACGACGACGTGCGGGAGTTATGTCTAGAACCAGGGTTACCATTAGCCCTTGACGGACGGCTGAAAGAATGTGCCGGTCATTCAATTAACGGTGATATCGAAGCAAGGATAACAGTGATAGCCGAGTCATGGATGTTTGGTTGTATCGTCATTCGGTCTCAAGAGCGTTATTTCCTGGATGCTTATCTGACCTTGGTTTAAGACCTTGGGATTTGTACTTGGAAAACATCGCTCTTGACTCGAGTGATAATTGCTTTACTTGAAATTGCATGCTTTGCTAGGTTTGCTTCTGCTTAGTGTGTGTCTGGGGGCTATCACTGTAGAAAGAGGTGGAGTGGGAGGGTGGTATTCCTATTCCTTTTCCTTTATGCTCTTTTGGTATGTTGATAGTTAATTTACTGCTCACTAAGACTGTTGTCTGACTCAAGGCTTTATGTTTTAATTCTTATTGCCTTGGGCTGTTCGTCCATTTTGGGACGGGCAGACTAGGTAGCAGGTGACAGGTGCTGTTCTTGCTTTCCACGGTGTTGATATCGAAGACGAGCCGAAGGGTTGCATATTATCTTCTTACTATATGTACTGGATGTTCCGCTGTTTGTATTCTCTGAGTGATATGTAGTGAGGCTTGTTGTATTGACTATTGAGATGTTGTATTCAACTCTTATGAAGTTTTATTGATGAGATTCTATTCTGTGAAGCCTTCACTATATATATGTTCTATTGTATTTTATCCATGCGCTGTGAGTAATACGATAGATTCTGATGTTTTAATTTACCCTGACAATCGTCCATGGTCGCCTGGCACACTTTACAGCGCACTATCTCTAGGTTTAAGTGCAGGGGTCATGGGCGTTCGTCACAATTGGTATCAGAGCTTTGGTTAATCGATTTTACCCAACGCTCGCTGACGTAACTACGTATGAGAGACGTAATTGTATTTTGATGGATGATTACTATATATAATATAGTAGCTTAGTAGAGTTTGAGTCCTTTATGTAGTCGTTTCTCTAGGTGTGCTAATCATTCCTTTTTATTTGATATTAAGGATGAGTCGAAGAGGGAGACCAGCTGCTAGGGAAGGCCATGCTACTGAAGGGGCTGCTGATTATGCAGCTATGTTCGAAGCTATGATGACTTCGATCATGAGAAGGATACCAGTTCCAGGGACAGCAGTTGATGTTGGAGTTCAGGTTCAAGCTCCAAGACCGGTGGATTTTGCTAAGTTGTGTAAAGACTATACTGCTCTTGGAGGAAAAGTTTTCTTGGGAACAGAATCAACTATTGAGGTCCAAAGATGGATAGATGCTTGTAGAAGGATTTTTGGTGATTTGGAATTGAGGATGCAACTAAGAGGAAGTTGGCATCAAGACAGCTTCAAGGGAGAGCTTCTGATTGGTGGAACTCTATTACCATCAGTACTCCGGAGGAAGAGATTACTTGGGAGCAATTCCAAACCAGATTTGAAGCTAAGTTCATTTCTACAGCTCAGAAGTCTGTTCTGTTCAAGAAGTTTGTGGAGCTCAAGCAAGGAGGAAGACCAGTTCTTGAGTATGTTTCTGAGTTTGAAGCTTTGTCCAAGTATGCTCGGTCGTATATTGAATCTTCGTATCAGAAGAACGAGAAGTTTGTGACAGGCTTGGACAGTTATCTTAGGAGACAGTTGGTGGATCATTTGGACGATTCATTTGAGAAGCTTGTGGAGAAGGCTCTCAGGCATGAGAATCTGTTTCCTAAAGAGGGATCTGTTGTTGCTGTGACCAGGGGTGAGTCTAAACCACAGCAGGGTGGAAACAAGAAGAGGAAGCAGCAGCAGCAGAATGGTAAGGATAGCCAGAAGAGGCCAAAGAGCGAAGTGACCTGCTACAACTGTCAGCAGAAGGGCCATTTCTCTAAGGATTGTAAGAATCCGAAGGTACCGATGAAGTGTCACAACTATGACAAGCCGGGGCATTTCAGGAAGAATTGTCCAGAACCGCGGAAGGACAAGCAGATTGTGCAAGCTTATGATTTGGGAGCTGTTCCGTCGTCTTTGAAAGCTCCTACTGCTGAGGAGAAAGGAAAGAGTGTGGTGGTTCAAGGTACTCTCTTCCTATGTGGTGTTCCAGTTAGAGTTCTGTTTGATACTGGGGCGTCGCATTCGTTTGTTTGTAGTGAACTCGTAGGCCGGTTGGGTTTGGAACCGGATATTGTTGATAGGCCATTGGTTGTGACTAATCCAGTTGGGGGTTCGTCTTGTTTGTGTATGTTATGCCGTGGTCTATTTGTATCGAGTCATGATTGCTCTTTTGTTTGTGATTGCTTTTTTCTGAACTTTGCGGGGTTCGGAATTATTTTGGGTATGGACTGGCTTAGGAAGTATGCGGCGAAGGTTGATTGCGAGAGGTTGGAAGTGACAGTCGAGAATGTGGAGGGGCAAAAGATTGTGATACGATGTAAGCATGAAGAAGGCGTCTTCATGAGCTTCATGTATTCGCTGGTTGTTCCACGGGATGGACTGTCATCAGTGCCGATCGCTAATGGATTTGAGGATGTCTTTGACGAGGTCAAAGGGTTACCGCCGCATAGAGAGATCGAGTTTCGTATAGATCTAGTTGAAGGAGCCAAACCTGTTGTGATGCCTCTTAGGCGGATGGCGCCTAGGGAACAGCAGGAGTTGAGGGTGCAGGTTGATGACCTTTTACAGAAAGGATTCATTCGGCGTAGTGTGTCCGAGTGGGGTGCACTAGTTGTGTTTGCAACCAAGGCAGATGGGTCATTGAGATTGTGTGTGGATTATCGTGAGCTGAATAAGGTGACTAAGAAGAACAAGTATCCATTGCCGAGAATAGATGACTTGTTTGATCAGCTTCACGAAGCTAAGGTGTTTTCTCAGATGGATTTGGCAACGGGATTTCACCAGTTAAGAGTGGCTAAGGATAGTGTGCCGAAGACTGCTTTTAGGACACCATCCGGTTTCTTTGAGTGGATGGTAATGCCGTTTGGATTGACTAATGCGCCAGCATATTTTGTGGATCTTATGAATAGAGTGTTCAGGGATCAGTTGAGTAAGTTCGTGCTAGTGTTCGTGGATGATATTCTGATTTATTCTAGAACTGAAAAAGAGCACAAGATGCACTTGCGTATTGTTTTGGAAATCTTGCGGAAACATCAGCTGAAGGCTAAGTTTTCGAAGTGTCACTTCTGGAAGAGTGAAGTGAGGTTCTTAGGCCATGTGATTTCTGGAAATGGAATAGCGGTTGATCCCGCTAAGGTGGCAGCAATCCAGGATTGGGTTAGACCTAAGAATGCATCTGATGTGAGAAGTTTTCTTGGATTAGCAGGATATTATCGACGGTTTATCAAAGACTTCTCCAAGGTAGCTGCACCGTTAACAGGGTTGACGAAAAAGAACCAAGTGTTCAGATGGGATGATAAGTGTGAGAAAGCTTTCAGAATCCTGAAAGAGCGATTGTCAAGTGCTCCTGTTTTGACTATTCCAAGTGGGAATGATGAGATGGTGGTTTACACCGACGCATGTGGTACTGGACTTGGAGCAATACTGATGCAGAGAGATAAAGTTGTTGCGTATGCAAGTCGACAACTGAAGCCGCATGAAAGGAATTACCCGACTCATGATTTGGAATTAGCGGCGATTGTTTTTGCTATGAAGACATGGAGACATTATTTATTGGGAGTTCGGTTCGAGTTGTTTACAGATCATAAGTCGTTGAAGTATCTTTTCTCCCAAAAGGATTTGAATCTTTGGCAGCAACGTTGGCTAGAGTTTTTGGCATCATATGATTTTGGTATAGCTTATACTCCGGGAAAAGGTAACGCAGTGGCAGATGCGTTAAGTCGAAGACATGCAGGATTGGGAGCCATGTTTTCAGAATGGAAGAATCTCGAGTATTTAGCTGGATTTGACTTCAGGCCTAGATGTGAATTGGAACTTGAGATGTTGGCAAACTTATCGATAAGACCTACTCTTGTAGAAAGGATTGGCGAGAGCCAAAAGCTAGACGATAAGCTTGTCAAGATTATCCATGATTTGGAATCTGGATTGGAACCAGAAAAGGATAAAGGATTCGAGGTCGATCGAGAAGGTTGGCTTCGGAAACAAGGACGACTAGTTTTTCCCGATATAGATGAATTGAGGAGTGAAGTTCTGAAGGAAAGTCATCACTCGAAGCTGACCATTCATCCAGGTGGAAATAAGATGTATCGGGATATGAAGAGAACCTACTACTGGGAAGGTATGAAGAAGGATGTTGGAAATTTTATTTCCAAGTGCATGAACTGCCAGTTGGTAAAAGCCAAACAGAAGAAGCCAAGTGGATTGCTTCAGCCATTAGAAGTTCCTACATGGAAGTGGGAGCAAATATCGATGGATTTTATTGATGGGCTACCTAGAACAAGAATGGGAAATGAAGGGATTTGGGTCATCGTAGATCGTCTGACTAAGAGTGCAAGATTCATTCCTGTTCGATCGACTAGGACTGCATCAAAATTGGCAGAGTTGTATGTTAAGTGGATAGTTCGATTCCATGGTATTCCGAAGAGTATAGTGAGCGATCGAGATCCATTGTTCACTAGTGGATTTTGGAAGAGCTTCCAGGAAGTTTTGGGAACCGAGTTATGTTTGAGTACAGCTTCTCATCCTCAAACAGATGGTAAGACCGAGAGAGTCAACCGAGTTTTGGAAGATCTCCTCAGAGCTTGTGTTTTGGATTTCGGAGGATCATGGGAAGATCACCTTCATTTGGTGGAGTTTTCATACAACAACAGTTACCAGTCAAGCATTGGTATGGCACCGTATGAGGCATTGTATGGAAGACCGTGTAACTCTCCGACATGTCGGTTAGGAGCAGGAGAAAAGCTGATGCTTGGGCCAGAGATGATTCGACAGACTTCGGATTGTATAGAGATCATTCGGCAACGAATGAAAGCAGCCCAAGACCGTCAGAAGAGTTATGCCGATAAGCGTCGTAAGGATTTAGAATTCGACGTTGGAGATATGGTTTTTGAGAAGATTTCTCCACTGAAGAATGTTATTAGATTCGGGAAGAAAGGAAAATTGACTCCGAGATTTGTTGGACCATTCCCGATCATCGAGCGAATTGGAAAGCTCGCCTACAGATTGGAGTTACCAGAGAAGATGTCGGGTGTGCACAATGTTTTTCATGTATCATATCTACGGAAGTATGTGCACGACTCGAATACAGTGGTTTCTGCTGATAGTTGTGAAGATTTCGAAGTTGATCCAGTCAATAGAAGACCTCGTAAGCCGCTTCGTGTTGTGGAAACCGACACGAAACAGCTTAGGAGGAAGGTAGTTAAGTTGCTCAAGATACAATGGAGTGATGATGATAACGACTGTACGTTGGAAGTGGAAGAGAGGATGAAAGCAGCTCATCCTGAACTCTTCAAGGTATGGCCCTAAGGTGTCGTGTCATCTAACGAAATTGTAACTTGTTCTAGTTTTAGAATTCTGCATGCTAAGCTAGAATTGGATGCATGGTTTGTTGATTGCTATGGATGGTAGGCGTGCAGAATAGTTTTTGATTGCTTTGTTTGTTTGGAATTTCGGGGGCGAAATTCCTAAGGAGGAGAGAATGTAACGACCCGTATTTTACGGATCAAAAAGTTTGTCAAAATCTGGAATTGTTAGTGTTGTTGAGCCATTTCAGATTTTAGGCAAAATATTGTTTAAGTCCTAGGTCGACTTTTTAGGTCGACATTTTAGGTCGACTTTTTAGGTCGACATTTTAGGTCGACTTTTTAGGTCGACATTTTAGGTCGACTTTTTAGGTCGACATTTTAGGTCGACATTTTAGGTCGACATTTTAGGTCGACATTTTAGGTTGTGGACGACCTAAGGATTTCCAGCCTATAAATACGTGGTTCTACTTCACTTTTTGGGATTGGGATTTTGAAGCAACGAAGTGCTGCCATTTTGAGAGCTCGACTTCTACACTTCTTCACTTCTTTTCTCCACTCTAATCTAGTGATTCCTTCCATCCAAATCGAAGATCAAATCGAGGATCCAAGAGCTTAGATTGAAGATCTACATCCATTGAAGAGAGATTTCATCGTTTGAAGCAGATTTGTGATAGATCGAGTTAAATCCTTCGCTGTCCAGATCTGAAGTGTGTTGCTTTTGGGTTGTTTAGGTGATTTGGTGAGTGGTGATTATCTCTCACATGGATCCAAAGGAGTATATCGGATTGTTGGCTCGATTTGGTGTTAAAATAGTGATTTCCATGCATTTTCTTCATCCTAAGTGTAGATCCATATAGATTCATTGTTCATGATGATGTTGCATCCATTTTATCACATGTTAACCTATGCAAGTTCATTCATCAAGTTTATAAAGATATTGTTCATGTTTTCATGCTTGTTGGACTTTCAACTCTTTAATTACGAAAATGTCATTATTGTTATAATTGTCTACTTAGATCATATTTGAATGCTTGATTGCTTGGATTAATGTTTGATTTGATTGATTGTTATGAATTAGATGATTGATGATTTGATTTAGACCGATGATGATTCAAAAGCTTAGAGAAAGGCTCTTGAATTGGGAAAGCTGCTCATGGCATATGTAGCGGGATGATGAAGCTCTTATGCATAGGTTTGATGTGATGTTGAGATGAGGCTTTGCGAGGATGTGATGAAGCGAGGCAATCATGTGATGAAGACTTGGTTTAATCCAGACGGGATCATTCCAAGCATGTTGATAACTCGGTGAAATGGTTCGGGTTGAGGATAATGGATGGATATGAGAATAGTCGTCGAGGAGGATGACTAGGAGGCTTGGGTCTCATCGTTGTTGTAGGTTCTAGCATGCTCCAAGCAAGAGTACATGGGGACGCCCAAAAGACTAACCGTTGATGGTCGAGTACTCTAGGCAGAATCGATAATCCTAGGCACGGGTCACGACGACGTGCGGGAGTTATGTCTAGAACCGGGGTTACCATTAGCCCTTGACGGACGGCTGAAAGAATGTGCCGGTCATTCAATTAACGGTGATATCGAAGCAAGGATAACAGTGATAGCCGAGTCATGGATGTTTGGTTGTATCGTCATTCGGTCTCAAGAGCGTTATTTCCTGGGTGCTTATCTGACCTTGGTTTAAGACCTTGGGATTTGTACTTGGAAAACATCGCTCTTGACTCGAGTGATAATTGCTTTACTTGAAATTGCATGCTTTGCTAGGTTTGCTTCTGCTTAGTGTGTGTCTGGGGGCTATCACTGTAGAAAGAGGTGGAGTGGGAGGGTGGTATTCCTATTCCTTTTCCTTTATGCTCTTTTGGTATGTTGATAGTTAATTTACTGCTCACTAAGACTGTTGTCTGACTCAAGGCTTTATGTTTTAATTCTTATTGCCTTGGGCTGTTCGTCCATTTTGGGACGGGCAGACTAGGTAGCAGGTGACAGGTGCTGTTCTTGCTTTCCACGGTGTTGATATCGAAGACGAGCCGAAGGGTTGCATATTATCTTCTTACTATATGTACTGGATGTTCCGCTGTTTGTATTCTCTGAGTGATATGTAGTGAGGCTTGTTGTATTGACTATTGAGATGTTGTATTCAACTCTTATGAAGTTTTATTGATGAGATTCTATTCTGTGAAGCCTTCACTATATATATGTTCTATTGTATTTTATCCATGCGCTGTGAGTAATACGATAGATTCTGATGTTTTAATTTACCCTGACAATCGTCCATGGTCGCCTGGCACACTTTACAGCGCACTATCTCTAGGTTTAAGTGTAGGGGTCATGGGCGGTCGTCACATATCCGTATGGATATTATTTAAAAATTAATAAAAAATTATTTTTGTAACATAATTTTGAATTTGAATTTTTAGTAAAATTCAATGATATGTTAATTCTGAATATACAATATATAATTTTTAAATTAAAAAATTTATAATCTACTTTAGTTCTCAACTTATAATTGAATATTTTAAATTATAAAAAAAATGTTTTATAATTTATGCCGAGACTATATTGAGTTTGACTTATTTTGTAAAATATAAAATATAATTTATACAATATATATACATATATACATATTTATATAACTAATTTTACAATTCATTAAATTGAATAATAGACCGGCACTATTATCCAAGTGGTTAAGCACTTCAACTTTTGTGCGAGAGATCACAGGTTCGAAACTTGTGTAGCATGATTCGAACATATATTGTTATATATTATGTTATATACCACCTACGACTTATAGTACTAATATGTACTATCATCTAAGTAGCCAATTTCAAAAAATATATTTAAATCATATATATATACATACATACATACATATATATGTAAAAATTATTTTTATTTCTTTTGAAAATATAATACCAATGAAACTTTATATATAAGATTATATAACCATATATTGAATATAGTATGATGTAATATTTAAATTATAAACTTTATATATATATATATATATTGTATATTAAATTATTTAAAATAAAAAATGTTTTTCGTTTTGAGCCATGCTATTTAGAAGTATATACATGATAAAAATTCATTATTTTTTATATAAATATAAAAGTATATGTAAACGCACAACCAAACTAATTGTGGCAATATGTTTACGTATTGAAATCGTCGCCTAACTATCAACATAATATCTATGATGTAAACATTATATATATATATATTAATAATCATAAATAGGTTGGGAATATACCTTCTTACTAGTGCCTTTAAGTACACCTTGAAATGATGAGATCAACTCCTAAAACAGTTTCAAATGCAGTAGAGCGTTAGTCCTAGAACCAATGGCCACCAGCAATCGAATAAAATTGTTTTTGATTTGATTTGAACTTTAATGATAAAGGAAGGGGAAGGTATGGTGTAGCCAGAAATAGGAGGGTTTGGAGGCTATAAAAAGTTCTCCAATAAGTGTGAGTTAAGATACTTATATAGAGGAGGAACGGAGACAAGATCTATATCTTTACCAATTCTCCTTCCTTTTCTATTCCAATCTTACCCGTCTAGTTACCATCAAAATGGCTACACCTACATGCCCTACCATAGTTGAAATAACCAACCCCTATATGGCTTCAAACTCATTTAAAGCCCAAACAAAATATTTTGCATTAAATCTAATTGAAACAGCATCGACATCATATATCAAGTGATATGTTTATAATTTTGTAAATACATTTAATAATATTTTTTCGTCTAATCAAAAATTTTATAACTAACATTTCAAATATTAATTAATTTATAACAATCACAAATTAAATAAATTGTTTGGTCAAAGGAGTATTCATCGTTTCGGTTGTATGACTCATTAGATAATTTGGTCAGCGATTAATATTGAACTGTTCGAATATTAATGTTCATACGTTACTTAGCAAGTAATGTGACATTTTTGCCAATTTTATCGCTTAAGTGGTTTCCGTAAAATCCAATTTTACTTTACTTTTGTTATCCGATTGTGGCAATTATTTACATCAATTCTTTTCATCAAAACTATATCACTTTGGACTTATGGAATTGGAAATGGTCAAAATTTCAATATCGTCCATATTCAACTTTATATTCCAAACACAAAGTCTTTGGTTCAATAATAACAATTATTATAAACTGAAATGCTCTGCCAGAGACTTTGACTTTAAGTTGACTTCAATTGACCGTGATACTAACCTTGTATAACCCAGGAGATGAATCCTCTTTTGAATAGTGTTTCACTTCCTATAACAACCTGAAATTTTATTCTTTTGATTTTTGGAATATTTGGTTAGTCTTAAATATTCAATTTGGGGGTTTTAAAATATAATAAAATCTATGGCTCAAATAATTGTCCGATTTTTAATGATGTATTTTTAATTTAATTTATAGAAATTTTCCATAATTTTTAATTTAGAAAATATTTAATATTCGTTTGACGCATTTTACGTCAAATGTTGGTAATTTTGAAATATAATAGGACTTGTTAACCGATGTGTATTTTTCTTTTTTTGTGATCGTGTCACATTGTCATGATAATCGTATTTTATTTTCTATCGTTTGCGGCCCATATGCAAACGTAGTGTTGTGTACCAGACACCGAAACACAACTCAAATCTATACATATATGATACATGCCATTTTAAATTAGCAACAATTTTTCCTCTCTTGCCCTTGTCTACTCTTGTGCCCCCTTGTCCTCTTGTTCCCATTGGGTCTAAGGATGACCTTGCCTTACCTTTGTCATATCATGTTCTTGGGTGGCCTTATCTTTTAATCAATATGTAACAACTCTTTTGTTAATTACCTAATTAATTAGATTTAATTAGGGATAATTAATTCTAATTTATGGTTTGCAAAATTTAATTCTATAATTAAATCTAGTTTTTCGAATAACTGATTTAATTTATTTAAGAAACGAGTTTCATTTTTTAAAAGGGGATTTCAATTTAAAATTTTGAAATGTTAATTTGGAAATTGTGCTAAATCTTATAATTGTGTAACATGGATTTATTTAGATTTAAAAGTTGCTAATTTTGAAAAAAAATTCAATTTACGAAAATAAGAGATTGTCTCTTTTTAAAATATTAAAAAGAGAGTTAAAACTATTATTTTAGATTATAATTATTTCTTTTAATTTGAAGTTAAGAGATGGTAACACAACTGGAATTTTATATTAATTTTTATATGTGAAATCTAATTTGGACTTGGAGTTTAAAATGGGAAAAATAAGTGCAAAGGAAAGTTAATTTTTTTTGTTTAAATATGGGTCTGGGCTTAATTTAAAATTCAACCCATTATTGCAAATAAGAGAGACTTTCTCGTCTAAGCAACCTAAATTGAACTATACGTTCATTATCAAAAGTTAGAAAACAAACTGGCTTTCTCAAGCTAAGAGAAAACCCTAAACCTAGAAAGAAAAATCCTTAAAAATAAATTTAGAAAATTCTTAGAAAATCCAAGATAATTAGAGTAAGTGTTCTAAACTCTATCTCTATCTTTTAGATCCATAGAAAAATGATTTTGATCTCGTTTTTGATCAAATTACTTACTAGCTGGTTTTTGTTCTTGATTTTTTAAATGATTTTGGTGAAGCTACGGGTTTAACGAAGCTTAATTGAGGATATAGCAAGCTATAGGACGTTAAAAAGGTGAGTTTACCTCACCAACTATCTCTAAATTTATGTGTATGTGATTGCTAGTTCTTGTTTGGATTAATTTGAATGAATATTTGCTATATTGTTAAATTTCTAAAACTACTGAAATCCTAGTCTTTGATCTTATTTGGTTGATAACTATAGTTGCCTATATGAATGCATGTTAGTTTTTGAGGTCGTATGATAGATATCAATCGCCACGACGAACTGGAGTCGTGTCGAAAATTGATGAAGTTCGTCGAAGGGTGAAATGGCACCAGGAACTCACATTCTAGGTCCTTAACCGGTGGACCGGTCTTCGTTTGGAATGTGAGTCCCAAGTGACCGCAAGCCCCTCTTCGAACCGTCGTTTGAACCCGAGTTTGCTATGACTTATTCATGGATTTTCGAGTATTTTTTTTGCTGATTTTTGGAGTTCGATCTAGGGTCTTGGTAAATCTCAATGGAGCTAAAGTTTCGAAGTTTAATTACTTATTATATTTAAACTATAAAACAATAAATTTTAAAGATAAAGTTGTTATAAACTATAGATTTAAACTGGTTTTCTAATTAATTCTATCCTCCATTATAAATGATTTTAAATGAATATTTATTATATTAAGCAGTGTCACTAGAAGTGGTTATGGATTCGGAATATAAGTATTTTAGTTTTGTTAAATAAATGGTTTAGTATACATGGGATTTGGAAATATGGTTTTTGGAAATATTAACTCAATTTATTTTTAAACTAAAATAGTTATCTATAGATATCAAAATAAGTTTGGAAGGCAATAATATAGTTTTAAAAATTAGATTATTACTTAAATATATATGGCTTGGAATATGGTTTGGGAATAATATAATTAAATGGAAATTTGAGACAACCTTGTGTATATAAGTGAACAATTAGGATTCATGGAAGATTTTATCAAATAGTGAATATTTTTATAAAGTTAATCAATAAAGGAATTTATGGAAAATTATAATGGTTGATTTCTCAACTTTAAAATCAGAAGGAAAAATGTTTTGAGAGCCTTAGTTCTATAATATGGAGAGCGCTAATAATCGACTTAGTGCTACAATTGGTTTAAATGCTCTCGAATAATGCTTCATCGAATATAATACAGCTCATTGAATAGAATGTTTGAATAGAACTTACTAGCCCTGTAACTACTCGGAATTTTGGTTATTTGATTTTGAAGTATTTAATGGATTTAAAATATTAAAATATTGGTTTAAAAGTTGAATAACTCAAAAATCCAAAGATAGTGATTCAACTAAAAGTTTATACTTGAAATTCAAACAGAGATTAGTTAAAATATTTGAATTAGAAAATTTATATATGAATAGTGTTTATAATAACATGATATTAAATTGAATACTAATTCAGTTTATTTAATGGACTTATTTAATTCATTTAAACAAGTGAACAATATTGACGAATTCGATAGTAAATTTAATTTTAGCAACCAACAGTTAAAATAAATAATCGAAAAATATATTATTATTTTTACGACTCGATTTCTGTTGACTTGTTTTTAAATTATTTTGTTTGATTTTTCCATAATTTTTTATTTGAAAAATATTGAAGTTGTTTATTTGACGATTTGTTGCCAAATAGTAATGTTTTCATGATTTTTCATAATCCAATAACCAGTGTATATTATTAGGTTTTGATTGCTGACAAGACACAACAATTCATGAATCTACAACTACGATAACGTCCAGACTCATCGGCTCAATATATAGTTTGTATAGTTATATATTTTATCAAGAGTCATCAAATATGTATATAGAGTCTAATTTATTGCTTTGTTAAAATCTTTCCTCAAAAATCATTATTCATATTCAAATAAACTTGCATGCATATTTTAATCAAAATCAAGTTTTCAAAAAATGCATGGAGCGGGGCTCAAACCCGGGTCACTAGTTTAGAAGGCAAGTGCTCTAACCAAATGAGCTATGGTGATTTTTGATTATCAACAAAAGTCAGTCGACTGATTACAACTGCCCAATCGACTGGTTCTATATATGCTGCACATACATGCACATTTCTGCATAATTTTTTTTACATGATTTTACTTTTCAGTCGACTGACCATTTTCGACCAGTCGACTGACCTGAACGCAACTGTCATATTTTGAATAGACATCTTCATTCTGTGAAGAGTTGTGATCCTTCTCTGAACGGAAATGGATGCTCCTTTTGGTCAGAACTCTTCACCAATGGCAGTAACTCTTTGACTACTATAAATACATGTCCCCAAACACTTCACATCAACCGAAAATCATTCTAACTTTCTTATATTCTTTTTATGCTCTCATACTTACATTCAAATAGAAAACAAGCATTTTATTGCTTTGAATATTCAAATAAACTTTCATAATCTTAGATTCATAGCATTACCTTCCTTTCATATCTTCACATACACTTCATACACTTGAGGATTTGATTATAGGAAGTTTGTACTGTCAGAGACAAATCAGTGTTTTCAAGAACACACAGTGTCAAATATTCTTTTGTATTAGTGAAGTCCTGTTCTGCTGCTCAGGCGTGTGAAGTCATCTTCGGCTGTTGAGGCATTGAATTCATGTTCTGTTGTTCAGGTGTTGTAAACCAGTTCCTCCGGGTGAAGTAAGGATTGTTGTTAGTGAAATTCCAGAAAGGAGTCTGGGACTGGACGTAGAACGGGAAGTTCGAACCAGTATAAAAATCTCTGGTGTGCTTGTTTATTATTTTATTTACTTTACTCTATTATATGTCTTCAGTTTTATACTTCCACACTGCTTGTTTTTACACTGTTCCATATTGCACGGTCCTACACATTTTCAATTATTGTTTTGTAATCATGTCGTTGTTTTGAGCACGACCATATTTTTGTTTTGTCATTCTGAGTTCATACGCAAAATGGAAAGCATTATAGAGCGACGGTGGAAAACTAATATTATATATATCTCTCAACCCTTAATCATACAACCACACTTTCCTCTCAACTTAAAACGTACACTGTTCCATCATGAAAAAAGTCAGAAAGCAAAGCAAAGAAAAAAATGCAGATCCACTATTCAAAAATAATTAAACCAGAAATAAGAAAAATACAAAGGCTCCACCTTTGTGTTGCTATTGTATAAATCTATGTCTAGTGGGGTTTTTGCAGGTCGCGACATCGATTTAGGAAAGTCGACATTAAGCAGAAATCTAAGGCTTGGGTTTTTAAGTGGCATAGGAAACGAGAAGGGACGTGGTCACTTCCATTGATTTTCTCATGTCGAAGAGTGTCGCCATAATGATGAGGTGCGGTTATGAGTTGTGGATTGCAACATGTTTGTGGTGAAGTAGTTTTGTTGCGATTGGGTTGCTGATGTTGAGCTTTGAATGGTGGGGGCCTTTCGAAGAGGAGGCAAGATGGAGCTCGGTAGTGAAGTCGATTTGGAATACCGTTTAAGGATGATGGTGCGGCGGTTATAGGAAGTCACGGTCATGTCTTTGGGACTGAGCAGTTTTGAATTTTGGAGGGAATCTGTTTTGGAGAAGATGGTTGAAGGGTAGGGTAATGAAATTAATTTTTGTAAATAATGCTTTATTTTAATTAATTTAAATCATTAACTTATAAATTGTATATCTCATCCATTCGAGGTTCAATCGAGGCATGGATTTTTGCATTGCGCTCGTAATGACATAAACTTCGCGATGGAACTAGTGTCAACGAATTTGAAGACAGCTGAAATTAGGGATAAAATCGGACATTGTTTGATTTTTCCTCCAAAACGGAATGCTCGATGACAATTGGAATAATTGATAGTTAATCTCACCTCTTGGGCTGACCGGTAATGCTTATAGTTAATAAAAAGATTGTTGATTGGATGTTTGGATGATTTACTATTTTTATCAATTGGTTTGGATTTATTCCCGCCCCAGAGTGGATGACCCATATTATATAATTATATATTGTTTGTGATCCAAAGGGACAGGTTGGTGGGATCCAACATGATTCCCCGCCATTGTTGATTTTAATTTCAATAATAATCATGTCATATGAATTCTTGGATATTAAACCTGATTGTTGGCTCACTTGATTATGGCATTATTATATGTTCTAAAAACTAACTCTATAGTGATAGAAAATCAATATCAATATTGATTAAAACGTTGGGTAGCTATTGGTCTCAAATTAGTATTTTATAAATACTATATATTGCCATTTGAATTGGAATTGGTTTTTGAGATAGGAAATGATTTTAAATCCGAATTTGGGATTCAAAAATATTTTGTTTTAAAAGATTTAATTTCTATTTTTTCCAACCTCTTTATCTATTTTTTTCTAAGTTATTTAATTATATTTAAAATTGTTTTAAAGTTATTTATTTATAATTAATACTGTTTTAAGGTTATTTATCAATATGTTGATATTCTGAAGGTTGATTATTGTGATAATTAATATGGTTTGAAATTAATAATAATGATTTATTACTAATGTTTTGAAAATTAATTATTACTATTTACAATAATAGTAAAGGTTAATTATTATTGTTTATTTAATAATGTTTTGAAATTGTTAAATATTATTTTTAAGATTTGTTAAAGTTAATAATAACTATTTATTTATAATGTTTATTGTTAATTATTATTATTATATAATAGTGTTTTGAAGCAAATGATTTTTATTTATTTATAAATATTTCTGAAATCCATAAATAGAGTTTTACAAATGGATTTGGGATTTATAAGGGGGAGTTAATAAAATGGTTTGAAGACTTAAGGGAAGATTATTTACAAGGTGAAATAGTTTTATAAATGGTTTGATATTTATAAACGAATGTTGGAAATGGGTTATAGATTTATAAGAAGAGTTTTATAAATAGTTGTATGGATTTATAAAGAGTTTATAAATGTTTTTTATAAAAGAGTTATAAATGGAAAGGGAGGTTGGGTTTCATAAGGGAATTCTATAAATTTTTGACAAACGGTTTTAGATATTTATAAAATAGTTTTATAAATAGGTTTTGAGATGTATAAGGGAATTATAAATGATTTTTGAATCGTATAGTAAGGAAATTTTCCGCGGTTTTGTGAATATACTTATGGCGTGAAGATAAGAATATAGTTATTTTTCTTAGTATTGAAAGTATAAGGATTTGTGGGTACATCTTTGTAAAGTTATTTATGTACAAGTATTACAAAGTAATGTTTATTAATGAAAGATTAATTAATCAAAGAGGCTAGTAGTTGCTTATGCGCTTAAGCAATGTTGGTTTTCCCTTTGAAATAAACCCCTGATTTGAATGTGTATTTATTGATAGTTAAATAATCGACTATCAAAATGGGCCCAAAACGCAACTTTGGAAATATCTAGGAGAAACACGTGAGTTATATGGCATAGTTATCTTCAGTGATGTTGTACTATGCTTATAAATCTCGTTTCGTTCTCCAAGAAAAAACAATAAGAAAATTCATCCACTAACGGTTAGGAGGTGATCTTTGCTCTTGTCTTTAACTGTTTATATCTTAAAGAACTGAGGTTTTGTTTACCGAAAATTATCAAATGTTGTTTCGAAGAGACCAAGATCGGGTATGTTATTAGAAAACCATTTCGATCCAACTCAAGCTTTTCGAAGTGAAGACGTCTTAAAGATGATGAAATTGAAGGTAGAGCTCTAAAGCATTTCGTTCAGTCCCAAAACGAACTTGTGTGGATGAATGCTTACATTGCATTATTGCATGGAGGGTAGTGTTAGCATTCAAAGTGGGAAGTGCTATATAAAAGGCAAAACATAGCCTAAAGCCTCATCAACCGGGAATGACTAAAACAGGGGAGATGCAGCAGTGCTAAGTGGGTTGCTCCCAAGTAGGGTATCATCATTCCTATCTAGAGTGAACATTATCTCTCAATTGTATATTTCCCATTAACGGCGGGATGATCATATTCGGTACTACTAGTAAAGTGGTAGGTCGGTCTTATGTGGGCAAGGGATCCTAGCGAGGTCCTCGGTGTTATTTTATCTAGAGATGCACAGTAATGGGCAGTATCCTTAAAGCCCAGTCATTATATGGAATCCATTTTCCAATACGTGCCTTTACGGTTTTAGTTTTTTGCTTGAAAATGGGTAAAATTTTATTAGGCATTTTCAACCCAATGTTAGCCAATACAATGCACCCGAAGATACACCGTATAAAACAACCTAGAGGTCCTCGATAAGATAACTAAATACCACTTAAACTTAATGCAACTGAAACTTTCCAAAAGCAGCGCGCATCATCTTCCTCATCTCGAGAGTCATGGCGACCGAATTCGAATTCAAGTATCTCAGATTTTAGTATCTGAACTCCTCAGATCCATTGATGAGAACACGCCTACAGTTTGTTCCATCTCTTTGGTACGATTTCCCCTTTTTCCAGTTCATATGCTCGTAATTTTCATCTCAATTTCAATGAGCTTACTTAATGCATGTGTGCTTCGCTCTTTGGTTTGAAATATTCGTCTGTTCCATTCTTTCCATATGCCCCAAATAGCAACTGTCATGGCTATGCAGTGCATTTGGGTTTCCACATGTATTTGATGACTCCTTCACAGCAGGTAATCAGTTATTTCCTCTAATTTGCGTTGGTTGATGTTCAGATTAGCTTCTTTATTACATTGGTTTCAGATTTCAGTAGCGTAAGGACATTCTAAAAATAGATGCGAATATGTTTTTTCTGCTGTGACTATAAAGAACAAATTTAGTATCAGAAATAATTCCCCACTTAAAAAACGGTCTTTGGTAGATAATTTGCCTTTAATTGCTTTATATGTTGTTATAGCCTTCTTAGGGCAGTTAGCATGGTTCCAAATTAGTCTGCTCCATTCTACCTTTTGATATTTCTTCCTTACAATGCCCCATCCTGATTTAGTGTTGAATTCCTCTCCAGTATATTTCCATCTCATAAGTTTGAATCTCATGCCGAATATAAAGCATGGAAGCAATAGTTTGTTTGCATTCTCTCTTACAAGGTAGAGTGCCACAATCCCATGTGTCATTTTATATAATGTCCTCTACTTTTCGATTTGGAAATCCATATGCTGAATAAGTATCCCATCCCACTAGATCTATTAAGGTCTTCCCATTTATCCAAGGGTCTCTGCACAAATCTGTTTCTCTTCCCCTCACAAATTCTCTAGAGAAATTTTCTACGAGTTTATGTCTCATTCGAAGGATAGCCTTCCAAGTAGAAGAAAAATTATTATTAGAAACCATTTTCCAAAATTTATCCTTAATATACCTTTGTCTCATCCATCTTGTCCATAAACAATTGGAACTTATAACTTTCCATCCTTGCTTCAAAATGAAAACATCCGTCATGTCTCTCAAATTTCTTATCCCCACACCACCTTCATCTTTATGCTTGCATAAATCTTGAAATTTGATTTTATGTAGTCCCCCTTTCCAAATAAAATCCGCATAGACCTTATCAATCTTTTCTATAGATGCATCAGGAAGTTGAAATGTCTGAAGCCAGAAATTAACTTTGGCAAAAATGACAATGTGTACCAATTCTATCCCACTCGCCAAAGATAGCAACTTGGAACTCCAGCCCTGAAGTTTGTCTCTATTTTTTCTAATTAGCTCAACGCATTCTCGATCAGTAATTTTATTAGATGATAACGGTACTCCTAAATATTTAACAGGAAGCTCCCCCTCTGTAACACCCAAAATATCGAGGATATGACCTCTCCTTTCACACATCTTGTTAAAATAACATTTCGTCTTATTCTCATTCATTTTAAGACCTACATTTTTCTCCAGTTGTTTAAATATGTCTTTGATAGCAATAACAACTTCTTTATTTGATTTTATGCAAATTATTAGGTCATCAGCATATAGGAGGTGGCTAACTTTTGGTTGAAAATTAAGAATGGTCTGAATTCTACCATTATGTTCTGCTAACTCCATTTAGAGAGAGAAATATTCCATAGCAACATCAAATAGATAAGGAGACAGCGGGTCCCACTATCTAATGCCACGATTGCTTCCAATGTGCCCTCTAGGTATGCCATTAATCAGAATAGAGAAGGTGGGAGCGATAATACATTCTCCAATCAAGTCCACAATTTTTAGTGGGAATCCCATATTCTTAAGCATATGCAAAATAAAGTGTCTGTTAATTTTATCATATGCTTTGTGGAGATCCACTTTGAGACAAAACTTATCAGCACCTTTGTTATTAAAATTTCTAACAAGTTCGTGTGCCATGAATGAATTATCAGATATGCTTCTACCTTTAATAAATGTGCTTTGACATTCAGCAGTCAGATCTGGTAATACTTTCTTCATTCTATTGCAAATGACTTTAGAGAGAATTCTGTATATGACATTACAACATGAAATAGGTCTAAATTCCTCTATTCTAGTAGGATTTTCAACCTTAGGAATTAGACATAAGAAAGTATAATTAATTTCTTTTATAATTTTACTCGAGTCAAAAGCTTCTTGAACAGCTAAGAGGATCTGATTGCGTAGGTTCTGCCAATGCTTTTTGAAGAAACTGGAATTCAGGCCATCAGGGCCGAGACTTAAGTCTTCGTGGATACTAATCAAAGCTTCCTAGATTTCCTCATTGGTGACACTCTTGGTTATCAATCTCCTCCCTTCGGAGTTGATTGTCCTCCTGCAGATAATACAAGGTAATTTGGCTTAAAAGGTACCGTTATATAAATCAGGGCAATATTGTATAGCCCGACTTTCCATTTCATGAGTCTGGTCAATGATGTCCCCATTGTCATCTATAGTTTGAAATTTGGTATTGATATGCCTTTTGATAGACATTTTGGTGTAAAAAAATTCTATACATTCATCCCCTTCCGCAATCCATTTTTCTTTTGCTTTTTGTTTAAGTTCCATAGATTTATACTTGAGAGCTTCTTTCAATAAGTTATGCTTCTGATAATACAATCTCCATGTGCTTTCTGAATCATCACCTTTGTTAATGTTTTGAAGTAGGACTTCAGAATCAATCTGCAGTTGTTGAATAAGATCCACCTGTTTTCCCCTTGTTTTGTTCCATTCTTTCAATTTCTCTTTGGCATATTTGAGTTTGAACAGTAACTTGAACATTTGACATCGTGGATAAAATTCCAATTTCAATGCCTCGTTGTATCCTTCTTGTAAATGCCAATCATTAGCATATTTGAACAATTTTCCTTCATTTGAAGCTATCCTTTCAGTTAAATTTATAAGAAGTGGACTATGATCACTGATCGAGTTAGGCAGGATCTTGACTTTAATATCTTTAAATTTATTTATTCGGTCTTGTTAATCAAAACCCTGCCAATTTTATAAGAAATTTTCCTACTTCAACCACTTCTCCATGTGTATTTCATCCCAGAATGGATTGGTTCTAGTAATCCAGCTCAACCAACACAAGAATTAAACTATGCTAGCTGGGATACTCTAACTGTAAGTCCTCCAGCTTTATCTTCTACTTTCAACAGTGAATTAAAATCTCCCATCACTATCCATGCCCCTATAATATTATTTGACATGCTTTTAATTTTGCACCACAACTCAGATCTGGAATTAGAACTGTTATTGGCATATACCACTGTTAAATGTAGACTGACTCCTCCTTTATTTGTTAAATGTAATATCACTTGCTGCTCATCTTTATCCATAGTTATAGATTGCCAGACAGATTTATTCCATAGACAAAGAATTCTTCCCTTACTTCCTTGATCATTATTATGTTCATGTTGCCATTTTCCCATTTCAGCAACAAACATATTCAGATTATCAGTATTTAGTTTATTATCTGAAATACCCAAGATAGAAGTAGAAAATTTCCCTCTAAGATTATGGAGGTTAAGCCAACGGGTATCAGTGTGCACACCTCTCACATTCCAGCTGATTATAGGCATTTAGAGTTAGGGTTCCGAGTCCTCCGTTCCATAGGAGGGTTCCCTTGCATTTTTGATACCTTACTTGATTCTTTGTCTTTCTTCAATTGTTTACCATACACTGAATTTGGTTTGGTACAGATATTATGATAAATAGCATTATCCTCTACTTCTGAATCTACTTCATTGATACTAATATTACCAATATCTTCTTCTGATTCGGGAACCTCCAGTACCTCCCTAACCCTCTGTCTTGGAGTTACCACAGCATCCAAATGCTTCCTTTTATCAGTGCTTTCCATTATATTAGATGATGGCTCCAACTGCTGATGGATCTCTGTTTGGCTGATAGACATATTTAGTACCAGTCGTATGTATTACTTCTATGTATATATGGGTATCTAACGGTGCTGGGTCCTCTTCATGAGGAGTTTTTGGGTTGTCTTGAAGACTTATTATTGTAAATAAGTGGTCTCCTTCTGTAAGTGTTTCCTTTTCTTATGCTTGTGTTTCCTTCTTTCTCCAGACTTGTTTTAAAGGGGCAGTTATGAAGGAGCATTGTTCTTCAATATGGCCAAAGCATTTACACTGTTTGCATCTTGGTGGTATGTATTCATATTCAATATCCTGGATATAAATATTACCACATTTAGCTTTGGCTCTAGTTTGCTTTGTCAATATAGCCAATGCATTTATCCTGGGTCGAAAATCCTGGCTGTTACACTTGGTATTAGAGGTGAAAGTTAAACGAGAACCTTAGCTTTGGTGGAATACTCAATAGAGATATAGTTAGTAACACCCTAGAATGAGTTTGAGTGTACATATATGCGCATGTATTTGTTAGTGATATAAAAATGTTTTATATTGTGTTGTTTAATCTTTGAGTGGTTTATGGATTCTGGTCAATACAAGTAATCAATGTTATTGATAGGGATCTCTAAACACTTGACCAAACATGGTATTGTTTTGAAATTGGGTAAATGAAATAATTTTACCTAGATTATATTTTTATATAAAGAAATGGATTTTTAGAGATTATTAGAGTATATATGTGTGTATGGTTGTTAGTGATTGATAATATTTGATTATTATCATTGTTTATTTATTTTTTGTTAACTTATAATAGTTGTTATTATTATAATCTAAAATAATCAACATTTATGAAATGATATTATATAAGATGTAAGATTATATATGTATGATTTGTAAACAAAAAGGATTTAGAAGCTGAAAATTTGAAAATTTAAGTCCTATCGATTTGAAAATTATTTTTAAAATTTTGAAAAATAGTAATAATATTATTATTTGGAAAATAATTTTGAATGGATATGTTTTAAAATGGAATTTAAAAGAGATAAAAAGCATTGAACCCACTTTGGTTGTTGGAAAATAATTTCAATGATGACCACAACATCATCAACGTTTATTTTCGGGTTTCCAAGAGAGGAATTGCTACCATGGTTATTTCTTTTATAGTTGTTTGGTAAAGTAAGGTTATTTTGAATTCAAAACCTATGATTCATAGTACAAAAAAATTATTAATAGTATTGTTTAAAATTAATTTGAAATAAGAACAGGGTAGTTAAGCTCTGAAAATTTTCATTCAAGTGTTTTATGAAAATATAAGAAATCAGTTTTGTAACTTATAAATTGAGGAATAATAAGTAAAAACAAAGTTTTAAATTATTGAATATGAATGTTAGGGAAAGCAATTGAAATGAAATTTAACTTAAGTCAAGTTAAATGAAATGAATTTTTTAAATGAAATTAGTTATGATTTGAAATGAATTAATGAATTGAACCGACTAAATAAATTAATGAATTGAATATGGTTTTGGAATGTTGTTTGAAAAAAATTATAGACTGAAGTGAATAAATAAAATAAGTTTAATGGAGGTGACTTTGATTTAAAACAAATATAGACTTAAGTTGTGAAGTGATAGTAAAAATGAGTTGTGTTGTATATAAATGTTTATAATTAACGTAAGTGAAATTTGATGGAATGGTTCTTAAGTGATATTAGTATTTAAAGAAATACACTAAGTAATAAATGATTATGAATAAAGAAACGTGAATAATGATTATGAATAAATGAATGTGAAATAAAAGAATTCGCATAATGAGAAACTAATTGAAGTAAAATGTAAGTTGTACGTATATTATTTTATTCACATAATTGTTTGATCCAGATTCGGGTACATAATTTCAAGATGATTTACATCGGTCCGAGTTAGAATTTTCCATTCGATTCTCGATGACGAACACTGGATAGGATTTTCTAGTTGATTCTGATATTCACTATCATAGTACATGGCTATGCAAGAAGAATGGCTGTTTCAAATCAGGAAACTGGATCTGAGTCCACACTAGAGTGGTCAAGTGAACAAGACTAGTTCGAAAGTGGAATTATGTGATCGAGCGAGTGATCGAATTTGATATTGTATATGGATGATGTATGTACATCTTACGGGCTTTATCATTATTAAAGGTTGACATTACAAAAACCAAAGTGGTATGGTTTGATATTATAGGGTTGGATATTACTTGTAAATAAGATAGATGTATGTAGAAGCAAGAGCTAGTTGGATGCCTTTGATTTCATAAGAAAAGCTGGTTACCCAACAAATAGGTACTTGTTTATATTGTTGTTTGGTTTGATGGTTTTATGATTGAGTCACTTGGCTTTTGATTTTTTTTGGCTGACTTAGGTCCATAGTGATGAGTTGTAGTTGTTCCGATCAAGCCACGCAAAGAAGGCACTGCCAAAATCTTTTGTAAATACAAGGCGTTAGAAAATTTAATAATCAATTTTCAATGAAATTTATTTTTGAAAGGTTAATGGGTTTAGTGGCATTTTTCTTACCTTATTAATTTCGGGGAGAAAACTTTTTTAAGGGGAGATGTAACGACCTAGAATTTTGGTTATTTGATTTTGAAGTATTTGATGGATTTAAAGTATTAAAATATTGGTTTAAAAGTTAAATAACTCAAAAATCCAAAGATAGTTATTCAACTACAAGTTAATATACAAAATTCAAATATAGAGATCAGTTCAAATATTTGAATTGGAAAATTTATATATGAATAGTGTTTACAATAATTGGATATTAAATTGAATATTAATTCAGTTTATTTAATGGACTAATTTAATTCATTTTAAGTAAGTGAACAATATAGGTGAATTCAATTTTAAATTTAATTTCAGGAATCAATGGTTAAAATAAATAACCAAAAAATATATAATTATTTTTACGACTCGATATCTATTGATGTATTTTTAAATTATTTTATGTGATGTTTCTATAATTTTTAATTTGATAAATATTGAAGTTGTTTATTTGACGATTTATCGCTAAATAGTGGTGTTTTCATGATTTTTCAGAATCCAGTAACTTGTGTATATAATTATTATTTTGTAATCGTGATGTTATTTTGAGCACAATTATATTTTTGTTTTATCATTCTGAGTTCATACGCAAAATGGAAAGCAGTGCAGAGTAACGCTGGAAAACTAATATATATATATATATATATATATATATATATGTATGTGTGTGTGTATATATCTCAACTCTTAGTCATAATCAAACTTTACTCTTCAACCTAAAACGTATACTGTTCCATCAAGAAAAATAGTCAGAAAGCAAAGCAAAGAAAAAAATGTAGATCAAATGTTCAAAATTCAAAAACAATTAAACCAAAATTAGAAATATAGAAAGGCTCCATCTTTATGTTGCTATTTTATAGATCTATGTACGGTGGGGGTTTTGTAGGTCATGGCACCGATTTTGGAAAGTTAGCATTAAGCAAAAATCTAGGGCTTGGGTTTTTGCATGGAATAGGTGATGAGAGGGGATGTGGTCACTTCCATTGTTTTTCTCATGTCGAAGAGTGTCACCATACTGATTTTTGTGAGGTGCGATTAGAAGTTGTGGATCGCAACATGTATGTGGCAAGGCAGTTTTGTCGCGATTGGGTTGGTGGCATATAGCTTTGAATGGTGGGGGTCTTTTTGAAGAGGAGGCAAGATGGATCTTGGTACTGAAGTCGATTTGGAATATCGTTGAGGGATGATGGTGTCACGACTATGGAAGGTCGCGGGCATGTCTTTGGGAGTGAGCAATATTGAGTTTTGGAGATAATCTGTTTAGGGGTAGATGGTTTAAGGTAGGGTAATTAGATTAATTTTTGTAACTAATGTTTTATTTTAATTAATTTAAATTGTTAATTTGTAAATTGGATATCTCATCCATAAGAGGTCCAATCGAGGCATGGATTTTTGCGTTGCTCTCGTAATAACGAAAGCTTCACAATGTACCCAGTTCGATAAATTTACAGGCAGATGAAATTTAGGCTAAAATTGGACGTTGTTTGATTTTAGTTTCAAACCGGAACGCCTCGGTGACAATTATTCTAATAGTGAGTTAATCTCACCTCTTTGGTTGACTAGTAATGATATATAATTAATAAAAAGATTGTTGATTAGATGTTTGGATGATTTACAATTTTTATCAGTTGGTCTAGATTTATTCCCGCCCTTGGAGTGGATGACCATATATATATATTGTTTTTGTGATGAATGGTGATAGGTTAGAGGGATCCAATAGGATTTCTCGCCATTGTTGATTTTAATTTCAATAATATTTCTACCATATGAATTACTAGATATTAAAGCCGATTGTTGGCTTTATTGATTATGACATCATTATATGTTCAAAAAACTTAATCCCTATAGTGACAAAAAATCAATATCAATATTGATTAAAACGTTGGGTGGCTATTGGCCTCAAATTAGTATTTTAAAAATACTATAAAGTGTCATTTGGTTTGGAATTGGTTTTTGAGATAGGAAATGATTTTAAAATTCGAATTTGAGATTAAAAAATATTTTGTTTTATAAGATTTAATTTGTATTTTACTCCAACCTTTTATCTATCTTTTTCTAAGTTATTTAATTATATTTAATTATATTTAATATTGTTTTAAAGTTATTTATTTATAATTAATATTACTTTAAGGTTATTTATCGGTATGTTAATATTTTGAAGATTGATTATTTTAATAATTAATATGGTTTGAAATTAATAATAATGAGTTATTATTAATGTTTTAAAAATGAATTATTACTATTTATAATAATGGTAAGGGCTAATCATTATGTTTGTTTAACAATGTTTTATAATTATAAATTATTTTTTTTAAGATGTTTTGAAGTTAATAATAACTATTTATTTATAATGTTTATTGTTAATAATAATTATTATATAATAGTGTTTTAAAGTAAATGATTTTCATTTATTTGTAAATATTTCTGAGCTCCAGAAATAGAGTTTTATACACAAACTTGGGATTTATAAGGAGGGTTTACAAAATGGTTTGAAGACTTAAGGGAATATTATTTACAAGGTGAAAGAGTTTTATAAATGGTTAGATATTTATAAACGAATTTTGAAATAGGCTTATAGATTTATAAGAAGAGTTTTATAAATATTTGTATGGATTTATAAAGAGTTTATAAATGTTTTGGAGTTTATAAAAGAGTTTAATTGAAAATGGAGGTTGGAATTTATAAGTGATTTCTATATAGAGTTTTATAAATGGTTTCAGAGATTTATAAAATAGTTTTATAGATGGTTTTGAGATTTATAAGGGATTTATAAATGATTTTTGTACTGTATAGAAAAAAAATCTTTCTCAGTTTTGTGAATATACTTATAGCGTTGAGATAAGTATATAGGTATTTTTCTAAGTAATAAAAATATAGGGATTTTGGGGTATATCTTTGTAAAGGTATTCATATACAAGTATTACAAAGTGATTATTATTCATGAAAGATTAATTAATCAAGGAGGCTAGTGGTCGCTTATGTGCTTAACCAATGTTGGATTTCCCTTTGAAATAAATCCCTAATTTGAATGTGTGTTTATTGATAGTCAAATAACTGACTATCAAATATGGACCCAAAACATAACTTTGGAAATATCTAGGAGAAATACATGACTTATATGGCACAATCATCTCCGATGATGTTGTACTATGCATCTAAATCTCATTTTGTTCTCCTAGGATAAATGATAAGGAAATCCGGCCACTTACGGTTAGGAGGTGATCTCGGCTCTTTTCTTTGACTATTTATTTCCTAAAGAACCGGGGTTAAGTTTACTGGAAACTATCGAATGTTGTTTTAAAGAGACCGTGATCGGGTATGTTAGCCGAAAACCACTTCTATCCAATTCAAGCGTTTCGAAGTGAAGACATCTTGAAGATTATGGAATTGAAGATGGAACTCTGAAGCATTTTGTTCAGTCCAAGAATGAATTTATATAGATGGATGCTGGCATTTCATTGTTGCCTGAAGGGTAGTATTAGCATTCCAAGTGGGAAATGCTATATAAAAGGTAAAATTTAGCCTCAAGCCTCATCAAACGGGAATGACTAAAACATAGGAGATGCAGCAGGGCTAGGAGGGTTGCTCCCAAGTAGTGTATGATCATTCCTATCTAGAGTCAATATTATCTCTCAATTGTATGCTTCCCATTAACAAAGGAGTGACCACTTTTGGTACTATTAGTCAAGTGGTAGGCCGATCCTGTGTTGGCAGGGGATCCTGACGAGGTTCTTAGTATTATTTTACCTAGAGATCCACCGTGATGGGCAGTACCCCAATCATTGTATGGAATCCATTTTCCAATACATTCCTTTACAGTTTTAGTTATATACCTATTATGCTAGAAGTTAATTAATGTACCAATTTCGCTATGATTAATAAGTGTTTGTATCTTAGACACTTTTAGAATATCAGAGAATTTCATATGAAATGGTTTGGCTATCGTAAGGTAAAAACCCGTCCGTGTTTATGTGCGCCGTAGTCTTATGAGATACTTTTATTTTTAAAAGATTTTTATAAATTTAAAATCTAGTTGGGTGTGTTTTCTCATGCTTGTCTTTCAGACTGACTCGGGTGTTATTTTATTGTAATGCTCGTGTCAGACTGAGTATATTAGAGATTTAGTTTTGATGCTTTAGAGCTTTAGGAGATGAATTAGAGGCCCAGAGACGTATTAACGTTATGGTTATTTTTTCGTGGCATTCATTGTTGTATTTATTAGCAATTGTAAGGACAGGCTGTTCTACTGTGAGATTCTGTATTGATTAGTTTTCTTTCTCTCTTTTTTCTTATTCCTTCTTCCTTCTTTCTTTTCCCTCAACAATAGGGTTTTCTAGCATTCAATTGCTCAGCGCGCAATATATTGGATGTATTAATGTCAATTTTTGAGGATCAAAAATCTTTGTTATTACAAACCCATTAGTGACTACTCGAATTTCACCAGGTAGTATGGGATGCCTTGGTTAAATTCTTGTGATTGCTATTAGGAAGTGTTAAACACTTTAGAGTTATATCCTCTTTCCATGTGTGGCATAAGGCTGCTAGATTCTTAAGAGAATATAGTTTAGTTTTTCTAGTGGTATCCGAAACGAGTGAAATTTACTAGAATTTCACCATGTGGTATGGGACGTTTTGGTTTAAGCTCTAGTGAATACTGAAAGCGATAGTATTTGGCACTTTAGGGTATATTCCTTTTAGGGTTTGGTAGGACCAATAAATCCTTAAGAGGTATACTCTTGGACTTCTTTCCAAACTTAAATATATAATAAGCTAGAGTTTTCGAGTCATTGTTTTCCTTATCATTTTGATCAGTTGAGATTTGGGATGTTCTCGATCCTTGTGATCGGTCAAGATTCTGTATTACGGTATGGATGATCCTTGGTATCAGATCGAGAGTGATACCAAAATGTTTGCACGATATGGACAACTGGTAAGATTGGAATGTACAATCACATGAGTGATCGGTATAGAATTGGTTTCTATGTATTAGAGTAATTGTGTTTTGTTCTGTGAATCAGTGTTTAGTGACAAATATGTATTTGTGACCAAATATATCTATATTTGTGCCGGAAGTAAATTTTGAGATAAATTAATTATGTGACTTGTAATATCTTAGAAATTAGGATTTATTATATGTTATTTGTTCTGGTGTTACATCTTGTTCTCGCCCTTTTGGATATTTAGAGATAGTCTAACACATGTGTTATTTTAACGCTCTGGTCAGGTCGAGACTTTTTAGGTGGCAGGATAGGTAGACCTTTGGATGGTTAGGCTAGTTAGGAGATAAGCTGTTTGACTTTTAGTTATCTCATCTAGGATTTCGTGTGTGTGTGTGTGTGTATATATATTGAGATGTATATTTGAGATTATAGAATTGTAACACTTGTATATTATGCGAGTCTAGTATTTTATTTTGTAGACTCATAGTTTGTATATGAATGATATCTATTATTCCACTGTGATCTACGATTTTCATTTTATATGATATACTATTTTGAAAAAGCAATGTGTTTATCACTTCGTACTGAGACTGTATATGTAAAATTTTACCTCAGAGATTCGATAAAAAGGTAAGTATGACGTGTTAGTGTTAGTTTAAAGTTATATTCATATTTCGTCGCCTTTAACAAGCTGTATTCTCCATATTATAAGACGATGTTATTTATAATATTCTTTAATAATATGGGTATCGCGGTGGGGTTGTCACAATATATGTACTAGCATCTTCTCCATCCTCATGATTTTCTCTTCTTCACTTCTAGTTTACTATAAAACATTTTAGAACAAAGAAATTAAACCAACCTCTCTACTTCCAAAATCATTCTCTCCAAATCCAGCCACTTTTATTAAAGTGTTCCAACACGAAAAGTGTTTGTTTACTTTTCTAGTTTATTTTAAAGATAATTTCAAGATTTTTCATCAAATATTATGGTGAATATCACCCAAAACAGTAAATGGTCAAGGAGAAGTCAGCTTTTGACGATCACGAATCGATGAAAGGAGGATGTAGTCAAGTTCGTATCATCAAGATATGATTTTTGGACTGTGTCGTGTGATTTTTAGTGGTGTGATTTGTCATGGAGGATGAGTTGTATTGTTTTTTATTATTTAGAAAATTTCGGTCGGTAGATGATCGATGTTTGCAAAGCGGAGATGACAGGAAGCAGCGTCGGGTGGCGATGGAGATGTGGGTGAAGTGGCAATGTGACGGGTGATCAAGATTGCAAACGAGGTGGTTCTAAGATTTTGGCCCTTATTTTCTTAGGTTCGGGTTTTGGCTCACGATGCATTAGACCGGGGGAGGTAGTATTGGATGGTGGGCTTGTGTGTGGCATTCCATTGTTGATGGTGGCACAGTGTGAAAATGGGTGTAGCGGTGGGACGAGGTGGATGTCGAACCTAGAAGCGCGTTTTTAATTAGGGTCTTAGTGTCGGAATTTGAACGAGGGGACCTAGGCGGTGATGGTGGTGTTAGCATAACGAGGAGGTGAAGGTGAACGTGTTGGCGGTCTTAGTTGCAACAATTGGTGGTCAAGGTTGTTGTGCACATGCAAGATGTGCATTTGGCTCCTGCAGTTCGAAATGAAGAAGCGGGTTTGGGGAAGATGCGATTTGGGAAGAAAAGGGTTACTGTAGTTATAGGGCGGGTTTAGTGTGTGTGGGCCTTGGACCCTATCATTTTGGTAAGAATATATATATATATATATATATATATATTTGTTTTATTTTTCATAATATAAGTATGTTAAACTTTGGAATACCATTACCCATTCGTTTCAAATAAATATGACCCATGGATTTTTGCATGAGACTCGTGTTGATGTGTACAATGCTTTAGTATAAATTGTTAATAGTTTTAATAAGATTTAAATTAACGTTAAATTAATACTGATTGATTATAATTACTTTAATTTTGAACATTACATAGTGAAATTAGTTATAACTTATGTGTGTTATCTATTTGGCCAAATAAAAATCAATCTATTGAAGTAAATTGAATAAGGTGATTTGGACACCTATTTAGTGGAATAAAACACCGTTCCACTAATAAAATTAATTGGTCATTTAATTAGCATAATAAATCCTCATTCTGCTATTTTATAGATTTGGACGTCTAATTTTATGTTGTTAATTGATATGCCAAATTGATTAAGTAACATGTTACCTAGTGGTGGTTAATTGTTGAATTTATTTACATGGACATTGATTATATAAATGTCAGTTATTAAATTAGAAAGTTAAATTGACTTAATGGTGACTTGTTTAAGTACCATTATGATTGCTAAACCCATTTCCGAATTCTTTAAGCTATGGATTTAAATCAACATCAGTTTAAAACAATTATAAATGTTTTATATGTTATTATTTAGAAAAGTGTTTTATATTATAATTATTTATTAACAATGTTTAAAGTTAACTAATTTATACTTTAAATGTCGTTTAAATTATTAAGTTATGTTCCAAATTTGTTGTAAAGTTATTTATATTAAATGATATTTAAAGTTATTTTATAATAATTTGATTTTAAAGTTAATTATTATTTGAAATTTAATAATTGATTAAAGTTAGCTATTTTATATTCTAAAGTTAGTATTCATTATTATTAGATAATGTTGATTTAAAAGTTAACTTATTATTATAATAATATTGTTTTAAAGTTAATATATTATTATAATAATATTGTTTTTAAATTTGATTTACTATTATTTCAATAATGCATTAAAGGTAAATAATTATTAAGTTCAATCATCGTATTATTTTAACTTGTTCAAAAGTTTATTTTTTATTTAATAATTGTTTGGTGTATTATTTTACTAATGTTGTTTAAAGAAAATTAATTGTTTTATCAAAGGTATTTTTAGAAAATAAATTGTTTTATAAAAGGTGTTTAAGAATAGTAAACTATTTATTTAATATGGAATCATTTTAAATGAAAAGACTTATATAAGGGTTTTATTTAATAGAAAGAATTCATTAAAGGAACTTATAAATTTGGAAAGAGATTTTGAATTTGGAAAAAGGAGTTTGGGTTTTAAGGATTTCTAAAAGGAGATTTATAAATGGATTTTAGAGATCTAAAATAGAGAAGTTTTATCAATGGGGTTTGGAGATTTATAAAGAAATTTTATAAATAGGTTTTAATATTTATAAAGGAGGTATTTATTTATGAAATCTAAGAGATTTATGGTAAAGATTGGTGTTTGGGTTATTTATATCTCCTTTTTAATGGCATTTGGGTTTGATCATTTTAATATGATTTTGAAGTAGAAAATCTCTCTTAATGTTTGGTGAATATACTTATACTATTTTATAAGTATGTGAAAAAGGTTTTTCAAAGTTTTGAAAAGAATGGTTTGTGAATATACTTATTATGGTGAGATAAGTATATAAATATTTTGAAAAGAGAATTAATGAAAGATTAATCTAAGAGGCTTAGTGGTTTCCGTGGGAAATGTAATCTCTGTTTGAATGTTGTTTTTCGATAGTTAAATAACCGACTATCGAACTTGACCTAAATAAGCAATCCTTCTTAATTTTGGTGGTATGAAAATATTCCCTACTTAACATCAAAGGATTATATGGTACAGTTACCATCAGTGGAGCTATACTGCATGTATAAACACGTTTTTTTCTTCTAGGAAAAATGATAAGGAAATCTGTCCACATAAACGGTTAGAGGGTGATCCTCGATTTTATGTATTGTTTGATTATTTTCAAAAAATCGGTATTGTGTAGTCCGGATGTCAATCGATTGGTTTTGGAACATCTGGTAAGCGAGGGAGTGTACTTGTAAGAGATGACTCGAAACTGTAACCACTCTGAAACCGTATACGGGTTCTGAGGAGATTTGAGATATGTTTTGGATGTTGGAATCTATGTGAGATTTCGAGACCCGTTGGGGTATGGAAATCCATGTTTGATTCCCAAACGTGTTGGGCTATGGGAATCTATGTGTGATTCTGAGACCTTTGTTGAGATGTGGAAATCCATGTGTGGTTTGAGACAAGTTGAGGTATGAGAATTTATATGTGGTTTCGAGATCTAATCAGGTGCCAGTGCATGAGTTGGAGTGCTAGACGTAGCCTCACCAGTGGTAATGACTAAAACCAGAGATAGGTTGCATAGTCAGAGGTTTAGCTAACCTATAAGGGTGCAGTCATCTCCTTCTTGGAATTACCTACGGTTGTTATGCATACATGGAGCGATGCACTCGGCCTTGCGTGGCCACCTATATATTTCATATTGTACATCATTAGGGATGTATTATTGCTTCAAAAGGATAACTCTGATCCTTGTGTGGGAAGACTGTTCTTGAAGTATGGAGAGCACCTTCATGGTATCCTACACAATTAGCGTCTTATCAGTTTTTGGTAAAATACCTATTATTGTTGTGATGTACACTCACGAGCATCAGAGCTACTTGATTATTATTATTTCCACCTTAGATATTATTATAATATCACTGGATTTTCTAATATAGATAGTTTGGTTATCGTAAGGTAAAAACTCCATCAGTGTTTATGTGTGGCGTGGTCTTACGAGATTCCTTTATTTTAAAAGGTTTATTCAAATATTTAGAATCTGTTTGATTGTATTTCTCACGCTGGTTTTACTAGATTGACCCGGACATTGTTTTTCTATACTGCTCGGGTCATGCCGAGCATATTTTTCATATTTCGCTAGATACTTTAGAGCTTTCAGGAGACGAGCTGGATTCTCCAAGACATATTCAAGTATCTTATATTTTTTCGATGTTTTTTTGCTCTTGATTTCTGTATGTATTGTCAGCAATTGTAAGAACATGTTGTTATAACTCTTTAGGCTTAAATAGGTTAGTGTACTCTAATTTGTATTATCTATGTATAATAAATATGATTTCTTTTGGTAAAGATCTTGTGAATATGATATATTTATCTCATCACGATTTGAGATTCTGTTCTTTCTTTACTTTCTTTCACCCCAACAATATGTCTTTTCGGCACTTGGATATTCGACATATGAATATCGTGGATGTATTAGTACCTACTTCTAAAGATCGAAAATGCAAGTCTTATACTTCTAATGCTTCCGCTCGATCCAACTACAGTCGCTCGATGGACGTCATGTCTTGATTTGACAATAATCAAAGTGGAGCTTTCATTTTGAAGATCCACAGTATTCTTAAGTCATGAGAACTCTGTAAATTATTCACATTGATATTTTATGTTTGACCTTAGTTATATTAAACAATAGAAAACTATCGAGTGAGTCATTTCATATTTATCCAATAACTATCAATACGTAACCCCTTGGTACATATAATGATATATTCATTTTTATTTGTATATAATTCTAGTTATCAAAACGGTTACCACCAGCAACCACTGTTTTCACTGCCACCATGATCAATGTCATGACTCCATCATGTTCCGATGTTGCACATCTGACACTAATCTCCTCCATCGCCTCTCAAACCGCTTCGACACAAAAACAATTCGTTTAGAAAAACGAACTCTAATCACCCCTACCAACCATCGCCGCCACCTCCAAGTCGCCGCCACCCCATCGTCTCCAAAGCCTTATCCCCTGTCTTGTTGCCCCTTAAGCCGGTCATTTCAGTTGCACCAAGATACATATCTGGAAGAGTTTGGAAGCGTTGTGTCTTTGAATCAAAAATTGTCTACGTTTTTCCTGTCCCTTTTTTCCACTTTATAAAAATTATGCTATAACTTAAACATTAAATATTTAGCAACACCCTATGCAACACATTATAATCTCATACAAACTAACGATTTTATCATAAATGGTGATTGGTGAATCAAAATATGCCACTTTGAATTTACCAAGCAACTACAACATAGTGGATTTTAATAAGAGGACTTGACTATAGGAAAACTTCAGTTACCAACTTCAGATAATTGTGAAGTCTCAGTATGCTGTATAATTTTATCATAACATCAATTCCCTGGAAACAATATATTCACTTGTTCTTTATTCATAACTGGTGGATCTGAACGCATCGTTCAAAGTCCGATTTATATAAATCAGTTTTGAATATATTTGAATTAACCGAGCACTTCAGTCACGGACTAAAGCATTAATGATCAAATAACAAACAAAGATTGATACATCAATAATCAAGCAACAAACAAACATATATAACACTTAAACAAAGGCACACTGTTCTATCATAACAAAATATGAAAGGAACTACAATGGAACATACAAGTCCACGTTATTCGTATAAAACATCAGCGCATATATCTTCCAGGTTATTCACCGTTTAACATACATAAAATATATATGGATGGAAATATACTATCCTTCATGTTGTGGCACAAGAACCGTACTGTACTCAACTTGATTGTTCTGCTCTCCATGTATCTGTAGCAACAACATTCGCCCCTTGATGCCGTCCGATCCCCTTAAACTTGAACCATCAATGTCGCTTCCATAGCCATCGTCTCCTTGTAACAGATGGCGACCATTTAATTCATGAGCGTTGGTGGCACCCAAGGCTACTAGCATTATGAAGAACATCACATATGTAACCATGAGGAAACCTTTAAATGCCATTTATAATTGCCCTGTATATGCAGCTGGGTAGTGAAGTAGATGGGCATGTTAATTGGTATATATAGAGAAAGAGTGATTGTGTACGTAGGGTGAGTGAGTGAGATACAAAGGAATCAAGGTTCGGCACAATATGATGAAACAGTCGATTTTTCCAAACTTTGGATACAAAAAGACAATTTTAACAAGGACAATAATAAAATCTTGAGCTTTTCTAGGTAAATAGGTGTATGTGCGTCGCACCTAATATTCTGTAAGCTGCAACGTATTATATATCTGCACAATAGAGGATTAAAGGTAGCATGATTACAACGTATTTGTCATTGCACAAAAGGCTTGAACTGTACTGCATTTACATAGCCGTTATCATTAAACAATATGTTTCGCTGTGAAATCGCAGGCATAGCTTTAACTATGCACTTTGAACAAAACTAGATAGTGTTGATTAACATGTTCGCATTATTCTGAAAAAAACGGATGTTGAGGATTGCTACAAAATACCTTACAAATCATTGTTCCACAAGTCTCCTCGGTGGATGTTCCTCCGTCCCCCCCCCCCCCCCCCCCCCCCCAAACCCCCCACAACAAAGAAAATATCTTTGTCCACTTCAGGTACGAACAATCTTTCTTCTTATGGCCTGGTTTATCATAATTATCGCACTTGACCTTGATATCCTATCCGGTTACAAACACCTTGATGTATAGTACCTCTTTTGTCCACAGTTGTAGCAAGTATCCTCCGAAATATCCTTTAGACCTTCTCCTTCTTGCGTCTTCCCTTTCAGTTGCTTTCCCTTCTTTTCCGTTTAGTAAGGAGCAAACCTCCATTTCGACTATGGATAAGTGATGCAGCGCATACCTCGCGAGCGACCTACCTATGTCGCGGAACCATAGATCGCGAGGAAGAAGCCGCTCCAGAATTCCTTAGGTCGCGAGCGACCTACCTATGTCGTGAAACCCTAGATCGTGAGGAAGAAGACGCTCCAGAATCCTTATGGCGAGCGACCTACCTTAAGTCGCGAAGCCTCGCTCCAGAATCCTTATGTCGCGAATTCCTCCGCCTTATGTCGCGTGCTCCTTATGTCGCTCCAGTTAGGTCGCTCCAGCGAAGGTCACGAACGAGAGAAGGTCGCGAACGAGATTCCTTATGTCGCGAACGACATTCCAGTAGGTCGCAAGCTCCTTGAGTCAAAACCGCTCCAGTAGGTCGCTGAAGATTTCTTATGTCGCGAAGCTTAGGTCGCTGAAGTTCTTATGTCGCTGTTTTCTGATGCCTTGTTTCTTAAATCGCAATGCCGCATTTCTTAGATCGCTCTCACTATACCGCAAGCTTCTTAAGTCGCATTGTTTTGTTAAGTCGTATGATGTGTAACTCGTTTGTTGTTATGTCGTTTGTTTTGTAAGTTGTTTGTACTGTTTGTGATGTATTTTTCTTAAGTCGTGTGAAGTGTTGTAACGTGTGTTGAGTTGTAAGCTCCTATAAATAGCGGGTGAGTTGTATCATTTAAACGGAGTTGATTTTTGAATAAAAATTGGTTTGTGCTTTGTGCCACCATTAAAATTGGAAGTTGAGTGTTATCTCCTTTCTCCATCTTCGGATATTCGAGTGCGCTCGAATCAACGAACTTGAAGCCGATTCACGGAATCTTGTGCGCGAGATCAACGTCGAAGAATCGTAGATCTTCTAACGTGGTATCGTGCGCGATCAACGTGTTGAAGATAGCTAGAATCCGGTATCTCGAGAGATCAACGGATTTGGGCGCTTGGGTATCTTCAATTCATCGATTCACCTTGTTTCATCAATTCATTTTCCACGAATTCATCAATTCGTGAGTTGTGTGATCCTGTAGGCTGCGCCATTTGGTATCAGAGCTAGGAGACGAACTTTTTCAAGTTCGTTGGGTGTGAAGTTTCGAGATTTGAAGTGTGTGTTTGGATTTATTGAAGATTTGACACTGCCTCTAAGAAGAGTTAATCGTCATCAGAATGTTGCAGATGTGTATCGAAGAGAAGATGCTGAACAAATGGAGCAACGAATTAGTGATAAATTCAATGAGAAGTTTGATGAGGGAATTGGTATATTGGAAAGGCTCATGATGGATATGAATCAAACTCGACAAAGAGCATCGCCAGGTTCAAATCAAGGTGGACATAGAATTTCGCCGTCAAATTTCGAGAGGAGAAGAATGTCACCACCATCGGATCGGGAAAGAAGATAACCGTCAGTTTCAGGAGAAAGAGACGTGCGTGATAGCAGAAATGTTGATGGTCAGAATCGACATCGACATACGTCAGATTTGGAGGAATCCAGTGATAGTGGTAGTAGCTCTTGTCGAAACCGTGGCCAAAGGCGAAATCGAAATAGAGATTCCGAAGATGATCATCGATGAGAGTCGGGAATGAAAACAGAGATTCCAGAATTCAAAGGGGGAATGCTAGCGGAAGAGTTTCTGGATTGGTTATCAAATGTTGAAGAAATTTTTGACTTCAAGGAAGTAACCGAGCATCGTAGAGTTAAGTTGGTTGCTACACAATTGAAGGGAAGAGCTATGGCATGGTGGCAACAAACTAAACTTACACGGGAAAGAATGTGAAAGTCGAAGATTGTTTCATGGGAAAAGATGAAGAAGTTGATGAAGGCTACTTTCTTGCCTTATAATTATCAGTCTCTTATGTATCAGCACTGACAGAATTTGAGACAAGGGACAAAGTCGGTAAATGATTATGCAGATGAGTTTTATCAACTGATTGCTAGAAACGATATCATGGAAACGGAGGAACAGTTGACATCCAGATTTGTTGGAGGATTGAGAATGCAAATTCAGGATATGGTAAATATGTTTGATCCGAGATCTGTTGCTGAAGCACACCAGAAGACTCTAGCTTGGGAGAAGCAAGGTAGAAGAGGAGGTGGTGCGTTTACAAGTTCGAGCAATCAGGTGAAGGAGGCTAGTAGCAATACTAATGTTTCCAAGGCTGTTAGTAAACCGGTTGTCAATGAAGCTGCTAAGACCAAGGTCAACAACAATTTCAAGTGTTATAACTGTCAGGAGTTTGGTCATAAGAGCAATGAATGCCCGAAGCCTAAGAAGTGAGCGATGGTTGCTGAGGTTGAGGATGAGGATGAAGAAGTAGAATGTTCCAATTCACCACAGGTTGAGGAGGAAGAAGAATTATTGACGGGAGACGAGGGATATTCTTTAATGATGAGGAGATATTGCTTGACGCCAAAGCAGGAAGAGGAGACTAGTTGGTTGAGGAGTAATATTTTTCAATCGACATGCACTATTTTGGGAAAAGTTTGTAAGTTTGCTATCGATGCAGGGAGTTGTGATAACATCATCTCTACAGAAGCTGTAAAGAAGTTGGCGTTAAAGACAGAGAAGCATCCCAAACCCTACAAATTGGCTTGGCTGAGGAAAGGTGGAGAAGTGAAGGTTGGTCGAAGAGCTTGTGTAACTTTTTCCATCGGAAAGAAGTATAAGGATGAAATTTGTTGTGACGTGGTGGATATGGATGTATGTCATTTGTTGTTGGAAAGACCGTGGCAGTTCGATAGAGCCGTGCAACACGATGGTAGGACTAACTACTATAGTTTCATGTTCGATGGCACTAGAATCACTTTAGTTCCTAAAAGGCGACAACAAAGTGAAAGCAAGTTGGAGGAAATCGAGGAACTAAAGACTCTGTTATCTTTGAAGGAATTTTTCAAAGAAGTAGAGGATAGCCCTGAAGTATTTCTGTTGATTGGACGTGAAAGTAGTGAAACGGTTGAAATTCCTGAGGAAGTTAAGCCAGTGTTGAAGGAATTTGAAGATGTGTTTCCTGAAGAATTACCAAAAGAGTTACCACCGTTGAGAGACATACAACACCAGATTGATCTTGTTTCGGGAGCTGTGTTACCACATAGACCACATTATAGAATGAGTCCAAAGGAGCATGAAGAGTTGAGAAGGTAGGTGGAAGAGTTACTTGAACAAGGGCGTGTACAAGAAAGTTTAAGTCCTTGTGCAGTACCAGCCTTGTTAGTGCCAAAGAAGGATGGAACTTGGAGAATGTATACAGATAGTCGAGCACTAAACAAGATTACGGTGAGGTACAGATTCCCGATGCCAAGATTGGACGACTTATTAGATTAGTTGAGTGGAGCTGCTATCTTTTCAAAGATTGATCTGAAGAGTGGGTATCATCAGGTTCGAATTCGACCAGGGGATGAATGGAAGACAGCCTTCAAGACACGGGAGGGGTTGTATGAATGGCTGGTCATGCCATTTGGTCTTTCGAATGCACCTAGTACTTTTATGCGAGTAATGAATCAGATCTTTCGACCGTTTATTGGAAAGTTCGTGGTGGTATACTTTGATGATATATTGATATACAGTGGAAGCACAGAAGAGCATCTACAACACTTGCGGGAAGTGTTGATGATACTTTGTCAGGAGCAATTTTATGCGGCAACAAAGAAGTGCATGTTCATGACGCACAGTGTTTTGTTCTTGGGGTATGTATTGTCCAAGGAAGGTATCCAGGTGGATCAAAGTAAAGTTGAAGCAATCAAGGATTGGACACAACCTAGGACTGTAACTGAAGCGAGAAGTTTCCATGGTTTAGCATCATTCTACTGAAGGTTTATTCCACATTTCAGTAGCGTGATGGCTCCAGTGACAGATTGTATGAAAGGAAAGCAGTTTGTGTGGACTGAGGAGGCTGATTCTGCTTTCCAACAGATCAAGACACTCTTGACTACAACACCGATTCTTAGATACCCTGACTTTCAGTTGCTCTTTGAGCTAGATACTGATGCGTCTAAGGTTGGAATTGGTGGGGTGTTAAGCCAAAAGGGTCGTCCAATTGCTTATTTTAGCGAGAAACTTTCTGGAGCCAAGACAAGATACAGTACCTATGACTTGGAGTTCTATGCTATTGTCCAAGCCATAAAGCATTAGAGATACTATTTGTTTCATAAAGAGTTTGTGTTGTATACTGACCATGAAGCATTGAAACATTTGCAGGGATGGGATAAGATTGCAGCCAGGCATGCTTCATGGATCGCATACTTGCAACAGTTTACATTTGTTGTAAAGCATAAGTCGGGAGTTACAAATCGTGTGGCAGACGCATTGAGTAGAAGAAATCATTTGTTGACTACGATGAGAGTTGAAGTGACGGGGTTTGATGTATTTCCAGATTTGTTTGTTGAGGATCCTTACTTTGCCAAGATTGTAGATGAAGTCGAGAAAGGGAGGACGGATGAGTATGTGTTGGTAGAGGGTTTTCTATTTAAGGGAAATCGGTCGTGTATACCAGAGTGCAGTTTGCGAATGAAGATTGTGAAGGAATTGCATGAAGAAGGTCATGTGGGAAGAGATCGTACCTTGCAGTTGATTTCTCAATCATATTTTTGGCCTTCCATGAGGAAAGAAGTTGAAAGATTTGTGCAGAGATGTCACATATGTCAAGTTTCCAAAGGGATAACTACGAATGCAGGATTGTATATGTCATTGCCCGTACCTACTAGACCATGGGTTGATGTTAGCATGGACTTCGTTTTGGGTTCGCCAAGAACTCAACAAGGGAATGATTCTATATATTGTGGTGGATAGATTTTCGAAGATGGCGCATTTCATAGCTTGTAAGAAGACCGCCGATGTAGTCCGTGTTGCTCAATTGTTCTTTAAAGAGGTTTATCGACTACATGGGCTACCTGAGTCTATTGTTTCAGACCGGGATACTCGATTTCTAAGTCATTTTTGGTTAAGTCTGTGGAAGATGGTTGGGACTAAGCTGAATTTTAGTAGCGCCTATCATCCACAAACGGATGGGCAAACGGAAGTGGTGAACAGATCTTTGGCAAACTTGTTGAGATGTCTTGTGAAGGATAATTTGAAGAGCTGGGATGTGAAATTGTGTCAGGCAGAATTCTCACATAATCATGCCGTTAATCGAAGTACTGGATTCAGTCCATTTCAAGTGGTATATTCAGCAATTCCGAAGGGACCGTTGGATTTGTCGACAGTTCCACTTCAGATAGGGGTTGTTAAACGAGCTTGTGATTTCGTGAATGAGTTGCAGGAGTGTCACAGGATAGTTCATGAACGATTGCTTAAGTCAAATGAGAAGTATAAGCAATTGACAGATAAGAAGCGAAGGAGTGTGGACTTCAGAAAGGGTGATTTAGTTTACGCAGTATTGACGAAAGATCGTTTTCCAGTTGGAACTTACAACAAGTTGAAAGCTCGAAAGATTGGTCCAGTAGAAATCTTGAAGAAGATCAATGATAATGCATATCAGTTAAGGTTGTCGGAAAATGTTCATACTTCTGATGTTTTCAATGTCAAACACTTAATTCTGTATTATGGGGAAAAGCTTGTCGAAGAAGAGGAGAGCGTGAATTTGAGGTTGAATTCTTTCCAACCAAGGGAGGATGATGCAGCACATACCTCGCGAGCGACCTACCTATGTCGCGGAACCATAGATCGCGAGGAAGAAGCTGCTCCAGAATTCCTTAGGTCGCGAGCGACCTACCTATGTCGCGAAACCCTAGATTGTGAGGAAGAAGACGCTCCAAAATCCTTATGGCGAGCGACCTACCTTAAGTCGCGAAGCCTCGCTCCAGAATCCTTATGTCGCGAATTCCTCCGCCTTATGTCGCTCCAGTTAGGTCGCTCTAGCGAAGGTCGCGAACGAGAGAAGGTCGCGAACGAGATTCCTTATGTCGCGAACGACATTCCAGTAGGTCGCAAGCTCCTTGAGTCAAAACCGCTCCAGTAGGTCGCTGAAGATTTCTTATGTCGCGAAGCTTAGGTCGCTGAAGCTTAGGTCGTTGAAGTTCTTATGTTGTTGTTTTCTGATGCCTTGTTTCTTAAGTCACTATGCCGCATTTCTTAGATTGCTCTCACTATACCGCAAGCTTCTTAAGTCGCATTGTTTTGTTAAGTCGTATGATGTGTAACTCATTTGTTGTTACGTCATTTGTTTTGTAAGTCGTTTGTACTGTTTGTGATGTATTTTTCTTAAGTCGTGTGAAGTGTTGTAACGTGTGTTGAGTTGTAAGCTCCTATAAATAGCGGGTGAGTTGTATCATTTAAACGGAGTTGATTTTTGAATAAAAATTGGTTTGTGCTTTGTGCCACCATTAAAATTGGAAGTTGAGTGTTATCTCCTTTCTCCATCTTCAGATATTTGAGTGCGCTCGAATCAACGAACTTGAAGCCGATTCACGGAATCTCGTGCGCGAGATCAACGTCGAAGAATCGTAGATCTTCTAACGCGGTATCGTGCGCGATCAACGTGTTGAAGATAGCTAGAATCCGGTATCTCGAGAGAACAACGGATTTGGGCACTTGGGTATCTTCAATTCATCGATTCATCTTGTTTCATCGATTCATTTTCCGCGAATTCATCAATTCGTGAGTTGTGTGATCCTGTAGGCTGCGTCAATAAGGCTTCCCTTCCACCCTTCTTTGTGCTTGGTATATACTATTACACATTCTCGTCATATCTACTACAAATTCAAAAGGCGATGCTGAGTTGTGCCATGAACTTATTATCCAAGCCTTACTTCAAGCTTCTGATAAAATTCTCATTCTTCTTTAGTGGGATCTTAATAACCCTCATTCATACCTTGCCAAAAAATTCAACCTTTAATGTACTCTTTTATAGAAAGATCTCCTTGCATGAGGTCGTTAAACTCTCTCAATGACACACTTCTTTGAGACTCAAAAATGAATTAAACCTTGAATCTTTCTTGGACTGCTCCCAGTAATCTCTTCTTCAGGAGTCTCACTAATCACTGTCTTAAACTAGTCAATGGCATCCTCATGCAATTATCTTGAAGCTATTCTTCATTTCTACACATCATTCAGCCTTAAATCCCTAAAGATACACTCGCTCACCTTAAGCCAATTCAGCAGTTCCACGGTTGATTCTCTCCAACTAAATATCTTGGCTTCCATTTCTTATAATATTGATTTAGCTTGAAGAAGTTCTTCCTTGCTGCTGGTCTCAGCTCAACTACCTCCGGCATGTTTTCCCTCACCATCTGCATCATGAACTGCTATAATAAAACATTTTCATTATTCCTACAATAGGTGGGACTACCTCATTAACTGCTGCCGGAGGCACCTCCCCTCTATTTCCTTCAACATATTGCATGTTATCATTCTCCCTTCTAGCGTTAGCTGCTCCTACCATGACTCTTCCACTCCTTGTTTCCATTTTATGCTAAAAAAGTGTTCATTAGGAATAGAAGGAAGAAAGTGATTTAGCAATAGAAAATCTCTATTCTAACTCATCTATATCTCTATATAGTAGTATACAAATAGGTTGTATAATGACGTACACCATCCGTATAGTATTTTCTTTCTACTTTCTAATTCTATCTGATTTTTTACATTGCTCTGTTTTACTTAAAAGCGCCCTAACCTAAACTCTGATATCAACTACAACATCCCTTATTCTGAAATCCCAAGTTGGAATTCCAATGTGCTGCAGTCAACTAGGAAATATCTTTCAATGACAAAGGTGATATCAGTTACATTTAAACAACCTTAAGTAAATAGAGCGGACAATTAAGAAGCACATCATTTCAATTCATGATTAACAATTTAGTTCCTAAATTTGTGCCCATGTAGGGAAAAAAATAGCATAGTCGATAGTGTCGTGCTCAACATATGAAGATTTTGACATGAACACTTAATACAGTAGAATTGAAATAACAGTTATTATCTAAGTTTCTTGCCTCATCTTTGAAAATCCTTGTTCATCATCCGAAAGCAACATGCCTCAACTCTTAGACTTAACCTACTTGAACGAATACCTATGAGTTTATAGGGAAAACAATAATAAAACATGTGTCAGATAAAAAGTATGTATGAGCAATATACTACGCTGAACATAAAATGTAGTGAGACCATGCCGCTAAAGCACGGAACAGGGTTTTTCCCCAACTATGGAAAAAAATTCATTCAACAACTTTAAACATAAGCATAAGTCATTATTTCATTCTTAAGTGCCTTATTTAAAGTATAACGCCATAACAGAGATCAACAATCATTTCAGTTGGTTAGCCATTTAGTAAGCATTATATTTTCTTTTCAAAGCTTGATTATACTAGCTTTGGTTACCATTGAGACCTTATGCCTCCCTTCACTAATAAAGAGCATTGGTTAACTTTCACCATCCATTAAACCCTTATGCTCTCATTATTTCCTTAGCCAAACATATTTCACTATTGGTTTTGGTTGCCACTCAAGGCCTTACACCTACTTAGCTTTCATGCTTTGGTTACCACATCTGGCCTTACACCTTTGCTTTTATTTATGGATGCTACCAAGGTTATACTCACTACAACAAAAATACCCTATTACAACGCCCTTTTTACAACGGGCATTGGCTGCCCGTTGTAATAGAAGGCTATTACAATGGTCCATTTAGGCCCGTTGTAATAGATGCCCTATACAACGTCCTTTTTACAACGAGCGATGATAGCCTGTTGTAATAGAATGCTATTACAACGGTCCTTTCGAGCCCGTTGTAATACATGTCAATTTTACAACGTTCACGAAATGGCCGTTGTAATAGATGACAATTTTACAACGTTCACGAAATGCCCGTTGTAGACATAAATGACTTCATTAAGCATTAATTTATATGGTAAGTTCTTCCCCTTTGTATTTTCGTTCTCCCGCTTAAAATTTATTTGTATTTTCATTCTTCCGCTTAAAATTCTGCATTTCCGCCGACCTAAATTAAACATACAGGAAAAATCAAAATCACACTTTACCAAATTTTCATTCCTCCACTCTAAACCTAGATCTTAATCCATACCCGTCAATAATTTGCTCCATTAGCAGCTCTCTCTGTCCTCTCCTCCTTCCGCTCTACCCTCCTCTCCCTCAGCTTCGAATCAAAGCCCCTACCCTAAACCATTCCTAGACCTAGTTCGAGTGAACTTTTCCATTCTTCCTCATCATGGATCTGACATAGCAATCGTATTCGACGCGATTAAGGTAAAGAACTATAGGGGAAAGTGTGGGGACAAGGAGGAGGTGTTCAAGCTGGAAACAAGGAGGGCGAGAGAGGAATGGTTGGTTGCGGAAATAAGGAGTTTGGGGTCGGGGAGCCTGGTGGATGGAATAGCTGCAGCTATGATGGGGGAGTGCGAGATGAAGGGGAAGAAGGGGACAATGGTCGTCACTGTTGATTCAGAAATTTAGTAGTTTCATCTGAGGTATAATACATAAACTGTTCCACAACACGGGTACCAAACCGCAGCCCTAATCTCGTTTCACTGTTTCATTTATGTCCGACCTTGCTATTAAGTTGAATTTGATAAGCAATGGCAGTAATAATGCTGCTGAGTATATAAGGGCTTCTGAACAGCTATTATTTTTGGAAGTTAATGCTCGAAAGGGGAAGGTAAATACTGATGATATTAAAGAAGGTAATCTATCACACTTCAAGTTTTAATTTAGCTCGTATGTTTCCATTATTTAAGATGAATTTACTAGATATACTATGAATGAAGTTTGGATAACTTTTTTATGTCATTGTTAAGTTTTATTTTGTTTGTTCTTTGTTGGTTCTTATAAAGCTACAAGGATGAGGCAGAGTGCATAAAAACTTGATGTTCTTTTCTGAAACGTAATTGGGGTTCATCTATTGCTTTGGCCAAATAAAGAGGTACTGTGGCAGCATATGTTAATGCTTTAAAGTCTGATTTAATCAGGAAAACAAACCTTAATCTTCTTAAGGTAATTCTGTTAAAATTTGGAGTGAAATGAAACTCTATTACATTTTGGCTACCAGTCAAGAATAACATATTCCATTAAACACAAAATCGGGTGCTTTTAAAGCTACTTTGAAAGGATATCAGATTTGTTAACGGTGTGTTAAGAAGATCACAAGGTGAACATTGGGTCATTACTTATTACGCATTCACTATATTAGGAATTTTTCCATAAAATAAAATGAAAACTTAACAATATGAATATGGGAGTCTTATTTTGGAATCAATTAAAGGGTGGATACAGGTGCTTTTTGTGGTATTCTGGTGGTGGTGTTGTGGCTATCTATTGGTTATCATGACCTTAGTTAATAACTAGATATTTTTAACTCGAAAGTTGAATCAATTTTCCTATTCTTTTCCACTATTTTAGTAATTTACCATTATCACTTGACCTGTTATTTGATTCTTCAAGTTACTGCTAAAATAACCTTTGATGAAATTATGTTGGTCTAAGGACTATGATACAATGGAAACTACGGACTATACATTTAATTCTTCAAATTGTGCCTATATGTGCATTTATCCTTATCTACAAAGTTGCTATATTTAGTTTATAGGTTCCGGCAATGAGTCATCGGAGCATGTTTCTAAAGTAATATGTTACGTTGATGATGATTTTCCATACTTGTTTGAATTGTTGGATTTTGTTCAGTTTTTATGTAATGTCTTTAGTTGTTACTCAGCTTGAAACAACAATGCAATTTTGTGAATTTGGATATAAGTGTCAAATAATATCGATTTGTCCAATGTTTAAATTTCAGCCGTCTTTCTGTATTTTGCTCTATGTGTATGCAAAGTGATATGTTTTATTTTCTATGAATTCAAGATTGATTTCCTACCGTTGCTTTTTATGCACTGGCAAGAGAGTGAAGAGATGCAGCTAGTACCACACTCTAAATAAGTGAAGGTCCTCAGCCAATGGAAGGTTAGTTATTGTGTTTAATGTTTGTATTGCTAGTTCCATTTGTTGAAGTTTTTGGTTTTGAAATGGTAGTAGTTTTATATAAATAGTATATCAGGTTCAATAGTAGAATTTAACGTTGCACTTATTGTGGTAAATCTGGTATACTATAAAGTATCTTTGTTTTGGAAAAATTCTCCAATTACGTCAAAAAAGGAAAAATACGGGTAACATAGAGGAGTTGATAGGTGTACTAAAATACACATAATTTTCATGTACTAAATTTGAAATTGATTTTTTCTAAAGAAATTGAATTTTTAAAATTTTGATTTTAATTCAATGCCTTATTCCATGTCAACCTACTGGAAATTCTAAATCCTACTGGAAATAATAAATCAGTCAAGGGATGTTATGACAATCAGTGTAAATCGTACTTACATGCGTCTAATAGATAGAAGAATATACTTTTTATTTAATAAAAAAATTTATGGACGGTTATGTGCTATAAGTGCAAAAACTTTAATAATCACAACACTTTTATATCAAGTAAATTGACGATGAAATTTCGTAGATGAATGATCGGCAAAAAATGGTAATGAAAATTACAAACCGATGGTTAAGACATTTTCGAAATTTCATAAAGATATCGCGAAAATCATATTCATTTAATTCTCTTTATTAATAGTAATTTATTAATAGTAAAGACAAAGATAAAGATGCATCGATGTAGACTAGAGTATTAACCTGCTTATGTAGCTTCTGGGTTTTTCAAGATTAGGAGGATTTGATCGCTACTCTCTTGGAGGAAATCATCTGATTTTATATTCCTCTGTCCCGGTGATGAGAACACAAATATTATTACAAAAAAGTACTTTCACTCTTAGTAAGTTAATTTTTTGCTAAAATTTACGAAAAGCTTTGTGCTTTGATTGGCATCAATAATTGGGATGCTTTTATATACATCTTTTTGAGAACAATTTTTCGGTTCTTTTGTTTTTTTGCAGCTAGCGGGGTATTAACATGGCTTCTTCAACTCCTCTGCGTAGCATTACCAAGCCCAGGGAATCAAATAATTCTACAGCATCAAATGGGAACTCTATTTCGCAAGGATTGGCCTCTCTGGATGCACCAAAGACAAACCAACGTGGACATAATAAACCTAAATGCATAAAATGTGGCAATGTTGCTCGTTCCAGGTTTTATTTTATATTTGCAGTTATCATCATCAAACATTTGTGTGTTTCATCCCAAGTTAAATTATATATGCTAGGATGGCGATAATAGGAAATTCAATTTTGAAATTTAAACACTGCAACAAAAATTGAATAATTGAATGATAGATTAATTATATTCACATTTCACAAATGGTATTCTGAGAACTTAATATTAAAGCCAACAAGAACACGATTTTGAGTAGTCAATACCATGTTTCACAGAAAATCATAATATCTTTCTCTTGCAATGAGAGTATTCTCTACAACATAAGCACACTTTCAACGAGTTTCTTTTTAGGAAGAAAGAATTTATAGCATGTTTATCAAGGTGGACAAAAAATAACGTTAAAAGACCCCTTATATGCAACAAAATTTGCTTCGAATATGTAAGCCTGCTGTGGGCAGAGCACTTGGTTTAACGATTAAGTTTTGAAAATAATCCATCTAGTAGTGGAGGTAAAAATGCCTAGCTCATATCTTGTTCAAGTGGAAATCTTATGCACTGGGTAGAGAATGATGAATGATGATAGTAGTATATTGAACCTTGCAGTTTTTATATACAGGTACTATACGGACCCATCTGGTACATTCTGGCAGTGCAATGCAAAGGCAATAGGTTCGGGTTCAGAAGGTGCTGACACCTCGCTGCAAGAGCAATATAACAAGGTATATAAAGTAGAGTGTTGTTAAGGTTTTCCTTTGATTATACACACACATACATATATACATATATATTCACCACAGTTGATATTTTGTAGTATTATACCGTCGTCTGCTCTTGCAGGAATTGACACTTGCTGAAGCCGAAACAATTGCTTTATCTATCTTAAAACAAGTAATGGAGGAGAAGGTAATTCTTTAGTGCATTTGTAACTGGTTTCCTTTTTCTTTGGTGTATGAATCTTTGCTATTTGACTGTTATAAATATATGGATGGTATTTGTGCAGGTGACACCAAACAACGTTGATATCGCGAAGGTTGCTCCAAATGTCCGAGGAAGAAACAAAGACATCCACCACCACATACGAGCCTTGTTGCTATTTTTCCGAGGAAGAAACAGAGATGCAGACTATCAAAGAGGCCGTTGGATCAACCGTCGCGTGGCATAAAGACTTCATCTCTGTGGTATAGTATGATTGTACTTAGAACATGATATTTATAGCAGACTGTTATGTGTTAATGCTTTATGTATTTGGCATGTAAACTTATCTAACTTTTTGGAGTGTTAGAATTCTACGACTCTAGCTTTTAGTCTTTTCTTATTTGATTTTAATTATTTTACGACAATATTTAGTATTAGTATGGATGTATTGCATGGATGCTGTTGTAATTTTTTTAAAAATTTGCATTTATTTTGCAACGGGCAATGTGCGTTGTTATATGAGCTTTTTACAACGGTCAATGCATGTTGTGAAACAGGCTATGCAACTAGTATGATTAGTCTATTGCAACGGGTTTTGACCGTTGTATTATAGTCTATTACAATGGTTATAACCCGTTGTAAAAAAGTATACTGCAACGGTTTTTACAACGTGCTTTGCCCGTTGTAAAATGTGGTGGATCTATTACAACGAGGCATATTACAACGGGCGCATGCCCGTTGCGAAAACCATATTATAACGGGCATTGCCCGTTGTAAAAACATTGTTTTGTTGTAGTGACTCCTGCCCTTTCGGTTCCCTGATTGCCACCTCAAACCTTATATCAAACACCGAATCTTTATTGCCACAATACACCAATTGCTTTCATGTTTCGGGTGCCACCTTAGGCCTTGCTCCGACACTTTTGACCATGTTTGCTACTTTAAGCCTTACACCTTTGTTCTCTTTTATAGCCTCCACTCCAGACTTTATGCCTACACTTTCGTTTTTGTAAGCCACAAAAGCCTTACTCCTACCCATTCGGTTTCTTGACTGCCACATCAGGCCTCACGACTTCTACTGAACCTCAATTATCTACCTAAGGAGTCTTATTAGGTTTTCAGCATAGCTATGCATTAAGCTACTATAAGTCCAACAACGTTCTGACTTATTGCATTAACAATAATGTTTATGTACTAGTTTTGGCCATCCTAGGCCTTAACATAAATTCATTCCTTCGGAAGTCAATTAATATTGGTTTCCACCATCTTATCGAGAGCTAGACAATCCTCGACAATCTCTACTCTCGGTCTCATTAGGGGAAGCCCATCTTAAATTAGTTTTAATTACTTAACATTAGGAATCTTAATTTTAGGTTTCGAAAATCACAGCGTTGGCCTATGATGCCTCCTTAACCCTCGTCCACCTTTGGCCTTCAGCAAAATACCTTTGGTCTATTAAACCTAGCTTCATACTTTTGCATTTCTTAGCTTTCTTATTTCAATCTTCATACTTTAGCTGTTTTACTTTTGGTTTGGCTTCACTGCCTTTGGTACTACTTCTCGGTACATGGGAAACTAATTTATGCATGTTTGACATTAATTTTACACGCATTGACTACTAACTCGTTTGACATAGTCTTTTATTATCATTATTATATCTTTTCTTGACATGTTCAACACAAATTTTAAATCTAGTATATTAACCAATTATTAACATTCAATTAAATTACCTCCCCACCCCAATTGTTACCCTTCGCTTCTCACAATGTCCCCACGGCCGAATGTATTTTCTTTTGGAAATTACTTATTTATTCCTACGAAATTATAAAAAATATCAACATGTATTTTATTTTCTAAATTTTCTTTAACTCCTTATTTCTGACCATTTTCTATAATAAACCATTCTCGATTAATTCATACTAATTCATTTACTTGTGGAAAATTTCTGTAAATCAAAACCCATCTTTGTGTTTTTAACACCATATTAATTTTTTGGATCATAATTATTACAAGAGGCATGAGAAACATTCATTGCTAATTCGATCGTGAGCAATTTAGGAAACAAAATTGGTTTAAAGAATATATTGCTCACCTAGATTGCTTAATTGATTGACGTTTCTAGTTTTCTTAGATTTTACATTCTTCCTTTTCTCTTTCTCCTTTTTAGGCTGCAACCACCATTGAATTGTTATAAATATTTTTTTTAACATAAATATGAAATTAAATAAAAAGAGGGAAGTAACTAACTTTGTTTTTATAAATAGTTGGGCCGCCAACCCATTATCGCTCTTTCTCGTTTAACTCGTTTTTATTAAGCTTAATTAAATAGAAATGTTGATCAGTAAATGTAGACCTAAACACTTTTTACATTATATTATTTCATTTCATAACCTAATCACTTAAATCTATTCTCATAATTAATCGTTAATCAATTATTCATTAATTTATGGGATATACATTATCCATCGAATCTACGCACCTACAATGCAAGCAACACCTAATAATTTTAAGCCTACAAAATTAAGATGCCAAATTTTGGATGCCAAATCTATGATGAGTCTTTATTACATGCTTTTAAACATTTAGGATCATTATATGGAATATTCAATACTTCATTTGCATATGTTACTTGAGAGATCGTGCTCACCTTGAATTACTTGGATTTCAGGACAGTATAATATAAGCCTCTTATCCATTATCTCAAACTCTAAACACATTTTTTTCTTAAATTCATTAAATGCTTTTGAATTATTTCTAGTAAACATCATGATCCACATGCAACCATACAATTAAAACCTTTCCGTAATGATTTTTTTTATATAATGAGCATGTTCATGAGGACACTTTACAAAATCATTTTCTAGAAAATATTTGTCAATTCTAGCATTCCACGCTCTAGGGGCTTATTTTAAAATGTGAAGTGCCTTTTCAATTTCAAGATTTTATTTTCATTTTCTTTAATTTTTATAGTATTGGAGCTACTTCATATAAACTTCTTCTTCTAGATTACCATTTAAAAAGTAGATTTTACATCCATTTAATAAAATTTCCGTGTATTTTGAGTCCACGGAAACAAATAACTCTTCATATTCTATACTTTCTTTTTGCTTATATCCCTTGGCAACTAATATTGCTTGTACTTTTCCACTTCTCATATTCTTCTTTACTTTGTACACGTCCTTTATGCTATCAGCTTTGTATTCTTTGGGTCTATAGCATTCGTCCATTGTATATCTTGTTTCGCTTCTTTGAAACCCATTGTTTTTCAATTTGCAAAAAGACACGATAAAGAGATATCTTTGAAAATTGATGTTACCTTGTATAATGATGTCATGTTTGAACATAGCAACATCGTCTTTCAATGAGCATATACTCGGTCATGGCAATACATGATTGTAAAAAAAATCTCAATATTACTTGCCACTGGTCTCATATATATCTTGCTTTATTGCATATTTCTTGCAACGTGGGACTTTATCCGTCAAATTCACCTATCTGGACACTACTAGAAAGGCTTCAGAAAGCGACATATCCTAGCAACGGCTAGAAAAAACGGCTGTTACTAGCCTTCGGTTATCGCGTTATATAAACCTGTTACCCAAGAGCACAAATTTCATTTTCCTCTTCCCCTATTTCCACTCAGATCCGCCGCCCCCCGCCACCAGGAGCCGTCGCAACCTTCCGTCGTTAATTTCAACCTCTCCAAGCTTGCTGGTATCTCCTATTTTCCATTACCTTTATTTAATTTAGGTTTAAATTAAATTAATTGATGATTTAGGGATTTGGAATTGAATGATTTAGGGGTTTGGAATTGATGAATATATGTTATTAGTTTATGATATATAGTTTATTATTTGAATTGGGTATATAATGGTAAACCTAATTTAGAAAATTAGTTGATTATGTGTTTGAAAATGGTGATTATTGCGTATAAGGTGATGATAAATAATATTGATTTGGTGGTATTAATTAGTGAATTTATTGTTTACTATGTCGTTAAAAATTATGGCTAATTTAAAATCCAAAAAATAGTCCATAATAATTGACTAATATGTTTATTGATAAGTTTACGAGAATGTTTATTATACTGTTGTAAGTGCTAACTACTTGTTTAGTTCACAAAATCGTTAATTAAAATTTATTTAGTTAAACAAAAGTTAAAATACGTTTTAAAATTTTAGATTTAATTAATAAATATTTAAATAGTTAAATGAATTATAAAATAGTTTTAGTAGTTGTTAAAATAGTAACTCATAGTTTCCATTTGTGAGATAAGGCATATTTTTCGAGTTACTGATAGTTTCCATGGATTTTGATTTATAATTAAACGAATTCTATTTGGCTACATTAGTAAAAAAAATTTAAGATCATTATTTCATTACAGACCACAAATACTTCAATATTAATATTTTTTAATTTGTGCTTTATTTATGTGAACCCCTTAGAGAATTTTTGGCCCCGTCTGACAAGTGTTGTATATGATCGTTATATGGATATTCGTTTTTCCATAGAACGGACATCTATATTCATCTGATACAACATTTGTTGGATTTGTCCTAGTATTTGGACAAGTTACAAACACAATAAAGTAATCATATTTTATAAATAATTTCAGTTTAAACGGTTCAGAATATTTCGATGGCACTTCCTTTTTCTCTGTGTACACGCATTTGTGTACGATACAAGGAATAAAGGAAAGTGCTGTCGAAATTTTTTAGAATCGTTTAATTTGAAATGGTTTATAAAATATGATTATGTTATTGTGTTTGTAATGGGAAGTAGGATAACCGGCCGTCAAAGTAAAAAAACAATAAACTTAAGAATTGAAAATTTGAATGTAGTATTTATTTGAATTTGTTAAAATAGTAAAGGGTTATATATGAATTTTTACAAGACTTTAATATGAAGTGTGTTATTCAATCTTCTAACTTACATTTTACAAATCAGGAAATATGTTCGATTATTTTCTCGATATTTGGGCTGGATTCCAACAATATTGGGAATCTGAAGCATTCAAAGTAAGTTATATTGTCACTATATTTTTACATTTAAATGTGTTGAATTATTTTACTTAATAGCGTATATAAATTAATAGGAATTATCGGCAAGAAATAAGGCTAATAGGAACAAAAACCCCGCTTTACATCGTGGTGGTTCGAAATCCTTCCAACAACATAGGAGGGAATTGGTAAATAAATTAACCAATATTTACGTTATTGATGTATATATTTACTATTGTCTCTTTACCATATATTCTATTCTTGTATATAATCTATTTTTGTATATACTCATGGAAATTATCAATATAATCTATTCTTGTATATATTCAGTGTGCAAAGTATGAAAGGGAGCCTACAGCGGCTGAGGTTTTCAGAGTCACACATGCAGTGGAGCATACAGATGAGGATGAGAATGTTTCATATGATTGGTCGGACGACAAGGCTGCTTCTGTAATGGTAAATATGTTTATTTCTGTAATGAAAATATTTCATATTCGTTTATTTCACAGTAAATAAATAAATTGTATTGCAATTGTATCAAATATATGTTCGTAATTGTAGGAGAGATATAAAGCAGAGCATGCACGAGCGATACAAGCGAGTGGACGGGAGTCGCTTACGGTTGATGAGTCTAATCAGATATGGGATTCAATCATTGAACCGGCAAGTCGAAACAGGCGTTACAGTTTCGACAATATGGTATGTACTCAACGTTTACACGGTAGAAACCTGTATGCCATGAACTTCTTATTCACTTGAGTTTATTACCAATAACTTGATTTTTCTTATTGTTATTGTATGTCATGAACTTCTTATTCACTTGAATTATTTCACAAGCTCTTAATTTTCAAAGGGCATATAGGAGATCCATAGATGAGGAAGAGATTGCTCGGATGCAAACACAATTGGATGAGCTCAATGATTAACGGAAGAGTTAGTTGGCGACGCAGATAGATGAGCGTATTGCTGCCTTCTATCAGGAGCATGGGTCAATGCCCAGAGAAGGAGGTGCAGATGATGATGATGATGATGATGATGATGCTTAGTTGGTTTGTTTTGATGGATACGCTTTATATATATATATATATATATATATATATATATATATATATATATATATTATGATGGGTTTGACATTTGGTACTTTGGCTGTTGTGATTGATACTTAGTGTTTTGGTTTGTTGGATTTTCATATTTAGTTATGTTGATTTTCTTATATGATTTTGTGAACATATGTTGAAATATGCAATATTTGATGATTCGGTTGTGTTGATATTGATTATATGATATGATGTAATGGTATTATATGTGTGAAATGATGGAATTATATTATTTGGATTGATTGGGATTGAGGGTTGAAGGTGCTGCAATGTGGTAGCAAATATATTTCAGTTTTGCAATGGCTAGCAACGGCCTTGTGGTCAAATATAGCGACGGCTAACAACGGAATATTGCAACGCTTTGCAACAGTTTGCATCAACAACCCGGGAAACCAACAACCCCGACGGTTGCTTCCACGTAGACACTTAGCCGTTACAAGCCGTTGCAAAAAGAACAATGGAGAGCCGTCGCTAAGACCGTCGCTTTCTTTAGTTGCAACGAGATATTTTGCAACGGCTTTTAGCGACGGGTAGCAACGATCGTCAACGGCAATTAGCCGTCGTTAAACAGTGCTTCTTTTGTAGTGTGAATATATTTGAATTAACCGAGCACTTCAGTTCACGGACTAAAACATTAATGATCAAATAACAAACAAAGATTGATACATCAATAATCAAGCAACAACCAAACATATATAACACTTAAACAAAGGCACACTGTTCTATCATAACAAAATATGAAAGGAACTACAATGGAACATACAAGTCCACGTTATTCGTATAAAACATCAGCGCATATATCTTCCAGGTTATTCACCGTTTAAAATACATAACATATATATGGATGGAAATATACTATCCTTCATGTTGTGGCACAAGAACCATATTGTACTCAACTTGACTGCTCTGCTCTCCATGTATCTGTAGCGACAACCTTCGCCCCTTGATGCCGTCTGATCTCCTTAAACTTGAACCATCAACGTCGCTTTCATAGCCATCGTCTTCTTGTAAAAGATGGCGACCATTAAATTCACGAGCGTTGGTGGCACCCAAAGCTACTAGCATTATGAAGAACATCACATATATAAACATGATGAAACCTTTAAATGGCATTTTATAATTGCCCTGTATATGCAGCTGGGTAGTGAAGTAGATGGGCATCTTAATTGGTATTTATAGAGAAAGAGTGATTGTGTACGTAGTGTGAGTGAGTGAGATACAAAGGAATCAAGGTTCGGCACAATATGATGAAACAGTCGATTTTTCCAAACTTTGGATATAAAATGACAATTTTAACAAGGACAATAATAAAACCTTGAGCGTTTCTAGGTAAATAGGTTTATGTGCGTCGCACCTAATATTCTGTAAGCTGCAACGTATTATATATCTGCACAATAGAGGATTAAAGGTAGCATGGTTACAACGTATTTGTCATTGCACAAAAGGCTTGAACTGTACTTCATTTACATAGCTGTTATCGTAAAACAGTAGGTTTCGTTGTGAAAAGGCAGGCATAGGTATAACCATGCATTTTGAACAAAACTAGATAGTGTTGATTAACATGTTCGCATAAGTCTAAAAAATGGATGTTGAGGATTGCTACAAAAATACTTTACAAATCATTGTTCCACAAGTCTACTGTGCGTGAAAAAGTTAATGCTAATTATTATTTGGTGTAGCTTGCATTCAAGATGTGTGAATTTAACGGTTAAAGTCCCACATTGCAAGGAATATACGATAAAACATGATATAATATTGAGAATTTTTTTTGTCACAACTAAGTAATGTCATGACCAAGTATATGCTCATTAAAAGATGATGTGTCTATGTTCCAATAGGACATAATTTATACAAGGTAACATGAATTTTCAAATATGTTACTTTATCATGTCTTTTCTCAAATTGAGAAACAATGGGTTCCGAAGAAACGAAACAAGATATAAAATGGAGGAATGCTATGGAGCCAAAGGATACAAAGCTGATAGCGTAAAGGGCGTGTACAAAGTAAAGAAGAATATGAGAAGTGGAAATGTACAAAGCAATATTGGTTGCCAAAGATACAAACAAAGAAAAAGTATTGAATATGAAGAGGTATTTGTTTCCATGGACTCAAAATATATGGAAAATTTATTAATTGAAGGTAAAATCTGCTTTTTAAATAGCAATCTAGAAGAAGAAATTTATATGGAGCAGCTTCGTTACTGTAAAATTGAAGGACATGAAAATAAAGTCTTAAAATTGAAAAGGCACTTCACAAATTAAAACAAGCCCCTAGAGTGTGGAATGCTAGAGTTGACAAATATTTTCTAGAATATGATTTTGTAAACTGCCCTCGTGAACATGCTCTTTATATAAAGACAAATCAGTACGGAGAGGTTTTAGTTGTATGGTTGCATGTGGATAACGATATGTACTAGAAAGCATTCAAAAAAAAAGCATTTAATGAATTCAAAAAAAAAAATGTGTTTAGAGTTTGAGATAACGGATAAGAGGCTTATATTATACTGTCCTGAAATTCAAGTAATTCAAAGTGAGCACGATCTCTCAAGTAACATATGCAAATGAAGTGTTGAATATTCTATATAATCATCCTAAATGTTTAAAAGCATGTTATAAAGACTCATCATGATTTGACATCCGAAATTTGGCATCTTGTAACGACCCGATTTTACGACTTCCGAAAGTCGACATCAATACGACCACTGTATCAACTGCCGAACCATCGAATGCCGGAAAATCGAATTGTTAGAGTTAAAGAAAGAAAGAGGTAGAAGAAGAAACAGAAACAACAACAGAATCTCACATTCGCAGCGGAATAATATATAATAGATGAATGAATAATCTTTATAACAAAGAACTATATCAGTTTATACAATACATCATTAGAGTTTACAACAACAACACACATCACTGGACAGTTATATAAACTTGTCCACATAACAGAATACACAGCGGAATAATACTAGTATAAGTGATACGTCTCGCCATCCAGCTCGCCTCCAGATCTCCACAGCAATCCATCCAGATCCAATTGATAACCTGATTCTAGGCTGCCCGTGTGGAAATTTATGGGCACCCAGAGTTTAGAAAGAGAACAATAAACTCCAGGTCAGTCATGGGACTGGTGTGAGATCTTAAAAATAGTTATTGGTATTTAAAAGAAATCCGCAATGCTTTTGGAAAATGAAACTACCATAAGCCCTCCCGCCACACACACAATGCAAACGCAGAATTTGAGTAGATTTCTCCTTATGATAGTCAAACATGCTTGATACGAAAAATCTTTTTAATATTATCATTAGTGCCTAGTATGAAATACATCTCAAAAGTATAATATTAATCTTAGCCAGCATGCAACCATTATTGTATGCCTACTATAGCTACCATGTTTTGTGGCAGGTTACCGCCACGCTGCATGGCAGGTTATACAACTAAACCGTACAAGGTTCGTATTGTTTTTTTGGATTTTCCAACAAATGGTCAGGCTAAGGAACTTCCTATGACACATGGGTACGCCTCTGGAGGGACGTCCCGAGAACCTACCCGGCTCTCTGCCAACATAAGGTCGGGTTACCTCTGTAACTAGGTAACTACTACTCGAGTATGCCACCCCTCGGTCGTTTGCGACCTTTATCCGAGGACCCTCAATCACAAAGCAACAACCACACAGTAAATGAGATTGCAGCAACCACATAGGTAAAGTATTTGGACTCCATACCATGATACCACCTTTTTCCAGAAGGAAATGACATACCCTAAAGGGTGCGACCCTCATAACCTTGCCGCATCTTTCCTATTTCGACCATTTCCGGGGTGTGAGGTCCGATGAGGTCTCGTCCACAAAGCTACGCTTTACACAAAAGCCTTGCTTTGATCAACAAATGATCAACAACACACAGTAGCACTCAGCATGCCACATTACCAAATTGGGAGTATATCACTGATAACCTTCAACTACATAACCTCTGAGCTCGTACGACTCAGAGAAGGGTGTTAAGCTAAGAGAATAAATTCTCCGCCACCAACAGATATGTATTTGAAAGAAATCTGCTTTATATCTCAAAGTGTAACGTCAGACATACGACCATACAAGTCTGTTCCGGATTCCAGCAGAATCGAAGGCACTTCGTCCAAATAAGGAAGAAGCCCTTGCAAATCCGGGTATCCACAATCCCGATCGAACTCCCCATCACATGTGGAGATCTCTATACCGGAGCAACTTAGTGTAGAGACATTCGATAGGTTATCCTATCGTTTTCGAAGACACCTGGTCTTCATCACCGTGTTCAATTGCAATCCATAACGTCGTATCATTATTCGAAATATATGACACAAAGGTCCTCTCCCAGCTAAACCGAATAATGAGTGCTTGTTTTTAAAAACAAATTCAAGTGCCATTTCTAAGGCAAATATTGAAAGTCGGTTATTTAACTATCAAACAACATTCACAACAATCAAGCCTCAATAATTTCCCCAAATTGTTTATACTGATAGTTGGATATTTTACTATCAAACAATATTCACAATAATCAGCTAATCTAAATAATTTTTCCAAATTATTAAATTTCAAAATATCTTTGCAAGATATATATTTTCCACACTTCATCACTTTTCACTCACGGAATAAAATTCCCGATATTGTTTATTTCCACTGGAAATCTGCCAAGTCCAAATACTTTAAAGTAATTTAAATCACTTTTCCAAAATATACTTGGAAATATTTTAAAATAAAACTATCTTTAAACTCTTACTTAAATATTAGTTATGAAAATATTATACTAATATCTCATATAAAACTTCAAGTGCAAACTAATAAAATTAGTAGATAGAGTATAAATATTTCCAAATAACAAACATTTGCAAATCGATTTCCAAATCAATTTTCAACACAAAATTAATTTTTCATTCAAACACGAAATCAATTTTCATATTGATTTTCCAAAGATTTATTTTCCAATACCAAATCAATTATCAAATGGATTTCAAAAAAATTTATCATCTTTTAAATAAATCCCTTTATTCTTTCCAAATTATTTAAAATTCCATTTTCAATAAATTCTTCAACTTTTAAACAATATTATTCAAAACCCATTTATTAATATCTTTTCCCATATTTTGGAAATAATTCGATAAGATTTCAAAAATCAACTTTATGCTTTTAAATTCCTTCTTTTAAATTCACCCAATTCTTTCAAAAGGGATTTACTTAAAATTTCCTACTTTAATTTCAAAAATCCAATTTTATTTATTGCTGGTATCCAACGATACCAAAAATACATTCGGCTAAATTATAGCCTTCAACAAATTCAATCATCAATATAATCATTCACAAATTATCAATAAATCATCATACAACATATGAAACAAATTCATACAATTTGAGGAATCCAGTTGGATCCCTCCAACCTGTTTCCCTGCATCCACAGATGTTAGCACAACAATTAAATACCCATTCCACTTCGAGGTGGAATATCGCGGTATATGGGATTTATAAAATATCATCCGCTATTATGCGGTGCATAGGGTCTCATCCGCTATATAATGCGGGAAATCAATCACTCCAATATATATATATATATACACACTATAATATAATATATCACATCCAGTCAATCCAAACATTCAACCAATTATTTAAATTTAACCATTTAAATTTAAATTATAAACCAGATGAGTGAGATTAACTCACCTTTGATGTTCGTAATTCCAATCCAAATCTCGACTGATCTCACGGTTTTTTTTGACCTTGTAAAGATATTATACGATTTTATTAATATTCGAACCAATCGAACAATTAATCACCATTTATTCATCTAATTTAAACTAATAAATTTGGTTTGAACTAATAATTTATTTTAACACTAACCTCCCTAAAATAATAAATTTGTCTTAGTAGCTAGAGTAATTAAATAAATAAACTGAACAATTTAATCTCCATAACCCATTATTAATATATTTTTTTAAATAACTAGTAAATGAGGTATATATGTATATTCATTTTATTTTTCTTCTCTGAACTACTTATACCAATTTGACCTATATACAAAAATACTCCAATCTTTAAAACTCTATATTTCCCAAAACTTATATATACATGTTATCAATTTTACCCAAAATATTAAAATATGAGTGTATTCATATATATATTTTAAAGTTTGTTTTCTGCCTATATACATATTATTATACTTAAATTAAAAGCAGAAGTTATACCTTACTACCCCAAAACCACAAGACCACGACAGCTCCTTCGACGGCAGAACAACACATCATCCCAGTCGCACGTTCTCCAAGGTACACGCGAAGTCGTCAAGTGCCAAACCCTTATCTGCCATCGCCGACCCTAGCACATCCCACAGCTTCCTCGTGTTGAGCACAACCTTGCAACCAACCCCACCGACTACAACGCTGCCAGCACCCAAGCCTTGCCTTTCCAACTTCGCGACCCTCATCGCTCGAAACCGCCTCGCGATTACACTCCATTCCCATCATCCTTGGCGAGCTCGTACTCACCAAAGTCGCGAGCATCTGGCGAATTCAATTGCTCGCGAGATTCCTCGAACCAGACCTAACTCGAATGGAAAGAAGTAGCTCGCGATTGAATTCGATTTGAACGGGCTTGATTTGTTTTTGAATCGATTTCAGTCGCATTTTTTTCTCTATTGATTTCGGCCATTAAATTTATTTACAGAGATTGATTTGTTTTTAAAGATAAAGGTCTCTAGTTCTTTTCCTTTTTGTTGCTTGCGTTAAAAGAAACGGGGGACAAGAGGAGACGTTTGCATGCTGAAGAATGCTACAACACTCTGAAAAGCAAAAGCTGATGTGAAGAAAAAAAATACAACTGAGGTTGACTAATATATAAATACATATATATTTAATTTAAATTCAAATTGTCTCGATAAACGCAACTTGAAATCTCGACCTCCTGTCAAAGCGTGCCGCCAGGCGTCCATAATGTTATACCCCTATTTCGAATGCACTGGAAAAGGTTTCGAGTCCTAATTCGATCGTATGGAGAAGATAGCTTTTTGAACCCAGTTATTATATTAAATTTCGATATAAATTTCAGCGCGTTTATATATCGTACGCTCACACAACCACTCCAATCACTACGAAAATTGAAATCCGATAATAATAATACACTATTACGGATCCAATGGAACTGGTTTCGTCGAATTCCGAGACTGTGCCTCGGAAGGCTATTTTTAAATATCAATTTAAACGATAAAATTTCAAAACTGAACAAAACACTGTTAAATTCAATTTCAAAATTTCTATCACCTTCAGTATTATTAATATAAATTTTCTAAGCCTTGAAAATATTTTTAATCAGCTTAAAAATTGAAGATTCAATATTTTTACCCAACTGCAATAAATTAAATTCAATAATTAAATTGCCAAATTCATTCTGATATTTGAATTTCAAATTAAACTAACTTCCAGATATTTAAAATCAATTAAATATTCTGATTTCCAATGTCAAAAATTCAGGGTCATCACATTCTTCCCCTCTTAAAAGAATTTCGTCCCGAAATTCCAAGTTAAGAAGAATGATCCTCAACCCGTTTATCATTTTCCCAAAACCAAACAGTTTTATCAAATTCTCAAACCAATCTTCTTATCATAACCACACTATCATCCTTATTAATTTTCCAAACATTTTCATAGTTTCAAGCAACTTTATTTTACTTCACAATTCGAATTTAGATTTAAATTCAAATTTTAAATTATCTAAAATTTCTCAAAAATTTTCTAACTCTCTAAATTTTCGAAAAATTTCGCCAGCGTCTCCTTTGCGCGGCTAGCTCGGTACGACTACAAAATGTCCCTACGGACACCCAGATTTCAAAAAGAAAAAGAAAAGCCAAGCGACTAGACAAGACAGGATCAAATTTCATACTAAAATTTAAATACATACCTTAGTGTCGAGTAATTTAAATTATCTTCAAAAACCAAAAATCCACTTAGTGAAAACTCGATATTCACTTTTTTCCAAAACTTTTAACTTCGACCAAAACAATAGCTTTCCCTTTTCTAGTTCAATTCCTACGTTTCCATTACAATTTGAAAATCAATTTTCCGTTAACAAAAATTTTCCAAATTTTTCAAAAAAATTTCTAACTCCCAAAATTTTCAAAAAATTGTGACAGAGTCTCCCTTGTACGGAGGAGCTTTTGCAATTTGACAAGGGATATAAATATATACACATCGACCCACACGGTCAGAAAACAAAAAAAACCAAAAACAGTTCATATTTCCTAACTTTGTATTGCGTAGGCGTACCTTTATTAGCATTTTAAGCAAAGCGGTTATTTTTTAAGCATTTTTGCGCGACCAAATGCAGCCAAAAACCCCCCCTGTACCTGTACTTACTCAATTTAAACACGTAAGTGACATATATAGGAAATCTATTAACATTTTACTCATTTTCAATAACAAACAAGTAGTTTTCGTAAACAATACACTCAAAATTATTTCCATTAGCAATTTATCAAGTTTCAATACAAATTTAATCGCTTTCATCTAATTCACATACCATTTCTATTCAATTCAAGTGATTTACAATGCAGTTCCTTACATTTAATTCATTTTTAAGCGAAACGAATTCATATCCATTTCAATTGATTCAAAAATCAATTTTTTATTTTCTTTTAATAACTCATAGAATTTTATATAACCTCGTTTGCGTCAAACGACAACCATTTATATGCAAATTCAACGATATTCACTTAATAAATTATCCATTCTAGTTTATAACTAATTTAAATTGATACCAACTCAATTTATTTTAATTCCATTTCATTCAATTTGCATTCCATATTCACATTCGGTTTATTTCATTAATCCAAACAAATTTCATTCAAAACCATTTCACAAAACTCGACAACAACGCTTTTGTCCAAATATTTCTTAAGTCATTTCAACTCAAAACTCAAGTTCATTTTCCTTGTAAACAATTTCTAATTTAAATCTTTGATTTGATTTTTTTCATTTATCAAATCCATTCCATCTACTAATTTAATTCAATTAGTATTTCATTTATCCTTTTTAAATTTCAAATTTCCATATTCAATTCATCCTGAATTTACTTTATCATTATCAAGGAAATTTCAATTTTTTTTCTACTTACTTGAATTTATATGAAAATTCAAACCATTTTAAATTTAGCTCACAACTCAACTTTAATTTAACTAATTCAACTTCCAATTCATTATTTCATGAATTAATAAATTATGAAGTTAGTTTACTTAAATTCAATCCATTTTATTTTATTTTTTCCAAGTTTGGATTTTTCTTCAACTTGATTTAAATCAAATCTCATTCCATTTTTCAATTCCAATTCATTTATTTACAAATGTAACCTCATTTGTTCAGTCACAAATTCATTCCTTTTCAATTTGAATCTTATTCCAATCAAATTTTCAAATATTTTATAAGTCATCAAACTTATTTACATTCCATAACATTTTAAAGAAATTCCAAAGTCTTTTTAACAATTACACACATTTCAAAACTAACTTTGAAATCAATTATGTCCCTTCAAAATATCTTCCCAAATAATTTTAAATTTCAAACCCCACCAGATTTCATATCCAACTCAAAAATACTTCTCAAATAATTATTTTTCAGACTTTTGGAAACCATTTTCAAATTAAAAAATTTAATCTTTTGAAATTTCAATCCAAATCCTTTAATCCGTATTGCAAAAATTACTCTGGCATCTCATTTCAATTTATAAAACTCATTTATAAATTCACATCACCAATTTCATTCCATTAATGAATTTTATTTTCAAATATCTTCCTGGAATTCTATTTCAAATTATAAATCACATTTACAATTTACATTTACAAATCTCATTTGTATATGAATTCATTTCCTTATCCTTTCAATTCATATTTATAAATTTCATTTGTTAAATGAATTTATCTCCAAATCTTTGGTTATACTATTATTTATTATTCCGTTTCCATATAACAATGATAATAATTCAATATTATCTCTTCCTAACAACCAAGCATCCATATACTATAATAATTTACGGAAAATGATTCCTTTTCTATACAAAAATAGTTTTGGGTAAAATTATTTCATTTATCCTATTTAAAACAATACTGTGTTAGTTTATCTTATTTAAGAGTTTAGAAACCCCCTATCGATTACAGTTGGCCAAACTGCACCGACCAGAATCTATAAACAATCAACCGATAAGTCAACACAATATAAAACAAATTTTTGTATTCACTAACAAATACGCGCTCATATCTATTATTACACTCACACTCATTCTAGAGTACTGCTGACTCTATCTCTAATGAGTAACACCCAACAGAGCCAATGTTGTCGCTTAACCAATTGCTCTGATACCCAATGGTAACGGTCTAGGCTTTTCAACCATCGACAGCGGCCAATCTCGACTGGTAGGCTTTTCAACCATCCCAGCCCCGCCGTGGCATACAGTGGTATCCCGAATTTGCTTTTTCGGCCAGCCTCTCGACTCATCAACCAACCCCTCCCCGGGGACATGTAGGGGTAAGAGTCTCTTGCTCGCCACCAAACACCGAGCGAGAACCCCCTATCATGCTGTAATGTTGCAAAGTCGGTTATTTAACTATCAAACAACATTCAAAACAATCAAGCCTCAATAATTTCCCCAAATTGTTTATACTGATAGTTGGATATTTTACTATCAAACAATATTCACAATAATCATCCAATCTAAATAATTTTTCCAAATTATTAAATTTCAAAATATCTTTGCAAGATATATATTTTCCACACTTCATCACTTTGAAAACCAATTTCAAATCACTTTTCACTCGCGGAATAAAATTCTCGATATTGTTTATTTCCACTGGAAATCTGCCAAGTCCGAATACTTTAAAGTAATTTAAATCACTTATCCAAAATATAATTGGAAATATTTTAAAATAAAACTATCTTTAAACTCTTACTTAAATATTAGTTATGAAAATATTATACTAATATCTCATATAAAACTTCAAGTCCAAACTAATAAAATAAGTAGATAGAGTATAAATATTTCCAAATAACAAACATTTGCAAATCGATTTCCAAATTAATTTTCAACACAAAATTAATTTTTCATTCAAACACCAAATCAATTTTCATATTGATTTTCCAAAGATTTATTTTCCAATACCAAATCAATTATCAAATGGATTTCAAAAAAATTTATCACCTTTTAAATAAATCCCTTTATTCTTTCCAAATTATTTAAAATTCCATTTTCAATAAATTCTTCAACTTTTAAAAAATATTATTCAAAACCCAGTTATTAATATCTTTTCCCATATTTTGGAAATAATTCGATAAGATTTCAAAACTCAACTTTATGCTTTTAAATTCCTTCTTTTAAATTCACCCAATTCTTTCAAAAGGGATTTACTTAAAATTTCCTACTTTAATTTCAAAAATCCAATTTTATTTATTTCTGGTATCCAACGATACCAATAATACATTTGGCTAAATTATAGCCTTCAACAAATTCAATCATCAATATAATCATTCACAGATTATCAATAAATCTTCACACAACATATGAAACAAATTCATACAATTTGAGGAATCCAGTTGGATCCCTCCAACCTGTTTCCCTGCATCCACAGATGTTAGCACAACAATTAAATACCCATTCCACTTCGAGGTGGAATATCGCGGTATATGGGATTTATAAAATATCATCCGCTATTATGCGGCGCATAGGGTCTCATCCGCTATATAATGCGGGAAATCAATCACTCCAATATATATATATACTATATACTATAATATATCACATCCAGTCAATCCAAACATTCAACCAATTATTTAAATTTAACCATTTAAATTTAAATTATAAACTAGATGAGTGAGATTAACTCACCTTTGATGTTCGTAATTCCAATCCAAATCTCGACTGATCTCATGGTTTTTTTTTGACCTTTTACGGATATTAGATGATTTTATTAATATTCGAACCAATCGAACAATTAATCACCATTTATTCATCTAATTTAAACTAATAAATTTGATTTGAACTAATAATTTATTTTAAAACTAACCTCCCTAAAATAATAAATTTGTCTTAGTAACTAGAGTAATTAAATAAATAATTTGAACAATTTAATCATAACCCATTATTAATATTTTTTTAAATAACTAGTAAATGAGGTATATATGTTTATTCATTTTATTTTTCTTCTTTGAACTACTTATACCAATTTGACCTATATACAAAAATACTCCAATCTTTAAAACTCTATATTTCCCAAAACTTATATATACATGTTATCTGTTTTACCCAAACTATTAAAATATGAGTGTATTCAAATATATATTTTAAAGTTTGTTTTCTGCCTATATACATATTATTATACTTAAATTAAAAGCATAAGTTATACCTTACTACCCCAAACCACAAGACCACGACAGCTCCTTCGACGGCAGAACAACACATCATCCCAGTTGCACGTTCTCCAAGGTACACACGAAGTCGTCAAGTGCCAAACCCTTATCTGTCATCGCCGACCCTAGCACATCCCACAGCTTCCTCGTGTTGAGCACGACCTTGCAACCAACCCCACCGACTACAACGCTGCCAGCACCCAAGCCTTGCCTTGCTAACTTCGCTACCCTTATCGCTGGAAACCGCCTCGCGATTACACTCCATTCCCTTCATCCTTGGCGAGCTCGTACTCACCAAAGTCACGAGCATCTGGCGAATTCAATTGCTCGCGAGATTCCTCGAACCATACCTAAGTCGAATGGAAAGAAGTAGCTCGCGATTGAATTCGATTTGAACGGGCTTGATTTGTTTTTGAATCGATTTCAGTCGCATTTTTTTCTCTATTGATTTCGGCCATTAAATTTATTTACAGAGATTGATTTGTTTTTAAAGATAAAGGTCTCTAGTTATTTTCCTTTTTGTTGCTTGCGTTAAAAGAAACGGGGGACAAGAGGAGACGTTTGCGTGCTGAAGAATGCTACAACACTCTGAAAAGCAAAAGCTGATGTGAAGAAAAAAAATACAGCTGAGGTTGACTAATATATAAATACATATATATTTAATTTAAATTCAAATTGTCTCGATAAACGCAACTTGAAATATCGACCTCCTATCAAGGTGTGCCGCTAGGGGTCCATAATGTTATACCCTTATTCCGAATGCACTGGAAAAAGTTTCGAGTCCTAATTCGATCGTATGGAGAAGATAGCTTTTTGAACCTAGTTATTACATTAAATTTCGATATAAATTTCAGCGCGTTTATATATCGTATGCTCACACAACCACTCCAATCACTACGAAAATTGAAATCCGATAATAATACACTATTATAGATCCAATGGAACTGGTTTCGTCGAATTCCGAGACTGTGCCTCGGAAAGATATTTTTAAATATCAATTTAAACGATAAAATTTCAAAACTGAACAAAATACTGTTAAATTCAGTTTCAAAATTTCTATCACCTTCAGTATTATTAATATAAATTTTCTAAGCCTTGAAAATATTTTTAATCAGCTTAAAAATTGAAGATTCAATATTTTTATCCAACTGCAATAAATTAAATTCAATAATTAAATTGCCAAATTCATTCTGATATTTGAATTTCAAATTAAACTAACTTCCAGATATTTAAAATCAATTAAATATTCTGATTTCCAATGTCAAAAATTCAGGGTCGTCACACATCTTAATTTTATAGGCTTAAAATTATTAGGTGTGGCTTGCATTGTAGATGCGTGGATTCAATAGATAACGTATACTCCATAAATTAATAAATAATTAGTTAAAGATTAATTATGAGAACAAATTTAAGTGATTAAATTATGAAATGAAATAATATAATGTAATAAGTATTTAGATCTACATTTACTTATCGATATTTCTATTTAATTAAGCTTAACAAAAACGAGTTAAACGAGAAAGAGGGATGATGGGTTGGCGGCCCAACTATGGAACAAAGTTAGTTACTTCCCTCTTTTTATTTCATTTCACATTTAAGTTTAAAAAAAGATTTAGAACAGTTTAGTGGTGGTTGTGGCCTAAACAAGAGAAAGAGAAAAGGAAGAATATCAAAGCTAAGAAAACTAGAAACATCAATCAACTAAGGAATCTAGGTGAGTTATATATTCTTTAAACTAATTTTCTTTCCTAAATTGCTCATGATCGAATTAATAATGAATGTTCCTCATGCCTCTTGTAATCTTTATGATCCAAAAAATTAATATAGTGTTAAAAACACAGAGATGAGTTTTGATTTATAGAAATTTTCCACAAGTAAAATTAGTATGAATTAATCGAGAATCTTTTATTATAGAAAATGGTTAGAAATAAGGAGCTTGAGAAAATTTTAAAAATAAAATACATTTATTATTTTTTATAATTTTCTGGGAATAAAATAAGTAATTTCCAAAAGAAAATACACTTGGCTGTGTGGACATTGTGAGGAGCCGAAGGGTGATAATTGGGGTTGGGAGGTAATTTAATTAAATGTTAATAATTGGTCAATATACTAGATTCACAATTTGTGTTGAACGTCTCAAGAAAATATATAATAACGATAGTAAAAGACTATGTCAAACGGATTAGTAGTCGACACGTGTAAAGTTAATGCCAGACATGCATAAAATAGTTTCTGATATATACCAAGAAGTAGTACCGAAGGTAGTGGAGTCAAACCAAAGTAAAACAACTTAAGTATAAAGATTTAAATAAGAAAGCTAAGAAATGCTAAAGTATGAAGCTAGGTTTACTAGACCAAAGGTATTTTGCCGAAGGCCAAAGGTGGACGAGGGTTAAGGAGGCATTATAGGCCAATGATGTGATTTCGAAAACCTAAAATTGAGATTCCTAATGCTAAATAATCAAAACTAATTTAAGATGGGATTCCCCAAACGAGACCGAGAGTAGAGTTGTTGAGGGTTGTTTAGCTCTCGGTAAGATGGTGGAAACCAATACTAATTGACTTCCGAAGAAACGAATTTATGTTAAGGCCTAGGATGGCCAAGACTAGTACATAAACACTGTTGTTAATGCAGTAAGTCGGAAGGTTGTTGGACTTATAGTAGCTTAATGCATAGCTATGCTGATAACCTAATAAGACTTGTTAGGTAGATAATTGAGGTTTAGTAGAAGACGTAAGGATTGATGTGGCAGTCAAGAAACCAAATGTGTAGGAGTAAGGCTTTTGTGGCTTACAAAATTGAAAGCGTAGGCATAAGGCCTAGAGTGGCAGCTAGAAAAAAGAACGAAGGTGTAAGGCTTAGAGCGGCAAACATGCTCAAAAGTGTCGAAGCAAGGCCTAAGGTGACACCTGAAACACGAAAGCAATTGGTGTATTGTGGCAATAAAGATTCAGTGTTTGATGTGGTAATCAAGGAACCAAAAGGGCGAGAGTATGATCTTGGTGGCATCCATAAATAAAAGCGTAGGTGTAAGGCCGAATGTGGTAATCGAAGCACGAAAGCGAAGTAGGTATAAGGCCTGGAGTGGCAACCAAAACCAATAGTGAAATATGTTTGGCTAAGGAAATAGTGAAAGCATAAGGGCTTAGTGGATGCCGAAAGTTAACCAATACTCTTTGTTAGTGAAGGGAGGCATAAGGTCTCAATGGCAACCAAAGCTAGTATAATCAAGCTTTGAAAAGAAAATAAAATGATTAATAAATGGCTAACCAAGTGAAATGATTGTTGATCTCGGTTATGGCATTACGGTTTAAATAAGGCACTTAAGAATGAAATAATGACTTATGCTTATGTTTAAAGTTATTGAATGAATGTTTTTCTCTAGTTAGGGAAAAACTTTGTTCCGTGCTTTAGCGGTATGTCTCACTATATTTTATATTCAGCATAATATATTGCTAATACCAGACTTTATGCCTGACTCATGTTTTATTATTGTTTTCCCTATAAACTCATAGGTACTCATTCGAGTAGGTTAAGTCTAAGGGTTTAAACATGTTGCTTTCGAATGATGAACAAGGATTTTCAAAGACGAGGCAAGAGACTAGGATAATAACCGTTATTTCGATTCTACTATATTAAGTGTTCATGTCAACATCTTCATATGTTGGGCATGACACTATCGACTATGCTATTTTTTGCCCCTACATGGGCACAAATTTAGGAACTAAATTGTTAATCTTGAATTGAAATGATGTGCTTCTTAGTTGTCTGCTCTATTTACTTAAGGTTGTTTACTATAACTGATATCATCTTTGTCATGAAAGATATTTCCTAGTTGACTACGGTACATTGGAATTCCAACCTCGGATTTCAGAATGAGGGATGTTGTAGTTGGTATCAGAGTTTAGGTTAGGGGACTTTTTAGTAAAACTGAGCAATGTAAAAAATTAGATAGAATTAGAAAGTAGAACGAAAACACCATAGGATGGTATACGTCATTATACAACCTATTTGTATACTATATACAGATATAGATGAGTTAGAATAGAGATTTTCTATTGCTAAATCACTTTCTTCCTTCTGTATCTAATGAAGACTTTCTTAGCATAAAATGGAAATGAGGAGTGAAAGAGTCATGGTAGGAGTAGCTAATGCTAGAAGGGAGAATGATAGCATGCAATATGTTGAAGGGAATGGAGGGGAGGTGCCTCCAGTAGCAGTTAATGAGGCGGTCCCACCTATTGTAGGAATAATGAAAATGTTTTATTCCAGCAGTTCATGATGTAGATGATGGTGGAAAACATGCTGGAGGTAGTTGAGCCGAGACCAGCGGCAAGGGAGGACTTCTTCAAGCTAAATAAATATTATAAGAATATGGAAGGGAAGATATTTAGTTGGAGAGAAACGACTGTGGAAGTGCTAAATTGGATGAAGGTGGGTGAGTGTATCTTTAGGGATTTAAGGCTAAATGATGTGTAGAAATGAAGACTAGCTTCAAGATAGTTGCATGAGAATGCCCTTTACTGGTTTGAGAAAGTGATTACTGAGACTTCGGAAGAGGAGATTACCGGGGAGCAGTCTAAGAGATATTCAAGGCTCAATTTATTTTTGAGTCTCAAAGAAGTGTGTCATTAAGGGATTTCATCAATCTCATGCAAGGAGATTTTTCTATGAAAGAGTACATTTAGAGGTTGAATGCTTTGGCAAGGTATGGATGAGGGTTATTAACGTCCTAGTGAAGGAGAATGAGAACTTTATCAGAATCTTGAAACAAGGCTTGGATCATAAGGTGATGGCGCAACTCGGCGTCGCCTTTTGAATTTGTAGTAGATATGACCAGAATGTGTAATAGTATATACCAAGCGTAATAAAGGGTGGAAGGGAAGCCTTAGCCATAGTCGAAAAAGGAGCATTGCTCTTTACTGGAAGGGAAAGAAGGGAAAGCAACCGAAAGGAAAGACACAAGAAGGAGGAGGTCTAAAGGATATCTCAGAGATTACTTTCTACAACTGTGGACAAAAGAGGTACTATACATCAAGGTGTCTGCAACCGAATAGGATAGTCAAGGTCAGGTGCGGTAACTATGATAAGCCAGGCTACAAGAAGAAAGATTGTCCGAAGCTGAAATGGACAAAGGTATTTTCTTTGGGGGGGGGGGACCGAAGGGAGGAACATCCACCGAGGAGAAAGGCAAGAATGTTGTATTGAAAGAAATAATTTTGATTTTTAGTTTTTCAGTTGGAGTTATTTTTTATACTGGAGCTATACATTCTTTCATTCCAAAAGATATGGTTCGTAAATTTGGGTTAAATGTTACCTATCTAATTACTTCTTTGCATGTGGTTAATCGTGAGTATGCCACTTTTGCGTTAAGGTGCACCAATCTAGAGTTTGTTTTGTGTGACCATTTATTTTCTTACAATCCATTTTATTTGGAATTGGTAGGGTACGTGATAATTTGGTTATGGATTGGTTAATGCATAATAGTGCCAAGTTATATTGTGCCGAAAGGATCATTGCCATATGGAACACAAAGGATGGAGAAAGGATCTTAGTATTTTTGTACGAGATAAGGGAAAGGTCTGAGGTTTCATTTTGTGCAATAGAAAGTTTGGAAGAAGCAATAGATAGAGTTTTTGTGGTTTGGCAATTTACAATTGTTTTAGAACCACTAATGGGATTACCTTCATGAAAAGTTATTGAGTTTCTCATCAATTTGGTATTTGGGGCACAACCCGTTAGAAGATTGCTTAGCAGAATGCTGCCTAAGGAAATGAAAGAGTTAAAAGAAGCTGCTTGTGGAACTTGAGCAAAGAAGTTAAATTAGACTGAGTAGTTCACAACAGGGAGCTTTCATAGTATCTATGAAGAAGTTAGATGGATCACTTCAGATGTGCATTAACTATAGGAAGTTGAATGGGATAACATTGAAGAATCCTTATCCATTGCCGAGGATAGACAATCTGTTTAATAAGTTGAGTGGAGTACTTAGTGTGTTCTCGTAGTTAGATTTGGCTATGAGATTCCATCAATTAAGAGTTTCTTAAGAAGGTATTCCTTTGACTGCATTTAGGAAATGATATGATTCATATGAGTGGTTAATCATGCCCTTTGGGATAACCAATGCTCCAACATTCTTTGTAGATTTTATGAACTGGGTCTTTCAAGACTTATTGTACAGATTTGTGCTGGTCTTTATTGATGATATTTTGGTGTCTTTTAAGGATGGGCAAGATCACAAAGTTCATGTTAGATTGGTATTGAAAATTTTGATAGAGTACAAGTTAAAGACAAAGATTTCCAAGTGTCTTTTTTGGAAGCAGGAAGTTAAGTTCCTAGACCATGTAGTTTCGAATAAGGGATTGGTCATAGATTATTTAAAGGTTGAAATCGTGAATAGTTGAAGGAAACTCGAGATTAGTATCGAGATAAGGAGTTTCTTGGGATAGGCAGGGTACTACTGAAAATTCATCAAGGACTTCTGTAGGATAGCAGCTCTATTGACCAAACTTACTCGAAATAATGAGAGGTGTCTTTGGATGAAGGAGTGTAAGATGACATTTCAAGAGTTGAAGCTTTGGCTAACGGATGCTTCAGTTTTAGTAATGTCGAAAGGGAGTGGAAGTATGGTAGTGTGCACGGATGCTTCAGGTTACCGGTTAGCAGTATTGTTGAAGCAGAGTGGCAAAAGCTTATGTCTCTAGACAGATGAGATCCAATGCGGTTTGGTATCCAACTCACAATTTGGAGTTATCTACGATTATTTTGCCACTAAACATTTGGACGCATTACCTTCTTGGAGAAAGATTTGAATTGTTTACCGACCATAAGCCTTTGAGACTTATTGTTATACCATAATTTTTACTAATGTATGTTTAACCTTCAACCCGTGTGAGCTCTACCTAATATTAAGTGTTAAATATCAATGGTTACACTATATATAGCCTCGCATAACACCGTCCAGTACATCAATCCAAGGGATAAACAAAAATATCAAGGTATAAGACAACAGTAAAAAGTTATAGCCTACAAACCGAAAGCTCAAGCTTCAAATAGGCACCCACTAAAATCTTACACTAAAGCAACACCTAAGAGTTGAAAGCACTTCAATTTGCAACAAAGATCAATGGATCCAATAGCCTAAAGTATACACAAAACATGCAAATCCAAGCACCCAAAGGCTATATATAGAATGCCAATTCAGCAATCCACATCAATTGGCAAGTGAACCAGATATCAACACGTAAGCAAATCTACTGCCCTTATATGGGACAACTGAATGATCTAGGAGAAAAGCTCTCCACCAATAATCATGCAATATGATGCCTATAAATAGGCGTAGATACCAATTCATTATGGATTTTTTGACACCTGCATAATTTAGACACTAAAAAAATTGTACTTTCTTATATTAGAGCTCGTTATAAAACTACTAATAGAGGACATTGCCAACTCAACATTGTAATAACCTTCTAGCTTCAGTATAAAACTCCAAAGATGGAAAGGACAATGTGGACATAGGGATTTAGCCCAAACCACTATAAATCTCGTTATCTTTATTTTTAGCACTTTTACTTTTGACATTACTCATGAGCTCACTTTCGGTTTGTTCAACATTATTCCTCCCACCCTTCATCTAAATAGTCAAACTAAACTTTCAACAACAACCATAAACCATAATAACCAGCCTACTGAAGTAGTTAGGAAAGAGACTGATAGAAGTTAATCCTTCGATCTTTGGGGTGTTGGTGTTTGACGAAAAATCTCATCAACATTTTTGGTACCAGAAGGAAGGCTTAAACCTCCTTTCATTTATATTCTTATCTTGGAAACCAACAATCATCATCCACTAATAATGAGTTTTTACAAAGCTCTAATATAGGAAAGTAAAATTATTTTATTATTTAATATCTGACTTATTCTCCTTTTTTTCGTTGGGATCAATGCATGTTTATAGTAATTTGGAGAGGGTGCAAATCGATATCGTTGCTTACACAATTGACCTGAGATGTTGGATTGTCGACATTTGGTGTTGAACTAGCTCGCTTTAAGTATAACATGCAGATTGAAGATGTATACTTTGTGGATGTCTATATCGGGGAGGTAACGTGCACTATTAGGATTTCATTATATCATAGCACTACTGCATATTCTTTTAGGTTGATCCTGTTCCATAAAGCTTTAGACCTTCGTAATATTGCTCCCTTCGGTCTTCGGTTCCTACCTGATAGTCTACACTCAAAGACAACAAAACAAAGTGTTATGTTATACTTATCTTCCGGTTTAGGCTTCCAAGTTCAGTCCTCTAGAAATTTAGCTAAGCCTTTAACATATTAATCCCTTCAGCACATATCCCTTCGGGCTTTACACCTTTAGGTCTAGGTTTTGTAACTTCCTTATAATTATCTTAGCTTTTGGAGTTATTAGGTAGACCTCTCCTTTGGGGTTATTTCTATCCTTTCGAGAATGAGCTACCCATAGACCCTTCGGCCTTAGGTGTACATATCTAGAAATCCTTCGGCGAAATATGTATAATAAGATGATTGACTTCTTCGGTTTGCATATTACCGATTTATTCTTGAGGACATGGACCTTTCCTTTTATGTTTAAGGTAGTTCTGTAATTGCTCCAAGATGGGGGAAATTTTTCCAGTAATACATTAATTGCAAGATCTCGAACATCTTTGTTCCTTCTTGAGTATACCAAATACCAAATTTTCATACTCATGAATTTGTTCCATTATTGAATTATTATCGGTCATCTGAAATAGCAAGCATTTACCCAACATTTATTTTTTTCCTTCCAGCATCACCTGCCCCATATTTCTTTTCCAATGTTTCAAAATGATCTTAGTTGATTTTGATTGACAAATAGTTCAAATAGTTTGTTCGACGTGTATGTAAGCATATGTCCTCCAATGGAACCGGGTCAGTGGGCAACGGGTAAATTAGGTAAATTTTTTTTTTAAAATTCCCTATTTAGACCTTTATTTGACTTATGAAATCTAAATTTATTATTAGATCCGATCTAATATGTTTAAATAAAATCTATTTTTATTTATCTTTTCTAATTTGTTTAAATGATATATTTGACAAAATTGGTATTTGGTATGTTTGTGAGTATATCCAAATATATTCAAGTGTATATAGCGTAAATGAAACTTTTCATATTGTGTACATCGTTAATGTGTGTGCATATGTGCTGGGATTTACTCTACAACGGACAAATCCGCCCTTTATATATGCGTTAGCAGTCCAAAACATTATTTGCAAATATTTGTTTATATATATGTATACATAGCCCGTCAATGGTACGGGTTTTGGTCCGAACCAAGCCTGAACCCACCCTATAAATGCGCATATCGGTTTTGACTCCAACTACCCAGGCCCGATCCGGTTACTATTGGAGTCGGGTACAGTTTAGTTAAAGCGAGGCTCGGTTTAGGCCCAATCCGATCATTATTTTTCCATAGTTTCTAAACATCAGTGTATACGTTATTTGCAACATCCCCCACTTTGAGGCCCAAAACTAAGCACTACGGATGCTGTAGTCATTTGTAGTATTAATTTCTGATTAAAAAATGCAGCTATGTCAATCATATCAATAATCAGAAGCACATGAATATGAGAAATGCAGCCATGTTAAACTTAACTTAATAGCAAACTTTCACATTTTACAAATAATATTTCATATTCATTGCATAATCCCATTCACAATCCCACATTCAAAGAAAATATAATTAATACAAAATACTCGGAGAGCGACATATGAAGATGCCCCCTTGGCTGATCAGAGTCTAACACTTGGCAATTATATAACTTGTCATTATATCCATACAGCCAAAACCAAACAACACAGTGGATTGGATAAAAACTCTTAAATAGCTACATTACCTCCTACAAATCTTCGAAAGCCTATTTGTCTTATTAGAACCTGAAATCCCATACCCTCGATCTACTCAAATGAATATCCAAGAGTTTAAGGGAAAAATAAAAACTTTGGGTTAGACAAACAGTCTGGTGTGAATAATAACCTACAATCTCGAACCAAAAATAAATATCTAATGAGACCACGCCATCAAGCGTAACGGGTTTTCCCCACACTGATATCTTAATCAAAACACAATAATGACATGTTATGCTCTTGCATCCACAATGGCCGTTAGAAGATAGAAAATACATATTTGCAGTCATGCAACATATATTGGACTACCCATCCCAATTTATTAGACTATCCGTCTTAATTCTCATTTGACTATCTGTCTTAATTACAAATGACCATCCGTCTTGTATTTATGTGGACTACCCATCTCACATGTAATTATCTGGATTACCCATCCCCAACCATATGGAGTACCCATCCCATATAGTTTCATTATCAAAGTTATGTGGACTATCCATCTCACATATAAACATTTTTAAGGATTATCTATTCCATCCCATATGGACTACCCATCACATATGGTTTCATTCATTTGAAATGATGTGGATTATCCATCACACACCCCATAGTTTTCCTAGGATGACTATGAACCCTTCATTAACCATATAGAGACTATCCATCTCCGATAAGATGTGGACTATTCGTCTCACGACCAATATTTTTCCTAGGATGACAATGAACACACTTATCAATTTAATTCATGTTTAACCTACTTGTTCAACATATGTCTATTGGAGTCCCTAATTAGGTTGTACCCCCTTAAACTTATAACTCTCAAATGATAAACATTAGTATCCCCAATGGTTGGTGTTGAAATTTCTAAAGCATATAGCATATCGAAGTTAATTTACATTGGTACCCTCAATGAACAATGTCAAAATGAAAATATAAGGCTATCCTCCATTAATACAGAAGACATGCGCATTCATATCGCACTTTATGATGTTAAACCTCTATCAAGGTTAGAAAACAAAAAAAATTGGATTTTTATAAATCATATTGCTAACTGTCGAAATCATAAGGTGATCGACCTTATTAAACATTGGCTATCCCACCCTTTTAAAACATAGTTTTAGTTTGTATAAAATCTATCCTCGACGGCAATAAAATGAAGAGGTGTGGCGCCCATGCCGCATAAAGCCATAACGAATCCTTACCCAAGGTATGAAGTCAAAAACTTAAATTTCTTTTAAGTATAAACTTTTTGTCAAAAAAGGTTACAGTCTTCCTTATGATATAAGCAATCCGCCTTGTAAATCTTAACTTTTATAATTAGTATGCCATCTCGGACTACCAGGCCTTATTAGCGAAATTGACGAAACGCGGCAACAAAAATAGGTGGCATCGTTACCGAAACAATGATATATAAAAATTGCCAACATTGATGAATAGCGGCATCAAAATTAGCGACATCAGTATAAAAGCGTTATACTTAGCATACATCGGCTACTATGCTGCCAAATATATAGGGTCAAAGTTAAAAATAGGTGGCATCACTGCCTCTATATAGATGATATCGAAAACAATCAAAATGGTGGTATGCGATGTCATTTAAAACAGTGGTAAAAACATGCAACATCAATGATTGTGGCATTAGGCTTTAAACACTTAAATGATTTACGAGATTGCGATGCCACCAATATTAGATTGCCGACGAGGTGCACTTGGGCAAAAGGGCAACATCGCATTATCGTAATTATGATATATAAATGCTATGTAAAAGTTTTGTCGACGAGGTGCACCTAGTTGGAATCATTTCATAACTACCAAAGTAGTTATCGTAAGTTTCCCTCCATATCGACACCGACTCTCATAGCTGCAGTATTGTCGTAGCTTCGGTATGGATAAGGGGAACATGGCATTATCATAATTATGGTGAAGACTGATTTATTGCTACTAAAAGCATTTACTTTTCACAAAATCTTAACTCATTTCAAATTTCTATTGGATAAGGCTATGTTTTACCCAAAACTTCCTTAGAAAACTACCACAACCCATCTTTCCTTCCCAAAACATATACGAAAATAATTAACTAATATACATGATTAATTAATTATTCAAATGCTTGTCTAGCATAATAAATTCATAATAATTCGAAATCACTTGGAAAAAATCCTCAAAAATAACAAAAATTCAGTAATATCATATTCTTTTCCATATAAAAATTCCAAGGTCAAAACCTATATTTAATTATTATTAATAATTAAAATCTGAAATAAACTCAATTTCCACCTTAGGAAATTCATAATATATTCAATTTAAGTTTGAAAATTATGAAATTAAAAATTCGTCTCCAAAATATCGTTTTACATAACATATCAGAAAATCAAAGTAATCGAAGATTTAAAAACTTAGGTTTACCCTTAAAACCTATTCAAATAATTTTATAAAAATTCCATAAACCATTACTTTATCCAAATAATAAACATACAACCAAAAAATGGCAAAAACAAATCGAGTATGTTAAATCTCTATTTCTAATGTTTTAATGATGACAACTATATCATCGTATATTTCTAGTATATAATGATATTGCAGGAGAAAGAGCTACAACAAGACAATATGACTACTACCAAGAAGGATTGATCACATTCAAGAAATTCAAAGATTGTCAAACTAGAATATGTATATGGTCATAGAATTATATGTAAAATCTCCTTGGTATCTCATATACACATAGACACGCCTGCATACATACTATTTACAAAGAGCTTGTTTATTTCTATATTTTGAAAAGGCAAAAATAAACTTATATTTTTTCTAAGTTTACTCAATTCAGTCGATTGAGTGTAGTCGATTGAGAAAATACCTCAGTCGACTGAACCTTAATATTTTACCATCATTAAAGTCTTTTGAGATTTGGCGCAAACTCTTTTGCTCTTATTCAGTAGACTGAATTTTATACTTAGTTGACTGAATGCTATATAAGGGCTACTTTCTGAAGAGTCACTTTGAAAAGTTGAAACCTTTCTAATAGCAATAATCATCTACGAATGATTGCAACCGTTTGATATATCTCTTTCATTTCTATAAATACACTACAAGATTAGAATTCAAAACATAACTTGCTAACTTACCTACTTGTTATTTCTATATTCTCTGATCTCTTAGTACTCATTACAATTCAATTCTCTATATTTACTCAAACTATTTCCATAATCACAAACTATACCCTGCCACATTACCAAGGAGATTATAGGAAGAATTGTATCAACAGTCAATATTTGTGTTATTTTGAACACAAAGTTTGTCAAAGAAACTCGGTTATATTAGCCTATTCCTCCAGGTGAACTGAGATTTATTTGGTTAAAGAATATACCCGAAGGGGAGCTTCGGGACTAGACGTAGGACGGGAGGTCTGTACCAGTATAAAATATCTGGATAGAAAGGATCAAAATCATGAAAAGAAAAACACGACATTCCAAGCAAGTAATGAAGATTCGAACTAAGACGAAGACGAGATTATTTTTATTGCCAAGAACTACAACAAATTCAAGAAGTTCCAGAAGATGACCATATTTCAAAATGGTGGCAAACCAAACTCCTCAAATCAAACATCGATTAAATGTTATGAGTATGCCAAATTTGGCCACATGAAGAAGGATTGTCCACAGCTCAATAATGATAAAAAGAAAAGAAAGTTTGAGATATTCAAGAAAAAGAAAAGAGCCTTGCAATTAATATGGGATGATTTGGATTCATCTTCTTCATCTGACAGTGATAGTGAAAGCGACTCGAAACAAGCAAATGTGTGTTTTATGGCTAACACTGATGAGGTACACCCTGAACTTACTTATGATGAAATAATGGAAATTAGCATTGAATGAGATGATAAGTATAGAGAATCAAAAAAATAAGGAATATATAGGAAATTTAACTAGAGCAGAATTAGAAATTGGATTATTAAAAGATGAAAAAATAATCTTAGAAGAAGAATTAGAAATTACTCAAAAAAATGTGCAACGTTATTATCTCAAAATGACATCTTATTACTTGATTTAGAAAATTATAAGTAAGAAAAAGTTAATATTGAAAAAGAAAAACTATAATTACAAGCAAGTTTAGATTCTAGCAATATTGAAATTGTGATCTTAAAAGTAAGTTAGATAAAATAACAAATAATGTGAAAAAATTCAACAAAGGAAAAGAAAATTTAGAAAATTTGATTAACATATCTAAACCATCTGGAAATCGAAATGGATTGGATTTTAAAAGCAAACAAAAGTCAAAGAATTATAGCACATTATACACCAAATTCAAAAAGCCAAAGTTAGAAACTAAGATTAAGAATTCATACACCAATATGGTCAAAATATGGATTCCTAAAACAAATAAGAAACTAATTAGACAAAAGTATACTGATGAATATTTAAAGAAAGTTGAATATAACAATAATTACATTTCTTAAGGAACTAAATCTTCGTGGATATGGCTACCTTATTTTACTAACATGTAGGACCCTAAACAAAGAATGTGGGTACCAATTAAAATTTTCCTATTTTGCAGGTACCCAAAATCAAACTGAAAAGTAAAGAGAAGTGGATACTTGTTAGTGGTTGTTCTAAGCACATGACTGGAAATGCTCATATGTTATCAAATATAACATATATCAATGGTGGCATAGTGATATTCGAAGATAACTTAAAACGATTTGTCATCGGTATTGGAGAAGTTATCAATATCAGTATTTCTAATTCTCCTATTATTACTAATGTTTTATTGGTAGAAAATTTGAAACATAACTTATTAAGTATAAGTCAATTATGTGATAAAAGATTTAAAATTAATTTCAAGAAAAATAAAATTATCCTTGACCAAAATAAAAATCTAATTTTTGAAGGATTTAGAAATTGAAACATATATGTTCTAAACATGAATGTCAAAAACGACACTAATTTATGCTTAGCCGCAAATCATAATCATCCATGGTTATGGCATAAACGTTTCTGTCACATAAATTTCAAGAATATCAGTAAATTAGCTAAAAATGAATTAGTTAGAGGATTATCAAAAATCAACTACAAAGTTAAAAACCTGTGTGACGCTTGTCAATTTGGTAAATTAAAGAGAAGTTCATTTAAATCTAAAAAGGAAATTTCCATAAAGCAAACTTTCGAACTACTCCATTTAGATTTATTCGGACCGACTCAAATACGTTCAATAAATCATAACAAATATGTTTTTGTAATTATCGATGATTATTCAAGATATACATGGACATTATTTCTAAAACATAATAGTGATACTTTTGAAATGTTCAAAAAATTTGCTAAACGAATTAAAATTTTGACGAATTTAAAAATTAAAAGTATACGAAGTGATCATGGAGATGAATTTGAAATGAACTATCTACAAATTTTTGCAACAAAAAGGGAATTAGTCATAATTTTTCATTTTCACGTAAACCAGAACTAATTGGAGTTGTAGAAAGGAAAAATTGAACTTTACTAGAATGTGCACGAACTTTACTAAATAGTAGTAACCTACCAAAAAAATTTTGGGCCGAAGGTATTGCTACCGCATGTTATGTATTGAATTGTGTAACACTCAGACCAATGACTAAAAACACATGCTATGAAATGTTTTTCAAAAAGAAACCTAAAGTATCATATTTTCGAGTATTTGGATCAAAATGTTTTATTTTAAACACAAAAGACAATCTAGGAAAATTCGATTGTAAAGTCGATGAAGGAATTTTTGTTGGCTATTCGAATCGAAGTAAAGCATATAGAATTTTTAATAAACGAACAAACATTATAGATGAAGCATCAAAAGATGATTTTTGGACTATTGCAATGCAAGAAGAACTTAAACAATTTGAAAGAAATGACGCATGGGAACTTGTACTGAGGCCAAACGATCAATCTGTAATTGGAACAAAATGGATTTTGAACATAAAGCAGATGAAAATGGAAACATTGTTTGAAATAAAGCAAGATTAGTAACTCAAGGATATAATCAAGAAGAAAGAATTGATTATGAAGGGACATTTGCTCCAGTAGCATGTCTCGAAGCAATACGAACATTACTTGCTTTCACATGTCATCATAATTTTAAACTTTTTCAAATGGACGTAAATAGTGCATTTTTAAATGGATTTATAAAAGAAAGAGTTTATGTTGAACTACATCCGCTATTTGTTCATGAGAAATATCCCGATCATGTATTTAAATTTAAAAAGGCTTTATATCGACTAAAACAAGCACCTCATGCTTGGTATGAAAGATTAAAAACTCATCTACAAAATTCAGGTTTTCAAAATGGTAAAATTGATTCTACTTTTTTTATAAAACGAGAAGGTACTAATATATTAGTTGTACAAATATATGTTAACGACATTATATTTGGATTAAACAATGAAAAATTATGTAAATAATTTTCTAAATTTATGAAAAATGAATTTGAAATGTCACATGGGTGAATTAAACTACTTTTTGGGTTTGCGAATAAGACAACTAGAAAATGGAATTTTTATAAATCAAGAAAAATACTATTGAGATTTATTAAAACACTTTGGAATGGAAAACATCTCAAGTAAACCGACTCTGATGAGTACTATTCTACATTTAGATAAAGATGAAAATGGAAAAGATTTCGATCAAAAAGTATACAGAAGTATGATAGGATCTTTGTTATACTTAACGGCTAGTACCAAATATTATGATGAGCCTATGTTTATGTGTACAATTTCAGGCACAACCAAACGAATCACATCATCGAGCGGTTAAACGAATTTTAAGATACTTAACCAACACCAAATATTATGGTCTTTTTTACCCGAGATGCAGCTCGTTCGAACTCGTGTCATATAGTGATGTTGATTTCGACGGTTGCAAAATGGATGGAAAAAGCACAAGTGACACATGCCATTTTATAGGCCAATCTTTAGTTTCATGGTTTATAAAAACAAAACTGTGTTTCTCTCTCGACATGTGAAGCCGAATACATCTCAGTAGCTTTAGCGTGTGCATAAGTAATTTATATGCAACAAATGCTTCAAGATTTCGGTAAAATCATAACAAATTCTCCTATATATTGTAATATTACTAGTGTTATAAATTTATCAGAAAATCCTATTAATCATTCTCAAACAAAACATATTGATATTCATCGCCATTTCTTAAGAGATAATGTTGAAAAAGGAATTATATCACTTGAATTTGTGAATACCGAAAATCAAATTGCAGATATTTTTACCAAACCACTGAACGAACCAACTTTTATAAAACTAAGAAGTGACCTAGGAATTTGTTCTTAAAGTGAATTGTTAAACTAAAATATATAACTTATATAACTCAAATAAAAAGCACAAAATAGTTTAGTAAAAGGATTTACAAACGTTTTATCCATACAAAAACTAGCTAACTTCTGTTAAAATTATATGGTTAGAATTCTACCATCCAAACAAATAAACTGCTAGAAATAGTAAAAAACACTTATATTAAGGAATTCTTCATAAAACTAAATACATATATATTCTTTTCACCAACTTCAAAACCTTACACCACTTATTCAAAATATCGTCTGATCATGACTCCACTTATTCAACTATCGACTTTAGCTCACCTTCATCGAATAACACCTACATATCACTAACTAAAACCACACGTCCATCAATTCGATCAGCCTCTCTAAACATTATTGCATCACCTACGTATCACACCGGCGTTTCTCCTAAGGAAAAGAAAGTCAAATGAGCAATTGATCTAGAATCGACATCTCTCAACACCAAAGTTAATGCAATATACCACTATCAACGAGAAATAATGGGAGTTCAATGTGAAATATATTACGAACAATGACGTCAAGGATCTCATATTAAATTTCTTGAAAAATGTATTCTAGTAATTTGTGGTCATTCATTAAAAAAATTGCATTCATAAAAAATCTCCTTGTTAAACCAAAACTCCCAAAAAGCTTATAACATTACTCCAAGAAATTTATGCAAGCCAGGACCATCAAACCAAGACTGGATTGATACTCTAGCTCTCCCTAGTTGGTCTCCATAGAGGCCATTTGTTGAAGAGACAAAGGATGGGCCAAATTTGTAGGACTTACAAGAAATTAGAAAGTCTGACTCCTTAGACAAAAACTAAAATTATGATGGCGATACGTCTAAATATTTGTTTGATGAAATAATGTTTTATTCCTTTTATATATATTGTTGTATGTAATAATCATTTGAATTTTTCCACATTCAAATATTCAAAAACAAGCCAATTCTAAATATATATACAAATGGATTTTATTCTAGAAATCATTCAAAAACTCACGAAATAGCTGAGCAGGTCAGTCGACTGAAAATAAAGTTTAGTCGACTAAACCTAACAACTTAGACTTATAAATTTTAATATTAGCATACTAAATTCTTCCCCTAATCTCTGTGTCGAAATTGACCCTTTTTAGTCGATTGAAATCAAGGGTCAGTTGACTGAAATAGGTCCCGTATTTTCTGGCTCCAAAATAACCCATTTCAGTCGACTGAATCGTGCCAGTATGCTTTTTCCAAACCCATAACCGTCATTTCTCTTCCTCCCTTTCATAAAATTTATTTCCTAAATCAGAAAATCATAAGTTCTTCTTCCTGAAAATCAATGGCTCCATGTCAAAGGCTTCCCGTTTCGAAGAAGAGAGCAAACAAAGACAAAGAACCGGCCGGTCCATCGCATCCTGAATTTGCTCCGGATGAACAATTCCAACAATCGTTGAGTGGAAGTAGAAAATCTCTTTAATACTTCAACGAATTGAATGATAAGCGTATATTTCAAGAAACATTCTATAAGATGTCAAGTTTCTCCATTTTCAACATTGAAGCTATAGCCCGAGAACATGGATTTCTATCACTAATCGATGCTAAGGAGAATAAGGTGAAAATTTATCCCTTTTTAGTAAGAATGTTCTATGCAAACCTTCAGGGTGATTTTTACAAACATCTATATGGTAATGATGATGGGCAATTATGGAGTAGGGTTTTAGGAGTTGATATAGTCTTAAATGTCCATGACTCGGAAGTTATTCTTGATTGTAATAACTTTGGTGCAAAACTAGAGGATATCAATCACCATAACATGGTTTATGATGAAGTAAGTTACCTTTTCCGAACCAAAAAGACAGAAAACATTTCAGTCAATTTACGACCTCAAGCATGCATAATTAACAAAATGCTCCTTCATACTATTCTATCCTGAACTGGAAGTTACGAAAAGATGTATGACAACAACTATAAAGTTTTGTATGCGATTTACTCAGACAAAAGTTTAACTGGGCTCGAATCATTAATGATGAAATCAAAATCTTTCGCGCCCGTACTCCTTAGATGATATTTTATGGTGCTTATCTAACGAAGATCTTCACTCATTTTGGAATCAATGTTGACTCGCCACAAGACTTACTTCATCCAAAGATTATGGAGACTCTTCCTCCATATCAAGAATATGTTTCTCGTCTTGTTCATGAAAATATAGGACAATCTTCAACTCGACAAGTAGAACAAGAGGAGATTCAATAAGAAAATCCGGAGGAAACTCAATGGAGCACGGATAGCGATCAAGGAGTTATTTTATTCAAACCTTCTAGAAATATAACCGCTTCAGACACAATTCTCAAAAATCAAAAAATAATCTTCAATCAACAAAAGAAGTTGATCAAACACCAACGAAATTTTGAAAAGACTACTCTCGGGTTCTTAGGGAAGATTTGTAATAAACTTACTTCATGTTCTCGTTCTACTTCACCATCAAGTACGGAGCCGAAATCTTAGATGCTTGGGTAAGACTATGTACTACTATGGCATTCTATGTTCCATGATTTCTCTATGTTTCATCATCTACCTGTTTGTTCTTACGAACTATGTGATCTTTAGAACTCTTGTGGTATTTTGTTATGTATTTGTTTGGTTGTTGTTGAACTTGTCTAAAAACTATGTATTTATGAACTTATGTTTCTGTTTCAGTGTCTGTATATGTAATCTCTCTTCTGTTATGTGTACTAGTTCATGTTATCTTTAGGTATGTGCTGTTTCAATGTCAAAATATTTATTTTTTCCTAATGACAAAGGGAGAGAGATTTGTGATAGGGGAGAATACGCATAGGGGGAGACTTATTTATATATATAGTTGCCATCATCAAAAACGGGGAAATTGTAAAATCTCTATTTCTAGTGTTTTAATGATGACAACTATATCATCATATATTTAGAATATATAACTATATCGCAAGAGAAAGAGCTAAAACAAAGACAATATGACTACTACTAAGAAGGATTGATCACATTCAAGAAATTCAAAGATCGTCAAACTAGATTATGTATATGGTCAAAGAATTATATGTAAAATCTCCTTGGTATCTCATATACACATATACATGCCTGCATACATAACTATTTATAAAGAGCTTGTTTATTTCTATATTTCGAAAAGGCAAAAATAAAATTATATTTGTTTTAAGTTTACTCAGTTCAGTCGACTGAGGTATTTTCTCAGCGACTAAGGGTAGTCGACTGAGAAAATACCTCAGTCAACTGAACCTTAATATTTTACCATCATTCAAGTCTTTTGAAATTTGGTGCGAACACTTCTGCTCTTATTCAATAGACTGAATTTTATACTCAGTTGACCGAATGCTGTATAACGGCGACTTTCTGAAGAGTCACTTTAAAAAGTTGCAACCTTTCTAACAGTAATAATCATCTATTAACGATTGCAACCATTTTCTATATCTCTTTTATTTCTATAAATACACTACAAGATCAGAATTCAAAACTTAACTTGCTAACTTACTTACTTGCTATTTCTATATTCTCTAATCTCTTAGTACTCATTGCAATTCAATTCTCTATATTTACTCAAACTACTTCCATAATCACAAACTATACACTTCCACATTACCAAGGAGATTATAGGAAGAATTATACCAGCAGTCAATATCCGTGTTATTTAGAACACAAAGTTTGTCAAAAAAACTTAGTTATATTAGCCTATTTCTCCGGGCGAAGTGAGGGTTATTTGGTTAAAGGAAATACCGAAGGGGAGCTTCAGGATTGGACATAGGACGAGAGGTCCGAACCAGTATAGAATATTTAGTGTGATTATTCTTATTTACTTTATACTATCATACATAGTTATATAGTTCTTATTAGATTAGTATATATACACTTATTATACACACAAGCAATATTATATACGATACACCACACTCTTATATATAAGTTACATTATATAAAGATCCTATAGCGACTAACAGGGTATTACCCATAGCCGAATTTGAAAATAACAAATAGAGATGGTTTTCCTTATTATTCACCTTAGATTTGATGTTGAAGTTGGGATTTGATAAAGCCTTTAATTCCCTTGGTTTTCCCTTTAATTTGCCATAGCTTTTATTTTTTAGTTTCCTTAGTAATGGCCGATCTCTTCCCTTAGATTTTAGATTGTTTTGATGTTGTAAAAATGATAATGAATGAGAGGGTGAGGGTTTTATAGATAAAAGGTAGATCTATTCCTAATATACCCTTCTCGTTTATTCCTCCTTAGATTAAGTTTAAACAATCTCGCTTAATTGATTAATGATGGCTCGACCTTATAAATTTTCAAGTCTAATCTCTGTGTCTCACTACATTATTCTATTTAATCTATCTAATTGAATTTTCTGAATAATGTTAAACTAAAATTAGGGGTGTTACAGGCTCCCCTCCTTAACGAATTTCATCCTCTATATTTAGTACGGACTACATAACAAGCATATCAAACATGCAAACAATGCTTGTATATCCTACCAGCTATTAAGTCTATATATATACAACAAATATAGAACATACCATTATAACAGCTCGGGATAAGTATCCATATTCTTGTCCTTCGTCTTCTAAGTATAGTCTTTTCACGCTACTGGACTTTTGCTAATCTTACTGCCCTTCCTTAACCTCTTCTCATCTCTAGCCACAACACGAACTGGTTGTCTCACAAAAGTCGGATCTGGTTCTACTACTATGTCTTCTAATGCAATCGGGGCAATAGTAGTCTGTGGATTAGGCACATATTTTCTAAGGTGAGAAACATGAAACACACTATGGACTCTTGCCACACTACTCGGTAACTCCTCTACTAGGTATGCAAGTTTCCCGATCCTCTCTATAATATGGAACGGTCCAACATATCTCGGTGCTAGTTTCCCTGACTTTCCAAACCGTACCACACCCTTAATCGGGGATACATTAATGAAAACATGACCTCCAACTGAGAACCCTAAATCCTTACGCCTTTTATCTGCGTAATGTTTCTGCCTGGACTGAGCTTATCTCATCCTAGCTCAGATTAACTCGGTCTTTTTTGTGGCTTTTCTCACCATATCTGGACCATGGAACAATCTATCTTCGGTTTCCAACCAACATGCTCGTGATTTGCACAGCCTTTCATACAAAGCTTCGAAAGGCGCCATTCCTATAATAGTCTAATAACTATTATTATAGGAAAACTCAACCAAGTGCAAATGGTCTTCCGACCCACCAAAGTCTAGTAAACAAGCTCTTAATAAACCTTCAAGTACCTTGTTGACTCTCTCTGTCTGCCCATCTATCTGAGTGTGATAAGCGGTACTCATCTTCAGCTTGATACCTAATACCTCTTGTAGATCTTCAAGAATTCAGTAATGAACAAGGCACCTCTGTCACTGATTATACTACTAGGAATCCCATGTAGTGTAATAATGTTCTTCATAAACGACTTAGCTAATACGGGAGCCGTCCTAGTTGACTTAACGGAAATGAAATGTGCACTCTTGGTTAGTCTATCCATGATGATCCAAATACTTTCACTTTCCCCGTTAGACTTGGTAACCCATCAACAAAATCCATGATTATCGAATCTCATTTCCAAACTGGTATATCTAAAGGCTGAAGCAACCCACTTGGCTTCTGATGTTCGGCTTTCACTTGCTAGCAATTCGAACACTGCCTTACCCATAAGCCTACATTCCCTTACATACCTTCCAAGAAGAAACTTCTCTTCATTTCCTGATATATCTTAGTTCCTCGAGGATGAATTGTAAACTTTAATCGATGACACTCCCTAAGGACTTCCTTCCTTAGGTCACCAACATCTGGAACACATAATCGTCCCCTCTTTCTTAACCATCCTCTCCGGCCAAGACTAAAATCATTCAAATCATCAATCTCATTTCCATTGTCTCATCTTCTCATCTTAGAAGCAATCCCCTTGATCAATATGATCCGAACTTCCAAGCAAAACAACATGGTAGTATATTGACTGTAACTAGTAGTCGACCTTAACTACACAGTATAAGTAGTCAATGCCTCCAAATCCTTCCATTCTGCCAACATAGCTAACACCACTTTCTGATGTTATCTGCTAAGTGCATCCACTACTTTGTTTCCCTTCCTTGGTGTATACTCAATACCAAAATCATAAGCTGCTAAAAGCTCCAGCACTACAACAAAATGCACCTATAACAGCATTTTAAAAAGGCTATAAAAAGCTTTAACAGCATTTTTAACTACGCTGTATATTAACATGCCATTATAGATCAGACATCTACCATAGCAGTACAAAAAACATTCTAGAATTAATATAATTATAGCGTTTACTTAATGTCATTAATACATTTTACAGCGTTTTGTTGATGAGCAAAAATTTCTTCCCATAGCATTTCATCTTTGCTAAGAAATATATCCCATAGTTGTTATATTAAGATGTATTAACTTTTGATAGCGTTTGCTTTCACTATTGTGATTTCTTATTACAACGTTTCCAGTTGTTGCCACAATGAATATTTACAGCGTTTTTTGAACGCTGTTAAAGGTTTCAATAGCGTTTAATAAACGCTGTAGAAACCTTTAACAACATTTTGTAAAATGCTTTTGTATTTTGCAATTGACGATTACAGTTCGATATGCAGGTTACAGTTCGTCATGCATGCACAATTTATATGTAACCAGTTTATATAAACACACATATTTCAAAATGAACATATATATCATATTAATCACACACTTTATAATTAACATATTATATTAATCACATCTTTTAATCAAAATGTAACACCACATAATAAAACATAAATTATCAAATTCATATAAGTCCATAATATAGAACAAGCCGCGGCTAGTGACTACAAGTAGTAATACATAACAACATACAAACCAAAATGTAGATAACATCAAAAGTAACTTCGAACCCATGACTTGTTGCGGCAGGTTGCTACTTCTTTCCATCAAACATGTCTATCCACCTGCAAAGTAAAAGTTCGTTAGTTATGTGTACTTGATTAGGCGTAAAAAGGCAGAAACATTTAAGTAGCTAGTTCCCAATCTATTGCATATTGTTGATACTACCTCTAGTATAAAAATAAAACTAACCCTGTCACATTTAAGGCCAAGTCTATATGTGTGTGTGTGTGTGCGTGTTCTGTTGTTTATCATGCATATTTTTAAGCTAAATATCAAGATCCAATTTGCATTAGGATGGCATGAGTTTTGGGGTAGCTTATGTATTGCCAAAACAAGATTGCTGGGTAGATAAATTTTGTTATGAATTAAGCATGTAGCAGAAGCAATGTATAATCATTTTCTTTGTTAAGTTTTTACTGTTATCCATGAAACAGAAGAAATATGAAACTGAGGGTAAAGTGAAATATGTTAAAATATGAAACTGAGAATAAAGTGAAATATGTTCAAATATGAAATAGAAGAAAACTGAGAATAAACGTGTAATTATGAGAAAATATGTTCAAATATTGTCATTTTGGCAAACCATTTCTTTCCAGTTAAGACCAAATCAGATAGTGATGGAGAAGTATAGAGAAGTTTGGGAATTTTTCTAAGTCAAGCTTGAAAATACATTTCATGCTTTAATTTGTAAATGACATTGCTTGTTCTCAAATCGTCTATAAATAGAGAGAAATAAAGTGTGTTCCAAATTCCACTACTCAAACCGCAAACAAGATATTTGAAACTTTCAAGGTCAAGTCTGAACATAAATTAAAAGAAGATTGTTATTCAAAAGTAAACAGCATTGCACCCAACTTTTATCATATTCTTTAAGGAGAAATAAACTCATGCTCCTTAGTTAACTAGTTAAACAATATACACATTGCCACTATCGATGAGGTTACGTGCATGGTATGTATTGTGTGCATGCGCTGAGTTTATGCATGTAATCAATTGTGCTAGTAAATATGATTGAGAATAAGTAGGAAAATCTACTTCATTTAATTACTAATGTGAACTAAACTCAGCGGTCACTTATGGTATATTAATTATTTACAATATAAGATTTAGAATAAGCAGAAAATAAGAAAATAATACCTGCATTCTTTCATGTAAATGATTTTCAAAAAGATATTTTACTTCATTTACTTGCAATAATGGATTATTCCAACTTCTTGTGTAGAGCATTAGTCCAATACTAGTAAACTAAATAATGATGACTGGATGATACAATTTTATCTCAACACTATCTATCATTAAGAATTCAAATTAAACAAAAGCTTGTCAACTATATATATATAGACACACACATATACATACCAATTTTTTAGTTGACAACGGTTGAGGTTTAAAGTCTTTACACCAAATTAAAATATAATGCCACTTTACTCTTTCAGTTAGAATTTGTACCGATCTGTGCAGTTAAAGCGCTCGGCAGATTCAAAGCGGTGGAGGTGCAAAAAGTCATAGCGGGGATACAGCGAGGATATAGCGGGATATAGCGAATGGCTCTAAAATAGCATATAAAACTCGTACTTAATGTTTTTACAAATATATAAATGGTAATCAAATGAAAAATTATCATTCAATTGAATTATAATTAATACATAAATAATTTTAAATAAAAACACGTGCGAATATACTTTAAATAAACGTAAAACTGTTATATAACATAATTGAATTTAGTAGAATATTAGAGTATTTTCATTTCTAAAAATATATTAAAAATTAAATCAAATAAATTAGTTTCATAAGTTTTATAGTGTATAAATGCAGTTTTTCAATTCATTTTATTAAAGAAGATATAGCGGAAATAGCGGAATATAGCGGGAATAACGGGATATATCGGAAATAGCGGGGCTTAAAGCGGAAAGGCTATATTTTGGGGCTATATGGAAATATCGTAGCGGTAGAAATCCACTATGAGATATAGCGGGGTTATAGTGGGGTAATAACGGGGCATTAACTACATAGGTACCGATATAGTTATGCCCATGTGTTTGTGTTTCAAAGTTGACAATTCATAGAGACATGTGAAGATAATTATGATCCACGGGATTTCATTTTTTCCAATTAAATAAAACCAAGATCATCTTTGACGTGATCAAGTAGCATATATCAGTTTTCATGCATTAATATTCATCAGGACCATTGAATCAGGTTTCATGGTATCATTTTTCCTAAGGCATGTAGAAAAAAGTCTGATTTACAGTCTATTTGCTTTTGCTTTCGCATTAAAACAAAATCTGAAAATGCTTGAACTAGACTGAAAATGTGGATTTTAAGTTCAGGACTATTTAGGAACTACAGATTGATAATATGAATATCTTTTTTGCAAGATGTGGCAATAGCTGCTGCACTTTACTTTGATCTGAACATGGTAGTTTCTTTACTTTAAATTAAAAGTAAAATATGAAATATTTTAAAATCTTGAAATGCGCTGCATCCATTGCAAGGCTAGCGAATGTGTTAAAGAAGGATGCCAGGGATATGGAAAGTATTATGTCTGAAGGAACAATTATGGTCGAAGATGGAGTTGAAAGGAATCCTTTCAAGAGACTTCAAACTTAATTATACTTTTCACCTCTCCAAATGACACTAATGCATTTGACTTATTCCTCTTCAAATTGTGTGAACTAACATCATCGCCATCTCAAGCAGTCAACTTATGCATTAGTTTTTCTTATTTTAGTAAAAAAAACAAACAAACAAAAAACAAAATATACAACTTATGCAATGTATGCAAGGGGCACTAATGGAAATAGTTCAAAAAATCAGAGCTCGACTAATGGAAACAAGATTACTATCCATGCAAGGGACACTTATATGCAAACTGACGACGGATACACTATTCCATCTGTACTATGACAAATCGACCGCTAGACATTTGGGATGTGCTAGAGGAATCAACTAGTAACCAACTTTTTTACTACAAAATACTTTAATTATAACATGGGAGTTGCAGGGCAAGTGGTACTCTTTTGTACTGAAAGATAGTCCGACGTAAAGCCAATATGCGAGTTTATACTCTTAGGATTACTACCTCAAGAATCAAAATTAATGCACTAATTAACACTCTTATGGAGAGCAAGATTAAAAAAAATTATGGCAAGGAGAAGTGAAATGAAGACATTAATATTTCCTTCAGCAAATAAATGAGACTTTGATGAGCTTGCTGACAACATCAAGGAAGGACTCAAAGTACATTTTGTTTATGACTACAGTCAAATATATATATGCTGGCTTTCGAACATACAAATGAAGCACAAAGCTAAATTGCGTAACAGTGCCAGTATAAATTACATCGCTTGTACTTAATATTCATTATCATTTTAATTCTTCTGTTTAATAATTTCGGCTTCCTAATTTTGTAGCTTATGTTGAGCCATATAGTTACTTGTAGAGCAAGTTATCAACTATGTTACTGAATTACGTTTCATTTTATTTATTCCAAACTACCCGAAGTTATTTTAATTTATTTATAAATCTTGTATAGTTTCTTACCAAAATAGAATTTTAATTTATTTTATTTATGATAGCAATACTCCTTTTTATATGCATGAGGATTGCGCGAAGGTTTATCAATAGCTTAAAAGTTGTGGTGTATGGCAATGGAGCAGGATGACAAGCCATGGAAAAATGACAGTGTAGATGCAGTGTACAGGAAACATAAGTGCAGGCATAGGCGATATTTTGTTTGGTGTAACATGCAAGCATGGTTCATGTAGGTGCAGTGCTTGCATGACATCAGGACATAATTGTGATGTCAGTGACGGGTGCATATTTTGTTTCCTTATTGAAACAGTGCAAACCATTGAGGAGGTGGCGATGCAAGGATGCTAATATTAAGTTAAATTGCACTTACCGAAACTCATACTTTGCCTTTTACCTTTTGATCTGTGCTTGTTTTCCCCCAACTTTCTTTACCCTGTCAAACCAATAATATTGCAACAACATGAGTAACCTTGTATATTAGTTTCATCAAGTAACCAATAATAAAGCTAAAGATATTAAAATATTAGAAGCCTTTACGGTTTCAGTTACACAATATGGTAGTTGAGGGAAAAAAATCATATATTCTCCTATATACTATGCCAAGGATGCAAAACTGAAATTCATACAACTAATAGTAGTCAAAAAGTGATATTATGCATTACTGCAAATTTGAATTAAGAATCCATAAATAATGACTTAATTTATCAGAATTTTAATCATATTAGAAATGTATATTGAAATATTTCTTCTACCAACCTTAAGTTATAGAGTATAAGCCCTGACCCTTGAGCAACATGATGCAATGTTCATGAAGGAACACCTAAATTGAATAAAACAATTAACGATGCCGAAGAAATTTCATAATTAAGCAACTACATGTTCTGAAATGAAAAATTAACAACTTTATGTATTTCCTCACAAATTACTGTCATTTTTGCAGTAATTGAGTATTTTTAAATGTCTACATAAATTGAATAACATATCACATATACATAAAATAAAACTACAAACTGAATATTTCCATCAACGTCTTCATGTCTAAACCTGTGTTCAAATACACATCTTAATAAATTTTAAGCATTAATATAATTTGACTCACAAACACTCTTGTATTATTATAACATTTGCCATCTTTTATTTGATATTTAAAAAAAATTCTATTGAATAAATATTATTGTTTATAATATAATCATGAATTATTGCACGAGGATTCCCACAACTATTGCAGCAACAATTATTTATATGATTACACAACTATTTGAGGATAAAAAACTCCTCAAAGGTATGTATATATACATGTCTATGCATTTCTTATTTACATATACTACTGCATAACATGCTTCCTCAACTACCATATGTAACAAGTCAATTTGGTATGTAGATATCTGAGTAGCAACAAGAGTAGCAGAAAATACAATAAGAAACTCCCACAAGGGTTTGTATCCTCATGAAGCAAAAATTATTCCTTCACCATATGTCAGTGAGAAGGATCTAAAATACCTATGCAAGCCTTAGTTTCCTCTGTTTATTTGCTGCTTTCATTGTATCAAAATCTTCTGAATTGCCAAAGAAAAAAGCTTAAGTATTTTATTTTGTAAAAGATAAGAAAAAAATATATCTGCAACTTATATGGGTGATTTGCAATTGGTTTCCCCTATAATTTCCAACTTTAAACTTTATTTTTTGTCTGCAAGACTGGATGATCATCATGTTTTCTTGAATGCACACTTTATAGTATTAAGTTCTTCAAATAACTAAAATTTATCAGTTACTGTAGAAATACATCTGATGCTGTAGGTTTTTACTTCACATTATTGTTATTATGACCAACTGTTCTTTCACCTGAGTTTTTTCATTTTGATAAAAATCAGCATTAATTTGTTACAAGATTCTACCACCTACCTAATCTTTATTTATATAACGGTCTTTCCATTATGTTTTAGAACCGAAACTAATTATTAAATTATCTATATGTTCGATATTCTGTATTTGTAGTTAAATTTTTATTAACTTGAATATTTCTTATTCTAGTAGGTTGCTTTCCTTTATTTTGAAATTTGAATTCTCATTTCTAGGTTTTTCTTTTTCGTTGTATTTTTATGAAGATGCAGCATGAAAATATTAACTTTTTTATCAACTACTATTATTTTCTTCTTCGAATGATCAGGTGTAAATGTTTCTCGCTTTTTTCTTCTTTTTTTAACACTTTTGTACTGAGTTTATAAAATTATAAATGATATGCATGTAGAAAATAAAATATATGATTTGCATGTTACTTTTGAATTTCTTTTTTCTATGTTAAATTTTGATTTTAAGTTAGTTTTCAATTATTTTAGGCTGCTATAGTTTTGATGAGTCAAAGTATCATTAAATTAAAGATACATAAAGGGGCCGACTATTTAATTTAATGTATTATCAAATCATGACACATGTATCATTAATGTAATGATTGTATCACAACTGTTTGATAAGTTAAATGTTTGGTATTTATTTGAATTTTTCCATAAGTAAGTGTATTTATCATGTTAATATAGTTTATTTTTATTTTTATTTTCATTTTGTTTAAAATTCCATTATCATACGGTTGGCAACCTTTTCATTCTACTTAAAATAAAAATAAAGTTTTAGTTACATTTTTGGAGTTCTAAATAACATATTAGTTTTTGTAAATTCAGAATTATCACAATTAAGTTATGACAGGTTAAAATAGGGTGTAATTATTGGTTCTTTAGAATGTACTGTCTCATTATAAATATTTAACATGTTTCGCATTTAAACTATATTCATAAAAGTTAATAATAGAATGATGATGGTTGATTGAGTGCACTAGCATACAAATCCAGTCATCTAAAGAAGAATCAGGGAGAAATATAATGCAACTATAAAGTTAATTCCAAATAACACAAGGTCCAAAACATTCAAGTAATGGATACATTTAGCTATTGCAGGCTGTCAAATCCAAAGATATTGTAAGTTAACTCCAATCTCTGTTCCCTAAGTCCCCCCAATGAATAAAGATAAACATATATAAGCTGACAATTAACATGCATAATTGACTGAAGCATGTATAATAAACCGATTTAATGCATTAACATAAATTAAGTTACACAATAATACATTTAACTAATTGAAACATGGCATTTGTGACCCAAGCATTAGAATTGAACTAAGTTAGGCTAGATTGAACTATTTGTACCTGCTTCAGAAACGATAGAACTAAACTAAGCTAAGCATTAGAACTGAACTAAGTTACTCAATAATTTACACATGCTTCACTAACCATTAGAACTGAACTAAGGTAGGTTATATTGCACATTTATATAGACTTATAAATTATAGGTGATAACATAAAAGCAAATAAGTACACAATTATTGGAACTGCGCATTTTTATAACTTATAGGTGACAGCATATATGCAAGTAAGTATATATTTATCAACACTATATATTTATATGAACTGTTATATAGTTCATTTATATAATCTGTTATATATTTCAGCTTATTTTAATGATAAGAGATAGGGACCAATGTACAAATTTATTTCACTCTAGAATGATAAGCACCAAAAGAAGAAAATTAATTAACTACTTATTGAATGTTAATGAAGATCCTATTTCTGACCCTATAGAGCTTTAAGGGGTACCTGTCAATTACTTTTCCGAATACCACAACACAGCAACTACCAATAAAATTTTTGACAATATAGCTTGCAAAAAGGTTTTGTCAGAGAATGCAAGGAAAAGGTTAGAGATAGAGATAACTAAAAGGGAAATTAAAAATGCAACTTTCCAAATTTGTGATGATGGTTGCCCAGGTTCATATGTTATGGGTTCTAAATTTTATAACTATCGTTGGGATAGTATCAAAAAAGACCGAAACTATTGAAGGCTTCTTTGCAAGTGGTCATATAATACAAGAAATAAATCACAGCTTTATTACATTGGTGCCGAAAAAAGTCTAATTTCATGTTGTAATCTCATGTACGAAATCATTGCGAATGTGATTTGTAACTGGATCAAAGGACTCATGAATGACTTAATATCTACAAATCAAAATGCCTTTATCCAAGAAGAAATGTAAGTGAGAATTATCTTCTTACACATGAAATGGTTCGAACTTTAATAGGAAGGCGTCAAATAGCATGTGTTTGAAAGTGGATTTCCAAAAAGCTTTTGATAGGAATAACAAAGAATTTATATTGCACATTGGATTTCCACTGAAAATGGTGAATTTGGTCTACCCATGTATTTCCTCTCCAACTGTTTCTATTCTTATTAAGAGTAGCCCATATTGTTATAAAAGTATTAGAGGACTAAAGCAAGGAGATCCACTTTTTCCTTTTATTTTCTTTTTGGTAATGGAATAACTTTCAATCTTGCTTGTGGAACACATAAATGGTAATCTTACCCAAATTTACAGACGCAATCCTGTTTTAAATCACCTTATCTATGTTGGTTATTTATTCATATTTGCCAACGCAAGTTAGAAAACTATAACACTGTAAAGCATGTTATGTGCAATCTAAAAGGAAAAACTAGGTTGGCTGTTAATGAACAGAAATCCAAAATTTACTTTAGTAGAGGAGTGGTGTCCAATTAAGAAGTCAATTATTTATCTTGGTGTCCCATTAAGTAGCTCACAGTTGAAACTAGTTGATTATTATAGACTACTTGACAAAATTTAAAGGAAACTAAATAACTGGAGTGGAAGACTTCTCACAATAGGTGGTAAATCAGAATTTATCAAAATTGTAATCTACCCCATGATATTTTTTGGCTACAATATGTCAATGCTTATCAATCATACTATAACTTTAATACCAATCTATAACTTTAATATCAATCATACTTAATCTATTAAGTTCAATTACAAAGTGGATTGTTCAAATTGTTTGCAAGCTACAGAAAGTTTAAAGGCCAGCATGCCACTACTCAATCTTATAATCAATTATCAAACTATATTTTATTTATATCATATTGATTATAGAAGCTAGTATTTAAATGCAATATCGATCATAGAGGATCACAAGTGCTATTGGCATACAAGTTCAAAATGAATACCACAATCATCCATTTATGAACTGATAAGACAAATGATATCAATAAAAATAGCCTCTGAAGAAACAAAATCATGTTTTGCTTACGTTGTTATTCCAAAATCCAAACTACTATAGTTTACATTTTCTTATGATTATAAAACTTTTATTTAGCAAGATGCTATTGTGATTATAAAACTTGTGGTTTTCGTAAGTTATAGAGCCACACTCTCATAAGCTAGGTTTCTAACTTTCTTAAATAAGTTATCAAACCAAACATTTTACAAGTAGCCTACCTGAAGTCCATTTCCACCTTTAAAATTGAAATTTCATAAAAATGTTAGCTAATTATTAATTAACTTATAATGGGAATAAAAAGATTAATGCCTTCATTTCTTTCGTTCCCATGTGCACCCTCTAAATATTTGAGTATGGTTTTCAGTTGATGTCTAGAAGTTTTCCCTCTATGACCATATACATATGACTCAATCTGAAAATAACCAATTACTAATCAAAGCTCTTTCGGTTAATTCATAGTTTAAAATTTAATAAAAACAACCATATGAAGATATTATAGAATTACCAGTTAAGCTAACTGTAAAATATTCTTTGGTAAGAAGGTTAAAGATGGAGATGCCACTCATATGCCAGTGAAATATTATGATTTATACTTGAACTAACAATAATGTTTTGTGAGAGAGAAGATTGTTTACAGATTTAACTCTACTGTACTGACTTTGAACTTATTCTTATAACATAAATTTAATTTAATTTAAATACTCTTAGCCTTCTATTAAAAGTCGTAGCATCTGTTTGTAAAAAAGAAGTTAGTAATGCATTTATAGAATTAAAGATGGCTATAAAAACTTTTGTTAATGAAACCGAATTTACTTAAAGATATACAAGACATAGAGGAAAGAACATGAGGGATAAAATACCATTTTACTAGTTGTTCCAACCCACAACTGCATCAAGAACATTGGGAAAATGATCGAAGTCAGCAAAATAAAGCAACATAATAAATGAGAACTAATACCATATTGTGAACAAAAACAAACGATATGGTTAGGGTAGACTCATGTCAACAATCTAACCAAAAGTGTAGTCATCTTTAAGGCTAGATGCTGAACTTATATGCAACGATTCCGTATGGTTGTTCGGATAGAATTTACTGTTATTAACAGTTTAAAGTGCTATTGAAAATTGATAATTATTCATGTTATGATTTGTACCAAAGACCATATATATACAACGCACAACAATTGGGTAACTTTAAATTAATTGTGTAACTTTAAACTATATATATACAACGCAGAACAGTTGTCCTCTCCATCTGTTTTTTTTCATTCAACTTTCATAACTTGAAAATAATCTATGAGATGAATGCATATGAAAATCCACAATGACATCCGTTATGTGTATATACTCCTTGAACGTAGAAAATATGATAAGATCATATAAGTTGTTGCAACAAATCATTTCAAATGTGTTCAGAAGCTGGTTAGATAATAGTAGTTCATAGTGACTAATCTTTTACATCTTTATTATGGGATGCATCTAAGTTCAAACATCATCAAACTTTGCTATTGGTATAACTAGGTTTACATCATAAAAGAAAAATCAGGCAGAAAGAAGGTTAGAGGTTAGAAGAGAACTTAAATAGCATTGATTTTAGAAATCATGACAACGGAGATATTTTTTAAACATACTTGTAATCAGACTTCATTATTAACAGTAAATTAGAGAAATTAATTCTAATTTGAAATCAGACTTCAATATTAACTATAGTGACTAGACTAAATAGACATAATGATAATTTTAAATCATAAAATCTTACATGAAGAGCAGTACGTAATCAACTACCGCTGGCGATGATGACCACTAGCTAATGGCTGCTGGCGATGGCCACTGGAAATGATGGCTGCCGATCGACTACGGCTGGGACGAGTATGAATGGAGCTAATCGATTGCAACGAAGATGGTGACGAAGGTGCTGTTCCGCTTCGACCGACGAGCTACAGGCGATGGAAATTTAGTTCGGAGGAAAATTTTCTTGTTAATTGAAACTATTTTAGTTTTCTGGATCGATATTTTTAAATCTTGCGGAAGTTTTTTCTAAGGAATACTGGAAATGGAGGAAGGGAAACTGAAATGTAAGCGCTCAATCTCACAGCGTTGGGGTTGGAAATTTATCGCCAAAATAATTGATTCTCACGGTAACCTTTAATAAACGTTGTTTGCTGATGCTAAGGAAACAAAGTTTTCTTGTAGCGCAACCACCTCTGCTGTCTCATATTCATCTCTTTCTAAAAGAATAAATATCTCAAAGTCTTATGATCCGTATAAAACTCAAATCTTTCTCCTAAAAGGTAGTGTCTCTACACTTTCAATGCGAAAATCACTGCTGCAAACTCCAAGTAATGAGTCAGATATCCAACTTCATGTGGTCTGAGCTATCGAGAGTGTAGGCAATTACTTTACCCCTTTGCATCAACACAGCTTCCATGTTTCACATGCATATGTATACACCATTAAATCCTGATTACCCTCTGGCACAACTAACACGGACGCATTGGTCAATAAATGCTTTAACTTAAGGAATGCTTCCTCACATTATCGGACCAAATAAACTTTACTGTCTCCCTAGTTAGTTTAGTTAGGGGTGCAACTATCCGTGAGAAATCCTTGATAAATCTTCGGTAATAGCCAGCTAGTCCAAGAAAACTTCTTATCTTGGTCACCATCTCGGGTCTCTTACAATCATTTACACTTCAATCTTAGTTGTATCCATTGACAATTCTTTCTCTGAAACCACATGACCAAGAAACTTCACTCCTTTCTTCCAAAAGTGACACTTTGAAAACTTCATTTTTAGTTGATGCTGCCTCAACGTCTCAAACACTATTCTAAGATGAACCTTATAATCTCTTTTATCCTTAGAATATATCAAAATGTCATCGATGAACACCAACATGAACCTATCCAAGTGCTCCAGGAAAATGCGGTTGATCAAGCCCATAAAGAAAGCATGCACATTATTAATCCGAATGACATTACTAACCACTCATACGAACCATATCTCATTCGAAACGCCGTCAAAGAAATATTGTCCTTCGCCACCCTCAATTGATGGAACCCTATCACCAAATCCAACTGAGAAAATACTTTGGCTCCACTCAATTGATCAAACAAATCATTGATTCTTGGCAAAGGATATTTATTCTTTATCGTCTTCTCATTCAACTTATGATAATCAATACATAATCTCAACGACCCGTCCGGTTTCTTCACGAACACCACAACCGCTCACCAAGGTGAATTACTTGGTCTAATAAAACTCTTTCCTTCTAAGTCCACTAGCTGCACCTTTAATTCCTTTATCTCGGTAGGTTTCATCTTGCTAGATGGTCAACTAATGAGTTTAGCTCAAGGTACAAGATCTATTCGAAACTCAATAGCTCATTTCGGTGGTGGTCCTGTAACAGGCTTAAAGACATTTGTAAATTATTTTACAACATAAACTCGATTTAATGCATCTTCCACTTCTATGGCACCCAATAAAGCACAAACTACTGAAATCGAATTCTCAACTGAGTATACGATTCAGTCCCTACTATCAGGGTGTCTTAATGATATTTTCCTATCTTGGAAAAATGCCCTAGCATCATATCTGCTCAACCAGTCCATACCCAAAATAATCCAAAAACCCACAAAATCAAGCACAAACAAACTGTAGGTAATAGTATAACCTTGCAACTCAATTTTTAGATGGTCACATCTCATCCCAAGAGTTGCATAACCTCCTACTGGATTAACTACCCTTAAGAAAGTAACAAGGTATGATGGTTCTAAACATAACTTATCTACCAAACACTGAGGGATAAATGAATGCGATGCTCTAGTATCAAACAATACTCTAACTTGTATGCTATGAATCAAAAGCGTACCTTCTATCATAGGCTTTCCTTGCTTAATAGCAGGCGGTCTCGATGCAGGCAGCTCCGAAGCAAACACCTTCCCTTTGTGAGCCTTCGTCGGTTTTGGACTTTTGTTCTTGTAATGCCCCACTAGGTCGTAGTTAAAGAACTTCACATTCTGCCTTCCCACAACTATCTTGCCACCACCGGATTGATACTTATTAGCGTAGTGCCCCTTCTAATCACACTTATAATCAATAATATCAGTTTTTCCTTTATTAGTGGCTTCATCCTTTTGAGCTCCCTTCTTCTTAAAGAATTTCTTCTTCTTACTCTGGGAAACTTTAGTCTCCACTTATTTCTCCTTCCCGAAGGTCGAAAGCATTTCCTCATTCCTGATAGCCATTTCCACCACTACATTCGATGGATCCCTAAGATGTGGCATAGTTTCCCTAGCAATCTCCAGCCATAACCCCAGGATGAACTTCTCATCCCTCTTGATCACGGTGTCGATGGTAGCATATCCATACCTAGATAGCTCTTCAAACTTAGCAGAGTATTCCAACGTTGACTTTTCTTCTTGCTTGTTGCATAAATTTTTTATGCAAGGGTGACTTGGCTTCTTTGGATAAAAATCTTTCCTCAAATCTCCTTCTTAATTCTGCCCAAGTCAATTTCTCCTCTGGCACATCAATGATTACTTCGTTCCACCAGTATAGTGCAGCTTTTTCAACTGCCTAGATGTCAATCTTCTCTTCTGGTCATCATTCAAGCCTAGATCAATGAAAATTCTCTTACAATGCAATAACCAGTTCTCCACTTCCACAACAACCTCAGTTCCAAGAAAAGGCTTCCCACTAAGACTAGTATAATCTCGGTTCAGCTTAGCATAGTTATTACCAACCGGCACCACGGGATTAACTCCTCCCACATTTGCAGTATTTCCTCCAGCTACCATTTCAGCTGCTCCTTCTTGCATCAGGTTGATGAAGAAATGAAACATAGTCCCTATATCTACTGGTGGGGTTCCGGCATCTACATTAGCATTTGCATTTGGATTAGGATTTGCATGTTGACCTCAATTCTTTCTGGTATTGGATCAAACATTTCCATTGGTTGTGGTGCTTCCTCTACCAAGATTCACTCTTCCGTTTCCTACTTCTATATCATGGTTTCTCATAATCTGCATATAAGCCTTAATAAGATATAGAAGAACGGTCAAAGAGAGAGGAGAGAATACATACTTATATAGCAAATACAAGTATGTTAGAAAAGCGCTATCCCATACCCCAATCTGATTCTTTGATTCATTAATATTATGTTTTCAAAAATCTTTTAACCTTTTAAGTTTTACATAAACCTATCTCTGATACCAACTTGTAACATGCCCCACTTTGAGACCCGAAACTAAGTGCTACGGTTGTTGTAGTCATCCGTAATATTAATTTCCAGTGATAAAATGAAGCTATGTTAATCATATCAATAATCAGAAGCGCATGAATATGAAATTTTTTAAACTCAGCTTAAATAGCAAGCTTTCACATTTCATTTCATAAATAATATTTTAAATTCATTACATAATCCCATTCGCAATCCCATATTCAAAGAAAATATAATTATTACAAAATATTCCGAGAGCGACATATGAAGATGCCCCTTTGGCTGATCAGAGTCTAACACTTGGCAATCATATAACTTGCCATTACATCCATATATCCAAAACCAAACAACACATTAGATTAGATAAGAACTCCTAAATAGCTAGATTGCCTCGCGCACATCTTGTCTTATTAGAACCTGAAATCCCTTACTCCCGACCTACTCAAATGAGTACCCGAGAGTTTAAGGGTAAAAAAAACTTCAAGTCAGACAAACAGTCTGGTGTGAATAATAACCTACCATCTCGAACCATAAATATATATCTAGTGGGACCACGCCGTCAAACGGATCAGGTTTTCCCCTCACTAGTATCTTAATCAAAACACATTAACCACATGTTGTGCTATTGCATCCATATTGGTTAGAAGATAGAAAATAAATATTTGCAGTCATGCAACATATATTGGACTACCCATCCCAATATATTAGACTATCCGCCTTAATTCTCATATGACTATCTATCTTAATTACAAATGACTATCCATCTTATATTTATATGGACAACCCATCTCACATGTAATTATCTAGATTACTCATCCCCAACCATATGGACTACCCATCTTATATGGTTTCATTATCAAAGTTATATGGGCTATTCATCTCATATATAAACATTTTTATGGATTATCTATCCCCTTCCATATGGACTATCCATCACATATGGTTTCATTCATTTAAAATGATATGGACTATCCATCACACACCCCATAGTTTTCATATGATGACTATGAACCCTTCAGTAACCATATAGAGACTGTCCATCTCCGACAAGATGTGGACTATCTGTCTCACGACCTATATTTTTCCTAGGATGACTATGAACCCATCACTTACCAATTTAATTCATGTTTAACCCACATATTCAACCTATGTCTATTGGTGTCCCCAATTAGGTTGTACCCCCTTAAACTTATAACATCTAAAAATGATAAACATTAGTATCCCCAATGGTTGATGTTGAAATTTTTAAAGCATATAGCATATCGAAGTTAATCTACATTGGTGGCCCCAATGAACAATGTCGAAATGAAAACATAAGGCTATCCTCCATTAATACAGAAGATATGCAGCGTTCATGCCGCATTTTATGATGTTAAACTTCTATCAAGGATAGAAAACAAAAAATTTAGATTTTTATAATCATATGACTAACTATAGAAATCATAAGGCGATCAACCTTCTTAAATATTGGTTATCCTGCCCTTTTAAAACATAGTTTTATTTTTTTATAAAACCTAGCCTCGATGGCATTGAAATAAAGAGGTATGGCATCCATGCCACATAAAGCCATAATGAACCTTTATCCAAGGTTTGAAATCAAAAACTTAAATTTCTTTTAAGTATAGATTTTTTGTCAAAAACAAGGTTACAGTCTTCCTTGTGATATAGGCTATCTGCCCTATAAATCTTAATTTTTATAATTAGTGTGTCATCCCGGCCTACCATGCCTTATTGGCGACATTGTAGAAACGCGGCAACGAAACTAGGCGGCATCGTTAACGAAACAATGATGTATAAAAATTGCCGACATTGATGAATAGCGGCATCAAAACTAGCGGCATCACTATAAAAGCGTTATAGCATACATCAACTACTATGCTGCCAAATATATAAGGTTGAAATTAAAAACAGGCGGAATCACTGCCTCTGTATAGATTATGTCGAAAACAATCAAAATGGTGGTATGCGGTGTCATTTAAAATAGTGGTGAAAACATGCAACATCAATGATTGTGGCATTAGGCTTTAAACACTTAAATGATTTGCGAGCTTATGATGCTGCCAATATTAGATTGCCGACAAGGTTCACTTCGATCTGGTTGTAATCATTTCATAACTATCTTAATAGTTATCATAAGCTTTCATCAATGTCGACGTCGACTCTCATAGCTGCAGCGTTTTCTTAGCTTCGGTATGGATAAGGGCGGCATGCCATTATCATTATTTGCAACCAAATTGGTCATAAACAGCCAAGAATAGATTTGTGTAGAGAGAAGTAAATGAAGAAAGTAAAATTGAAACTGAGGAGTAGAATTAACTAACAGACTAATAAGAGCAATAATCAAGAACACAGAAATTTATAGTGGTTCGGCGTTGTATGCCTACGTCCACTTTGAAAATTATATTTGTTGGTCCACTAATAATCTGATTACAGCAGCAAGAAATAGGAAAAACTTGATTACAATAAAGGCTAAAGTAACTAACAGTGTAAAGTCATCTAAAGTGAACCATGGGGCATGTATTTATAGGGAGAGATGATGAGATATTTCGCTAAGATTTCGGTAGAAGGCTCTCTAGGTCCATAGGGCCCACCATAACGATCGGCATATCTAACTCGACCATCAGGAACGATCGGCCTAAGTTTAGCCGATCCTTTTTCTTGTCTCCAATTTTAGTGCGATCATTTTCGGAGGGTCCCACATGTCTCTTGATATTGCTTCTGAAGTATGGAATCATTCTGACTTGTAACTTAGGAGATATGGATCGATCTTGGTTGAAATTGGATTATGCACTTGAACATACCGATCGTTTTTAGTGCTTTTCCAAAATGATCGGCCAATAATGATCGGCTAAATCCTAAATGCAACTTTAGGACTCGCGGTCGTTTTTTTAAGCCGCAATCTTCATTTTGTTGATGTCCTGGAAGTTTCAAATTGATTGGCCTTGTGGATCTTGAGATATTGAGCGTTCTTCGATGACTTGAACTATCTTATGAATCGTTCTTGATCAATCCATACAAACCCTTGTTTCGTCTGTAGCTCGAGCATACGAACTTCGATCGACTCCAAATTCGAAATATTACTTTATGGGGCAATGCCAGTTACTCCATGCTGACTGCACCTTGGTTGGATTTCGGTCCGAATCTGTCTGACCATCGTCTATACTACTGTACGTAATCAATTCCTAAGATTGTTGACCATTTGTTCCTAGCCAAGTCGATGATATCACAACCTTACCAAAAAGCGGGATAACATTTGCCCTCCAAAATACGTCTTGTATCATACATGACTTGCTTTGAATCATCGTAAGCTAGAACCGTTTGAAAGAAAACCATCTGGTTCATCAAATAGTCGTTATCCTTCCGTCAGATTGTTTTCTTATCGAGGGTCGTATCATCCTTATTCGTCGTGATGATTGCTCAATTTCCAATGGTATAAACACGGGATCACAATTTGTTAACAATCATCTTGTTTTTGCCCTAGCAATTTCCAAGCTTCGGCGACAGCTTTAATTTATCTCTAGTCGGCTCCAGGTGACTATTCAGTTTTTTTATATTGATTCTATAAAATTAAATTTTGAAACGTATACTTGTACGTATACGTGTAAGCTCTTGACTCCCGATCATGATTACACGTTCACGAATCATTGTCAAGTTAATGGAGATAACTTTCTATAAATTGTTTCCGCCAGTCGTCATTTTTTCAAGCATGCTCTCTTCCACCCTTTTTTTTCTTTTTTTATCCATATGTTTTTATATACCCATAATCTTCCCTTGCTTAGAAAAAAATTTCAAACTACTCATGATCATGAAAATGATCGGCATAAGCTAGGTTGTGGAACGATCGGCATAAGGCTTGGAAGTGGAACAATCGACATAAGGCTTGGGAGTGGAACGATCGGCATAAGGCTTGGGAGTGGAACGATCAGCATAAGGCTTGGATATGGGACAATCGGCTAAATCTTTGGGCGTGGGACAATCGGCTTTATTTTTTAGACTGAAAATGATTGGCAAAATCTCTTTCCTATATAATCCTCTACACTTAGTCATTTTCTTTCACTCTCTTCCCATTGTTCCATTCTGAAGCAAAAAAAGAGTTGAGTCTCTTCGCCTTCTTCCTGCCGATCCAAGCAACAATCACCACAAAGTCATCATCCTTCGAATCGATTTCAAATACTCCTTCTTCAGATTCAAACTTAGGTAGCACGAATCCTATACTTGCCTCATGATTTTGAGAACGGAGTGGTTAGGGATGAGTGAATCCCCACTTTCCTTTATTCTTACAATCATATGAAATGGAGACAAAGTGGCTAGGGATGAATGAATTACGGCTTTAGCCGATCGCTCGCTGATGGAGATGGTGCTTTGGACATGAAGAAGTTGTATGATCGATCATCCATGATCGTTCTTAGTCAATCGGCGAAGCTCTGGACGTTGGAGCTCGAAGATCACCTACGAACGATCGGCTATACCTTGGAGTTGGAGGCTCATTCGAATGACCGATGGGAAAAGGCTCGTGGTGAACAATCAGCTAATGTTGTCTTAGGGAAACGATCGACCTAAATTTGCATACACAAACGATCGGTCTACTTTACAAATGAACCCTTCTTTTTATAAAATGGAATTTAGATGGGTAAACTTGAACTAAACAATGAGCTTTTGCCTTTCATACTTGGACAAACATTAAAACTTATATATGACTTGCATATGATCTGAACTACATATTTGGTAGCAAATTGGTTTAGAAACATGACACGAACCAATGCCTTTAACTATCATCCTGAAACTCACCGGTAACTTATATAACGACCAAACTTTTGCTGCCTGACGATCAACCATGAAACTCGAGCTGCATCATTTCCCGATGACACACAGAAATAGTTGAGATGGTAAGGAATGACGGTCTCTCTGGTTAAACTTCTAAGTCTCGTTGCCTTTTCTTTCTTCAGTTTTGCACAACTTATTACTATATTGAATAGCACCTTATCGCACCACACTAGCACTCACCATGCACTGGAGGGTACAGGTTACTTTACCAAATCATATTTTTACTAAGTATAATAGCAATGGGATCCAGACGTTCTGGGCATCTTGCAACTATGCCGGCTGGATCATCTTCCCAAAGGAATAACTCTGACATAGGATCAAGTTCGACAACTGAGTTTGATAGTCTATCATCTAGTCATCACTCGGAACTACCAGAAAGTCCGGGTCCTCAATTTGATCTCTCTGAAGTTGTCCCTATCTTTCAGCCGGAGGTTGTAAATCCCGTTCTCGATACTCTAGAAGATGCAGTCATTCTTAAGAATCCTTTTGATTCGGTAGCTTCAAAAATTAAAGAGGATGCTCTCCAAAGAATTTGCGTAAGGCATGGCATTCTCTGTGACGACATATTGGTTCCATCGTGAGATGATAGGGCTCACAGACCCCTTGAAGGATATAAATTGTGCAATAAATTTATGTGTTGGGTGGGATGCATCCCGCAGTTCAACTCATACATTCAGGAGATTCTACATTATTTAATGATAGGTCCAGCACAACTCCACCCAAATGGCTATGCTCTCCTTAATTGTACTTATATGGTATTTATGGAGTTCTAGCACCGTCCTCCCACCATCGAAGATATTCGATTTATTTTTACATTCAAGCAACGGACAGAGAGTCTCTCGTTTACATTTCCTGAATCGGCAAAGAGGTGCCAGATCCTGACCGACGCGTGGAACAAGTAAGTCAATTTAAAATTGAATGGTTTTTTGTTTGCTGCCCACCCGGCTTTTCTCGACAGAGGCTGGAAAGACATAAGTGTTACCCACCATTTTCATGATAGTGTAGAAATATGATATCCAGGTTGCCTTCCTGATTATGTTACTCTTTTGCAGGTGTCGTTAACCGGCCTAGCGGCGATAGTTATGAAGAGGTGGTCTCAATTCTGAAGAATGCTCCGCCCGAGCACAGGAATATCGAATATTTGCTTAGAGACGAATGCCTCATCACTTATTGTTTGATAGAGGAGGGCCTCAGCGTGGGGCTAACCAAAATTGCCCAGACGGCAGGGATAAGGCCATGGGCTGCAATCAGTCAAAGGGAAAATCGAGCCGATCCCGTGGTACCCCAGTTATGAGTGCTCAAGAATTTGTTGATATTGATACCAGGGGACATAGAGGCAATGTACTTGGTCATAATGGCAACAAATATAGTCCTGGAGTTGATACTGGATCTTCCAAGCCTCACAACCCTTGGTTGCTGATAGGAGGCAAAAGAAAACATTCGCACATAAACTTCTAAGAAGTCGACTCTCCGACCAATCCAAGTCGTCAATGGCTCCTAAATTTGTTAAATTTGAATCTTCCTCCCAACTGTCAGAGCATTTGAGTTTACCACTTGACTCTTTGTCTGGTCTACCAATTCTAACTGATCTCTACGCTTTCCATTTTATTGATGTGAGCATCGAAGGGTCGGAATCTCCCGTCAGAATTAGCACTGAGATTCCTACTTCTGGAGGGGAAGTTACACCAATGAGCAAGGCTCCTGCACCTGGTCTGTTAGGGGGATTACACTAGGACACTTGCACACACTTGCACCCCTCAACACTACATTATACTTGAATCATGCTTTTTAATGATTAGAGTTGACTGACTTCTGTTTTTCCTTGCGGAAACGATGGTGAGGAAGAGGAACATGTTTGATTCTCTCCGGGACATACATCACCAGTCATCGAGTTTGCACTCTGGCTCTTACTATGGCAGTCGAGATTATTACGGTTCCAGCTATCGCCCCAACCTTGACCGGGTTCATCAAGATAGAGATGATAAGGATAAGCCACCTCAGGATAAACATGGATCGAGATCGTGATCTCCTCCTCCAAAGGGTCCCGAAAAACCAGCTGATCGCAAGGACTTGCCTATTGATCCCTCTCGCGGCCCTTCTACTATTTCAATGCCTCCACAACCTTTGTTTCCATTTCATTCTCAACAGCCGAGTGATCGCCGCCGCCATGGCGAATATACTGATGCTCACAAGCCCAACAAAGAAGGCACAGAAGTTGAAGCTACTACTGAAGATTCTACGATCGATCCAACTGCTCGCATGGCACAACTTCGTGAAGAATTTCCAAATTTATGCTTTGAAGGGTTTTATTTTCCTCCTAACTTGAAGAGGGTTCTGGATCATGTTCAGAAGAGGAACATTAATTGCATCACTGACATCCAAATGTACTATCGGGAATGGATGAAGGTAGCAGAAAAGATGTCAAAACTTTCATTCGAGTGGGCGGCGGAGATTAAAAAAATAAAATGCCAAGAAGCTCAAGATAAAAGAATCATTGACACTTTGACAATGAGCTAGAAGCTTCTAGAACCACCTTAGCAAAAATCGAAAGAAAAGCTAACGCTGCTATGAAATCCATGGAAGAGATAAAATCCATCCATCTCGATATGATCCAAGTTTTGCATCATCGAAACCAAGAGATAGCGCTTGAGCGGGATACGGCTCAGAATAATGAATCGGTAGCCTTGAAGGAAATAGCTTACCTGAAGGCCAAGCTTGAGTATGCAAATAAAGAAAATACAATGCTCAGAAGATTGCTCAGGACGCCTGCAATGAGCTGGTAAATGTCATACTCCAGAGAGACACGGCTATTGAGAGGGCTAAAAATGTCGATGCACTCATTCAACGTGAAACGGAAGCTACCAAGGACAAAGTTAGGGAAGAGATAATGAATGAGCTTGACCCGCTTCTTATTCTCTACAATGCTAATGTTCTCAAGCATAGGAATTTAACGTCGCTCAGTGAAGACTATCCCTACCAACTCTGTCGTGCTTGGGAATTTCTCGTTGCAGAAGAGAGAAAGCTTCTTAACTCAGATGATATCGATCTATCTAAACTTTAAAATGAGATACTCTTGGGCGACGAACCCAAAACATTGCACGGTATACAGCTCTCGCTCCAGAAACAGTCTGTTGTTGTTTCTTCTCATGAAGTGGGTGTAGGATCTGGGTTAGCGTAACCGATACTACAGCTGAATTGCCCTCGGTTCCCCAGGTCATCTCTAGCTCTGTAGCAAGCTCTTCGACCATACCTAGGTATGATCTAGACAAGCCACAACTTTTCCCAATTCCCGAGCGCAGTTCTGAGGATGCTCCGGCCTAACCTGTAAGTCATACCGAGGAAGGTATTCTATCGACCTTTCCCGTCTTTCGCAAAGTTGGGGTGCTATCAGTTGATATTTCTAATCTTTTTCACTATTTTTTCTCAGCTTTGAAACTATTAGGTGTTGCTCCTCTTCCTTTCCAAGAGCCTCAGCCGGAGTCACAAGCGGCCGCTACATAATCTGTTAAAGTCGCAACTTCAGTCCTTACTTAAGATGCTCAGGAAGAATCCTTCGTTATTGATGATTAATTCATGGAGGCATTATTCAAGGACGGAAGCAACCTGCACCATGAAATTCCTTTTGATGAAGATGTCATGATCACAGGTTCTTCCGACCATACTGGGGAGCTCAGCATGAAAGAGCGTATTGAAAAAGAAGAATTGTTGAAAAGGAAGGTGAAAATGAGCTTGGTGATTCGGGTTCTAATGAACCATTTCCCATCCTGCTCCAGATGATCCCTCCTAGCGGCACGATTTCCCAGGATGGCATTCCCCTCGCTTCTGGTGCTGAGAGCGCCTCCATCCCTCCTACTTCCAAAGATGATACTGCCTCAATTCACACAACCGAGGATACTTCTTCGAAGAAAAGCCGAGGCGGCAAAGGGTCAAAGAGAGGGTCGAGCGGTAGTTCGGAAGGAGCCACTCCAAAGAAGCAAAAGAAAGATAGAAAATCCTAGAAATAATCATCGGATTGGAACGACATGTAAATAGCTTAGATGACCACTTCTCCTTTCCGTTGGTTGTATTTGTTTGGGAATGGCCTTCCAATTTTGTCTTGCATTTTGGATAGACTTGTATGATGTACAACCAGTTTAGTGTAAATAAGAATTCTTTTATTCCTGTGTATGGTTCTTGTATTTAGTTGTTCAAATGTCTGAACTATCACATTTTTCATTTTATGCACTTATGATTCGTTGGTCGGTTTATCAGATGTCGATTTAATTCATCCTTCCCAAGGCCTCCCTGAGGTCGTGGCCTCGAGTCGTATCAAACACTAGGCTCAAGGCTTAGTGTTACGCCATCGAATTTCAGCGGTTTTTCGAGTAATTATACTTCTGCCCCTGATTTTGGTTTAGCGGGGTCAGATGTAGGACGATCGGTCTCCATCCATAGCGAGTTTATACTCCTCCCATCGATTTCGGGCCGGAGTTTGTTGACTAATGAATGGTTGAACTCCACTCAACTATTCGTTCATGTTTGTATCCACACTCTGAGGATATAATTTAGTTAATGAGTGGATGAATCATGCCCGATCAAAGTTTATACTCTAGTCCGCACTCTGGGACTTTGAGTAATTTCGCGGGCGGTCGGTTCACACCTGATTTATGTTTATACTCCAGTCCGCACTCTGGGGACTTAGAGTTGTTTCGTGGGCAGTAGGTCTCCACCCAATTTATGTTTATACTACAGTCCACACTCTAGGGACTTAGAGTTGTTTCGCAGGTGGTTGGTCTCCACTCGATTTATGTTTATACTCCAATCCACACTCTGGGGACTTATGTTGTTTTGTGGGCGGTCGGTCTCCATTAGGTTTATGTTTATACTCCAATCCGCACTTTGGGGACTTAGAGTTGTTTCGTAGGCGGTCGGTCTCCACCCGATTTATGTTTATACTCCAGTCTGCACTCTAGGGACTTAGAGTTGTTTCGAATAATAGTCAGATCACACTTCCCTTGGTTGATTGATTTTCCCCCTTAGAGTATGGGGCTCGGTTCAGCGAGTGACTGGTCGTATCACGATCGCCCTGATTTTATATTAGTTCCATACTTGGGTAGGAGTTGTTCGATCATCATAGTGTTAACCACATTTGTTCCTTATTGTGTATCCCGTACTTCGGACTGTGAATGAGAGTTATTAAATGAACAAGTAGATTGAGCTCATCTTGTTTAATCTCATTGGGAGTTACATGATTTATTAATTTCAAATTCCAGGAGCTTGTTCGTACATATCAACTTCAATCAGTTTTGCTATGTAATTAGCATACAATGCAATAGCAAACACAAATATTAAGGAAGATTGAATCTTTATTTATTTAAAGGAAAGGAATAACATAGACTGCCTTATTTCACATTCGGAAAATCAAATGTTAAAGCAAATTCTGAAAATAAATGCAACTGAAATGTAAAGGAAATAAATCAAGTGAAATAGCATCGAAGATGTTCGCTATTCCACGCCCTTGGAAGTGTAATGCCATCGACAGTCGCTAGCTTGAAAGTTCCTTCTCCAAGCCTCTGTTCAATGGCATATGGTCCTTCCCAGATAGGATTCATGTACAATGGGGTAGGCAAAACCCGTTCAGGATGAGATCACCAATTTTGAAGATTCTAGGTCGAACTTTAGTGTTGTAATATCGGGCAACTTGATGTCGATGTGCAACTGACCACAAATCGACTTCTTCGCGCTTCTCATCTATAAAGTCAAGAGATTCCAAGAGGAGATCTTTATTCGTTTTAGGATCGTAGTAAGTCACTCGATGAGAAGGGACCTCGAGTTCAACAGGAATAACGGCTTCGAAACCGTAGGCAAGGGCGAACGGAGTATGGCCATTCGTGGACTTGTGGGTGGTCCTATAAGCCCATAATGTTGTAGGAAGTTCATCCATCCACTTGCCTCTAACCTTCTCCAAACGTTTCTTCAGAATAGACTTTATGATTTTATTTACAGCTTCAACTTATCCATTTGCCTAAGGGTGAGCGACTGCTGTAAATATCTTTTCAATATGATATCTTTGACAAAAGTATTTGAATTCAACACTGTCGAATTGAGTCCCATTATCTGTCACAATATTTCGTGGGAGTCCGAAGTGGCATATGATGTTTCGGACAATAAAGTTGATTACTTTCTTAGTTGTGATTGTGGCTAAAGGTTCCACTTCGGCCCATTTGGTGAAGTAATCAACTACAACAATAGTGTACTTCGCGCCACCTTTAGAGATCGGTAAAGAACCGATAATGTCTATACCCTACATAGCGAATGGCCATGGGCTGACCATTTGCGCAATTTCTGTTGGTAGAGCTCTTGTGTATACATCTGGCATTTATCACATCGTCTTACATAATCAACGACATCTCGATTCACGGTTGGCCAATAATACCCATAACGGAGTATTTTCTTTGCCAGAGTTTGCTCCCCAGTTTGATCGTCGCATTCTCCTTCATGGACTTCTATTAGAACACGCTTTATTTCATCATGAGCGATACACCGAAGTAGAGAGACTGAGAAACCTTTCCTGTACATAATTCCTTCTTGCATAATATATCGTGAAGCTTTGCAAAGACTTGTCGGTTTTCATATCTTTTTGTTAGGTAAGGCTCTATACAGTAAATAGTCTTTGATTGGAGTCATCCATGGTTCCCTTTTAGATTCCGCTTCCAGCGTTCGATCGATTTCCATTATGTTTATACTTGGGGTATTTAATACTTTGACCGGAATCAAGCCCATCTATTGTGCATCGCCAGTACTAGCAAACTTTTCCAACGAATCAGCCTCTCTGTTTTGATCACGTGGAATATGTGAACTGTCATAGTATTCAGATTTTGTCAATGACTCCTGAACTCGGGTAAGTTATGGGGCAAGCTGTTGTCCCTTAGCCTGATAGTCTCCCCTAACTTGATACACCACCAATTGCGGATCGCAAAAGATTTCAAGAGATTTAACTCCAAGTTCTCTAGCGAGTTTAAGTCCAGCAATCAAAGCTTCATACTCTGCTTCGTTGTTTGTTGTTGGGAAATCAAGCTTCAAAGCATAACAAATTGATCGGTTTTCAAGGGTTACAAGCACAATCCCAGCTTTAGAACAATGATCATTAGATGCTCCATCAGTATACAATTCCATCGTACAGTAGAGGTTTCGCTACCTTCTGGAAGAACATCTTGCATAGTAAACTCTGCTATAAAGTCTGCCAATGCCTGACCCTGGATAGCCCTTCGAGGGAGATAAGTAATATCGAATTGGCTGAGCTCAATATTCCACTTGAGTAACCTCCCAGACGTCTCAGATCGCTGTAGGACCTATCGTAATGGCTGGTCGGTGTAAACATTGATCGGATGTGCTTGAAAGTACAGACGAAGCTTCTGTAATGCAATTAGTAAATGGTACGCCAACTTTTCTATTTTTGGATAGTTTCTTTCTGCTCCTGTTAATCGTTTACTGACGTAATACACTAGCCTCTGGATCCGATTCTCCTCATGAATCAAGGCGGCACTAATAGCATGTGCCGATACAGCCAAATAAATGTACAACTCCTCATGATCCACCGGCTTTGACAAGATATGAGGTCTCTCCAAATGATTCCCCAAATCTTGAAACGCGCCTTTACAACCTTGCGTCCATTCAAAGTTTATTTTTCCTTTCCTAATCAAACTGAAGAAAGGAATGCACTTATCGATAGCTCTGGAGATAAATCGACTTAAGGCAGCAGCCGTCCCATTCAGGCTCTACACTTGTTTAATGGTTCTCGGTGCTTAGATATCACGGATAGCCTGAATCTTCTCGGGATTGGCTTCTATTCCACGTACATCGACGATAAACCCAAAAAATTTCCTGATGCGACACCAAAAGAACATTTCAAAGGACTGATCTTCATCTTATAATGCCAGAGGATGTCAAACATTTCCGCCAAGTCTCTAATGTGGTCGATTGATCATCGTGACTTCACGAGAAAATCAACTACATACACTTCCATTGTTTTTCCAATCTGGTCTTTAAACATCCTGTTAACTAAGCGCTGGTAGGTTGCTCCGGCATTCTTCAATCCAAACGGTATTACCACGTAACATTACAATCCAATGTCGGTAATGAAACTGGTGTGCTCTTGATCGAGGATATGCATCGGGATTTGGTTATATCTCGAGTATGCATCTATGAAAGATAGCAATTTGTGTCCTATGGCTGAATCCACTAGTTGGTCAATCCTTGGAAGGGGAAAAATGCTTTAGGACATGCCTTGTTCAAATCTGAATAGTCAATGCACGTTCTCCATTTCCTGTTTGCCTTCTTCACAAGCATAGGATTTGATACCCATTCAGGGTAGAGGTCGTTGCGGATAAACCCGTTGACTTTTAGTTTATCCACATCCTCTTTGAGAGCGACAGATCTCTTCGGATCCATGCCGCGTCTTTTTTGCTTCACCGGAACATACTTTGGGTTGATATTCAATGCATGGCTCGTAATGGCAGGCGAAAGTCCACACATGTCAGAGTGAGTCCAAGCGAATACATCTAGATTTTCTCGGAGAAAACCAACAAGTTCCTTCATCATCAAAGGGCTGAGCTATGACCCAATCTTTAAGACTCGCAATGGGTCGTCATGGCTAACCGTAATATCAATCGTCAGCTCAACCGGAGCAGCCTTAGTCTCTTTGGGCTCCTCTACATCATCCATCGGATCTATATCTCTATTGAATCGACTGTAGTGCCCGAGCCAAGGCTCAGGCACCAATCGTCAATCATCAGCAGTATGGATGCGGACAGATTTTTCCACACCCTTACCCTTCTCCTTGCGCTGAGCTTCCCTTAACTCAGTCATATAACAGGCACGTCCAGTCGCCTGATCGCAATGAACAAATCCTACACCATTATCTATCGGAAATTTTAAAGTCAAATACCATGGGGCAAGAGCTGCTCGGAATTCTGCCAGGGCCGGTCGGCCCAGAAAAACATTGTACGGAGAGTCAACATCCAAAACAATAAATGGAAAGATTCGCATTCTCCTTCGCTCACCTTCTCCCAATTCAACATGCAATTCCACATAACCAATAGCTTCAGTTGCAACGCCATTAAAACCATGTACACAAGCTTTAGACGGTTTTAAATCTTTGGCTTCCATTCTCATCTGATCATATGCCTTTTTGAAAATTATATTCACCAAACTTCCACAATCAATCAAAATCCTTCTCACCAATGCAGGACCATCATAGCTGAGATGACCATCGGATCGATTGTTGGAGCCTCTACTTTATCTGCATCCATATTCCTAAACACAATATCATCTCCCATTGTACATTGCTATTTTTCCGGAGTCTTATCTTCCATATTCGAACAGCATTCAAAATCTACATGCCTAATTGCGCTAGTCTAGCGCTTCATTTCTTGCCAACTTCTATTTATCGGGTGCGGTCCTCCAAATTTCGTATTTATCACCAGTCTTCCATCGGTCCATGCAGGCTCCTCAGCCCTACAGGGAGCTTGTCCTCGATTGGGGTTAGATGTTCCCTGCCCGCCATCCTGCGGGGTTTTCACAAACTATTGTAACTTCTTTTTCCGAATCAATTTTTCTATAACATCATGGAGATGTCTACATTCAATTGTACCGTGCCCATAACACTCATGAAACTGACAATATTTCCCAGTCTGCTTCCGTCTCTCTGACGACTCTTTTGGGGGCGGCTTCCTGTATTGCATGGTATTGAAAGTAGACAAATAAATATTTTCCAGGGACTTATCCAACGACGTGTAATTATCATACATTGGAATCCTAGGCTTTAACGTTCTAGAATCCCTTATTCACTCTCGATTCCTATCTCCGCCTCTCTTTTGTTGATTTGGCTTATTCTGAACGTTCACTTGGACTTTTCCAGAACCGTCATCAGACTGTTTTATTGCAATGTTATTCTGTACTACTTTTCCGCTTGATCCCACGACATTATTTTTTCTAGAGGACCTGGCTTCCTCCTTTCTCAGAAACTGAGTTGCCTTTGAATAAAATCACTCCAACGTGGTAGGTGGTTTACCAGCCAGCCAATCGCCAAACTCTAACTCTGGATCAATCCCTCTTGTTACGGTCATGAGTATTGCATGATCATTCGGATTATTGACCTCCATGGAAGATACATGAAATCCCTCCAAATAATCATTCAAAGACTCCCCTGGGGACTGGATCGCACTGGAAAGGGACATCACATCTTTGGGATGAGTCGCGTGCATTTGGGATTGCTCCAGCAAACTTAGTTGCCAACTCATCGAATCGGGAAATTGACCGCGAGGGTAGTCTCGTGAACAACATTTTTGCTATTCCGGAAAGGGTTATAGGAAACCACTTCATTCTGGATCACACTACGCATATAGTTATTAAAGTGGTTTTCGGTTTAGATAGAGAGTATATCCATAACCGATTCCGGTCTCTTTAATAACTTCGTAATTATTACACCGATTGGTCGTTTATTTATTTCAAAACCAAATCAAATTCAATTCCAATTAGAATTTATACCCCAACATTTCATTTGTCTTTCCAAATCAATTTCCATAATTTACGTTTCAAAACGTCCAAATTACCATTTCAAAATCTTATAATACAATTTCAATTTCTATTTAAATCAATTCAAATATTGGTTCAAGTTCGTAAATAAGTTTCATTCCAAATCATTTAAATAAATTTTATTTAACATTCAAATCAATTTAAACTCATTTATCGATTTCATTCAATATTCGTTAAGTTACTTTATCATTCAAAATAATTTCTATTAATTTTCCAATTCATTAAATCAATTCTTAAGTTCAACTTCATTAAATCAAAATTTACAATTTTGAATTAAACTAAATTTGTCAAAATCAATTCTTTCAATTACAAGTCTTACATTAATTCCAAAAATATCACATTTTCACTTCTTGTTAAAGAAATTCCATTTCACTTATTTACTTTCTTAAATAATTTCCCAAAACTTACTTAATCAAGAAAACTCAATTTCAATTATTTACGAAGTAAAATTCACTTATTCAAAAGTTCAATTTTACTTATTAAAGAGTTCAATTCAATTTAATCATTAAATAATCCAATCTTATTTAATTATTTAAATTTCAAAGTTTAATAATTTCAAACTTAATTATTAAATCATTTCAATGTTTAATAATTTCAAACTTAATTATAATTTCAAACTTAATTCAATAATTTCTCAAATTAAACACATTCTTTCATCAATTACATTTTTAATATTTTGTTTCAGATTTTTAAACATTAACATTTTCCTTTCGTTAAAAATTTAAATTTCAACTTCATTTCAAAACCATATTATTTATTCAAATAAAAACTTCGTTTATTTTTAAATCAAATTACTGACCAATCGGGTTTTACTTAATTCTCTATCATAGGCCAAAGTTTAATTTGGGTATTTATCATTTCAACCCGATTCCAATTCAATTCAAAAATCAAAACATAGCAAAGGGAACTTGCAGTGTGATAACTGGGATGATGTCAAAGTAAATAAACAAGCAATAACAACAATCAATATCAATCCAATAATCAATTCAAATTATCCCGAAATAACCGTATTAATTCGCATTGTTATTTGTACGAATTAATATAATTATCTCTAGAATCTACACTATCATTTCATGTAGATTAAAGATTATTCCACTAATTATTTATACGGTTCTTCACTTGTCATTCAATTTCAATTTTTACACTACAACAGTTAATCCAATATACGTCGATGGTTCAAAGTGTAATCATCACTATTCTACATGTCCATTAATTTAACAATTAAAAGGGATCATATTCAACTAATCAAATTTAGCATATAAATCAGTTTTAAAATCGTTAACTATCCTATATCCATTTCAATTTTGCATACTATTTATCATTTAACACTAACAATTTAACGTCCAATATAAACATCAACAATCAATCAATTATCAGCCAAACTGTATTATCATCACATAAATAATTAACAGATAATGGTGTCAGATGTCACAGGTGAACTGATACAGGCAATAGCATATATATAACAGTGTAATTAACTAACAACAGCATATTTCAATTGTCGTTTCAATTGAAATCAAATTTAATAAATAAAAGAACGTTAATCGTGAGTGAGTGCTCACCTTTCGAGGCTAGAGAGATGGATCAGAATGAAAGCGAATTGTGAATCCAACGCGAATTTCAAAGCGAAACAAATTGAGGACGAGTGCGACGGATAGAGCTGATAAATAGGAAGAGACGAATTCATATTAGAACTGGATCGATGAAGATAATTGATATAAGTGAACTTATATAACTATATATAACTATTTATACAAAATCACATTTTAAATTTCAAACACATATTAAATAAAAAATATATATATTTAAAAATCATTGTAAAACATATCTACATAATAAAATGTAGAATAATACATATATTCTAAACTAATATACAAATAAAATATTTATATTAAAAATTCAAAATCAATGTTCCTAATAAAATTAATATATATACTTACTTTGTTAAATAAATGTATTGGTCCAAGCAGACCATATAAACTCATATCAATTTTTTATATAACTTTACATAGACTATATATACGACAGCCAAGTTGCTAACAAAATTCATCTTTCATATACAACAACAAGTTATACATAATATATATATATCTATATGAACTGTAAAGTATTTATACGCATATAAATAAACTGACTATATCTATAACTCACGGATGCCGAATTAGGTGAGTCAGTAAAATAAAACGGCAAAAAAAACATATATTAACTAATATATACATAACAACTTCCATAATATACACTTTAGACAAGCAGAAAATATAACAGAACATTTTTCTTATAAACAATAAATTTATTTAAGCATACCTATATATAAACAAAACAGGTTCCTTCAGTTAAACCAAAATAGTCAAAAATATAGATACATATAATATAAAATTTATGAGTATAACTTATATAAACATATAACCTCTATATAAAAAATGCACACTTATATTATATACTAATATAACAATATATAGGGAGTCATAAAATGAACTGTAACCCACACACATAATATGGGCTCTGCAGCTATTATAGATAACATATATAAATATATATACAAAATTTCCATTCGGCTGAGGCTACCTGCTTCTCAAAAAATGCGAAAACATATATATAACTTAGCTTAATAAACTTATGCATAGAACTCCATGCGAAAACACATGTTAAAAAAATCAAATAGCTTATATTTTATATTACAAATGAGTTTTATAAACTTTCCTATATATAACCAGATCAGACATATATATATTTGAAAACTTTAACATCTATGTATATATTACTGTACCAGACATATAAATAATTCACCAAAATCTATATATATGTTAATATGTATACCCACTTACAACATAGTCCGGCCGGAAGAGGAAGGCGACATCACGAGTCCTACTTCGATACCATAATGGACGAGGAGATAGCCCCTCATTTGTCGTCAGGAAAGGTGGTGCTTCGGGTGCGGGTTGGAAGCATGGGTCCAGTGAGGCTTGGGGACATGCTCGGGACAAAGGAAGGTGGCTGCGGGCTGGCTTTGGGTTTGAATGGAGAAGGTACGGCGGCTTCGAAAGGTGGTGGAGGAGAAGAGGCCACGGCCGAGCTTGCATCAGATGGTGGGCGAGATTCTGGGGAGGAGAAGTGGTGATTGCATTGGGGAGCGGAGGGACTTGGAGCTTTGGTGTTTCTCACGGGTCGGAGTGGAAGAGGGCGGAAGTGAACAAGGCTGCTGGGTTGGAAAGTGGTGGTAGGCTTCGGCCTTGGGTTTCGGATGTGGAGGTGGAAAACTTGCGTGAGAGACCGAGGCCGAGGGATGTGAGAGAGAGAGAGGGGCAGAACGGAGGAGAGAGGGGCGGAGCGGATTGGAGTGCGTAAGTGAGAGGCCGGAGAGGGAGAGGTTGCGTGCGAGTTGAAGAAAGGCGGGTGGAGGTTCGGCCAATGTTTTGGTCGCATGGATACAAGGAGAGGGTGAATGCTTCAGAAAGAAGAAAGTATAGCTGGTAATGTATTTGGAAGAAAAGAAAAACAACAGAGGGAGGACAGCTCGAAAGCAATATAATATGGCTCATATTTCAACATACGTTTTTTTTTTCTTTCTCGAGAGAACATAAAGAACCCAACTGAAAAGCCAAGCAATGCAGGTGAAAGGACAAGTCATAAATTTTACATTGAATACTGAGAATATTAAACGATAGAGACTGAATAGACAGATGGAAATCAAAAGGTAAAAAGAAAAGAAAAGAAAACCGGTACCGATACGAAATCGTTTCGCGGATTCCGCTGCGTATCGGACTTCAAAACACAGAATTGATTATACCGTAGAGATCAGCACGACGAGATGATCAAAATGGTATACAGATATCAGTGGTACGATTGAATTATAAAAATTCGAATTTTCTACCGACGGAAAATGCAGCAAAAACGCAGAAGATTAAGATCGACAGAGCTAAAGATTTCCGAATTTGGTAAAACGGCAAACTGACATCTTGCTCAGAAGATGGTTTAGAATTTTTCTATGTAAAAATATTTAGGTTTCGAAAACATTTTATTTTCATCGCTTTTTAACTGATTAAATTGAAGTAAATTTACGCGCGAAATAAACTTTCATATTTTCGGACGAAAATTTAGCAGTTGCTATGATTAACTAAAAGCATTCCAAATATCAAATTTATATTTCAAAATTTTATCGTTTAAAATTTCACAAAATTTCAACTAATTACATTATTAAAACAGTTGAAATTTACGGGTCGTTACACTCTCCCTCACTCAAAACTTTTCGTCCCCGAAAAGGAACGAGGTAGGAGAATAGAAACAACCAGAAAGAAAATAGATTTGAAATACAAAATAACAATTAATTTAAACCATATAAATTCAAATTTAAATTAATTGATATTAAATAATTGATTTAATCCATTTGATTTCACTAAAATCAATCTCAACTATTTCTAAATTCATTATCTTATTATCCCATTTCTTCAATTTACAATTTTTAAAACCATAAATTTGAATAGTCTTTTATTATAATCATATTTCTTCAACAATTTTAAATTCTTCTTTATTCCAAATTACTGTCAAATTTATTCTACTTAATATATCTAATCACGTATATTTAACCCATATAAATTAATTTAAACCATAAAATTTTCGATTTAAATTAATTTATATTTACTAATTTCTTTTAAATTCAAGGTATTTTCATATGTTGATCAAATTTCAATTTATTAATTCTTTCAAAACAAATTTATTTCATTATTAACTGAGTTTACTTATTATCCTATCTAACTCTATTAATCATCTTTATAATCAAAATTTAGTGTATAACATTTATTATAAACACTCAAATTTTATTTATAAATTCAATTTATCTTATATATTATCCAATTACATATTCAACTTCTGAATGATTTAGGTAAGTTGTATTAGAATGCAGTTGAACAATATACAAATAAAATTTTCCCAGTTCGATTGTTCACGTTTAAATATTTATTCCAAATTTTGGTTTTATTTATAATTAAAATCATCCTTTAACAAAATTTAAGAATTAGATTTCCGATTAACTTTAACCAATTTAGAGATATATATAATATATTTATATCAAATCAAATTAAATTTTAAAATAAGATACATATATATATATATATAAATCAAAATATACTGAAGAAGTTCAAATAAATAAATAAAAAATTTCTCAAAAAAAACCGTAGCAAAGCTACATAATGGTTTCTCCACTTCGAAACTCGAAAATGAATGTCGATGATGCGGCCGCCATCACCGAAATTATTTTCCAGCGACAAAGAGAAGAGCACTGATTTCAACATTTTAAAATTCTTTGAAAACGGTTTCTATTTGAAAATACCCTTAATAATATACATTTTAAAAAATTTAAAACCAAAGCTTGGAATCACTGGAAATTAAATTCTCAAATTCTAAATGTTAAATTCATTTAAATTTCAAATCAGTTTATAACTCATGTTTAAAATTCATTTATAGAACAATAAGTGATAATCAATTATTATCATTTCAACAACCAATTTAATTAACTTATTAAATTTCAGAAAATTTTACTTATATATATATCTATAATATATTCATACAAATTTATTCCATTTACAAGAATTTGAAAATAATATTGTGTCAGTTTGCTCTGTTCAAGTGTTTTGGAAATCCTATCGATAGCGTTGATCAGACGAATCGATCGGAAACCCAAATCAACATCAATAACTCAAACAACACAATATATTTTAAAACATTTTAAATATTAGTTTACAAATACATTTCTTTGCTCGACGATACAGGAATGAATTTTCAAAATAAGGACAGGGATTCAAATTTTTGATGGGCTCAAATCAAAGAGAATTTCGATTCGAAGATAAGTTCGAAACAAAGATATGATGATTAATTAACAAAGTAGAAAGATTTGATAAGTTTATATAAATCGCGGGCAACCTTAACCAGGTCGACCGTGACTTCAAGAATAAGATCGGTGTAGAATTCCGAGGTAAATCGACATTCGATCTCAAGAAATAGAATTCAGGTATAGCAGGAGATAGATAGCATCGTAAACCGAGGATACAGAAATCGCCGGTAAATCAATGCCTATTGTAAAGGAGTTTTGCTCCTTTACGAATTTATTCGAAGATTGGCGAGACCGCCGATCTATTATAGATATCATTCAAAATGGAGTTATGGGGTGCTCCAGAATTTGAAAGAAGACGAATAGTGAAGGACACGAATGAATTTCGAAACCGAGGGGAACGTTCCAAAATTCAAAGGAATTGAGTCAAGGGAAGAGATTGAAACTCGAATGAGAGTGATTCTGTAAATACATTTACCCTATATGTTAAGTTTTGCCTAGAGCTACCAAAGCTCTGATACCAACTGTAACGACCCGATATTTTGGACCATTCGCATCCATTATAAGTGTATAGGTAGACACTCATGCCGGAATTGAATTGCTCAAAATACCGCGTTGTTAATTTAAATTTGGCAAAACTGAACATATACAATAAATAATCACAGATCACAGACACAGAGTAATAAATGCAGCGGAAATAAAAGAGATAGTAGTTCATGAAGCTACTATATAAATGTATAAGTTACATCAGAGTTAAACCAGATACAACGGAAGAGTAATACGATACATCAGGTACAAATCAGAATACATCACTGGAATCATCGAATACTGAAAGCAGAATAGATGGCTGGATCTTCAAGCAAAGCTCCAACTTCAAAGGTGAGTCTCGAATACTGGTACACTCAGTCTGACCCGAGCGTAAAGCAAAAACACAAGACACTCGAGTCAGGATTAACATTCTTATATTTATAAATCCAACTCAAGTGAAATAGCAATTGAAATACAAGTAACTCAAAGGATGTTTGGAATGACCATCCTTTAAGGATCCGTTAAACTATCTACTAGGTAGTAATGTACGCTAAGTAGATAATGTCTATCAGTAATATAAAGATATCAAAATAGTGTTAAGTCATGGCCCATTCCACCCTTAACACATTTTTATTCCCAAAAGCATATACAAGACCGTAGTTTCCCCAAAACCGGAAGTCACCAGAGGGCAATCCATATACTAAAGGTACAAAATAGATTCGTAGTGGTCGCGAATAGGGAATACAAGTATGACAAGGCACATGAGGCAATACCCAAGGTAGTGATACTACCGTTTACCTAATCCGGACTGGTGAGAACGCATCGCCGCAGCGACCGCAACACCGTGAAACAACACTCCCAAAAATCAAGGGTGCACCAATCGACAACAAGTAATGAGTAGTTCGAAGAAGTGTGTTCACTTGAGGTAGCTAATCCTCCATTGGCCCGGCACGGCTCCTGTTTTAGTCATTTCCAATTTGACACAAGTGTCAAGGCTATCCATTATCGTTCTCTTTCTTCAGTCATCACGTACATCATTCCAACCACTTCATTCTGGATCACACTCCGCGTATAGTTATTAAAGTGGTTTTCGGTTTAGATAGAGAGTATATCCATAACCGATTCTGGTCTCTTTAATAACTTCGTAATTATTACACCGATTGGTCGTTTATTTATTTCAAAACCAAATCAAATTCAATTCCAATTAGAATTTATACCCCAACATTTCATTTGTCTTTCCAAATCAATTTCCATAATTTACATTTCAAAACTTCCAAATTACCATTTCAAAATCTTATAATACAATTTCAATTTCTATTTAAATCAATTCAAATATTGATTCAAGTTCGTAAATAAGTTTCATTCCAAATCATTTAAATAAATTTTATTTAACATTCAAATCAATTTAAACTCATTTATCGATTTCATTCAATATTCGTTAAGTTACTTTATCATTCAAAACAATTTCTATTAATTTTCCAATTCATTAAATCAATTCTTAAGTTCAACTTCATTAAATCAAAATTTACAATTTTGAATTAAACTAAATTCGTCAAATCAATTCTTTCAATTACAAGTCTTACATTAATTCCAAAAATATCACATTTTCACTTCTTGTTAAAGAAATTCCATTTCACTTATTTACTTTCTTAAATAATTTCCCAAAACTTACTTAATCAAGAAAACTCAATTTCAATTATTTACGAAGTAAAATTCACTTATTCAAAAGTTCAATTTTACTTATTAAAGAGTTCATTTCAATTTAATCATTAAATAATCCAATCTTATTTAATTATTTAAATTTCAAAGTTTAATAATTTCAAACTTAATTATTAAATCATTTCAAAGTTTAATAATTTCAAACTTAATTATAATTTCAAACTTAATTCAATAATTTCTCAAATTAAACACATTCTTTCATCAATTACATTTTTAATATTTTGTTTCAGATTTTTAAACATTAACATTTTCCTTTCGTTAAAAATTTAAATTTCAACTTCATTTCAAAACCATATTATTTATTCAAATAAAAACTTCGTTTATTTTTAAATCAAATTATTGACCAATCGGGTTTTATTTAATTCTCTATCATAGGCCAAAGTTTAATTTGGGTATTTATCATTTCAACCCGATTCTAATTCAATTCAAAAATCAAAACATAGCAAAGGGAACTTGCAGTGTGATAACTGGGATGATGTCAAAGTAAATAAACAAGTAATAACAACAATCAATATCAATCCAATAATCAATTCAAATAATCCCGAAATAACCGTATTAATTCGCATTGTTATTTGTACGAATTAATATAATTATCTCTAGAATCTACACTATCATTTCATGTAGATTAAAGATTATTCCACTAATTATTTATACGGTTCTTCACTTGTCATTCAATTTCAATTTTTACACTACAACAATTAATCCAATATACATCGATGGTTCAAAGTGTAATCATCACTATTCTACATGTCCATTAATTTAACAATTAAAAGGGGTCATATTCAACTAATCAAATTTAACATATAAATCAGTTTTAAAATCGTTAACTATCCTATATCCATTTCAATTTTGCATACTATTTATCATTTAACACTAACAATTTAACGTCCAATATAAACATCAACAATCAATCAATTATCAGCCAAACTGTATTATCATCACATAAATAATTAACAGATAATGGTGTCAGATGTCACAGGTGAACTGATACAGGCAATAGCATATATATAACAGTGTAATTAACTAACAGCAGCATATTTCAATTGTCGTTTCAATTGAAATCAAATTTAATAAATAAAAGAACGTTAATCGTGAGTGAGTGCTCACCTTTCGAGGCTAGAGAGATGGATCAGAATGAAAGCGAATTGTGAATCCAACGCGAATTTCAAAGCGAAACAAATTGAGGACGAGTGCGACGGATAGAGCTGATAAATAGGAAGAGACGAATTCATATTAGAACTGGATCGATGAAGATAATTGATATAAGTGAACTTATATAACTATTTATACAAAATCACATTTTAAATTTCAAACACATATTAAATAAAAAATATATATATTTAAAAATCATTGTAAAAACATATCTACATAATAAAATGTAGAATAATACATATATTCTAAACTAATATACAAATAAAATATTTATATTAAAAATTCAAAATCAATGTTCCTAATAAAATTAATATATATACTTATTTGTTAAATAAATGTATTGGTCCAAGCAGACCATATAAACTCATATCAATTTTTTATATAACTTTACATAGACTATATATACGACAGCCAAGTTGCTAACAAAATTCATCTTTCATATACAACAACAAGTATACATAATATATATATATATATATCTATATGAACTGTAAAGTATTTATACGCATATAAATAAACTGACTATATCTATAACTCACGGATGCCGAATTAGGTGAGTCAGTAAAATAAAACAGCAAAAAAAAACATATATTAACTAATATATACATAACAACTTCCATAATATACACTTTAGACAAGCAGAAAATATAACAGAACATTTTTCTTATAAACAATAAATTTATTTAAGCATACCTATATATAAACAAAACAGGTTCCTTCAGTTAAACCAAAATAGTCAAAAATATAGATACATATAATATAAAATTTATGAGTATAACTTATATAAACATATAACCTCTATATAAAAAATGCACGCTTATATTATATACTAATATAACAATATATAGGGAGTCATAAAATGAACTGTAACCCACACACATAATATGGGCTCTGCAGCTATTATAGATAACATATATAAATATATATACAAAATTTCCATTCGGCTGAGGCTACCTGCTTCTCAAAAAATGCGAAAACATATATATAACTTAGCTTAATAAACTTATGCATAGAACTCCATGCGAAAACACATGTTAAAAAAATCAAATAGCTTATATTTTATATTACAAATGAGTTTTATAAACTTTCCTATATATAACCAGATCAGACATATATATATTTGAAAACTTTAACATCTATGTATATATTACTGTACCAGACATATAAATAATTCACCAAAATCTATATATATGTTAATATGTATACCCACTTACAACATAGTTCGGCCGGAAGAGGAAGGCGACATCACGAGTCCTACTTCGATACCATAAAGGACGAGGAGATAGCCCCTCATTTGTGGTCAGGAAAGGTGGTGCTTCGGGTGCGGGTTGGAAGCATGGGTCCAGTGAGGCTTGGGGACATGCTCGGGACAAAGGAAGGTGGCTGCGAGCTGGCTTTGGGTTTGAATGGAGAAGGTACGGCGGCTTCGAAAGGTGGTGGAGGAGAAGAGGCCACGGCCGAGCTTGCATCAGATGGTGGGCGAGATTCTGGGGAGGAGAAGTGGTGATTGCATTGGGGAGCGAAGGGACTTGGAGCTTTGGTGTTGCTCGCGGGTCGGAGTGGAAGAGGGCGGAAGTGAACAAGGCTGCTGGGTTGGAAAGTGGTGGTAGGCTTCGGCCTTGGGTTTCGGATGTGGAGGTGGAAAACTTGCATGAGAGACCGAGGCCGAGGGATGTGAGAGAGAGAGAGAGGGGCAGAACGGAGGAGAGAGGGGCGGAGCGGATTTGAGTGCGTCAGTGAGAGGCCGGAGAGGGAGAGGTTGCGTGCGAGTTGAAGAAAGGCGGGTGGAGGTTCGGCCAATGTTTTGGTCGCATGGATACAAGGAGAGGGTGAATGCTTCAGAAAGAAGAAAGTATAGCTGGTAATGTATTTGGAAGAAAAGAAAAACAACAGAGGGAGGACAGCTCGAAAGCAATATAATATGGCTCATATTTCAACATACGTTTTTTTCTTTCTCGAGAGAACATAAAGAACCCAACTGAAAAGCCAAGCAATGCAGGTGAAAGGACAAGTCATAATTTTTACATTGAATACTGAGAATATTAAAGGATAGAGACTGAATAGACAGATGGAAATCAAAAGGTAAAAAGAAAAGAAAACCGGTACCGATACGAAATCGTTTCGCGGATTCCGCTGCGTATCGGACTTCAAAACACAGAATTGATTATACCGTAGAGATCAGCACGACGAGACGATCAAAATGGTATACAGATATCAGTGGTACGATTGAATTATAAAAATTCGAATTTTCTACCGACGGAAAATGCAGCAAAAACGCAGAAGATTAAGATCGACGGAGCTAAAGATGTCCGAATTTGGTAAAACGACAAACTGACATCTTGTTCAGAAGATGGTTTAGAATTTTTCTATATAAAAATATTTAGGTTTCGAAAACATTTTATTTTCATCGCTTTTTAACTGATTAAATTGAAGTAAATTTACGCGCGAAATAAACTTTCATATTTTCGGACGAAAGTTTACCAGTTGCTATGATTAACTAAAAGCATTCCAAATATCAAATTTATATTTTAAAATTTTATCGTTTAAAATTTCATAAAATTTCAACTAATTACGTTATTAAAACAGTTGAAATTTACGGGTCGTTACACTTGGTCACATCATTGGCTCGTATAGAATCCATCAGCCATTCGTACCTCATAATATGCTACCAAGGGTCGGTTTTTCCCTCGTAGGTAGGCATCAACGGCATATTGAATCTCCTCGAGTATTATGCGTCTAGAACATTATCCGTGAAAGGGTTATGGCTTCTCGAGATTCCCCAGTCATCGTTAGTCAAGCCTTGGTTCTCTCTCACCAACTGTCTTACCATTGCCGATAAGTCCGGAGTTCGGATGGGTGGCTCCTAGCGGTGGTCGGGTTCCACCTCACGTGTATGGTCCAGTCGATGTCTGCATGCCATTTCATGCCTTCTTGGGCCACCATCTTCCTGATGTGCATCTTGTACGTTGATTTCACCATCATCCCGGGGAAGAACCCGATCAACATTCATTCTGACTCTTTTATCCAAATTAACCGTAGCAGCTTTAGTTTGAATCCTAGCATGTACTGGTAAATTTCCTTCTCTAGCAGAGGGACCAGCACTAATCATCCTAGCAAACCGCGATGGTCTACCTGTTGACGCCCTGAAGTTTCTACATAGTATCCATTAGTTCTACGACACCTATGTCTATGGTGTCCATCCGATGAGCTAGAGCTTTCCGATGTTGAGTAAGGAGTAGGATCCCTCCTAGCTTTGCCCCGCTGCTGCTAATTGATTTGATTCATCAAGTCAATGTTGCTCTGAATCTGCTGATTTAACTGTCGACGGCTCTTCATCAGCTCTCTCGTTAAATTATGAAATTCAGCTCTGGTAATAGAATCGGTAGGTTTCTGAATTTCAACCGGATCATCATTCACATTTGTTGGTTGATTGCTTGGGTCTCCTTGTTGAATGCTCGCAGTCTCATTTCCGTCCACGTTCTAAGTTGTAGATCTGCTATGTCCCACCATCATCAATCTCCTTATTTATATTTCAGCAAATCTGAGTAGTATAAGTAACTTTATGAAGATAACAACAGATCTTCTCAGGGGCATTATCCAATCCAGTAGCAACAAAGGGGATCCTTGCAGGCTAAGAATCAGGTTTCTCAATGAAAGCACCAAAATGTTTGCAACCAAATTGGTCACAAACACCCTAGAATAGATTTGTGTAGAGAAGTAAACGAAGAAAGTAAAATTAAAACTGAGGAGTAGAATTAACTAATAGACTAATAAAAGAAATAATCAAGAATACATAAATTTATTGTGGTTTGGCGTTGTATGCCTACGTCCACTTTGAAGACTATCTTTATTGATCCACTAATAATCTGATTACAGTAGGAAGAAATAGGAAAAACTTGATTACAATAAAGACTAAAGTAACCAGCAGCGTAAAGTCCCCTAAAGTGAACCATGGGGCCTGTATTTACAAGGAGAGATAATGAGATATTTCGCTAAGATTTCGGCAGAAGGCTCTCTAGGTCCATAGGGGCCCACCATAACGATCGGCATATCTAACTAAACCATCAGGAACGATGGGCCTAAGTTTAGCCGATCCTTTTTCTTATCTCCAATTTTAGTGCAATCGTTTTTGGAGGGTCCCACATGTCTCTTGATATTGCTTCTAAAGTATGGAATCATTCTGACTTGTAACTTAGGAGATAGGGATCGATCTTGGTTGAAATTGGATTATGCACTGGAACATACTAATTGTTTTTAGGACTTGGCCAAAACGATCGGCCAATAATGATCGGATAAATCCTAAATGCAACTTTAGGATTCACAATCGTTTTTGTAAGCCTCAATTTTCATTTTGTTGATGTCCTGGAAGTTTCAAATGGATTGGCCTTGTGGATCTTGAGATATTGAGCGTTCTCCGATGACTTGAACTATCTTATGAATCGTTCTTGATCAATCCATGCAAATCCTTGCTTCGTCTGTAACTCGAGCATATGAACTCTGATCGACTCCAAATTTGAAATATAACTTCATGGGGTCATGCCAGTTACTCCATGCTGACTGCACCTCTATTGGTTTTCGGTCAAAATCTGCCCGACCATCGTCTATACTACTGTACGTAATCGTTTCCTAAGGCTGTTGACCATCCGTTCCTAACCAAGTCAATGATATCATGGCCTTGCCAAAAGGTGGGATAAAAATCATAATTATCGTGAAAATTGATTTATTACTACTAAAAGCAATTACTATTCACCAAATCTTAACTCATGCAAATTCCTATTGGATAAGGTTATGCTTTACCCAAAACCTTTTTAGAAAACTGCCACAACCCATTTTTCCTTCCCAAAACATATACAAAAATAATTAATTAATACCATTAGTTAATTATTTATCTAAATGCTTACCTAACCTAATAAATTCATAATAATTCGAAATCGCTTGGAAAAAATCCCCACAAATCAGAAAAATTCAGAAATATCATATTCTTTTCCATATAAAAAATTTGAGGTCAAATACTGTATTTAATTATTTTTAATAATTAAAAACCATAGTAAACCCAATTTCTACCTTAGGAAATTCATAAAACATTCAATTTAACTTGGAAAATTATGAAATTATAAAACCATCTCCAAAATATTGTTTTACATAACATATCAGAAAATCAAAGCAATCGGAGATTTAAAAACTTAGATTTTACCCTTAAAACCCATTCAAATAATTTTATGAAAATTCCATAAATCGTTATTCTATCCAAATAATGGACATACAACCAAAACATAGCATAAACAATTTAGGTATTACCCATAGCTAAATTCAAAAATAATAAATGGAGATAGTTCTTTTAATTATTCACCTTAGATTTGATGTTGGAGTTGTGATTTGATAAAGCATGTAATTCCCTTGGTTTCCCTTGTGATTTGCTTTAGTATTCCTCTTCTAGTTTCCCTAGTAATGACCGGCCTCTTTCTTTAGGTTTTAGATTGTTTTGATGTTGTAAAAATGAGAATAAATGAGAGGGTGAGGGTTTTAGAGATAAAAGGTAGATCTATTCCTAATATACACTTTCTCATTTATTCCTCCTTAGATTAATTTTAAATAATCTTGCTTAATTGATTCATGATGTCTCGACCTTATAAATTTTCAAATCTCATCGCTGTATCCCACTACATTATTCTATTTAATCTATACAATTAAATTTCCTGAATAATATTAAACTAAAATCAGGGTTGTTACATTATTTCTTACCATTTGTTTGTTTGCATATAGATGTTTTTGCATACTATTATCTTGGACTTGGAAACATCGCCATCTAGTTTGTATGTAACTAATTATTTGTCCATAATTTTTATAAAAATTGCAAATTTAAGGTATGGTTTTAACATAAATATTATGACTCTGGTATAGGAGTATTACTCGGCGGGCCTAAAAAGCCCTACGGCCTGGGCTCGGGTATTGGTTTTGAAATACCTAGCGGGCTTGGGCTGGGATTAGGTTTTGATTATTTTAACCAGGCTTGGGTTTAAGTTTTAAGATACCCGGACCAAACCTGATCATTGACAGGCCTATATATATGTATGTATGGATGCATGCATATGTATATTTCAAAATCTTTTTTAAATCCCTTAATAGTTCCAAGTGGATTTTGACCGAATCAATAGACCTGAATTCAAAATTTTGCCTCCAAAATGCCTAGTTAATGTTTCGGTAAGACAATAAAAATTGATCTAGGTCTACAAATTCAATATATGTTATATATTAATAATTTAAAACAAAAATATAATAAAGGTATTTTGTAAATATAGTGTATGCACACACACACATATATGTGTATATATATTCTTTTGCCAAAAACATGAATTTTCATTTTTTTTCCAGCTGTTCAATTGATATGTTTTATTTTGTGGAAAATTAATAATTAAAAATTGAATGTGAATATAATTGTTAAATTAACATCTTGACCAAAAATGAAAGATTAATCCATTTATTTTAATCAAAATGAATAAAAACTTTATTAAACAAAACTAGGATGTTAATTTATTTGGGTTTATACATCCTAATAGATCCCCTTTAATAATACATATATGTATATATAAATATTTTATTGTTTTGTAATTTTTTCATTAAAACATTTATTGTAAAAAAATTGTATATACAAATATTATGTTTTTGTATTTTTCCTGTAACTAAGGAATTTCATCTGATCCATATTATACTCATTTTACAAAGTGATTAATAAAGCTATCTCTTCAAAGTGGACGTAGGCAAACAACGCCGAACCACTATAAATCTTTGTGTTCTTGTTACTGCTTTGATTTTCTGTTATTTAATTACTTGTCTCCTCTATTAACATTTACTATTCTTCATTTATTTCTCTACAAAATCTTTAATAGGCGTTTGTGCCAATTTTTGGTGCAAACATTTTGGTGCTTTCACTGAGAAGGAAGATTCTCAGCTCTATTTGGATCCCTTTGCTACTACTGGATTTCATAAATCCTTGGAAGAGATCTAGATTATCTTCAAGTAGTTTATCTGTTCTATTCAGATTTACAAAAGTCTAAGGAAAACTATCTACAATGGTAAGAACACCAGATCTACCTCTTAAAATACATAAGAAAACGAGAACGTTAGCATTCAGCAAGGAGGCCAGAGCAATATACTAATAGATGTTAATGCTACCAATCTAGTTGATGTCCATAATTCAGCTGATTCTATCACAAGGGTTGATTTCTAGAATCTGATGAGAGAGCTCGTGGATAGCCGCTGACAGTTGAACCAGTAGATTCAAGCAAATATCGATTTAATGAATCGACTCAAAGATCAATAGCATGAGAAAACTAGGAGGGAGTCAACTCCTTATCCTACATCGGAGAGTTCTAGTTCATCAGATGATTATCATAGATGCAGAGGTCTCAGAACTGAGGAATATCATGCAGAAGCTTCTGGACATCAACAGGCAAACCAACTTGGGTTGCCTGCACTAATCGGGCCAGATCCCTCCTCAAGGGGAGGAAATTTTCCCTTTTATGTTGCAGCACAAACTGGGGCCTCTATGATTGATTCAGATGCTGGAGTTCAGGTGGATGCAGACCGATTACCTCCCCGGAATGATAGTGAAGTGAATGCACGTGATATACATCGAGAGGATTTCGAGCCAAGAAGGCATGGAACGGCCCATTGACATCACTCGGACCATTCATGTGAGATGGAGCACGACTACCACTTGGCTCCAATTATCCAAACGCCGGACTTATCGGCTATGGTTAGACAATTAGTAAGGGAGAGCCAAGGCTTGACCTATGATGATTAGAGGATCTCGAGAAGCCATGCCCCATTCACCGACAATATCCTACATGTGGAATATCCAAGAAGGTTCAACATGTCGTTGATGCGTGCCTATGAGGGAAAACCCGACCCCAGACAGAACATCATGAGATATGAATGGCTGATGGATTTCGCACAAGCCAATGATGTAATAAAATGCAAATGTTTTCCTATTACTCTCTCTGGCATAGCAATGATGTCGTTTACGAGATTATCCCTATGGTCAATTTTCAGATTTGATGATTTAGCAACAAAATTTATGAAGCAGTTCCGCATGCTTGTAACTCGCTACAAGGATGTAATGTCCCTATCAAGCGTGATCCAGGCTCCGAGAGAATAGCTGAAAGTTTATTTAGAGAGATTTCATACGGCCGTCACAGAATTCAGTAATCCGAATGACCATTCAATACTGATGGCGGTAACAAGAGGGATTGACCCAAAATCTAACTTTGGCGATTGGTCAGCTGGCAAACTACCCGCAAAGTTGGAGCATTTTTATGCAAAAGCAGCTTAGTATTTGAGGAAAGAGGAAGCTAGATGCTCTAAGAAGAAGAATGTTGTGGGATCGAGTAGAGAGGTAGTGCATAGTAACATTGTAGTGAAACAGTCTGCGGAGAGTTCTGGAAAAGTTCAAGTAAATGTCCAAAATAAACCAAATCAGCAAAAGAAAGGCGGTGATGGGAACCGTGAGCAAAAGTGGGATTCCGAAAGAAGAAAGCCTAGGATATAATGTATGGTACCTACACACCACTGAATACATCTCTAGAGAACATCTCCTTGTCTACGCATTGTACCATGCAGTATAGGAAGGCATCTCCAAAAGAATCGATGGAGAAGCAGACTGGAAAATGTTGTTGGTTCCGCAAATGCTATGGTCATAACACAAATGAACATAGGCATCTCTAGGATGTTATTGAGAAACTGATTCGGGAAAGAATATTACAGCAGTTTGTTAAAGCCTCGTAGGACGGCGTGCAGGGGACATCCGACCCCAACCGAGGACAAGCGCCGCACATGCTTGAGGAGCCTACGTGGGTTGGTGGAAGATTAGTGATCAATACAATAGTCGGAGGACCATATCCAACTGATAAGAGCTGGCACGAGATGGAGCGCTATGCTAGCACGATCAAGCATATGAATTTTGAGTGTTGTTCGAGTATAGAAGATGGGGCTCCGGCAAAATAGCAGCGTGCAATGGCAGGCGACATTACATTTAGAAACAGAGATGTAGACAAGGTGGAGGCATCGACGATCGATCCAATGGTCATTTCGGCCATGATCGGCCCAATCTTAGTGAGGAGGATCTTGGTTGACTATGGTAGTTCCATATAATCTTCAAAAAGGCTTATGATCAGACGAGGGTGGAAGCTAAGGACTTGAAACTGTCTAAAGCCCGCTTCCATGGCTTTAACAATGTTGCGATCGAAGCTATCGGCTATGTTGAATTGCCCGTGGAGTTGGAGGATGGTGACCACAGGAGAGTGCAGATGTTTCTTTGTTGTTTTGGATGTTGACACTCCATACAATGCTTTTCTAGGCAGACCAGCCCTAACTGAATTCCGGGCAGCTCTTGCCCCATCGTGTTTGAGTTTGAAGTTCCCAGCTGATAACGGTGTTGGAGTTGTGCATAGTGATCAGGCGACCAGACATGCCTACTATGTAGCTGAATTGAGAGAGGCTCAATGGAAGGAGAAAGGTAAGGGTGTGGACAAGTCTCTCCGTATCCAAACCATTGAAGATTGACAACCAGCGCTCGGGCCTTGGCTCGAACACCATAGTCGGTTCTATAAAGACATAGATCCGAGGGATGATGCGGAGGAGCCCAAAGAGACTAAGGATGCACCTGCTAAGCTAACGATTGACATCATGGTCAGCCATGATGACCCGTCATGGGTCCTAAAGATTGAATCACTACTCAGCCCCACGATGATGAAAGAACTTGCTGGTTTTCTCCAAGCGAATCTTAACGTGTTCGCTTGGACTCACTCTGACATGTGTGGGATCTCGCCTACCATTGTGAGCCATGCATTAAATATCAACCCGAGGCATGTCCCGGTGAAATAGAAATAGCTTGGCATAGATCCGGAGATATCTGTCGCCTTAAAGAGGAGGTGGATAGGCTCAAAAGTAATGGGTTTATTCGCGATGCCCTCTACCCTAAATGGGTATCCAATCCTGTACTTGTGAGAAAGACAAATGGAAAGTGGCGGACATGTGTTGACTACTCGGATTTAAATAAAGCATGCCCGAAAGATAGTTTTCCCTTTTGAGAATTGACCGGCTGGTGGACTCTATCGCAAGACGCGAGTTGCTATCTTTCATGGATGTGTACTCTGGATATAACCAAATCCCGATGCACATCCCCAACTAGGAACACACTAGCTTCATTACCGACGTTGGATTGTATTGCTATGTGGTAATGCCATTTGGATTGAAGAATACTGGAGCAACTTATCAGCACCTGGTCAACTGAATGTTTAACGATCAGATTGGAAACACGATGGAGGTATATGTGGATGATATGCTCGTGAAGTCATGATGATCTAGCGACCACATTAGAGACTTAGCACAAATGTTAGATATTCTTTGATATTGCAAAATAAAGACCAATACTCTGAAGCATTCTTTTAGTATTGCATTGGGAAAGTTCTTGTGTTTCTTCATCAATGCTCGTGGAATTGCAGCTCATCCCGAGAAGATTCGAGCAATTCAAAACATCAGGCGCCAAAGACCATCAAATAAGTACAGAGCCTAAATGGGAAGGTTGCCGCCCTAAGTTGATTTATTTCCAAAGCCACTGATATATGCATTCCTTTCTCTGATTTGATTATTAGAGGGAAAAGGAACTTTGAATGTGCACAAGATTGTGAAGACGCATTCCAAGATTTGGTGAACCACTTAGAGAGTGGCCTCCCATCTTGTCAAAGCCGTTGGATCACGAAGACTTGCATGTCTACTTGGCCGTGTCGGTACACGCTATAAGTGCTGCACTGTTTCACAAGGGGAATCGAATCCAGAGACCGGTATATCATATTATCAAGCGATTAACAGGAGTTGAAAGGAACTATCCGAAGATAGAGAAATTGGCGTACTATCTATTGATTTCTTCATGAAAGCTCCGCCCCTATTTTCAAGCTCATCCTATCAATGTTTACACTGATCAGTCGTTACGATAGGTCATGTAGCAACCTGAGCCGTCTGGAAGGTTACTCAAGTAGAACATTGAGCTAAGCCAATTTGACATTACCTATCTCCCTCGGAGTGCCATCCAGGAAAATGCACTGGCGAACTTTGTAGTATAATTCACTGCATGGGATGATCTCCTAAAGAGCGATGGAGACCCCACCATCGTTGGAAAATGTATACGGATGGAGCATCCAATGTTCTGGAGCTGGAATCATGCTAGTAACTACAGAAGATCGATCAATTAGCTATGCTTTGACGTTTGACTTCCCTGCAACGAACAATGAAGGTGAGTATGAAGCTCTGATTGTTGGGCTCAAACTTTCCCAAGAACTGGGGATAAAATCTCTTGAAATCTTTTGCGATTCCCAGTTGTTGGTTTACCAAGTCAGGGGAGATTACCAGGCTAATGGACAATAACTCGCTCCGTACGTCATCCGAGTTCAAAAGCTATTGACTGACTTTGAATATTATGACATCATGCACATTCCTCGGGATTAAAACAAAGAGGCCGGCTCATTGGCAAAGTTTGCTAGCACCGATGATGCACAACTAGTGGGCTTGGTTCCAGTCAAAGTACAAGAAGCTTCGAGCATAAACCATATGGAAATTGACTGGGTACTAGAGACGGAGCCTAAGATGGAGTCGTGGATGATTCCGATTAAAGACTATTTGCTACAGGGAGTCTTTCCCGAATGGAGGAATGAAAGGCGATAAGTCCTCCGCAAAGCTTCGTGATATATCATTCAAGAAGGAGTCATGTATGGAAAGGGTTTTTTCGTTCCTTTACTATGGTGTATAGCTCGTGATGAAATAAAATGAGTTCTAAAGGAAGCTCATAAAGGTGAATGTGGAGACCACACTGGGGGGTAAACCCTAACAAAGAAAATACTTTGTTCTGGGTATTATTGGTCAACTGTCGAGATGTTGCTGATTACGCTAAGCGATGTGACAAGTGCCAGATGTATGCAAAAGTTCTAAGAGCTCTACTAGCGGAAATTACACAAATGGTCAGTCCATGTCCTTTTGCCACATGGTGCATAGATATTATCGGTTACTTACCGATCTCAAAAGGTGGTGCGAAGTACGCCATCATAGTAGTTGATTACTTTACCAAATGGGCTGAAGTAGAACCTTTAGCCACTATCACAATGAAGAAAGCAATCAACTTCATTGTCCAAACATCATCTATCGTTTTGGCCTTCTACGAACCATTATAACTGACAATGGAACCCAATTCGACAACGCTGAATTTAAAGACTTCTACCATCAGCATTATATTGAAAAGAGATTTGCGGTAGTTGCTCACCCTCAAGCAAATGGACTAGCCGAAGCTGTGAACAAAATCATAAAGTCCATTTTGAAGAAGCATTTGGGAAAGGCTAGAGGCAAGTGGGTGGATGAACTCCTAACGTCGTTATGGGCTTATAGAACCACCCAAGGGCGTGGAATAGCGGATGTTGATGGCGTCATGCTCCCAAGGGCGTGGAATAGCAAGCACTTATGATGCAATTTCACTTAGTTTATTCTTTTTCATTCAGTTGTATTTAATTTTTGAATTTTCTTTAGAATTTGATTTTCCAATTATGTAATAAGACATATTATGTCATTTCCTTCCATTTGAAAAATAAACTTTGAAATTTTCTTCATATTTATGATTGCTATAGCATTACATATTAGTTATGATACTCGACTAAAAGAAAATAAAGAACTTTTATTTACACATTAAACTTGGAAATCGTAGTACAAGTTTATCCAAAAGCGGGGGCCGTACCTACACAATCATATCAACAAAAAGAAAAACAGCTATACAAACTATATACAAACTAAGCCGAAGTGACGGCTACTTCTTTTGCCCATTCCCTATTCTAGATTTCTTAGGAGTGGCAACACCCGAGCCTCTGCCTGTCCTTCTCTTTGACCCTTTACCACCCTTGGCAGGAGAGCTTTCAAAGGTTGGAGGGAGTTCTCCGAGAACTGACTGGCCAAGTGGAATGACTTGCAGTGGGATGAGATTTGGATCATCGACGTCCACATCAGCGAGTTCAACTTTAGCTTTTCTCTTCAATTACTCCTCTCTCTCTTATAGTGTGCTCCTTCAAGATGAGCTCATCAGTGTGTTCGAAGGCACTTGTGATCACAATGTCATCTGATTCATCTGGCAGCGGCTGGTCGTTGGCTTTCTCATCATCAAATGCCCTAATAACTTGAGCATCGGGCCCTGGAATGTCGATAGTCGCCAGAATTTTAGTAAATGTCAGTTGTTGTTCCACAGCGGTACCGCTTCTTGGAGTTTGACTGGGACCCGAAGACCTATAGATTCGCGGGAATAAGAAAATAATCCCATAACTATTGGGCATGAGGAATAAAACCTCTTGAATAATAGAGATTAAAGCGGGATACCTATGTCCGGTCGACTTTCAGTTATCACTAGAGGGCTCCCTTCTTGAATAGGAGTCAGCACCTTTGATTGATTACTGGGTCTGTCCGGGTCATCGCTCAGATCCTATCCCAGGCCAGGTGAAACTGATGCTCTGACTGTTTGAAGTGAAGGGGACCTTTGGGATCGGATTTCGAAGTTTCAACGATGTTTTTCCCTTTGCCGATGGTGCTAACATACCAAAGTATCAAAGCCTTGCAGCAGCAAGATCTAAAGGTTCATTCCCATGGTGGATTTCTCGTACCAGTTTCTCCTCATTCAAATCAGCTTCGCCAAGGGCTTTCTTCTTTATTTTAATGATATATTCCCAAGCCTCGGCGAGCGATACGAGGTAGCCCTCTTCAAGAAAACTCAAACCACGGTGGATTAGGACTTTAGCATTATATTCAACAATTAAAGGATCGAACATGTCCTTAATCTCATTCCAACCAGCCACTTTAGCATCCTCCAACTGGGCCTCAATTTTTTCTCTAACTTCACTACGACCAACTTCTTTTGCCTCTTCCTTGAGGACTTCAATTTAAGTGAGTTGCTCATTAAGTTTACATTTCAGTTCTCGAGCTTCAACGACCTCTTCACAATATCATTGAGACTCCTCCTAAGCTTCGAGTTTTTCTTTCTTCTCTTTCTTTAGGAGTTCTTTGAGTTCCTCAACATGGTGGGCTAGAGTGTTTTTCTCCTTTTGCAGTGTGTCCTTCTCTAGAGCAAGCACACCGCTACGGTTAAGGGCAACATCCAACTCCTTTTTATGAGCCATTTCTAGACAACTAACTGCCTCGGATGTTTCTTTGGCACTCTTCTCTACCACGACTACCTTCACTGCCAACTATGTGATCTCATCATCTTGGTGTTTAATTATGTCTTTATCATGGATCGCCTCTAACTTAAGGTGATCGATTTCATGCTGCCTCTCGATAGACACCTCAAAGATTTTCTTGGCTAAATGCGAGAATGCTTCATGCTGCACAAAAACATCATTGACACATGCAAGTGAACTCGCTTTAGCACTCCTTGGAATTGTATGGATGGAAGGAAGAAACTTTAGCTCATCAAAGCAGATTTTTGGAAAATTGACCTTAAGTTCAGCCAATGTTTCTACTGTATAGGCCTCAGGAGTAGTAGTAGCAAAAAAGCTGGATCAGTAGTAGCAATTGGGCATTTGCTCGACCTACGATCGCGAGACTGCCGAGAACCAGATGAACCTGAATAATGCTCAAGCGGCATTGTGGTCTGAGAAGCATGGAAAGAGGTCTAATTGCCGCTATATACAGGAAGATTAGACTGAATTTCTTCATGAGCGATTGAGATTGGGACTTGTGTTTAGAAGATGAAGACTCCCTTGAATGATGACTTCTTTCCCGGTTGTTATCTGTTTCTCGACGCCTGTCCGAGTCTGGAATACAACTGGATCCATACTGTGTTAAGGAGCCCCTCAAGTGGTCAAAGGCACGGGAATGAGACATAGCACCTGCAAATCAAACAAGAGCGTATAATTGACCATCAAATAAAAGATAGACAAAAAACATGCAGTGCAGTGCGCGTGATTGTAAGTGTCCTAGTGTCCCCTTGATGGACCAGTTACTATAGCCTTGTTCATGGGAGTGATTTCCCCTTTGCTAGTGGGAGGAATGTCATCATCAGTCCTAGTAGGAGAATTAAACCCTCCAACAGTAATGTTGGGAAAGTCGTAGGTCATGATATCGTCAGGGATCAGAAGATTTGAGAACCCTTCCATCAAACTTTCTAAAGGTTGAGAGGAAGACTATTCTTCAACAGAGGTGATGATGAACTCGGTCTCTTTGGCAGTTTTTCTTCTACGGAGTTTATAAGCGAGCTTTTTTCCTCTCCTTGTTGACATATGAGGTTGCACGCTTTGTGACAGTTTGACCACATGCGCATTGCCCAGACCTGCATCAGCATCGCCAGGCTTTTGGCTTCATCACCTCTAATTTCACCTTCTTCAGCATCGTCCTGAGCCTCCTAGACTGGGGGCACGATAAGGCTACCCGTGTCGCCTTCTTGTTCTGCAACATTTCTTGTTGGTGCAACACTTCCCAAAAGACCAATGCTGCGACCTTCTTCTAACAGCCTAAAAAGAGATAACCACTCATTGGTTACAAGGGATCTGATGTCCTTGTCCTTAACTAGGGTGTCGCGGGTTGCAGAAACTGCCCTTGAATAACTATCACCTTCAGGCTGTGGATGGACATCTGTAAATTTTCAAAGTATTTGTTAGTTCAAGATACGACTCGTGCTAAAGAATTAGAGAATAAAGTGAAGAAAACACTTACGTCCTTCCAACCATTGCCTTTTGAAGCCAGGCGGACAACGAATCTAGAACTATTTGTGTTTAAAGATACCGAGATTGTTCCAAGCACCAGTCAGAACTTGGCAGTTGGGCTAAGGCTCGAGGATAGTATAAGAAAGGCTCTCCGTCCATCGTTTTAAATTATAGATAAACCTGATGTCTTCAGGAGATGGCGGGCGGAACAAAACAACCATAAATAGCAAGAAAGTGCCATGAAGAAAAAGCAAAGCAGTTCGGATGCAGCTAAGCAGGAGCTACTCCTAGATAATTTAGCATCTCTCGGATAAAAGAATTAAAAGGCGGCACACATCCGGCCCATCACATAAATTTATTACATGTTGTATACCCCTTCGGGGGGCAAATGAGCTTTGTCATTCACTGAAGGGACTAGAACATCTCCAAACAAAATCCCATGTTTAGAGCATAGTCTACAAAGAGCGGCCTCCCCAATTCTGGAGGCCTGGTAATCCATCGGACTATCTAGAAATACAGCACCCTCTATAGTGTCAAGGGTAAGGTATATCTCTTCCACCAGAAGGGCAGGAACATCGGAGAAAAGGACGACCAAAGGACCAGAAATCTCTAGTTACTCAGTTTGATGTTCAGGGGAAAGTCTGTCGGATACAGTCGTAGAACTTGACTTGGCTCCGGGATTGTTGTGTTGTGAAGGTTATCCAGAAGGAATTGCGGCTAAATGCCCTGAACGTCTGGAGCCCATATCAGCTGAACTCAGTAGATAATCGAGATTGGAAAATTTTACCTGTCCCCCCATGTTAAGTGTAAACTAGTGTGGTGCAGTGTTGTGTAATGCAGAGACAAATAGTTCAAAAGTAAGTGACGAGACTTTGGATTCTAACCAGAGTGACTGTCATCACTGACCGTCTCAACTGGCGTTTAGATTGATCGGTTATGTAAGCTTTGGGATCGACTATCGACATATCGAAGTGTAAAGTCCATTATTGAAGTCCATATGTTAAGTTTTAATTCAAGTTCAAGTCCCGGCAGCTTAGTTGTTCAATTTCAAATTCAAAGTTGGATAAGCAAGTCCTGTTGTTCATTATAGTCATATGTTCAAGTTTGGTAAGACAGGATTGGTTCTAATTGTTCGTACAAGTCTACATGGATTGGTTTGTTTAAGGGTTCAAACTTGTTAAATCATTGAATAGAATGCACAGTTACGGGCAAGTAAACTCGTAGGCGACCAAGTTACGAACATATTTAGTAGTTGTATAATTAGATGCTTACATAGGTCAACATGGAAAATTTTATTGATGAGTATATTTAATATTTCTTTGTCAATATTCAATTCAGTTCCTTTGTATATTTTAATTGACAACTTTTTTATCAATTATATTTAATACACAAATTTATTGAAGTAGAATATTTTAGTTATACATAGCGGATGTTCTTACAATATTAGAAAGGTTAAATGTTACCATTCCCTTTTTCTAATAAGGCTCCCACTAGTAAGGTTAAACGTATAAGTCTTTCGACTTCACTGGTGGGTGTAAGGACTTGTATATCTTGGGATTTTGACATTGAGGAAAGCTCAACAAATCATACTCCCATATAAGATGATAACTTTGTATCGGTTGTATCATATATAACTCCAAACCCATGGTTTCTTATTATAATCTCAATTTTACCTTGAGGAAAACTCAATAAGTAAAAAGAGATTCTTCACTCATACCAACAATTTCACGATGGCCTAAATATAATATACATACCTTGAGGAACTCAGTACTACCCATAACATCTCTAGCTTGAGGAAAGCTCAACAACTGGAGAGTATGCAAGTAATTTATTGATGTATAAATGGTAAAGGACTACTTTATATTAAATATTCATAATCTTTAATTTATCATATCGAGTGATATCAACTTATGGAATAATGTATTTCTTATAAAATACCTTCGTGATTCAAGCGTTACACATCAGGAATGGTGGTATACATACTATACATATTTATTTATTCCGTAAGTCCAACTGGGTTTCTAACAATTCCACTTTTAGTATACATATTCATATTACATAAGTTTTATTATTAAAGAACTTTTATATTTTATTTAACTTATATAATATTTTATGTTTAACATTATATTACTTAAATCTTATTTAATTAAATTTATTAATTAGCACTTTAATTATTTATTATATTATTCAATTATAACATATTATGTTGAATATATATACTATAACCTTTATAGTAATACAAATATATCTTATACATATGTATTTTAGTTTATTAATTAAATTTTAATGATTTATATAATTAAACAGTTTTAATTAAATTTTATTAATTTCAAATATTCTTTTATACTGACATGTATACTCATATTGTCTTAAATAATTCAAGGCAATATAACATGTATCATTATATATATTATACATGTATATATATTTAACTGATTAACTTATTTAATTAATTAGTTTATTTTATTAATCTTACTAAAAAAATAATATTTTTGAAATTAATTTTATAACATTTTGAAAAATTATATTATAACTTTTATAATATGTGTTTTATTTTAAATTTAACTTTTAAATCTATATTATATCATATATATTTTTCTTGTTTTGAATTTAACTTTTAAATTTACAAATTTTATTTTAATTTCAAAACAATGTTGAAATCAGCTCAAGGACAAATTCAAATTGGGCCTTTTCGATTAGGGGTAACCTTTCAAGTCGGGTTAGTAGCAAGGTAGGGTAAAGTACTTGATTATCCAAGCCCAACCTTAGACACTACTTTTCTAGACACCCTACTTTATTGGTAGGATCTAATAAGTTAGCCCTAATACTACTAAATTGGACCGCACATGCTATTTCGTTCTGATGCCATTGTTGGAACTAGGCTAGCCTACAGTAGAAAAAATAAGTAAATTTCAAAAAATATTCCATTATTTGATCTTTAATGGGCCTATGTAGTCTAAATCCATTTAGAACCTTTTTAAATTTCCTTTTAAATAAAATCAATATTTTATCTAAATTATAAATAAGATCTTATTTTGTATAATTTTGTATGTTATAATACATACGTTTATCACATACACATATGTGTATACATGCATGTGTGACATAACAAAGTGTACATGGTTTGACATGCCCGTGTATAGAAGCTGGGATTTACACCGCAATGGATATGTTAGCCCCTCTCGTATACAAATATGTTATCTAAATGTATATATATGTATATATGAATAATATGACATAAACATATATATACACACATACATACATATATCTATGTATATATATGTATACATACATACATATAATAAAATAGTACTTATAAAATGATATTTAGTAACGCTGTTGAATACATACACACACACACACATAAAAGAAATAGTTATATTGAAGGAGCTCTTCCTCCCATGCCTAGCTCGAAGTTTGAGAAATCTTTGAATCGCCTTAATGTGGAGTCTTTTGAAAGTCTAGTGGATCATATGTTATATGACTTATGTATTAGTATGTGAGTGTATACCAATATATGAGCTAAATATAGCAATATAACAAAGTATAAAAGCAAAGTATAAAAATGAGCACACCAGAGTTTTTATACTAGTTCGGACCTCCCGACCTATGTCCAGTCCCAAAGCTCCCCATTGGTATTTCACTAAACAATGATCCTCGCTTCATCCGGAGGAATAGGCTGATACAAAAGTATTCCTTTGACAATCTAGTGTTCAATACAACACGGATATTAACCGCTAATACAATTCTTCATATAATCTCCTTCGAATGATAATGAGTATGAGTTGCTTGGATTTGTAGGAAATAATTTAACCAAAACATATAGATTTTGGTTAAAAGTGATTGAGAATATTAAGTCAATGATAGTACAAGAGAATATGAATATAAAATTTAGAGAATTGTAAATCAAGTTAAATTAAAATCTCAATCGATAGATGTATTTATAGAATCAAAGAGTTGTATTTGAAAAGCTATGACTTCTTGAAAGATTACCCTTTGATTAATGATTGCAACTGTTGAAGGAGGAAGAAGTTTGTTCAAAACAGAGGGAAACATCTATTCAAAAATGACAGTTGCAGTATTCTATTTACAAGCCAAGACAGTTCATAGACGTCTGTCCTTATATCACAGACGTTAGTGGATGTCTGAAAATAATAAACAGAGAATGTCATAGACGTCTGTGATAAAGTAACAAACATCTGTTATATTGTTAAGTATAAAATCAGAGTAGTTTATTAGTAAGATTTGTCAATATGAAATCGTGTGTGTTTTGATCACTCTAGGAGATTGTACAATATATATCCATGACTATAATAATATGACCTTACTTTTAAATAGTATGATCCATCTTTTTTCAATTATCGGTGAGTCATGATTTTGTTATGCACCGTAATCTTCTTCTAATATATATACCTGAAATATGATAAGGTATCTCATGTATATGTGATTGTATAGTTGTTGTCATTGGAATCGTAGAATAGAGGATCTAACATCTCCTTCTTAAACGAGATCTGTAGCACCTCATAATTTAGCGTTACTTATTTAATTAGTTAGTTGATTAATTAATTAGGCTCCGAAAATGGAATTTGTACAAACGATGGAATTTGACCATAAAACTTGCACTATTGCATTCATGGCAAAATTTTGAGCAGCTTTCATATTTGGAGTTTTGCGATCGGAGTCCAAACAAAGAAGTTACGAATGAAAAACGAATTCGGAACGAAAATAAATAAATAAGAAAAATTAACTAATTTAACTCGGGACCACACATGGTCGGTCGATTAGGGGCGGTCGACACCTAGGTAGAGGTGGTCGACTGTTCCCTAGCAGCGGCTACGGTTAGCTTAGGCCCAATGGCCCGGATTTAATATATTTCGATCTGACGGTTCTGCTTGATTCTATCGCCTATAAATTCAGGTCTAACCCTCCCTTCTGTTCTCATAATTTTTTTAAAGCAGTAGCGAAGCTCTATAATTTATTATTCTCCACTTTCTTTCTAAATTATAAAAATAAGATATTTGTATCTTTATTCATAAAAATTGGAGAATAATATAAATCTAATGAAAAGAAGAAGAGAAGAGAATCAACTATATACGTATTTGAGGTAATTTATATATATTTGTATCTATTTTCTCTCCCAATCCCAAATCTCTTCTCAGATTTATGATTTTAATATATGTATATACCCTTTTTATACATATTTCTTGGATTAAAAAGGATTTGGAGATGAATCAAAGTTTCTACTTCAGATTTGGAGATTTGAATTGCTTTTAAAAGGTGAGTGAGAAATTTTATAGATTGTTATAATATGAAAATTATCCCATTGGTGTTTATTTAATTATTATGCCTAACTAGATAATTGTATATAAGTTATAGGCAACAAATTGGATATAATATGAATATAATAAATATCGCCTACATATTATTATTTATGAATTGATTTAGAATTGTTTACAACCTGATTAGGAAATCAGTCCCAAAAGTGTGAATTTAGAATATCGATTTGAATGAAATGTATTCCAGATCAAAAAATAGGTTGTATAATAATGTTATGAATTTGGATTATTACCCTAATCTTTTTGGAATGTAAACTTTTCTATGTTTGGAGTTGTTGAAATATAGATCCGTTTAATATTTGTAAATTAGTTTGATTTATTTCCCTTTCTGAAAAAATACAGCATTTGATCTAGCAAGGCATAGATGCAAATAAAACGAGAAAGAGATGTGTAAAGTATGAATTCATTGTAGTTTACACTGTCTATTTTAGTAATAAAAAGAAATGATTCTTCCTTGTAATTTCAAACTTTGTAATCTTTTATATTTTAAATTTAAATGTTTGTTTTGGACTAATTTATGGAAATTATAGCAGATAATCTTTTTAGATATGATTCCAACAATAAAAAAATAAAAAAAGATATTTTAGTGAGGATATATAACTAGAATATATTCGATAAAAGTAGATATTTGTACGTAATTTACTACGCTGAAAACTTAGCTGATAATGATGCTTACATATAATATTCGCATTTAGGATAATTAATTAATGGGAAAGGAATTTGAAAAGGCTATAACTCCAATAAATGGGAAATAAATGGTAATAAATATGGGAGTTACAATAATTTGATAGGGTAAATGGATTAATGGGACTGATAAATAAAGAAGTTGAATTGCTAACTATGGAATAGTTAAAAAGATTACTAATTTGAAATTAGCAATCATACATAAATGTCTTAGTAAATGCCCGTTATGATTTTATGGACAAATTGACATTTATGAGCATTAAAAGGGGATTTATGGGTAGATAAGCATTTAAAGTAAATCTTATTGCCTTAAATAAAAAGGGAATTAGTAAGCTAAGTCCAGTGTCTACCTAAGATGATATAAGTAAAGACTTAGGATTGTTAATTGGACTTAGTAGGTTGTGATGCGAGGTCGGTAGAGTCACTCGACGGAAGACTGCCCTTTACTTTGAAGCTACCAGTAGTCGAGTGCACTTACTACTGATGTGAGATATCACTAATCTTAGGACCCGTGATGATGTGAGAGATTGGATATGCTTTCTTAATTGAAAAATATTAAATGGTCAAAGTTTGGAATTAGGAGTGGTGAGGGATATCTCCATAAAGGTTCGCTTTTGATTTGAGGTATTAAGTGGCTGTAGGGTCCACCTCTCTCCTAAAAAGAACTATCAAGTAACCTAGTGAGATTCGAAATAAATAAGGATGTCTAAAAAGGTTTACTTCAGTGTTGAGGTATTAAGTGGCTATATTAGGACCCGCATCTCAATCGAAAGAAGTAACCTAATGAGATTCCATATTTATAATTAAGAATAATAGTGGATATCTCGAGAAGGGTTCGCTTCAGTTTTGAGGTATTAAGTGACTGATCTAAGGGTTTTTCCTCTCTTCTAAAAAGAAGTATTAAGTAACCCAGTGATATTCCAAGCGATGTCAGCTAGATAGTACCAGTGAAGAGTCCTCCTTGGGGTTAGGTATTAAATGACAAAGACCTACCTATAAATAGATATTAAATGGTCAGGGGTCTGCCTAGTCCTTATTAATGAGGTATTAAGCGGCTTGGGTATAGTCTCTCACATTGCTAAGGCTATAATAACGATAGTACCAGTGAGTAGTCCACCTGGGGATATGTATTAATGGCTAGAAGTCCGCCTAGTCCTTTTTAAAGGTATTAAGTGGCTTGGGTACTGTCTCTTACATGGTTATGATTTTATTGACGAAATAGTTCAACGTTAAATGTTGGAAGCCTTAAATAGTGGTTAGAGGTCTTTATAGATAGGACCCACTGACCATTGACAACATTGTTAGAAAACCACCTTGGGAATAGGTCTTAAATGACGGGGTTTACCTTGATTGAGGTCTTAAATGGCAAAGTCTGCCTATTTCTATTTTAAAATTATTTTTTGGTGATTATAGAAGCCCGCTTCATATTTAGATGTATTACGTGGAAAATGGGTTTGGAAGTATTGGGTGGTTGATAAGGCTTCATCGGTATTTTGTACCTTAGGAAGGGGTAGGCAAGTAATCATGTGTGCAGTGCAAGGTTAGATTAGAGTTGCTAAACTTAATAGACATAATAGTTATATGGTAGCCAATTGGTATTTATTTATGTTATGGACAGTATATAGATTTTTCAATCACCAGGACGATGTTCTCCCCCTCCTCATTACATCCTATAGGATAGATTTTGGAGGAACAAGTCATTGGAGCTGGATGTGTTTAGTTGTTGGAGAAGTCTTCTTTTCACTCATGCTCGATGCTGATGTGACAACCTGTTATCCAAGGAATACAGTTTATTCCAAGGTAATAGTCATAATCAGTATTCTTATCCTATTATTGTTTCCACTATGAGTTTAGATTTCTATCAATCTCTGATTATGCTCATGCTTATTTGCAGGTACTAAAACCATCGATTTGTGCTTTGATGGACTTGGGTTTCGATTTTTATCGAAATTTAGGCCCATTAAGGTATGGGTTGTTATATTTGGTATTGGAGCCTAGGTTAGTAAATCAAAGAAATTAGGATAAATTGAGAGAACGTATTCGTACTTTCCTATCTAGTAATATTATATTTTTACATTAGATTCTAAGAGTTCCGACTATAGAAGTAGTTATAGTTCCACTTCAAGGGAATGGGCAAAGCAACTATGGGTTGGAAATATCTTAGAGTTAAGATTTTCACACCGACATTGAAGTGCCCCACAGAGTGTTGGCAATGCGTAAAGCGCCGTTGAAGAAGAGCATGAGTACAACATATGGCAGAATCCTAGAGACTAGAGGTGTTTGACTTGATGGTTGAGATTCCAGCTACCTTGTGATTTTGGATTTTGATGGTGAGTTCTAGTCAGAGACACACATTTATTCTATATGGACGGGAAACTAGAGTTTGTATGTCGCAATTGTCAGGAAGCAAGTTTTTGCTAGGGTGCATTCATTCATCACCTCTTTGATGGAAAATCGGATTTTTATTTGGAGAATTAATGTAAATTCCTTAGTCTGAAACCCGTGATAGAATTTTTATAAAGTATATTTTGGAAATACCTTAGAGTTTGGAAAAAGGTTTTCAAAGGATTTCTTTTCCCAAGGATTTATTTTGGAAATTTTGTTTTGCGAATGTTTTGAAATTTTAATTCTCAAAGAAACACGTATACAACTAAGCTGGTCGTGTTAAGAAAGTTTACTTTATAAAAGGTTAATTTTTGAAATCCTTAAATATCTATATGCATAAATCAGTAAAGGCTTGGTTTTGATTTTTGCAAGGAAATAGTTTTTCCATTTGGGAAATTTGTGTTTTAAAAGAAGGTTTTAGGAGACCCTGAAACACACACACATATATATAAGTTTGATTTTTAAGGGAATTTTTGGTATGAAATAGTTTCTATTGTTTAGAAACAAGTATAAAGGAGCATATATTTAGCTCATTGATTTTTCAATATATAAAATAGAGGTTTTTTAAATTCTTCTCCCTTTAAGGTACAGACAAAATAAGAATAACATTCAATTTTATTGGGGTATGTAGTTAGAACTGTTATTGTACCCACCAGCTATTGGGAGAAATATTTCCATACGAAGTAGGTAGGAAATAGCAGCTGGAATATTTTTGGGTTTTTGGAATTGTTGTTGGTCTTAGCAGTTTTGTTGGGACTACTGTAAATTGCTGGAGCATGGTTCGGGACTAGGCTGTAGGCTTTGACACTGTTGTGCTGAGGACAAGAATTTTTCGGATTGTGTCGAATCGAAGAAGACGACGCGAAACGATTATTATTATTTAATCCGATCCTGATTGGGTCTAGGTTCAGTTAACATCCAAAGCCCGTTTAGCGGTTGACCACTTTGTGGTAAACTTAGAGTGGTCTACCAATTAATGAGTTTTGGCACAACTTGAACTGTAATGGGACTATAAAAGTCACATCCAAATTTCCCAGTTGCCTTCTTTCGTTCCTCCTTCCTCAACAAGCTGAACCCAATCTCCCTCCTCCAAATAGCAGCCTCTCTCTTTCTCCCCTAGGCCATTTTTCGCTAGGAGCAGCAGCCTCGCTTCCCTCTCATGTTGGTTTTGCATGTTAGATCTCGCCCCACCACTACTCCAGATCTAAACCCCATTTCCTCCCTCCGACCACTTCTTAGCCCAAGACACCTTTCTGCACTGCCGGTTTTTTCTCGCACCATTATGGTCTCAACCCTCAGGAAGCGAATTGGCTAAACCGGAAAGTGCAGAATTTTTCGCCGCTTTTGGGCTGGAAGAGCTATTTTTCATGGTAGTATTTGCACTGATCCTCTACTTCGAGACTTTTGAGCGGGAATGCTACCTATGCTGCATCTGCCTTTTCGATGTCCTATTGGCGCAGAATTTCAATGGAGGCAGTAATTTGATTCGTTCGGAGGTGAAGGGTGCCTTGATTGAGCTAACTAATGATGATCTCATTGAGATTTTGGAGGCCTCCAGGAAGAACGCGGTGTTGGATGATTTTGAAGTGACCGACTCAAAGATTTTGCAACGGATCTTTTCCTAAGATGTCGGTGTTTGGAAGATGATAACCCACGTTTGACTGTCCGTCGGGTTGTGTGGATCATTCAGTATAATGTCATCCCTAAGATGGGAAGTTACGACCGTATTGATCCCTTAGTGCAGAAGACCACCTATGCTAGTATTGACGACCTCACCATCAATTGGACTCGCACCCTTTTATTCAATTTCTTGATCAAGGATTAGCACTCCACAGAGTTACTTTCTGTATTTTCACATATCCACTCTCGTCTTTAGTTAATACGAGTGCACCTCCATGGAGAGGCGGTTTAGTATAAGGTTCCTTCTGCCATCATTAGATCGTTCTTTAGGAAGATGGCAATTCCAAAGCCATTGGCAACACCAGCAGTGCTAGTGATTGGGTGTATAGTCACCATACTACGACCATTCAAGGGTCGCAACAATGGGTCGAGCTCCAACCGCGGAGCAAGGCATCTCGTAACCTGTAGGCATTGTTTTAGGAGTTATGGTGGTGTATTTTTTTATTTCCAGCATTTCTCCTTTTTCTGTAGGTTGTTTAGGTTATAACTGTTAGTTGTCTCTTGTAAAAGACATGCACGATATTATGAGTTTCTACTTATTTACTGTGTTATTGTTTCTGGACATGTGAACTGCTCCAATATATGCATAGTAAAGAGGCGATATAAATATGGAAATCTCATAAAGACACTTGACTAACAGCAAATGCAATATAAAACTTAAAGTTTAGAAAAAATGGAAAATTTCAACGAAGGACATGATAAAGTTGTTTTGGTATCATGGGTCATTGCTCAAGTTCCTTAAAAGTTAAATTTTTTGAACAATAGATGTGATGACATTTTTAAGTAAAATGTCAAGTTTTTGGGTAAAGGTTAGTTGTAAAATTTTGGAATTTGGTTTATACGTTTAGCGCATAACCATATCCGACTACGCTGAAATTATGGCTTAATTTATCAAATTTTTTGAAAAGGAAAATATTTTGAAAAGTTTCCCCTTGATCTGAAAAGTTCTCTTTTAAAAAAAAGGTTTTAGGTTTTAGTTATTTTTTACTCTTAAATTATTTTAGTGTTTTTGCCCAAAAAATTAATTTCAAGGGAAAATGTGTGTCTAAATATTTTGCGATCTTATTTTGACATATGAATTTGAAAAGTGAGAAAGATTTTTGTGAAATCTTTGATTTTGAAGGCCATATGTTAGGCGTAGGGAATGAAAATAGAGTTAGAATTTGCGAATTTAGCGGTGCATTAGAATCGACGATGCGATAAATGCAAGCGGTAATAAGGCAAAAGCTGTTTTAGATTTGGAATTTCTATTTCCACCTTTTCGACAATGCATGCGAGTCTATTTTTAGACTTAATTACATTTTAGGGCTTGAAAATAAGCCTCCTTATGCGTTTTTTATGTGGAAAATTTGGAGTAAATCCGGGGCAACGAGGAAATTTCCATTGTACTACGGGAATAGAAAGATTATAGAGTGGTAAGGATGTTAAATTCTCCGCCTAAATTCCTTTTTCTAGCATAGGATTAAAGTCTAGGAAGCGATTTTTTGATGCGTTAGATTATTAGATGGTAGAAAGTGGGTACAAATTTGGTATCTTAGTACTTCTACTTGTACGAGTATGGGGGTTTTGGTTGAATTTTTTTTCAAAAGGTGCATACATATAAAATTGCCAGTATATATATATATATAGGTTGCATGCATCAAGTTTTCAAAAATGTTTTCGAAAAAATGCATTCATATAGGAGGATCCGATTTAGAATCGTTCGGCATACATATTTTCTATGTGGTGATACAGTAATACATTATGCGCTTGTGCACGTTTGGTTGTAAAATTGGTTGTCATTGGTTGTGTAGTTTATGATAATTAGGAGGCAAAACCATGACTTAGTCATTGATGAAATTTCGGCGGCGAAATTCTTTTTAAAGGGGGAAGAATGTAACAACCTGTAATTTGGCATTAGTTATTTAATTAGTTAGTTAGTTAATTAATTAGGCTCCAAAAATGAAATTTATGCAAACGAGGAAATTTGCTATGAAACTTGCATCATTGCGTACATGGTGAAATTCTGAGCAACTTTCATATTTGGAGTTTTGCGATCGGAGTCCAAACGAAGAAGTTACGGATGAAAAACAAATTCGGAACGAAAATAAACAAATAAGAAAAATCAACAAATTTAACCTGAGCCCACAGGTCGACCCACAAAAATCAACTAATTTAACCCGGGCCCATAGGTCGACCCACCATCATGGGTAGTCGACCAAGGGTGGTCGACCCCTAAGTAAGGGCGGTAGACCATTCACTGTGTGGCGGCTAGGGTTAGCCTAGGCCCAATAGCCCGGATTTAATATATTTCGACTTGACGGTTCTAGTTGATTCTAGCACCTATGAATTCAGGCCTAACCCTCCCTTCTCTTCTCATATTTTTCTGGAAGCAGTAGCGAAGCTCTTCCATTTCTTATTCTCCACTTTCTTTCTAAATTATAAAATAAGATACTTATATCTTTATTCATACAAATTGTAGAAGAATAGAAATCTAATAATAAGAAGAAGAGAAGAGAATCAACAACATGCGTATTTGAAGTAATTTATATATATTTGTGTATTTGTATCTATTTTCTCTCCCAATACAAAATCTCTTCCCAAATCCATAATTCTAATATATGTATATACCATTTGTATACATATTTCTTGTATTAAAAAGGATTTGGAGATGAATCAAAGGTTCTACGATTTGAATCCCTTTTAAAAGGTGAGTGGGAAATTTTATAGATTGTTATAATATGAAAATTATCCCATTAGTGTTTGTTTGATTATTATGCCTAATTGAATAATTGCATATGAGTTGTAGGCAACAAATTGAATGTAATCTGAATATATAAATATTTCCTACATATTCTTGTTTATGAATTGATATAGAATTGTTTACAACCTAATCTGAAAATCAATCCCAAAAGTATGAATTTAGAATATTGATTTGAATGAAATTTATTTCAGATCTGAAAATAGGTTGTATAATAATGTTATGAATTTGGATTATTACCCTAATCTTGTTGGAATGTAAACTTTTCTATGTTTGGAGTTGTTGTAATTTAGATCCGTTTAATATGTGTAAATTAGTTTGATTTCTTTCCCTTTTTGGAAAAATACAGCATTTGATCTAGCAAGGAATAGATGCAAATAAAAAGAGAAAGAGACGTGTAAAGTATGAATTCATTATAGTTTACACCGTCTATTTCAGTAATAAAAGAAATGATTATTCCTTGTAATTCCAAACAATGTAATCTTTTATATTTTAAAGTTAAATGTTTGTTTTGGACTAATTTATGAAAATTATAGCAGATAGTTTTTTAGATATGATTCCAACAATTAAACATGAAAAAATATATTTTAGTTAGGATATATAACTAGAATATACTCCATAAAAGTAGATATTTGTACGTAATTTACTACGCTTATAATAATTAAATAAAACTTAGCTGATAACGACACTTACATATAATATTCGCATTTTGGATAATTAATTAATGGAAAAGGAATTTAAAAAGGTTGTAACTCCAATAAATGGGAAATAAATGGTAATAAATATGAGAGTTGCAATAATTTGATATGGTAAATGAATTAATAGGACTGATAAATAAAGAAGTTGAATTAATAACTATGGAATAGTTAAAAATATTACTAATTTGAAATTAGGAATCATACATAAATGTCTTAGGAAATGTCCGTTGGGATTTTATGGACAAATTGACATTTATGAGCATTAAAAGGGGATTTATGGGTAGATAAGCATTTAATATAAATCTTATTGCCTTAAATAAAAAGGGAATTAGTAAGCTACGTCAAATGTCTACCTTCTTAGGATGGTTAATTAGACTTAATAGGTTAGTGATGTAAGGTCAGTAGAGTCACTCGACGAAAGACCTCCCTTCACTTTGAGGCTACCAACAGTCAAGTGCACTTACTACTGATGTGAGATATCACTAATCCTAGGACCCATGACGATGTGAGATATTAGGCCTACTTTCTTAATTGAAAAGTATTAAATGGTCCAAGTTTAGAATTAGGAGCGGTAAGGGATATCTCCTTAGGGTTTGCTTCTGTTTGAGGTATTAAGTGGCTGTAAGGTCTGCCTCTCTCCTAAGAAGGTGTATTAGCTAACCTAGTGAGATTCAAAATAAATATGGATGTCTCTAAAAGGGTTTGCTTCAGTGTTGAGATATTAAGTGGTTATTTTAGAGCCGACCTCCCTATCGAAAGAAGTAACCTAATGAGATTCCATATTTATAATTAAGAGTGATAGTGGATATCTCGGGAAGGTTTCGCTTTTGGTTTGAGGTATTAAGTGACTGATCTAAGGGCTCCCCTCTCTCCTAAAAAGAAGTATTAAGTAACCTAGTGAGACTCCAAGCGATGTCAGCTAGGTAGTACCAGTGAGGAGTTCGGCTTGGGATTAGGTATTAAATAGCAAAGGCCTACCCATAAATAGGTGTTAAATGGTCAAAGGTCTATCCAGTCCATATTAATGAGGTAGTAAATGGCTTGGGTACAGTCTCTCATATTGCTAAGGCCATAATAACAATAGTACCGGTGAGGAGTCCGCCCAGGGATAGGTATTAAGTAATGAGGATCTATCCAGAATATAGGTATTAAATGGTTAGAAGTCCGCCTAGTACTTTTTAAAGGTATTAAGTTTCTTGGTACTGTCTCTTACATGGCTATGATTTTATTGGCAAAAGATGCGGTAATAGTTGAATATTAAATGTCGGAAGCCTTAAATAGTGGTTAGAGGTCTTTGTAGCAAGGACCCACCGACCATTAATAACATTGTTAGAAAACCACCTTGGGAATAGGTCTTAAATGACGGAGTCAACCTTGATTGAGGATTTAAATGGCAGTGTCTGCCTATTTCTCTTTTAAAATTATTTCATGGTGATTATAAAAGCCCACTTCATATTTAGAAGTATTAAGTGGCAAATGGGTCTTGAAGTATTAGATGGTTGATAAGGCTTCGTCGGTATTTTGTACCTTGGGAAGGGGTAGGTAAGTAATCGTGTGTGCAATGAAAGGTTAGATTAGAATTGCTAACCTTAACAGACATAACAATTAAATGGAAACCAATCGGTATATATTTATATTATGGACAGTATATAGATTTTCCAGTCACTGAAACGTTGTTCTGACCCCCTCCTCATTACGACCCACATGATAGATCTTAGAGGAACAGATCACTAGAGCTGGATGTGTTTAGTTGTTAGAGAAGTCTTCTTTTCTCTCATGCTCGATGCTAATGTGACAGCCTGTTATCCAAGGAATACTATTTATTCCAAGGTAGTAGTCATAATCAGTATTCCTATACTATTATTATTGTTTCTGCTATGAGTTTAAATTTCTATCAATCTTTGATAATTCCCATGCTTATTTGTAGGTACCAAATCGCTTTGATGGACTTGTGTTTCGATTTTTGTTGAAGTTTAGGACCATTAAGGTACGGGTTGTTAAATTATCTAAACGCATCTTTAATTCTTGATATTCTCCATCTGATATCTAGCCGTCTTTTGTTGTGAATGCTAATGATTTCCCTCCTTTAGCAACCTCTTCTACTCATCTTGCAATGGTGGCATCAGAGCCTATTATTGATTCGGCTCTACTGTCGAATAATCCATTCTCTGCCTTAGAATCCTCTCTGCAATGCATTGATCGATCGCCTTCTCCACTTTTAGGTTTGTTGCCTGCTGCTCTCTCAACTGAGTCCCACATGTCCTCTTTGCTCGCTAGTAGTAGTGGTGCTAGTTAGTGGCAGAATGTTGAAAATATTGACGTGGAAGTGAACTTGGGTGCTAGAAATGAGTTGGTAGTAGCATGTGTAGAGGAGGGAGATGCTTGGGTTATTAGTGGGATGTGCACTCCAAGTGCTAGTGCAAATGTGCATCATATGTTACTTTCTTCTGTAGTTAGTGGAAGGGTGAGTTGCTCTGTTAGCTCACATGATGCTTATGGAAGAGGTATGAATAAAAATGAATTTTTGAATGGAATGAAACTTGTTGTTTCTGGTCCCCTTAAGCCTGATAGCAAGTGGTCATCTGTTTTTAATGCATTGCCGAGAAATGCAGCTAAATACGTTACCTAATCTTGTAATACTATAGAGGAAGATGGTGCTATGATTCCTCCAACGGAGGAGTTGGAAGCGGGGGCTAATTTTTTGTTATAATTTTTTAGTGTGTTTTTTCCTAGATTCTCCTTATCACCAAGTTCATGATCATTGCCATCAATGTTGGAATATTAGGGGTAGAATTCAAGTTCATTTCGGTAATTGCATGTTCATTTTAAAGTTCTCTAGAAAAGAGGAAAGACTCTATGTGCTTGAGGTGGATCCCTCCATTATAGCTGGTCAGCCTTTCATTATAACCCCATGGAGTCCGATGGTGGGCAAAGCTAAGGAAGAGATTCTTTCTATTTCGGTTTGGGCTCATTTCTCTCATACTCCTTCTATGCAGCAGACCATGATTGCTAAATTAGTTTGTGAATGTTATTGGAAAGCCCAAATGTTTTGATGTTAATACTGTAGCTTAGAATAAGCTAGTGTATGCTAAGGCTCTTATTGAAGTAACTCCTGAAAAGCCTTTACCATCCAAGATATCAGTTTGCATTACCGAGGGGCATGTTTTTGTTGTTGATATCCATTATAGTTGGGAACATGATATTTGCTCGTTGTTATGCAGTCTTCTGACAAGGAAATATTCGGAAGGACTGGACGAGTCAAACTTGGAGTTATCAAGGAAGGAAGCCCAGAGGGATAGCCTAAGGGTCCAAAAACCAAGCATAAGCAAAACCATGGGACAAGGATAGAGCATACTCAAGGGATTGGAGAAACCGATCCAACAAAGTATTGGATCGGTACCGATTCAACACCTTAGATCGGTACCAATCCAGGGAACTATCTCCAAACTTGTCAAACTTCTGCCTACGTACTCTATTTGATGTTAAAATGCCCATTCCAAGTGTTGTTTTGTTGCTCCAATGCAATTCTCTATCAATCTCAATGAGCACTTGAATCAGCAACTTTGTTCTTTCATGGATCCATCATTTGGACTTAGAAACAAGCTAATATTAGTGCAAATAAGTTTGGAATCATGAAAAACCACCAATCGAACCAAGACAAGAAGGCCAAAGCAATCCATATGATCAACTTACGGATCAGTATCGATCCAAGCCTATGAATCAATACCGGTCCATGACAATTGATGAGTTGTCCCCTTATTTCTTTGGAGAAATAGCCGGCATAGAAAACAAGGTGGAAATCTTCTGGGTGAGATTTTAGCCTTCCTACATCTACAAATAGAGGGGCAGGACTCATTTCTAAGGATCTTTTGGCTCTTGGTTTCCCTAACTCTAATTTCTTGTAATCACTATCAGATTTATATTGATCCGTAAGAACTCCTACTTGTAATCAGTAAGATAATAATAAAATCACTAAGTGGACGTAGGCCAAGGTTAGCCAAACCACTATAAATTGTTGCGTGTTCTTTTCTACTCGTTTTTATTTAAATTTCTTCACCTTTTATTTTCTACTTAATCTCTTGGGTGTTCGTGTCATTTTTGGTTCAAACATTTGGAGCTTTCATTGAGAATTAAACTCAAGCTACTTGGATCCATCATCTATTATTGGATTTCATAGATCCAATTTTCCAACCTTACGGTTCTACTATTCGGATTTTCAATAATCTAAGAGAAGTTATTCACCATGGCCCCATCAGGGAGAGAACGTGCTACAACTTCCAAAGCTACTAATGATGTTGAAAACTGAGACATTCACCATATGGATGGAGCACCCAAACAGAACAACCAGGCATCTAGAATCTAGCTGATGTTATGACAAGAGTGGAAATGGATTGGATGATAAAGCAGATCGAGGATAGATTCTAGGAAAGTCATAACCAGATGAACCAGCAGATGTAGTAGAGCTTGAGGCTATGGGGATAACTAACGCATAACAATCGAAGGAGGAGTAGGCGGGATTCAAGTTCAAAATATGAAAGTTCCTCGTCATCTGACCAGAGATGGAGAAATGGAAAGCAGAAGAAGACTCAAAACACTTCTGGGACATCATATCAAGGAGGAAAACAGACTCGGGGTTCGAGTTTGTAGATCGGTACCGATCAAGAGGACGGATCGGTACTGATCCAACCGATGGTGGGCCTAGTTCTCGCCCTTCGGATGGAGGTGTGGATCTGACTTCTGGACATGCCATGGATGATCAGAATGCTGAATACCAGACAATTTCTGATGATGCTATGCACAGGAATCAAACAGAGGGGACCGCTGGACGAACGGATCTCCTGGAGTCTAGAGAACCCAGGTATCGAGAGTATGCCTAAGAGCATTCGTAGGGCCAAACACTTGGAACAGATCTTTGTCACCATCTTTCTGCCAAACCTATAGACCCGAAGTACTTAGAGAGGATATGGTCAAGAGACTTATGAGTGAAAACCGATTCAGAAGCAATGATGAATGGGGTATTCTCCTAGTCAATATCTGTTTATTGATAACATTCTATGTGAGAAGTATCCATGGAGATTTGTAATGCCAATGATGCCACTATATCATGGAAAGACGAATGATGGGCAGCATTTAATGAAGTACGAGTGGCATATGGACTAAGCGTGAGTGTCTAATGTCGTGTGATGTCGTTGTTTTCCAATTTTCCTAGAAGGGGTAGCAACGTTGTGGTTCACTCGACTCCCATTGACGTCCATATCATCTTACGCTGAGTTGTTGTAAAAATTTCTGGAGCAATTCCATTTGCACATTGCACGTCTGAAAGATGTGATGTCATTATCAAACCTCTTCTAGGAAAGAGGAGAGTCATTAAAAGATTTCTTGAATCGGTTCCATAGAGCTGTGATGGAAGTAAAAATTCCCATTGATAATATAATATCGATGTGTTGATTAGGGGAATTCATCTTGAGATGGATTTCAAGGAATGGTTGGAGAGAATACCCCCATCGACGATGAATGCTTTCTATGGAAAAGCTAATCAACACCTACGCTTGGAATAAGCGGGCAATCATCCCTGGAAAAGCGGTGTTGGAAATTTAGATGAAGTGATACAATGCAACATTACCGTAAAGCAATCCGAAGGAAATTCGGGAAACATGATTATGAATATTGGAAACAAGAATGATAGCCAGAAAAAGAGCGAAAATGGGGCCAAGAAACGAAAGCCAGATAAAAGGAATCATCCCAGGATTCCTAAATACAATAATTATACTAAATTGAATAACTCAATCGAGAACATCTATTTGGTTACTCAAGGTACCGAGTAGTACAAAAAGCCGACTCCGAGAGAGTCGACTAAGATGGAGAAGTGATATGGCAAGTATTGCAGGTTTCACGAAACACACGGTTATAGTACCAACGAGTGCAGACACTTGCGGGATATGATCAAGGACCTGATTCAAAAAAAGAAGTTGCAACAATTTGTGAAAGCCCCGTAGAACGATGGACAAGGAAATTCTAATCCTCTGGGTCGACATCCTAATAGGGGCAAGCTGGTCCTAGTGGTGAGGAGCCTATACGACTTAAAAAATGTTTGATGATAAACAGAATCATTGATGGACCACATCCAGCGAACAAGAGTATGGACAGGTATGTTGGTGCTTTGAAGCATACCGAGTATTAGAGCTATTTGGCAGTTGAGGATGGAACTCTAGTAAAACAATTCCAAACCATGACAAATGACATTGTTTTGCGGAACAGAGATGCTGATGGGGTGGAAACCCCGACGATTAAACCGTTGGTTATAATAGCCATGATAAGTCCGGCTATTGTATGAAAGGTTCTGGTTAACTGTGGAAGCGTCAACATTCTGTTCAAAAAAGCCTTCGACCAGATGCGTTTAGAGGGTAGGTCTTAAACCAGTGTAAATCTCGGATCCAAGGATTTAACAGGACAGCTATAAAGCCAGTCGGATACGTGGAATTACCGATGATGCTTGGAGACGGCGATCGCAGGTGAGTACGGATCGTGCCTTTTGTTGTGTTTGATATTTACTCTGCTGATAATGAATTTTTGGGCCGACCGGCCCTGGCTGAGTTTAGAGTGGCTATACTCCCTAGTGTTTGATGCTTAAATTTCCTACGGAGAATGGTGTCGGAGCAGTGCATGGAGATCAAGGGCTTGGCCATGAATGTTATGTCGCCGAGCTAAGAGAGGCGAGGCGAAGAGAGAAAGGAGATGGTGTAGATGGGACTCTGTGCATCAAAGATTTGGACGCATAGAAACCAATGCCTGAGCCCTGGCTCTAGCAGCACAATCGATTCCATAAGGATATGGATCCATGAAAAGAGCCGCTGGATGGAAGAGCAACTCCAACCGAGCTGACAATTAACATCCTGGTCAGTCGGGATGACCCAACACGGATCCTGAAAGTCGGATCATAGTTTGGTGTCAGGGTAAGGAAGGAGTTAATTGGCTTTCTCTGGGAGAACTTGGATGTGTTCACCTAGACGCACTCTAATATATGTGGGATCTCGCCGGAGATAGCGAGCCATGTATTGAACATAAATCTCAAATGCGTTCCTGTGAAATAGAAGCACCCCGGCCTAGGTCCGGGGAGATCTGCTGCACTCAAAGAAGAAGTGGAGAAGCTGAAGGATAATGGCTTTATCCACGATGCATTATACTCGTAATGGATATCCAAACCAGTCTTGGTGAAGAAGGCTAACGGATTGGAGGATATGGTTTTAGTTGAACCGAAAGTACCTTCTCATTGGGTAATTCATTAAAATCCACAGGCAAATGAGCAACTCCTTCTGGACTCTCTTGAAATTATCGATGAGAAACGAGACAAAGCTGACTTAAAAGCAGATGTGCAAGCAACCAAGTTGCCCGGTATTACAACGCTAAGGTCAGGAATCAGACCTTTCAAATCGGCGACCTGGTCCTCAGACGAATCTTCCCAGGCCCTGGAAACTTGGGCCCGATATGGGAAGTTCCGTACATAATAGAACAAAAGCTTGGAGATATCACTTTCAGGCTTGCAACGGTTGACGAGATCTCAATCCCGAGGGCGTGGAATAGTTAGCATTTACGATGCTATTTTACTTAGAAATAAATTTGTATATAATTGAATGAAGCCTTCTAATAAGACAGAATCTATCATTTTCCATTTTCAATAAATGGCTTCTGGATTTGTCTTTACATTACTTAAGAGTTATGAAATGCGACCGACTCGAATGAATCTGTATGTGTATAATGCAGGTACCCGGAGATAGCCAACCAAACTTCCATGGTCCATGATCAGACCCTTGAAGTTTAATCACTCTCGATGTTTGGAGATCGATACCAGCTAACTCTTTCCCTAACATGGAGGTAGGAGTATAAACTCGAAACGAATGTGACACGGCCATCCGAATGCCAACTCTTGCCCTTGATGTAGGGGAAACAGTATAAATCAAAAGAACGTGATATGATCGTTCATCTATTAACTCTTGACCTTGGATTGAGGTCAGATATAATCCTAAGTGGACGTGATTTGACCATCCATCTGCTAACTCTTGCCTTTGCTATGGGGGTGTGAGTATAAACCCAGAAAGGACATGACTTGCCCATCCATGACTAACTCTTAGCCTTGGTGTGGGGGTAAGAGTATAAATCAAAATGAACGCAATATGACCGTTCATCCACAAACTCTCGCTCTTGATATGGGGTAGGAATATGACTTGAATTGGATATGACACGACCATCCAATCACTAACATCTTGCCTGGAATAGGCAAGGCCGGAGATCCATGCCTGACGTAAGGTGGGATTTTACTTATGAACTTCAGTCGAAACTCGAAATTTGTCATGATCGAAAATTACTATCCTGAAAAAGGATATTAGAACCGTTAGTCTAAGTGGACTACCTCGACTAGTGCTCAGGGTTGGCATTTCTATGATTACTTAACGTTTACATGAGCAACGAAAGTATGGCGAATTAGGAAACGGGCTAATGACTTAGTCCGACTACGTTAATAAAGAGAAATGGATCATGAGTACATTGAATGGAAAGTGTTTCTCTTGAATAACTTTGGAAAATGCACACAAATAAACAAAAAACTTCGTTATTCACATAGAACTTAGAAGATAAGTACGAGATTTATTTATGCCTAAACAAAAAGCAAAAGCAAAGGCCGATTCCGCACAAATACCGGCCGAGAAAACAAAAGCGAACGATCAAAAAGAGCCTAAGTGCTTCTATACAATCGAAAAACACAAAGAAGATGGATGACCACTTCTTGATCCTCTTTTTTCTCTCCTTCATCTCCTTCTTCTCTACGAAAAATGGCGCACTAGATCCTTTGGTTTGCTTCCTTATCTTTCCTTCGATTCCTTTGCCTTTAGATGGAGTGCTCTATGATGATCTAGCAGGCACGCTCTGGGTGCTCCTACGTGGAGGAATGGTGACAGAAGCAAAGATAGTCTGACCGAGCAGATCTATGGATAGCGAAGGAGGAAAAGTCTCTATTTTCTCCAACTTGACCTTTTTGGCTAAGACTAGTTTTTGCTCAACGGTTCTTATGGTGGGACCCCGTAGAGGCTCGAAGGACGCTGTAATATCATCGTCGGTCTGAGCTCCCTAGAGCTCACCGGTCCCTTCATCCTAAAGAGCATCTATCATCTGCTTGCCAGGCCCAAGAGTCTCGCTAATCGGAATAATCGACACCATTTTCGATGTAGTCATGGTCATCGATTTTGTTGTAGTCGCTTGTTGACCCAACTAAAGACTTTGGTCGAGAAGCGGGATAACCTGGGGCTAACTTGAAACTTGAGATATATTAAATGAGAGATTAGCAATGTCAATCGATGACATATGGACTCTTTAAAATACATGTGAGGTCAACGAGATACCCCCTTCAGTTTGGGCCTCTGTGTAGGCCAAAGTGCTGCCAGAGTTCCCCTCCAAAATGGGGGAAAGGATAGCAGGCTTATGCATTTAAGGCTGATCTTGACTGTATCCTGGGACCGAAGATGGATCAAGAATGGTTTTGGGTCAAGTGTCCCCAATAGCAGCATCTTGAGGCGATGATCCAAAGCCTTCATCTAAGTCTTTCTTTACTGTAGCGGCTAGCTCTAGATGCATAATAAGCTGACCCTCTTTCAGCACCTTGGGCTCGTCTCCAATCAAGATTTCTATCTCTAGTTGAGCCAGATCCACCTCGCAACCTTTAGGAAATTCCTTTTCTTCCTTGACAATTTGTTCCCAAGCGATGGCAAGAATTTTGGAGTAATCATTCTTGAACCACTCCATGTTGCGAAATTTGAGCACGTTAGCATTGTAGTTGTTAAGCAATGGCTCGAATTTCTCCATTATCCACAGCTTTGCAGCTTCAACCTTCTTTTTGACAAGTGCATCCACATCTTTAGCATGTTCAACTGCCTTGTCTCTTTCATCGCGAGCAGCAAGCAGCTCTTCGCAATAGTCCTGATCTTGTTGGAGAGCATCGTTCTTCTCTTTTATCTCGCTCTTAAGTTTGGCCGACAACTCAATCACCTTCGTGTTTGAGGCATCTCTTTTCAGCACTAAGGCGTGATCCAACGGAAAAATAAAGTTCAACGAGTATTTGGTTCATCCCACGCGTACCGGTCACGGGCATCCTGCTTTTCTATGTTCTATAGATTTGTATGTAACTATTGAGAGTCGGGATATTCTACATAGTGTGAATATTCCTCCCAAAAGTTTGATTTTAGTTCAAAATAATCAATGCTTAGCCTCAATCCCATCTAGATGCTTTTTTCTCTCATCTTCAAGCGCCTGAATGGCGTCCTCGGCTTTCTTCTCAACTTCGGCTTGTGATTTCCTCAAGCTTTCAACCTCGAGTTGCCTTTCTCTTATGACCCTAGATATTTTCTCAAATACTTGCAACCATTCATTATACTGGTAATAATCATCAATTACACAAGCAAAGGTCATGTCTTGGACATCAGGCAGAATTCTCTTCAAGTTGGGCATGGATATGAGCCCATTAAAACAAATTCCTAGAAATTGTTCTTTCAATTCAACCATTCGAGCGTCGGTAGTAAGTTCTTGCTTCATAGTGACGACCGGAGCTTCAATCGATTGTTTGGTGGCTCTATGATGGGAGGTCTCGGAACTGCTCTGATGGCACCTATGGTCGGAGGATCAACTGGAGTAAGAGGGTTCCAAGTGCTGCATAGGAATGGAAGATGGAGGAATTGCACGAGAAATATCGTCTGGTGGCAAGCCATCGTGGCAATCAGATTGCCTATCTAAGCCTCTTAGAGGAGGAGATATGGACCTAGAATAATGTTTAGAGGCAAAATCATGTGATTGATAATCTCTGTCGTAGGTACTCTTATCCTGGCTGCCTCTATCTCGACTAGACCGATAGTCAGATATAGAATCTTGACCACTGCCCCGATGATATGAGCATGGACGATGCCTGTATGAATTGGATGCATTTTCCTTAAGAAATTGATATATGTACTTCCTCTTCTCCATGGATCCTATAAAAGAAACAAGAACGAACTAGTTTCGACTAGCAAGGATACGAGTCAAGTGAAACGTAGTGCCATGAAGTGCACGTGTGTGTGAGTGCCTCAGTGTCCCCCCAACGGACCATATTCTGGAGCTTTGATCATAGGAGTGATCTCCACTATATTGATAGGAGGAATGTCAACGTTAAAGTGAATGAGGGAGTCAAGACCCTCAAGTCTCATGTCACCATGCCAAAGGAGCCGAACTTGGTAGGAATCGGCCCCAACTTAGAGAATGTATTTGTGGAAGGAAAAGAAGGATTTTTCTCAGCAGTCGTAATTGGTGGAGGCTGTGTAGAAATCTAAGCCTTAGAAATTTTCATGATTAGTCTCTTCTTTGGGGCAGACTGTTGGTCGCCTATGGTTTGTTCAGCCAAGGACTCATGGTCCACATTAGTATCTTCGTGGCCAGCTTTATCATTTCCACCTACAATTTTGCCTTCCATGGTTTGTTTCTCCCTTTCTTCAACATTATCTTCAACTTTCTCTCTTGGACTCGGGACCGGGGACACATCTGGTTAGCCTCGCCTCCTCCGAGCGAGTTATTGTCATCGCCATCATCGTCGTTGTCATCACTAGCGGCTACTTGGACCAGACCAGTGCTGTGGTCTGCTTCTAGCAGATTATGGGCTAGGAGGTTCTCGTCGAAGAGAAGAACTCCAATGTCTCTATCCCCCTCCGGAAGTTCCATGAGAACTCTGACAACATCTGCAAGAGTCGCACCCCTGGGCCTCATCGAAACATGTGAATGCCAGAAAGAATATGAGTTAAGCTTGATAATTCACAAGGCGAACTCATAGCAAACGAATAAGGTGGAACTTATGTCCAGATATCCATCTTCGAGCAAATCCAAGAGGACGGTGTACATAAAACCATTTACTTTTAAAATAGCCTAACTTGTTCCATGTGCCAGTGACAACTTGTCATTCTTTGCCGGCTCCAAGTAAGTCAAGGAAGACTTCCCTTTCGGCTCTTAAAACTGTATACGTACCGGATTTCCTCGTCACTGGGTACTCGATGCAAATGCTAAATGAAAACAATGTACATGCTAAGAAGGAAGGCACTGCTATTCGGGTGTAACTACCTCAGAGCTAATCTCATAAAGTTTAGAACTCGATAAATAAATTGATTGAATGGTGGAACACATCCCGCCAAACACATATATCTATTGCAAGCAATGTAGCCTTCTGGAGGACCGTGAGCTCTTTGATGATAAGAGGGACTAATAAGTCATCGAATGGAATTTCATGCTTGTCGTAGATTATGCAAACAGATCCCTCATCGATCTTTGAAGCAACGAAATCGATAAGATCATCTAAAAGAACAACATCTTCGAGGGTATCAGGAGCAAGTTCAACCTCTGGCCCTTCTACGGGCTATACAGGATTTTCAAGAACTTGTTGTTCAACCTGTGGATTTCTTGTTGACGTGCATGTTGTGCTGGAGTTTGTTGTAGAAGTGGAGTCGTAGTTGAACTTGACTCAGCATCGGATTCAATGAATTTGAAAGTAGTTGAACCTGCAGCTAAGGTGGCAAGACGTTTAGAACGTATGTGCTTCATTTCTATAAAAACTCAACATACAGTCAACATCAGATAATTATAAGTCGTTCCCCCTGTGCTAAAGTGAAACCTAGTGCGGTATCGTGCAATGTCATACAGTTCAAATTTCTGATATTATGCAGTTCATTTTTAGAATTCAAATATTACCCAAAGTGACCGTCATTATTGATCATGGCAACGAACTTCACGTCCATGACATTGTGTTGAAAAATATTCGAGAGCTCCAAAGGAAGTGTTCAGCATAGTTCATTTTCAGTCGACAAAACAAAGTTCATTTGAAATTTCGAAAATCAAAAACCCACCCAGGGTTGGATTGGCACTGATCCAAACCCTTGGTTGGATTTTTGACTTCTTCTTCCATCCTTCCCCTATCTCCAAAGCACGGTCACTAGCATCAAATATCCGTCCACGTTCAAGTCCAATCCATTCACGGTATTCCCAGTCTATCGCCTACTTATGCAATTTGAAGTATGTCGGGTTTGTTTGCAAGATAAAGGTTGAGGCTTGGATCGGTGAATCAAGGCCAATCAAAGGCAAGGCGATGGTGTTGTGTCTAGGCAAGGTCTAGGAGGCGACGCTATCTTTGTCGAAGATGGAGGCAATGGGTGCTGGCGATCAAAAGCAAGGGGAAGGTTGGTTCGTAGGCCAAGGATTTTTCATATCAGCACCTTAGTATGGATCGTTATATCATAAACAAGTGAAGAGGAGAATGAAGTGAGTTGGGTTATATAACCCAGAAGGCGACAAAAACAGGGGAGTTTCTCCCAAGTCTTGGATCAATGCCAATCCAAGAGGTTGGATCGGTACCGACTCTTAATTTAAAAAAACAACAAACATATATATATATATATATGTGTGTGTGTGTGTCTATATGTATACATATGTATACGTATACACATGAATGTGCATGCCAGAAGTTAATCAAGAACGTGCATGTGTATGCATGAACGTGTACATATCCAATGCCCGACGACTAAGATCGAAGAAATCAGATTGAAACCTGAAAAATCCATGGAAGTGACCAGTTCAAAATTACAAAGCATGGAATGTCAAATTATAGGAGCACACTTTGGATTTATAATGCCAAATGCTAGTTGATCATCATGGCGAATAGCTATAGATATAAATTTTTAAATAATCGATCTGCAGGAAGGATAACACCATTCGAAGTACAGAATGGATTCCTTCAAAGCGATCCTAACTTGTTTCAATTTGAAGCACACCGCGTTTGAAATGAGAAGTACTTTAGGGGCAAGTGTTATCCAACCTTTTTGAAAGTGTACGTGCAGTACTAAGGATCGTGTAATATGATATATAAATGCGGAAACTGATAATAGCAGTAAAATAAAAATTAAACTAAGCACACCAGGAATTTTTATACTGGTTCGAACTTCCCGTTCTACGTCCAGTCCCAGAATACCCTCTGGATTTAAACTAAACCCCTCACTTAACCCGGAGGAATAGGTATACGACACCTGAGCAGCCGAACAAGAATTTTTCCGCCTCAACAGCCGAAGAGGACTTCAACTTAATACAAATAATTTGTTGACGAATGTGATCTGAATAACACTGATTGTCTTTTGATAGTATAGCTTCCTATAATCAAATCCTCAAGAGTATATGTGTGTGTGAAGATTTAGAAGGAAGATAATCACGTAGAATCGAAGTATATGAATTTATTCAAGGATTCTAGTGATATTGAATGTGAATGAATGCTTTTTATTTGCAGAGAATAATAGAGAATAGATTTCAGAATTATAAACAAGAATTGGTGATTGTAGAAGTTAATTGAACATGTTTATATAGTTGTAGAATAGTTACAATCTTTCATGAAGAGTTTCAATCAAAAGTTGTGTCTGTATCTCTTGGATTGAAGGACATTCCTCTTCATGAACGATCGCAACTCTTCAGAAAACTAGCCGTTATGTTCAGGTCGGTTGCCCGAAAAAACTGGCCGGTCAGCTGAGTTTACAGACGTGTATAAAACAGTGCATATCTGTGCACTTGAAACAGAGTCGGTCGACCGAGGTTCCTGGTCGGTCATCCGACCTGCTGTCAATTGCACAGTGCACACTTATTTATGTATAAATCAATATAAATCAATTTGTGTGTGTGTGTGACTACTTGGGGAATGATTTAAACAATATTCTAAGACTCAATAAAATAAAATATTCATACTAATCTCTGGAGTGTAGTGTCTCCTTTGTAGTGCACAATATACACTTATTCTCTTTTTGTCGCTTTCGTATAGTATTCTCATCGTATGATCTCTGAAGCTTGTGTCATGAATCAAAACTCATGAATCAACATTCTCCCCCTTTTTGATTGATGACAATATTTATATGACGAAGTAGTATTTACATATATATTATAATTCTCCCCCTGAATATATGGCGACTTTTCTGCAAAAAATTTGTTAACTTTCATATATTTCTCCCCCTTTGTCATCGACAAAAATAAAAACTTACTAGATGTAATATGTAAAAGAAATATGGAACATGTAACACAAGTAAGAAAACATCGAGTTTTAAATATTACATACTGAAACAAGATAGGAATATTAATGATGTTTACTTACTACACAACATCTAACAATAGGCATATTGTTCATAAAGAAATACTTGAAATTAAATTGTAAAACAATATGATCACTCCTCATCATCATCGGAATCCCAAAATTCTGGACGAATATTTTCTTCCGGAGGAGTCGGTTCCTTACCACGTCTTTGAGTGTGAGAAATGTGAGTTGCCGATGTACCGGAACTTGTGTTATCTGAAGTAGACCAAGAGAAGTTTGGCGCTGGTCTTTTTCCGGGAGCAACATAAGAGGCACCGGTTTCGGAAGTACATGATAAGGCATCCCATAAATTCACGAAGAAGCCCTTGATTTTCTTGAAACGACCATCAATTTTTCGTAGCCGGGCATCCAGGGCTAGTTGATTTTGAGCCAAAATATCAATGGCCGCCTCCGTACTAATTCCGGGAGTTGGTCTTTGAATTGAATGTTGGCGAGTGAGACGTTCCGTAGCATGAGTTGATGGTTGCGGTGTGGAGAAGCTACGGCGTAGTTGTTCTCGAGGAGTAGTACGCCATCGGTTAAATGTTATAAATCTAGGAGGTGCATCGGGCAACTTCATTAGTTTTATGGTTCTTGAATCAAAAGAACGAACTTTGGATGTTTCGGACTCCGGAGCATGGGTGACGAAGCTATTGATCAACCTCATTATGTATTCTCCATAATAAATATGGAGCATCTTTCCTTGGTTGAAAGAGAGAAATTCATTCATAAGAAGTTATGCCCAATTTACTTGTACATTCCCGCAAATAGCATACAGTTCTTTGAAGTTTTCGGGATATACTAAGTGATATGAACCGCCTCTAGGAACTATAGATTTCATCATGAATCGATGAAAGAGTCGGGCTTTAGGTCGAAGGGATGATGTTTGTCTAAGATCTGTAGCGTCACCTTCAAAAAATAGATGGCTTATCCGGTCATGAATTGATATATTACAATCTACATCATGTAACGAAATTCCACCCGGTCGAGCATGTAAAATGTGGTTAATTCTATCAATGGAAAGGAAAAATGAAGTGCCACAAACCGATGTCCAAACATAATTGTCAGTGTTTCTCGGCGGATTGACAAGGTTAAGGTTTGCTAGAAATAACTTGACCATAATATGATTGATTTTCAAGTTATTTTTCCTATGGTCAAGGAATGTATCAAGTCCACTCTCAATAGCGGCATTTTCAATACCATAGGAAGCGAAATCAGGATAACTTACAAATGATTCTTCAAAGATTTTGGCGTCTTGAAGTTGTATCCATCTTTGAAGTGCTACATCATTGACAAGCCATGAGGCGATTTGAGTATCTACTAGAGTAGATGAAGATGAAGCATTGGTAGTCTTTGATTTCTTCTTGGGAGCCATTATTTTCGAAGAAAAGATAAAAAATTGGGAAAATTTTAATGGGGGCTAGGGTAAAAACTGAAATTGGGAAAGTAAAAGTGAAGAGGTAAGTTGAAAAGGTGAAAGGATGGGTTACTAATATGAGGTAAAAAAACAGCAGATTACACGTTAGGTCGACCGAAAATCTGGGTCGGCTGACCGACTGGGTTATCTGAGACTAGCTGAAACTTTCAGGATGGGTTCGGCTGACCGACTCAGGTTTTTCGGTCGACCGACCCTGTTAGGAATGTATAGTTGAAACTTTCGGGATGGGTTTGGCTGACCGACTCGGTTCTTCCGGTCGACCGACCCTGTTAGAAATGCACATTTTTGTTGTTTTTCAAAAAAAATTATAGAAATATAAATTTTATTATCATTGCACTATATTTATACATCTTATTGAAAACAACAACATATATATATATATATAATGTTTAGCCACCGTTCGTTAAAATCTACGTTCCCATGAGTTTGGAGATGGAACATCTTCTATAGGTGACCATCTTGGAGCTATTGGAGTATGAACAGGGTTTGAAGAGGATGAAAGTCTATAAGTAGGTTCAGCAACATCATCCTTCTTTGATGAACAAACTTTCATGGCAATCTTTTCTAGAAAACTTAAACGTCTTGCCGTGACTTTTTGTTCATAGTAGAGTTCCCGCTGCATATCCATTTGCTGTTGTTGGTAGTGATGTATTTCATCAATTTTTTGTTTGGTTGATGGAGATATTACCATTGCATTCTTCCCTTTTTTCTTTTCCGGTGTATAGCCTGTATGGGAGTTTTCCCATGGTTTTCATCCATGTCGGGGGTCTTTATCCGGAGAAAAAAAGTCAAGGATACGTTTAGGCATGGGAAAGGTAGGATAGGGGCCATTTTCAGGAATGCGGTCGGAACCATCATCGTCCGGAGATGTGTATGATAGATGGGAGTTTTCGGAATTATAGTAGTCATTGTTTGAAGACATTTTTCAAGTTTTGTTTTTAAAACTTTCTTAGTATATGTTTTGAAAGATAAGCATGGTATATATAAACATCTGTTTGCTGAAAAATTAGTGGATAGGAACTAGTTTTAAATATAATCACAGAAGTTTAACAATAAAGCTGTTTGTAAATGTATGATTTATAAGTTTAGAACTAAAAATAGTTTTTCTGAAAACAAAACAAATAAAACAAACTTTAAAGAAAACTGAGACAAGAAACACCCATAGCTCAAGTAGCTATAACACAACATCTAACAAGCAAGTCAGAGGTCATGAGTTCAAGTTCCGCTTTGGTCAGAAATAAAACAAATTTTTTTTTTCAATATTTTTGCATATTTTTATTTAAAAATCTTTTAAAGACATTATTCCTAAGTCACGTCTAAGTTTTATAAAAATATTTTCATTTAGCGGTTTAGTAAAAATGTCAGCAATTTGATTTTTAGTATTAATAAATTCTAAATTTATTAATCCTTTTTCCAAACAATCACGAAGAAAGTGATGACGAATATCAATGTGTTTTGTTCGTGAGTGATTGACCGGATTTTTAGAAAGATTTATTGCATTAGTATTATCACAATAAATTATAGATTTTTCAAGATGACAATTAAAATCTTGTAGTGTTTGTTGCATGTATACGATTTGTGCACATGCCAAAGCAGCAGATATATATTCTGCTTCACACGTTGATATGGAAACACAGTTTTGTTTCTTACTAAACCAAGAGACTAAGGAACGTCCAATGAAATGACACGTTCCGCTCGTACTTTTTCGATCCGTCCGACTTCCTCCAAAATCAGCATCGCTATAGGAGACTAATTCGAAAGGACATTCTTTCGGATAGAATAGCCCGAAATCTTTAGTTTTAGTTAGATAACGAATAATACGTTTAACTGCTCGCATATGTGATTCTTTGGGATTTTCTTGAAATCGAGCACATAAACAAACACTCATCATAATATCGGGTCGACTCGCTGTCAAATATAGTAAAGATCCAATCATACTACGATATAGTTTCTGATCAACACTTTTGCCATCTCATCTCTATCGAGATGAATCGTTGTGCTCATAGGAGTTGGTTTAGCAGCAGTGTTTTCCAAACCGAATCGTTTAATTAAATTATAACAATATTTTTCTTGATTAATAAAAATTCCATTTTCAATTTGTTTAATTTGTAATCCAAGAAAATATGACAATTCTCCCATATGAGACATTTCAAATTCATTTGTCATTATAGTCGAAAATTCCTGACATAGTTTTTCATTTGTCGAGCCAAAAATGATATCATCAACATATATTTGAATTATTAAAATATCTTTATTAGTTTTCTTAATAAAAAGCGTTTGATCTACTTTACCAATTTCAAAACCAGATTCTAATAAATAGCTTTTAAGACGATCATACCAAGCACGTGGTGCTTGTTTTAAACCGTATAACGCTTTTTTGAGTTTATAAACATGATCCGCAAATTTTTCATGATTAAAAAGAGGTGGTTGTTCAACAAAAACATTTTCTTTTATGTATCCATTTAAAAATGCACTTTTAACATCCATTTGATAAAGTTTAAAATTATGAAAACACGCGAAAGCCAATAAGATTCGTATTGCTTCAAGTCGGGCAACTGGAGCAAACGTTTCTTCGTAATCAATTCCCTCTTCTTGATTATATCCTTGTGCAACTAATCTAGCTTTATTCCTGGTTATATTTCCTAGTTCATCTGCTTTATTTTTGAAAACCCATTTAGTACCGATGACTGATTGATCACTAGGTCTAGGAACGAGTTCCCAAACTTCGTTTCGTTCAAATTGATTTAGTTCTTCTTGCATGGCAAGAATCCAGTAGTCATCAGTTGAGGCTTCTTTTATATTCTTAGGTTCTATGTTAGAGAGAAAAGCTACATGACCAACTTGATTTAATTGATGTCTGGTTTTAACGTTCGTATTTACTTCTCCAATTATGTTTTGTATAGGATGATCCCGTAAACTTCTAGGTGGAGATTTTATTATATTAGGAGTAATGTTTGTATTTTCATTAATTTCATGAATATCAAAATTTTCATTTATATTACTATTTTCATTCTGAGTAGTTTCATCATCAGAATCGATAGTAATATTTGGATTTATATTTTTAAATTTTTTTTCAAATGAAACATGTAAATTTTCTTCAATAATTTGAGTTCTTTTATTATAAATTCGATAAGCTTTGCTTCGTTCCGAATATCCAACGAATACACCTTCATCGGATTTTGGATCGAATTTGCCTAGTTGATCTTTAGTATTTAAAATAAAACATTTAGAGCCAAAAACTTTAAGATATGCAATATTTGGTTTTCTTCCATTTAGAAGTTCATATGGAGTATTCTTAGTTAACGGTCGAATAGAAACACGATTCAATACATAACAAGCAGTAGCTACAGCTTCTCCCCAAAAGTGTTTCGATAAAGTGGTTCCATTTAATAAAATTCTTGCACATTCTTGTAACGTTCTATTTTTCCTTTCTACAACTCCATTTTGTTGTGGTGTTCTAGGAAACAAAAAATTATGGTTAATACCTTTCTTGTTACAAAATTGTTCAAAAGCTTCATTTTCAAATTCTCCTCCATGATCACTTCTTATATTTTTAATTTTCAAACTTTTAATATTTTGGATTCTTTTAAGAAAAACTTTAAAATTATCAAAAGTGTCACTTTTATTTTTCAAAAATAAAATCCAAGTATATCTAGAAAAATCATCTACAATAACAAATACATATCTATTATGATTAATAGACTGCACTTGAGTTGGTCCAAAAAGATCCATGTGTAAAAGTTCAAGTGGTTGTTCTGTAGATATTACTTTTTTTGATTTAAAAGAAGATTTTGTTAATTTTCCTAATTTACATGCATCACAAAATATATTAGTTTTGAATTTTATATTGGGTAATCCTTTAACTAATTTGTTTTTAGCTAGTTTGTTAATAGTATTAAAATTGATGTGACAAAATCTTTTGTGCCAAAGACAAGGATCGTTTTCTTTAGCTACTAAACATAAATTTGAATCATTATTAACATTCATATTTAAAATGTAAATGTTTTTATCTCTTTTTCCTTCGATAATAGTGTTATGATTTTTATCGAAAATATTACATTTATTTTCTGAAAAAGTTATATTAAAACCTTTATCGCATAGCTGACTAATACTTAATAAATTGTGTTTTAAATTTTTAACTAATAAAACATCAGTAATGAGAGGTAAATTTGAGGTGCCGTTGCTACTGACATCGCCTTTGCCGAAGATATATCCTTTTGAGTTATCTCCAAAGGTGACTGCTCCTCCATTTGAGTATATAATGTTTGAGAACATTTCTTTGTTTCTAGTCATGTGTTTTGAGCAACCGCTATCTAAAATCCATTTTCCTCTCTTCTTATGTGGTACCTGCAAAAAGTTTATAAAAAGTTGGTACCCAATCTTTTTAGGGTCCTAAGAGTTAGATCTTAGGAAGCCAAACCCATACGGGTTCAGAATTCCCTTTATAAACATAATTCTTGTTATTATGAATAGTTTCCATAAACATTTTGATAAGTTTATTCCTTATCAAAATATTATTTGTTTTTGGAATCCATATCTTGATGGTTTTAGTGTTTGGGTAAACTGTTTTCTTAATATCCTTCTTAATATTATTATTAATCCTACTTTTAGCAAAATTATTTTGTTTCTTAAATCCTAGTCCAAATTTATTGTTAGAGGATTGAGAATTTTCAAGTATTCTAGAAAGATTCTCTCTTACTTTATTGAAATTAGATACATTTTTAGAAATATCATCAAATTTTATTTTAAGACTAGATTTTTCTAACTCTAAATCCTTAATCTTAGAGTTTAAACTATTATTTTCGAAAAGTAAAACATCATTTTTATTTTTCTGAATTTCTAGTTCTTCATATATTGACGAAATTTGAGAAGATAAGTTAGAATTTGATTGTTGAGAAATTTCAAGTTCTTCTTCTAATATTTTCTTCTCATCTTTCAGCATATCTACTTCTAAGACTGTCCTATCTAACTTTCTTTGCAACTCCTTATTTTTCTTTTTAAGTTGCTTTGCTAAATCTACTAATTCAGAATTAATTTCAATTAAATCTTCAAAAGTAAAATCACTTACATCGTCTGACGAAGCCATGAAGCACACATTTGCTTGTTCATTATCACTTTCACTCTCTGATGAGGATGATGAGTCAGTGTCGTCCCAAGTGACTGAAAAAGCTTTTCGTTTGGTTTTGTCCTTCTTGAAATTATTCTTCTTACGTTCTGGACAATCCTTCTTCATGTGTCCTTTCTTATGACATTCATAACATTCCATTGCTGAAGATGATGGTTTGCTACTATTGGAATTGTTTTTGTTTCCCTTGAATTTGTTTCTTTTGAATTTCAAAAAGTTTTTGAAATTTTTAGCGATCATTGCCATATCTTCATTATCTGAGTCGAAATCATCTTTTTCTGCTTAGAATGCCACATTTTTCTTTTCTTGTGCTCCATTTCTTTTTGCCTGCAAATTTACTTCGTAGGACATTAAATTACCTATCAATTCTTCTGGTTTTAATGTTGACAAATCACTTGCTTCTTCAATGGCTAGGACTTTTCTTTCCCATTCGTCCGTTAAAGAATTTAAGATTTTTGTGACAGTATCAAAGTCAGTAAATTTTTGTTCTAATGATAGTAGATCATGATAAATATCCTGGAATCTAGAGTACATATTATTTATAGATTCATTTGGCCTCATTTTGAAATTTTCAAATTGATTGTTCAACATAGAGATTTTGCTCAATTTAACTTTGTTCGTTCCTTCATGTGTTATCTTAAGTGTTCTCCAAATTTCATAACCAGAAGTGCACATGCTAACTCTATTGAATTCATTTCTATCTAATGCACAAAATAAAATATTCATAGCCTTTGCATTTGATGTAGCATCTAGTTTTTGTGTGTTACTCCAAGTTGAGTATTCTCCAGTAGGAATTGTGTACTCACTTTGTATAACATTCCAGATATCAAATCCACTAGATTGCATATAGATTCTCATTCTAGTTGACCAATAATTATAATTTATACCATTAAAAAGTGGAGGTCGTGAAGTTGATTGACCCTCTGTGAAGCTAGTATTAGTGTTAGTGTCAAAATCGTTAGTATGTGTTGTTACCATATTACTAGAAATAGATATCAAATAACTTTGTGACGGTTATAGGATAACCCGCTCTGATACCAAATGAAAGTGTACGTGCAGTACTAAGGATCGTGTAATATGATATATAAATGCGGAAACTGATAATAGCAGTAAAATAAAAATTAAAGTAAGCACACCAGGAATTTTTATACTGGTTCGAACTTCCCGTTCTACGTCCAGTCCCAGAATACCCTCTGGATTTAAACTAAACCCCTCACTTAACATGAGGAATAGGTATATGACACCTGAGCAGCCGAACAGGAATTTTTCCGCCTCAACAACCGAAGAGGACTTCAACTTAATACAAATAATTTGTTGACGAATGTGTTCTGAATAACACTGATTGTCTTTTGATAGTACAACTTTCCTATAATCAAATCCTCAAGAGTATATGTGTGTGTGAAGATTTAGAAGGAAGATAATCACGTAGAATCGAAGTATATGAATTTATTCAAGGATTCTAGTGATATTGAATGTGAATGAATGCCTTTTATTTGCAGAGAATAATAGAGAATAGATTTCAGAATTATAAACAATTGGTGATTGTAGAAGTTAATTGAACATGTTTATATAGTTGTAGAATAGTTACAATCTTTCATGAAGAGTTTCAATCAAAAGTTGTGTCCGTATCTCTTGGATTGAAGGACATTCCTCTTCATGAACGATCGCAACTCTTCAGAAAACTAGCCGTTATGTTCAGGTCGGTTGACCGAGAAAACTGGCCGGTCAGCTGAGTTTACAGACATGTATAAAACAGTGCATATCTGTGCACTTGACATAGAGTCGGTCGACCGAGGTTCCTGGTCGGTCAGCCGACCTGCTGTCAATTGCACAGTGCACACTTATTTATGTATAAATCAATATAAATCAATTTGTGTGTGTGTGTGACTACTTGAGGAATGATTTTAACAATATTCTAAGACTCAATAAAATAAAATATTCATACTAATCTCTGGATTGTAGTCTTGTCTCCTTTGTAGTGCACAATATACACTTATTCTCTTTTTGTCGCTTTCGTATAGTATTCTCATCGTATGATCTCTGAAGCTTGTGTCATGAATCAAAACTCATGAATCAACACTTTTGACCAGGCAATATTCGAATGGGCTGGACTAGTTGAACTTAGAGTTATTAAGACATGAAGCTCGGAGAGATAGCCCAAGGGCCCTAAACCAAGCACAAGCAAAGTCATGGGACAACCATAATGCATACTCAAGGGATTGGAGAAACCGATCCAACAAAGTATTGGATCGGTACCGATCCAACACCTTGGATTGGTACCAATCCTGGGAGCCATCTCCAAACTTGCCCAACTTCTGCCTACATACTCTATTTGTTGCTAGAAGCCCATTCCATATGTTGTTTTGTTGTTCTAATGCAATTCTCTATTGATCTCAACGAGCACTTGAATCAGCTACTTTATTCTTCCATGGATCCATCATTTGGACTCAGAAACAAGCTAATATTGATGCAAACAAGTTTGGAATCACGAAGCTAACCACTAATCGAGCCAAGAAAATGAGGCAAAGCAATCCATATGGTCAACTTATGGACCGATATCGATCCAAGCCTATGGATCGGTACCGATCCATGATAATTGATGAGTTATCCCCTATTTCCTTAGAGAAACAGTCTATGGCATAGTAAACGAGGTGGAGATCTTCTTAGAGAGATTTTAGGCTTCCTATATCTATAAATAGAGGGGTAGGGCTCATTTCTAAGGATCTTTTGGCTCTTTCTTTCCCTACCACTAATTTCTTGTAATCACTGTCAGATTTATACCGATCCATAAGAACTCCTGCTTGTAATCGGCAATATAATCAATAAAAGCACTAAGTGGATGTTGGCCAAGCTTACCCGAACCACTTTAAATTGCTATGTGTTCTTTTTTACTCGTTGTCATTTAAATTTCTTCATTTTTTATTCTCTACTTAATCTTCTTGGTGTTTGTGCCATTTTTGATTCAAACACTCATCTTGTCATTCCATTGGTCACCTCATGGAAGCCTGTACTTTGCAGACTAACGTTGCTCCTGTTTCGCTTTCAGATAGGATCCATCCCCTTCATCCTTCTGTCATGAAAGGGGTTCCAAAAGTTTGCTCGCCTACTATTGTGTCTCCTTTCGAGAACGTTCCTTTGATAACTGTAATTTGATGACGTTGTCGGTTCTATAGTTTCTCGAGATGCGGCACTTCCTTCCTCTGATGATATCTTTTAGGGATTGTCTAAGAAGGCTTGGATTCATGAGCCTTCGGAAATGAGGTTTAATCCTAAGGATGGTAGTTTTTATAAGTACGTTGGTGAGATAATGAAGAAAGAAGGCTATTTTATCATGTAAAGGATGAAGGCCTTACTCTCTCGGTCCTTGGTCTGTTTGGTGACATGAATCACTCTATTCTATCGATGTCTCTTGGGATAGAAAATTCCTTTACTGCTCAGATTCGGTGGATTTTGTCCCTACATCAGCTATTCTTTTTTTAGGGTTTTATCATGTTTTTGAGCTTGAATCTTTTGATGAGGGTAGTGGATCTTCCTCTTCAAGGGCGAACTAATATTTGGTTTTTCGTTGTTTTAGTAGTTTGGTATTTTGGCCATACTCCCATGCTTTATGTTTTTCTAGTCGTTCTAGTGCATGTACCGAACACCTGTTTCTAAATCATTTATATATGTGGACGGCCCACAATGAATATTGGCTAGCTTTGCTAAAAATAATATTATTATATTGCAAAATGATGTTAAGATTAAAATACAATTTTAATTTACATAAATATATAAAATTATTACATAAATAGTTCAAAAGCTAATTTAAAAAACAATATATGTGTATATATATTATACATATAAATATATGTGTATATATAAATACTCATAAAACAATATAATATTTATATATATTGCTCTCGGCCCAGAAGTTAAAAAGAATTATAAGTCTTAAACTATTAAATATATTATTTATTTTTAATTTCCATATGAAAAACTTAAAAATAATTAAAAAAAATTAATCCAAAATCAAAATGATAATATATTTTGTATAAAATTTATACTTGCATTTTATATTATTTATAAATATATATGTATGTATATATATATGTATGTATGTATATATTAGTTGCATAAAAAAATTTATGTTAAATAAACGATATTTAAAAATTGTACGGTTTAAATAAATATAAATAAATAAAAAACTTGTATTTTTAATTTGAGAGTTTTTGTCTTAAAAATATTAATTTTATTATATTATTTTTATTTTAAATATAGAACATGTATTATATAGTATTATATTATGTACACTAGTTTTAATTAAAATAGAATTTTTTTATATATACGTATATAATTTAATTTCAAAATAATTTTTTTATTACCAGGTCATGAGTAATATAATGCATTGTATAAAAAAATTTAATATATGCACACATATATTTAACCATCGAAATGTGACAATATATCGATAAAGAGATTCATTATGATTACTAACTAACATATATAATATAATAAATAAATTTAGCATTAGTAAATCAGAAATATACCTTTCACCAAAGCCTTGTACGTACATGTATAGACAAAGAATGGAACTCCTTGAATCCAATACTAATTCTGAAGTTGCTAGCATTTGAATTGCCTTACCACCAATGATCGAATCAAGCAAATTTAATTTGATTTTGTGTTTTGATTTTTGGGGCTAAGAGGTGTGTATGGTCAACCAAAGGTTTCTAAAATGGAGGACTCAAAAAGTCATTATTTAAGTGAGGGAGAGGTGGCTTGTATAAAGGAAAGATAAGAGAGATTCTTGCCCATTCTCTCCTTTATTCCTTATTAAAAAACTACTCACAATATCAATATATGTCTGCCTCCCATATGTTCATCCTATAGTCGGCTATGTAAGCCCTCTTCTGGGCTTCAAAACTATTTCTAGCCCACAAAATAAATGCTACATTTAAATCCAATCTAAACATGTACCGATATCGCATGTCGATCAGTATATTTTTGTAACTATTATAAACACACTGTTTAGTATTATTCAACGCACATCAAATAAAATTTTATAATTAATATTTCGTAAATATTAATTAATTTGAATAATTTATAATAATTATAAATTATTTAAATCAGATGGTAAAAGGAGTAATCAACGTTTCGGTTGTGTGACTCTCAGGTGGAAATCAAGTCAACGATTGTAAACTCAGGAGAGACATGAAAAAAATTCAAGTGGGCATAGGCCTTCGACTAGCCAAACCACTATAACTATTGTGTGTTCTCTTTTTCCTTGTTTTCAATTTATTTTTTTCATTTTATTCTCCTCTATTAATCCTTGGGTGTTTGTGCCAATTTTTAGCATAAACATTTTGGTGCTTTCATTAAGAGCATATCGATCTCAAGCTATTTGGACTTATTTTCTACCGTTGGATTGCTTTAATCCACAAATTAGATCTATCAGTTTCATTCTTCTAATCCATGACCATTCATATTTCCGTAAAATCTATCATATGATTAATTGAGGATATGGCCCCACAAAAGGAGAAATTTGCCACCTCTAGGCCTACTAACGATGTTAAGGACACCGGCTCTCTACATGTTGAAGAAGTCGCTCAACCCAATGCTATTGAAATTTAATGCCCATTAGATATGATAACACAAGTCGAGATGGACAGAATGATGAAGGAGATGGACTATAAGCTTCGTGAAAGTCTAGATGAATTGAGGAACCAGATGATAGAGAGCCTTGACTTGTTGAACCAATTATCTCGCAGCTGCAGAAAGAACATGAAGGAGTTAATGACTTCTGATTTAGAAGAGGACGGTTCTTCATCATCTGGCAGAGAACATAGAGAAAGGAAGCAAAAAATTAAGAGAAAAGAGACTGGGACTTCGAAAAGCAAGTTGAACAACTCTCAGAGTGCAAGAGTATGGATCAGTACCGATCCATCCCAAGGGACCGGTACCGAACCTTATAGGCGTGGTGTTAACACAGGCGGCGACATTAGTTTGGATGATGACATTGGTGGTATAGATGATCAAGTTGCCGATGGCTAGAATGTTGAGACTTCGATGATAGTTATTGACCCATAGTGTAGAAATCATAGAAACAGATCAACTAAACAAACGGTTCTTCCGGAGATAGGGGAACACATATACCAGAGAACTAACAGAGACCATTTGTAGAGCTAAACACTTGGGGCAGCTATGATTATCATCGTCTAATAGATTGAATTGAGCCAGAATATCTAGCTGATATGGTGAAGAAATTAGTAGATGAAAACCAATATAAAAACAATGATGAATGGGGCTCTTCTCCCAGTAGGAACCCGTTCACCCAAGAAATATTCATGAGGAATATCCCCAAAGGTTCTCTATGCCGACGATGCCATCTTATAACAGAACGACGGATCTGAGACAGCATTTACTGAAGTACAAATGGCATATGGACACGATGAGGGCAACAGATGCCGATAGATGTAGATGTTTTTTGATTTTTCTTAAAGGTGTAGCTACGGTGTGGTTCACATGGCTTCCACCAAGAACTATATCGTCGTTTGATCAGTTGACAAGGAAGTTTGTCGAACAGTTTTCCTTACACACTACCTGTCTGAAGCATGTGATGTCATTATCAAACCTTTTCCAAAGTACTGAAGAATTCATTGAAAGACTTTTTGAATAGATTCAATATGACCGTGATGGAAGTGAGTAACGCTAAGGAGGACATAGTATTGATGGCTTTGATATGGGGGATATATCCAAATATTGACTTTAGAAGATGGTTGAAGATGAAACTCCCACCGACTATGGATGATTTTTACAGAAAGGCGACTCAATTCTTGCGCTTGGAAGAGCAAGCAAAACCGCTAGGAAAGTCGGTGGTGGACAATCGAGTGAAGTAATTCAGAGTAATGTTGAAGTAAAGCAAATCGAAGGGAATTTTGGCAATATGGATGTGAATATGGAGAACCAAGGGTGTAATCAGAAAAGAAATAACCAGGTAGGTAGAGATAGAAGATCGAACTCCGAGAAACATCCAAGATTTCTGAAATACGAAGACTATACCCTGTTAAACAACACGGTTGAAAATATCTACCTTGAAACGCAAGGTACGAAACATTACAAGAAGTCGCCTCTAAGGGAATCAATGGAGAAACGGAAAAGGTTTGCAAAATACTATCATTTTCATGAGACCCATTGTAATAACACTAATGAATGAAGGCATTTGCATGATGTGATAGAAGATTTGATTAAAAAGAAGAAACTGCAATAGTGTGTCAAAGCCCCACAGGATGGCGAGCAAGGAAGTGCTCACTCCTAAGGATAGTTGTTTCTATAGGGCAAAGCTGGACCTAGTGATGACGAGCCTAGGCAGCTTGGAAAAAGATTGGTTATTAATATAATTACTGGTGGACCTTATCCGGCTGCGAAGAGCTGGAATGAAATGGAGAGGATAGCAAGTTATTTGGGATATTTTGTGCATGAAAGTTGCTTTGCTGTTGAAGACGAAGCTCCGACAAAGCAGCTCAAGATAATGACTGATGATATCATGTTCAGAAACATAGATGCAAATGAGATCGAATCACCTACGCTTGATCCCTTGATGATATCTGTCGTGATTGGGTTGGTGACTATGAAGAAGATTCTAGTTGACTGTGGAAGTTCAGTAAAAAAAATTAAAAAGGCCTATGATTGGATGTTGATGGATGGCTAGGATTTGAAGTCATATAAATCCTGGATCTAGGTATTTATCGAAGAGGCGATGAAGCCTACCAGATGTGTAGATTTGTCAGTGGTCTTGGGTGAAGGTGACTGCAAGAGGGTGCGGGTTGTGACCTTCGTGGTGATGGATGTTTTTCTACATAAAATGCTCTCTTAGGCCAACCGGCACTTTCCTGTTTCCAAGTGGCCCTTGCCCCATGGTGCTTAATGATGAAGTTCCATTTAGAAAACAAGGTAGGAGTCATTCAAGGGGATCAGAATATTGGATATGAATGTTACGTCGCCGATCTAAAGGAGGTAAAATGACATGAGAAGGGAAAGGACGTAGAGATGACCCATCACATCAAGACGGTCACTGCATAGCAACCACCGCCTAAGCCCTGGCTTGGTTAGCATAGTAGGTCCCACAAAGCTGTAGACCCAAGGAAAGAGCCAGAGGATGGGAGAGCAGCTCCGGTTGAGTTGATGATCAACATCCCAGTCAGTCAAGATGATCCTTTTGGGTCTTGAAAATCAGGTCTCAACTCAGCATTAAGATGAAGAAGGAATTGACATGGTTTCTCCAGGGAAACCTTGATGTGTTTGCCTGGACATGTTTTGACATATGTGGATTATAACCAGAGGAGCGTGTCATGCATTGAATGTGAATCCCAGATGTCTTTCTATCAAGCAAAAAAGGCGCAGATTGGGTCCGGAGCGATCCGCTACTTTGATAGAAGAAGTAGATAAGCTGAAAGCTAACGGCTTCATCTATAATGCAGTATACCCTGACTAGGTTTCTAATCCAGTGTTGGTCAAGAAGTCCAACAAGAAGTGGAAAATATGCATTGATTACTCTGATTTGAACAAAGCATGCTAGAAGTATATCTGCCCACTACTGAAGATCGACCAACTAATGGATTCAACAACCAATCATGAACTGTTGTTATTCATGGACTCTTACTCTGGCTATAATCAGATTCTGATGCACATCCCTAATGCAGAATACACCAGCTTCAAAACTGACTTGGGGTTCAATTATTATCTTGTTATGCCCTTCAGCCTAAAAAATGCAGGAGCAACTTTCCCGAGACTAGTGAATTCAATGTTGAGGAAGCGGATTGGGCATATAATGGAGGTTTACATGGACGATATGCTTGTGAAAATGCGATGATCGATAAACCACATGGAAGACCTATCAGAGATATTTGGCATACGCCAAAAGTATGGAATGAAGCTTAACTTGCCGAAGTGCTCATTCAATGTTGCATTGAGAAAATTCTTAGGTTTCATAGTGAACTCGAGGGGAATTAAGGCCAATCCAAAGAAGATTAAAGCCTTAAGAGATGTTGAAGCCCCAAAGACAATAAAGGAGGTACACAGTCTGAACGGCAAAGTAGCTATGCTAGGCCGCTTTATCTCGAATCCATAGACAAATGCATACCGTTCTTCGAAGTCCTCAAAGTAGGGAAAAGAAACTTTATTTGGACATAAGAATGCAAGTATTCTTTTTAAGCCTTGGTGGATCATTTGGAAAGACCTCCCATCTTGTCAAAGCCTTTGAAAGGAAAGGATTCATTTATCAATCTGGCAGTATCATTCATGCCCTGAGTGTCGCATTGGTATGTGAAGACTCCAGAATCCAAAGGTCAATGTACTAAAATAGAAAGCGACTAACAGATGTAGAGAGAAACTACCGAAGCTGGAAAAACTCTCATATTGCCTGTTTTATCGCTTTAAGAAAACTCCATCCGTATTTTCAGGCTCACTCAATTAAAGTACCGACTAATCAACCTCTAAGACAAGTTCTACAGCAACCTGAGACTTTTAGATGACTATTGAAGTGGAACATCGAATTGAGTCAGTATGACATATCATATCATCCTCGGTGAGTAATTCAAGGCCATTGTTTGGCATATTTCATTGCTGAATATACTGCTCAGGATGATAGTGCAGAATATGGTATGGAACAGAGCGTTAAATGGAAGTTGTATACTAATAGGGCATCTAATGAATGTTGCTTGGGGCTGGAGTTGTTTTAATAACCCCCAACGAGCGGTCAATCTGCTACGCCCCAAAACTTGTTTTTCCCATAACAAATAACGAAGCCGAGTATGAAGCATTAATTGCAAGACTCAAGATCACGAAGGAATTAGGGGTGAAAGATCTATACAATTATTGCAACTTCCAGTTGGTGGTTTGCTATCTGAGGAAGGAATTCCAAGCAAAAGGGGTAAGGCTAGCTCCTTATTTAACCAAGGCCCTGGAATTATTTAATGATATTGAATATTATACGATAATGCATATCCCCAGGGTAGAGGCTGATTCACTAGCCAAACTGGCTAGTTCAGGGGATGCACAACTCATGGGATTGATTCTGGTGGAGATATTATCAACTCCGAGCATCGATCAGACAGATGTCAATGGATCTTGGAGGTCGAGAGTGAGAAGGAGTCATGGATGACTATGATCAAGGAGTATTTGCTAAGAGGAACCCTTCCTGATGGAAGGAATGAACGATGAAAGCTCCTTTGAAGCTTCACGATTCATTATTCAAGAAGGGTTATTGTGCATGAAAGGATTCTCGATTCCCATATTACGGTGAGTTTCCAACGACGAAGCCAAAAGAATTCTAGCAAATGTGCATGAAGAGCTTGTGGTGACCACACCATAGGGCAGACGCTAGCGAAGAAGATTATTCGCTATGGATATTTCTCGCCAACGGTCAACAAGGATGCCGCCGATTACACTAGGAGGTGCAATCGGTGTTAAAGATTCATAAAGATTTCTAGAGCCCCACTGATAGAGATCATGTGGATGGTCAGTCCCTGACCATCTGTGGTTTGGAGAATTGATATTATTTGTGTGCTATTGATGTCTAAGGGTGGTGCGAAGTACACTAGTGTTGTCGTTGATTACTTCACGAAATGGGTTGAAGTGGAACCTCTAGCCACCATCACAACGAAGAAGGTGATCAGTTTCGTGGTTAAAAACATAATCTGTCGATTTGGAACCCTATAAATGATCATTTCGGACAATGGGACCCAATTCGACAACACCGAGTTTAAAAGCTTTTACAATAAGCATCGTATAGAGAAAAGATTTTTAGTGGTAGCACACATGCAAGAAAACGGATAGGTGGATGTCGTGAATAAGATAATCAAATCCATTTTGTAGAAACAATTGGAGAAGGCCAAGGAAAAATGGGTTGATGAATTACCATTGGCATTCTAAGCCTGCCAAACAACCCACAAGTCTACGACTAGTCATACTCCATTCGCTCTGGCATATAGATCAGAGGGCATGATTCTAATTGAAGGAAGTGCTTTCTCATCGGACAGCCTATTATGACCCTAAAATTAATGAGGAACTCTTGTTGGAATCACTCAATATGATCGATGAAAAGCGAGAAGAAGCCAACTTAAGAGCGGCTTCTCATCGGAAGTGAGTAGTCTGACACTACAACACTAAGGTCAGGAACGATCTTGACTTAAACGAATTTTCCCTGGTTCTGTGAATATGAGACCGAGCTATGAAATCCGTATGTAATTGAACATAAGCTTGGAGATGGAACGTCAAGATGACAACTGTTGATGGGATTTCACTCTTGGGAGCGTGGAATAGCAATCATATATGATGCTATTTCACTTAACTTAGACCTTGTATATATTTAACCAACTTCGATGTAAAAAGATAGAATCTGTCCTTTCTTGTGAATATAAAACAATTTGGATTTCGGAACTAATGAATTTGTGTTCTCATTAGCCTAATCATATGCTACAAACTACAGTGAAGTTGAACAAATCTACATGTAAATAATTATGCAGATGCCCAAAGGCAGGCGCCATTAAAAGCTTAACGGTCCATGATCAGGCCTGCGAAACAAGATTGTTCCTAATGTCCAGGGGTAGACGCCAAACAACTCTTTCAACCCATTGCTTGATTACAAGAGTACAAATATAGGTGGCTGGAACGACATGCTATGCCCTAGCAAAGCTCTTGCTTGGAGTTTGGGAGAGTGCAAACTCCACGCTCGAAGGATGGTGAGGCCAAAGATCAACGCCCAAAGTTTGGCGGGATCTTCCCTAAATGTCCAAGAGATAGACACTCTAATCACCAGTCTTGCTGATCAACCCTGATCAATGCCCGAAGTCAGGCAAGATTGAATGAAAACGTCCACGAAATGTGTAGCAACCCCGGTATTGGTGATTACCTGAAATGTTAATTATATCAATTTTTATATGAAATCACTTTGTAAAATATATTTCTTAAAACAATAGATAAAATATAAACACTTTTGGAAAAATAGTTTGAAAATACGTGCACATGTGCTCGGAATCACAATGAAAACACCATAGAATGAATCATCAAAATTCATTAAAATCCCAATAATGAATTCGTGAAAATCCGAGCTTCTATATAGTAGAAGCAACCTAAAAATAATCACAAGAAGCATGGTTTATCCCTTGAATAAGATAATACAACACTCAAGATCTATATTAAAATTTATCATCAAAACCATGCCCGAACAATCCAAGAAAATACATGATTCAATACTAGAGCATATGTGATATAAAGATCTCAATATTTGCACTGAAATGAGCATCAAAACCATGCTCGGAAAACATAAGAGAAAGCACCAAAAACTGGTGCAACAATTCAAGATACACAGGAAGAAACCTGGGCGTTTTTCCCAGGCCTATGTTTTGTTTGGCCGATTTGCCCCTTTTAAACACATAATTTGAGAAAACACAAAACAATAAAGTTGTAGAAGATATCCTGAGCTTTCCAGAACATTAAAAATTATTTTCTTTGTCGAATAAATTACAATAAATCATTCTAACACTTTTAATCATCAAAATAATATTTTCAAACAATATATCACTTTTTATTTAACAAAAGACATATTTCTTCATATTTTACCTTTATATACTACAATAAAAGGCTAATATTGGCAATAATTACCAATATTATCACATTGACTTAATTAAACTACAATAAATGATTAATTTCACTCCAATTTCTCAAAATAAAGTTTTTAAAACTTTATTTCCATGAATTTGGATTTATTTCAACAATTAAATGTTGAAATACATCACTTGGTAAATTTATTAACTCAAATTTACTTATATTCCCATATTTTCCATTTTATGAACCAAATCTCCAAATAATAAATTCTAACCCAATATTTAACTTCAACCATATTGTTTATTTGAAATAAACAATTTAAAACCAAATTTATTTTCTCCATTTCATTTTATTCTCAATATTAAACTATAACTATTGTTATAATTTAATATTTCAGGTAATCACCAATACCAGGGTTGCTACAAAATGGATGTTCAAACTGCCGCTCTAAATGACCAACTCCGGTAGAGGCCTAGAGATAGGTTTGACCGAAAAAGGATGCCCGGAGATAGGTATCCAAGCCATTATTCTCCAAAAATGGAAATAATGTGATTTCAGATATTGTCATTGGTTAGACAGAACACGACTAAAGATGAGTGAAATAAGCTATTGATTTGGCTAAATGAGAACAGAGAAATGATTCACACATATACATGAGCAAAACTAATAAACACATTTCTCGATTCTTAAACAGATTGACGTAAGACTTGAAAAGGAACAAGTCTACATTTTATTAACATACTTCTTAGACAAAAAAGCGAGGGCTATACCCGCACAACTTTAGCCTATTTACATAAGGTTTGAACAAAATTAAAGATGATAAAAATAAGAAAAATGCGACTAAGTCTTCTTCTTCTTCATCTCCTTCTTCCTTTCCCCGGAAGAATGTGCACCAGGCACGCTAGGCTTCTTTCTGCTTTTTTCATTACTTTTACTACCCTTTGGAAAATCACTCCCTAAGGATTCAAGAGGCACATTTTAAACACCTTCAGAAGTAGGGATGGTGACAGGGGCAAAGATAGAATGACTGGGCAATGAGACAGACAAAGAGGGAGGTACATCTACATCTTTTTATTTCCTAATTTCCTTTGCCTGCACGACTTGGGATCGGAGAATACCTTGCATGGAAGGCCCTACAGAAAGCTTAGAAGCCTCGATTATAGCGAGATCTCCTCTTTCTGAACCCCATGATGACCACCTCCGGCTTTCTCATCCAAAGCATGAATATAGCCATCTCAAATATAGCCAAGGTTTATGATATACCTTAAGAAGATATGAGCCATAACATGAGCTGGAGTACCACTAGAGCCCTCCTCCAGAATGAGAGATAAGATGGGAAACTTTGGAAGTGAGGGCTCATTAGGGTTATATTGAGCATCCAACGAGGGTGTTGAAATAGTTAAAACTTCAAAAGCCGCTCCAACAGCTGAAACAATAGTAGAGCTAGGAAGAGAAGTGATATTTTTAATAATCGGCAGCTTTGAAGTCAAGGGAATGGTAATGTTAACTATTGAATCATGAAGAGCAAACCGAAAACTCTCACCTTGATCTTTCTAGTCATCGGTAATCAAATCAAGGTGTAGGATGCGCTCATCAAGCTTGAGCGCTTCTAGGTTTTCGGCATCCGAAAGGTCAAGTTTTTAGCTCCTCTTCGTTGATCTCGACTCCGCCGGAGTGCTCTTGCTCCTGTCTCATTATTTCTTCCTAAGCTATGGCTAAGGCCTTGGGGTATCCCTTGTCAAAACATTTCAAGTTTCCAAACTTGATGATGTTTGCATTGTACCGCACTAAAATAGGCTCAAACTCATACTAAATTCTATTCTCCGCCGCCTCTACCTGCTCCTGAACACCCTTTGCTCGGGCTTCTGCTTCATCTTTCGCTTGACAAATATCTAGCAACTCCTCATAATAAATTTGAGCCTTGGTAAGGGCATCATTTTTTCTCCTTTTCATCTTCCAACATCCTCTTCAACCGAGTTATTTCTGAGGCTTGGTCCTTTGCATTTTTTTAAGTCTCTTGTTTTCCAATGATAGAGTGTAGCTCCTATGGTAAGCTGCCTCAAGTTGCCTTTGCTAGTTTTGATGCTCCTCCTCAATTGATTTAGTCAAGTTCTTTACGTGCTTCTTGGCTTCGGGCAACAATGCATTTAGCTTTTCAACCTCCTTATCGAGAGTGGAGATGATGCCCTTGTCCTATTCTTGTAAATGTTTCACTCCATCAAACTCCACTTTTCTCTTATAAGCGCCTTCAGAAATGACCTTAGCTAATCTCTCCCATTTGAAGTATTGATCGTACACATTATCCATGCAAGCCATACAACGGACCTGACTTTTGGGGGGATATCCTTCAGTTAAGGAACAAAAAGGATGTCATCAAAGAATTTTTTAGAAATGCACGTTTCATAGCGTCCATTTGAGGATTGGAAACAATTTCTATTTCTATACTGATGACAGGGGGTAGACCTGGCCTCTTATCAGCTCTTAAACGAGAAGTATCAGAAGCAACTAGCCCAGACAATTGCTTAAAGCATTATGGCACATGTGAAGATATTACTGGTTGTGTCGATGGAGGAGCTGAATAGGGGAGATCAGTATCTCAATAGGCAGGCCGTGATCGGGTCTCATCGAATACGGATCCATACCATGCGATAGGGGTGAATAGTTCCTGCATCATGGGGATGACTCACGAGATATGTAACCTCTATCCCAATTCCTATAATCTCAACTTGAGCGCCTTTCCGAATCAGAATCATAAGACGAGCCGGGAGAACGGCCGATTATTCCAGGTTTTTTGTACTTGCACCCCTAGCTCTGGATGGTATCATACAAATTCCTACACTCCATCGAGTTTGTAAATTAAACCCGAACAAATTAGCACTAATATGGTGGAAACACGTTGCAAACAAAGAAATAAATATAGTGTCGTGTATGTGAGGATGTGCCCTAGTGTCACCTCCCACGGACCGTGGACTTGGAGTTTGCTAGTAGGGGTTATTTCCCCTGCACAAATAGTTGGCACTTCATCAACAGATAAATGGGAGATCCAATATCCCCGATGCTGATTTGCCAGGGCCAAAAGAGCCGAACTCATCCGCAATACTTCCTGAGGACCCAGAGATACCCCTAGAAGGTAGAGTAGGGGTCTCCTCTACCATGGTAGCTAGCGGAGGTTGTACGGACATCCGAGATGAAACAATCTTTATTTTTTTCCGCTGAGCTATATGGAAAGCATGATCATCACCACCTTCGTCACTAGAGGACTCATGGCCAATATAGGCATCATCATTGTCCCCACCATCACTCTCTCCTTCCTCGGCATGTTCACTCCTTACTCCTCCACTATCTTCAACCCTTTGACTTGCTTTGGGGTCAGCAACTGGGTTCAGAATGGGGCCACTTATGGCCTTTATCAACATTTTCGACGGCATCTTGTGAAGAATCATCACCATCATCATCAACCTCCCTAACTTCCAAGACATGGCCGATGCTATGGCCTTCTTCTAACAGCGTATAGATACATAGGTTCTCATATGTAAGAAGCATTCCCATTTCCCTTTCTTTAAGCGGGACTTGATGGAGATCCACAAGGGTACTCTCTATGGCCAAGCCACCGGGCCTTCTCGAATTATCTGCAATTACCAAAAATGACAGTGTGAATAGTTGAATTTATGACATCCATATTAGAAAAAAGAAAAGGTGAAAACGAGACATGTCTAAATCCACTTTTGTGCAAAGCAAGGCAGAAAACGTACAAAAAATAATTCATATTTAAAGTAACTTAACTTATTCCAAAGCCCCGATACTATTCTTCAGCCTTAGAAGGTTCCAAGAAGATAAACAAGGGAGATCCATTTTGGCGCTTGAAGCTATACAGATAACGGATCTCCGGAGCACTGGGCTCACGGTTCAGACGGCGAACGAAAATTATATACATGCTATTTAGTAAAGCATATCTATTTGGATGCAGTTGGACTAGAAGTAGCTTCATAAATTATAGAATTAAACAAATGAAGTGGTTGAATGGTGGAATGCAACTGGCCATGCACATGTATCGGTTGCAGGCTATATGTCCTATAGGCGGGAGATGCGCCCGTTGATAGCGGGAAGGAACTAATACATCTTCGAACAGAATACCTTGTTTCTCGCATATTCTCCTAAGAGACGCTTCATCAAGCTTCGAAGCTGGGAAATCTCAGGGATCTTTTAGAATAATGGCATCTCCTATATCGATATCAAGGGAAGCCCTAACTTCAGGCCCTTCAACCGACACAAAAGGGTTAGTTTCTATAGGCCATACTACTTGATGATCGGTTGGTTGAGGAGTATGTCTCGCTGTAGGTAATGTAGTAGAGCCGGAAGGACCTATGGCCATAGTGGAGAGACACGAGGAGCGTCTGCAATCCACAACTATCAAATCTTCACACATAAGTGATTTCAGGCATATTAGAAATCTGTATCTTTAGGTTGAAAAAGAAGCCCTGTATAGCCAATGTACCAAACTCGATAGAAACAAACGTGTATCGATCGATTGGATCTCGTACATCGACGAGGACCAATAGTTTGTAATTAAAGATATGCAGTATGTGCATCTAACGACATGCAGTATAAATCATTTTTTGGTAAAAATAGCGCAATGAAGTTAGAATGGTGAACTCAAAAAACATGTCCCAGTTCTTACAACCCTAAGAGTTGCAAGTCCAAAACTATTCAAAGCAATGAGATGATTGGTGAAGAAACGACGCTTTGTGAAAATAGCTTACATAAGAAGTAGCACTTACTTAAAGCGGAACTTGAAACCAATAGTATGGAATCTACAACTTGTTTCGATCCAAAGAATATCTTGTTAACACAGGATATACTTTGGGGGAAAAATGTTATCCAGCCTTGTGGCTAAGCAGCATTCGGATGGTTCTCTCACTATTCTCGACCATATGATCGATGGATAAGTCAAGTGCTTTTTCCTAACCTCTGAACCAAGGAATTCTCTCAAGTTCAAGCCCATAATAATGCAATTGAATGTTGATGACAAAGATACAAGCTAACTAAACATCCATGGGAGATTGAAGAAGTTCCACAGAGCAATCTTACGGATCGATACCGATCCATAAAGCATGGTTCGGTACCAATCCATAAGATTGCTCTAAGAACCTTCTTAAGTCTCTCATGGATGTTTGGTAGGCTTGTATCTTTGTCATCAACATTCAATTTCATTGTTTTGGGCTAGAACTTAAGAAAATTCCTTGGTTTGGAGGTTAGGCAAAAGCACTTGACTTATCCATCGATCATATGGTCAAGAATAGTGAGCGAACCATCCCACATGGCATGCACTAACTAGTAACTACTCCAACTTGATGTGGCATGGAGTGAATGGCAAATTTGGGAAAGTTTTAGGTATCGAACCCTGACCATGGTTTGGTACCGACCCATGACTTTGCTTAGATTTTTGGGTCTTTGGGTTTAGCATTTATAGTGGATGGGGTGTAGTCTATATCTGAAGGTTCTTGGCAAGTTTATAGATTCACTTCTTTGTTTTCTTGACATCTGAGCTTGGCATTTACCGCTTTGGATTCCTGCTTGGTAATTTTTCTATTTAACCGATTCGATTTGTCTAAATGCGGCTTGGCCACAAGGCTGGATAATATTGATTAATATCGAACAATTTAAATATTAACGTTCACACGTTACTTAGCCGGTGATGTGACATTATAGCTAAATTTATCGCTTACATAGCATCGGAAAAATCCAATTTTACTTTATTAGGCATTACCCGATAGTGACAATTATTTACACCGATTCTCTTCGTCAAAACTATATCACTTTAGACTTATGAAATTCGGTAATGGTCAAAATTTCAATATCGTCCATATTCAACTTTATAGTCCAAAAACATAGTCCTTATTTCTGTAATAACAATTATTATTAACCAAACAGCTCTGGCCAAAGACTTTGACTTTGAGTTGACTCCAACTGACCGTGATACTAACCTTATATAACTAAGGAGACGAGTCCTCTATTGAATAGTGTTTTACTTCTATTGCTTCCACTCAACCCAACAATATTTGTTTGATGGATGTCATGCCATGTTTTAACTATAATCAAAGTGGAGCTTCCACATTGAAGATCAACAAAATTCTCAAGTTGAGAGAACTATGTAATTTTGTCACATCGATATTTTCTGTTTGACTTTGGTTATATTAACCAACAAAAAACTATCGAGTGAGTCATTCCATAGTTATCCAATAACTATCAGTATGTAACCCCTTGGTGTTCCCAATAGTCATGAGTAATACACTGCCTAATATTTGGAGAGCGTTATATACTCCAGTCTCAATGGATGTACCGATATCCAGTCTTGATAAATCTTGGCTAATAATGTTTAAAAATATATGTTTATTTTATTATGATAAATTACTCGTAGTTACAATGCATTGTAACTGCTACCACAAAATATAACATTTATGGATTCTCAATTAAATGTACTTTAAATTAATTAATTAATATATAACACATTATATCAAGTATATAATAGAAAGAAAACACCTTTTATTTCGAACAAGATTGATTATTGAGTTAGATATATGTAACAAATTACATAACTGCCCCTAGGGCATACCCCTAACTTTGTCAAAAAATGGTAGCTTGAATGAAGATAACCCAATTTTAGTGCATATTGTATAGTGTTGAGTGTGTCATCAAAGCACTACATACATCCATTTAACCATGGAGCATGCGTGTGCAAAGTTGTCTAGCATCCATACTCCTTTCACTTAACAAAATACAAGTGGAAACAATGACATGTAAAGAGGAGAATGCCCAAATAACAGACGATGTAGGACTAAATCTCTGTAACGCCCTGACTTTTGTTACCGAAATATCAGAGGGAGTTTACTGTCTGATAGCTTGGATCATAACGAGTGATCTCTCATATACACTACTTTGGATCAACAAGGATACTTTTACCTGATTGTTTCTAATATAATACGTATTACACCTCGATATAAGGCAATATACATAAGTTCTAGGATTGAATAATACAGTATTAGAGACATTTTTCAAATTTTCCCAACTAACAGAATCAAAGTGAATAAAAATGATGAATTTTATATCATTTTTGAATACCTGATACATTATCTTATATATACAACTCGTCACGCAAGTACATCATAACAGTCAATAAAATGATATGTCAATATAAGAAAAACGAATATAAATCTTCATCATCTACTCCAACTTAATATCGTAGCCCACAAAACATAGATAATCATAATATTAACCAGTAGAATCGCCTTGGATTAACCCGAGGTTGTCAAATATATAACAAACCTCAAGTTAGGCTAGAAATCTAGTTATAAGTGTAATCTTTCTCAAATAATAATATAATGAGTGTGGCAGGTTTAAATATTACTCTACTCGTTTATAATTACAAAATTATTACTACAATCAGCACCTATAAATAATTTTCAATAAGCTCTATACTTAAAAACCATTTGAAAATAGATTTCCAAATTCCTTTTCTTTCAAATAATTTCCACAAAGTCATTTCAAAATGGATTTCCAAATCACTTCTATAAAATTACTTTATTCATGGAAATCTCATATATTGAGAAATCATATACCAGAGGTTTACTTTGTAAATGATGTCAAAATAATAGTTTTATATACAAATAATTTACTAAAATATTTCCCAATTTGTATAAAACCAATCATTGTAATTTATTTCTCAAATTAATTTGCAAATTTGATTTACCCCAAAATACCTTTCCAAAACATTATGTAAAATATCATTCCCATTTATTTTTTTAAAATTGCTAATTTTCCATTAATTGAAACCGATTTCAAAATATTCGATAATTTTATCAAAACTAGATTTTAAGATAAAATATGATTTTCAAATCTAGTTTAAATAAATATCCTCATAAGGTGAATGCTCGTCATAATAGGTCATAACATATCATAAATAATCATAACATTATTCATCTGCAATCAACATCGAGGATGGAACCTTTTAAGCCAAACCCTATGATCCAGGCTTGGGCATTTACTCTGAGTGATATCAGAAGTAATACTATTCAAATGGAATATAAAACAAGTAACAATCCCTTTTAAAAAGGTAAAATCGCCGAAACTATTTCCAAATGGGGAATATAAAAAATAAATATTTTATTTCTTTCAAATTGGGAAGTTTCACTAGTAGAAATACTATTAATATACCTCTAGTTTATTTTATACAAAACCAACAAAACAACCTTGGAATAATTCTCCAAAAATCAATTTATAGAAAAGCTTGTATAAATAAACCATCTAACCTTTATGGTTTAAATTCAAATCCAAACTTTCTAAAATAAATTAATTTTTATTTTATATAAAGTTTTTCTACTTCAAAATCCAAATAAAAATATTCATATAGGATTTTAAATTCAATTTTAATCGAAATCCCATTATATTCCACTTGAAAATAATTCAAGAACAAATTCAAATTCTCAAAGTAAATCAAATACAATTTATTTGGTATAAAAATCCCATAAAATTTATTTATTTTAAATTTATAAACCAAAGAGAAATCATCTCAAATAATATTTGCACTTTTATTTTCTTTCGAAATCGATACATATACAGAGAGAGAGGGTTTTATTTATATAAAACAATTAAAATTCCTTTAATCAAAATAAATTCATACACCGTTATTCATATTTAATACAATCATATATATATATATATACATATATATAAACTTAATTTTTAATAAATTAATCTTAACGCTTCCAAAAAGTAAATTCAAATACATTTCAAAATAAAATTCTTTTAAAATATTACACTAGCTTTAAATATTCATATCATATTTTTCATATAAATAATTTAAATCACTTATTATAATTTATTTTTCATTGTCAAAAACAGTAAATGTCAACCTTTGTCGTAAAAATCCTTTTAGACGTCCTCTTAGGCCCCGCCAATGCGCTAGGCAGGGATAACTGCCTATCAATTCGCTAGGCCTGCCTAGACAAAAAATTTACCACCTTATGTAAGAATATAAAAATTTATGTGGGCATGTGTTAGGTATTATTTAAGGTTCAATGTCACCTATAACCATCAATGCCCTAATTTTAGGCGATCTTTCCTCCTTTTCTACTCTTAAGCGCATCCAAAATCCCAAATTTCCAATTTGTATCAATTAACAATAAACTTTTATCCAAAATACATGGTTTATTAAAATTTCTTATCTTTGATTAATCCTCGATTAGTCCCTGCTAAAACAATTAATCCCTAGTCTATACTTACCGCCTAACATATGCCTAGAGATTTTTATAAACTCGATATCAACATATATAACGTACCTCTCAACCATATATAATTCAATTCAAATAATCAATGATCAAACGATCAACCGTTAAACATCCACTAACAATAATCAAGGCTACCAAGTCATCTTCATTTATTTTAATCAAATTATCAATATACAAAATCAAACATTTATTTGTAGGTCTATACGTCATCATAACAACAAGTATAAACATAGATTATCATATAAGAAATCATGAAATTAAGTTGTATTTACTGTACTATGAAAAATATTTCATTGTAATTTACTTTCACCATCTCTCATGGCAATCAAGAAAAGAAGAACAAAAGAAGTTTAACGGAATTAGGGTTGTAGTCATTATCTTTAAGTATATCAAATTTATACTCACTACCATTGTTTGAATAGATGCAAATAATCAGCAGATAGAAGCACTAATAGGTAACTATTGATTTAAACAAAAGAAGAGAAGAGAGAAGTACACTCACTATTGTTTACTAATGTTAAACCCTAAATTGCAATGCCAGTCATTGCCACGCAGAAGCGTCGAATCTGGCATCGTCTCTAGGTCCGCCGTCATCCTCGTGCCACCATATACCTATCACAACATCGGCTCGAGTTTTGCTCCTGACATTATCGTGCCTCTACCCCCAAACGTGCATGCATGCCTACTCTTCGCCATTGACGATGTCACACACTGCCACCTCTTCTCATTGGCATTGGGTTGCGTGCTTCGATGTTTTTTTCGCTGATGTACGAATCAATTTAGGACAAAGAGGAAGGAAGATGAAATAGAATGGAAAGTGGGTGCGGGCCTAATATGGTCAAGAGGATAAAGGGACAAAGATGGATAAAGATAAGTATAAAAGTTGTGGTCAAATGAAAAAATTTCGATTTTTTTAATCATTCCTTACCCTTAATCGCTTTATTTCCTGACCGCTATTCGATTTCCGATTAGAAATCCACCCGAGCCTTTTTAACTATAACAATTTTTCTTTTACTAAAATATTAATTTTCAATTTTCAATATTTATAAATTAATTTTTTTATTTCCAAAATAATTTAAAATTTTTATAATTATTATTTATTTTGCAAAAATTAAATTTCCGAAAACCATTTTAATATAATTAACTCCAAAACGGGATGTTATAAACCCATCATTTTTATTCAAAAACTTGTGTGATGAGTTGTATATATGAGATAATGCATCAGATATTCGTAAATGATATAAAATTCATCATTTTTATTCACTTTGATTCTGTTAGTTAGGAAATTTTTAAAAGTGTCTCTAATATTGTATTATTTAATTCTAGAACAAGTGAACATTGCGTTGCATCGAGATAAGATATGTATTATTTCAGATATATTCAAGTATTGAAACATATCCGTGTTGACCCAAAGTAATGTATACGAGAAATAGCTTCTTATGTGCTTATTGATCTGAGTTATCAATGACGAACTCCCTCCGGTATTTCAATCGCTGGAGCCGAGGCCTTACATGTAAGGCACATCAAATGCACTCCACCAATATGATCAATAGGTTTTAAATGGCCCTAAGTAGAAACCTGATACTATGTTTGTAGAAGAAATTACATTACAATTAATGATATAAAACTGCTAAAAAATGTTGTAATGATGTGATAAATTTATGGACGTTGCAAACTTTCGAATAATTCTCCAAAATTCCATTTACAGAAAAGCTTATATACCATACATTGACATTAAAATCCAAGTTTATAAGTGGTGTTATTCAAACAGTATCACAGACATGCACTGTTAATCATTGTATCATCTCAACAAACCACAAAATTAATAGTTACAGTGAATACTTAAATCATATCAGGCTACTAAGTCTTTACAAAGTCAGATTTATACAATTGAGTTAAAATGAGACGGTAGTTCACCATAAATCAATATAAAAAGAGTTATACTCTCTAATAAACTTAGGTTTTGATGTTAATATAAAGTATACAAGCTTTTCTATAAATGGAGTTTTGGAGAATTATTCAAAGGGTTGTTTTATAGATTTTGTATAAAATAAACTAGAGATATTTTGATAGTGTTTTATATTACTGATAAGATCACAATTGAAAGAAATAAAATTATGATTTTGTGTGATGTATTTTGACTAGTCTATGTATCAGACATATTTTGATATATAGATACACACACATACACGTTACCATTTCTGACCTGATATCGGTACATGTATCATCATATCTATACATGTATCATCATTTACTTATACGTGTTTTTCATATATGAGTTATTCTATTTTAGAACTAGTGTACATAGCCTTTGGGTCAACATGGATATGTTTCAATACCTGAATACTTCCGAAATATTTCCTGAATCACAATTTAATAGTTTTTGAATTTTTTACAGGGTCTTAAACTACCTAACTTGATTCCAGGAAATGAATAAATGAATTATAACCTATCTTCAAAGTATTTAAATCAAAAGTAGACCTATTTTAATTGATAATTCAGATTTTGGAATATTTGAACATTTTTGAAGCAGATTGCAAATATAAAGGATATTTGAAAAATATGAAAAGTTGAACATCGGTCAAGTTAAGAAGAAGGTATTGAATTTTAATTTAAAAAGAATATTTTTAAGTATTTGAATATTCTCAAATAAGAGAAATATTGATAAATACACTTATTTATTGACTTGAAAACTCAAAAAAAAATTACTAAGGAAACTTTGATGTAAATAAAAAAAGATTCAAATCCAAACTTGAATTATCTGGCTATAATTTAAATTTAAATTTGAATTTAAGGATGAAACCCTATTTAAGTAGTCCAAATTGACTTTTGCTTGAATGCGACAAATATTTTATAGATTTGGGAATTTGAAAAACTTTTATGAAAATGAAGTTAATTTATCATTTGAATTTGAGTTATTTTCAAATTGAAAATAGTAGGATTTAAATTGAAAATTATATAAGATATATATATATATATGAATATTTTATTTGGATTTCTTAATAGAAAAGTTTTTATGGAGCGAAGCTGATTTATTTTAGAAATCTTTGAGTGTGAATTTAAACCATAAAAAATGAATGATTTATATATATTTATATATATAAGATTTTCTAGTCTACGGTAGCAGCTCAGTGGACAAGGGGCCTGCATTCAATGAAAGGATGCAGGCTCGATCCCTACCCTGAGCAACTATCCCCTAAATAAAATTTACCCAGTGTAGTGGATGTCCAAGGGGACTGCGATAAGATGAAAAACTTGCAGTGCGAACTAGGTGGCTCTATACCATAGAGTTTTCAAGCGAAGCTTGGTTCTCGATGCAAAAAATATAAGATTTTCTATTTTGGAAGAATTATTTGAAATGACATGGAAGGTATTTTATAAATAAATTTGAAATCCTTGATATACAAAGGAAAGTATATAAGTTTGATTTGAATACCAAATAATAATACTTGATTAAATTTAAAAGGAGTATAGCAAGATTTTGAAGAAAAGAAAAACTAAGTATATATAAATATAATTTGGAATATATTAGTATGTATTTATGAAATATGAGATATAAGTTTTAAAGTCGAGTGAATATAATAGTTGTTTGATTTTGATATTAGGTGTTGATATTTCAGTCCTGCTATGCTAGTAAACTCATGTTATGATTACCGATTAAAGATTTAACAACCCGCACCTCAATGGGCTCGAATTTTCAACTAAATCGAAACTCAAACCATTAGGGTACAAATTATTGGTTTGGAAACCTGTAATAAATACAAGTATATAAGAATGCAACCAATGCGAACATAACAGAATTGAAAAATATAATATAACATACATATTGACTAAGGCTACTACCTTGGAATATAGTTCCTTGGATATTTAATTTCCTTGTCCGCGTCGAGCATGAATAAGAAGAATTCACCAACTGTAGTTCCCGTCTTGCCCCAGTATCCAATCCTTCTAAATCTATACTGTGGGTTGTTATGACGAGGGGGTAAGAATAAAGTTCTGGTGATTGGAACATCACATGCTTTACTCATACCATTAATTTATGCCGATTAATTTCCATTTAAGTGTTATAGCTGTTATTTACGACTAATCAGTTGAATTTTATGTGCATGTAAGATATGCCTAACCTAACCTTCTCCAAGATATAACTATATAAGTATATGCCTATCCGCATATATGTGTAACCGCTTCACTATCCAAAACCCCGGGCACTTAATACTTCTTAAATATGGAGGAGGCAGACCCAACAGCCATTTAATACCTCAGTCCCTGAAGCGGGCCCTGTAAACGTAAATGTTGGTCAATCGGTTCTAGCTACAAAGACCGATGACACCTATATATGGCTTTATAATTTATAATCTAATTATCGTACTACTAACGCATCTCAAAGACTCATCTAATGGTTAACTAGCCTACCTCCAATAAACTAATTTTCATCTAACCATCCACTTTGAGGTCTGTGTGTATCCCATATGAATTCTACACATGTAGAAAGAGAAATGCGTTAAGGCATAACCCAAGTCTTTACTACCGCTTGCTCGGGACTGATGGTGGACATAGCCTATATGCTAGACCTACTACTACATACCAGTACAAAATACTGACATAGCCCGCCGACCTTCCATAGCTGATATCCTGTTTTGGACTAATCTATGTAAGTCAAGGAAAAATGCTCCTTTCGGTTACTTAATACCTCTTATTGGAAATGAAGAAGACCCCATTTTCTTAAAGTACTGGACCATTTAATACTTCAAATCCTAGGCGAACCCTCAATATATTCTTCCATCACCTATCCGCAATGCATATCCCTTCCCCATGGGTCCTACAGTTGGAGATGTCTCACATCAATAGTAAATATACACAACTACTGGTAGCCTCTAGGTGAAGGGTAGACTTTTGTTATGTATCTCTACCGGCCTCGCATCCCAACCCACTAACCAAACCAATCACTCAAAGCCTAAGTGTTGGGCTAGGCCAACTAATTCATGTTTGTTCTAAATGTATAATTGAGGCTATACAATTTGCTACTGTGAAAATTATATTACCTTCTACGTGTATTTAATAGTATTAATATTTACTTGTTTGCTGCATAATTATTCTTATTTTATGTGCTTAGGCTTAGGTTCCTAGTTTCCTTCTTTGTCTAATAAATGTCCATTGTCCATAATTATTAGTTATTAATGTCAAAATTGGATAATCTCCAATGATATTTTTTTACCCAGTTTAAAAATCCACTTATTCTACCTATTTAGTTTCCTCATCAATGTCACATTAAATTCAATAATTAGTCCCTATTTAATTCTTTTAACTCTCTATTAACTACAAATTTGTTGCCTATTAAATTTGTAGTTAATGTCTATAAATTTTGGAATTCCTATTCCTTCATTTTTAGTCCTATTATTTTATACGCTATAATAACTAATACGAATATTGTCGTAAATTACGCTATATATATATATATATATATATATATTTTAAATCAATATGTGTGGTTTACGTATTTATATATTCCTATTTTCTAATTATTAATTCTTAAACTACAACATTTATTTCAACATTTTAAGTTATCAGAGTTATCCTTTCAAAAAGTATTATCATTATAACATTCCATAAATTACCCAAAAATGAGACTTTTGTTCTGTTTGAAATTATAAGAAATTATCTCTTTTCTTTTATTGAAATAGACAATGCAACATACGGAGAAGAATATCCATACTTTACACATATCTTTCCTTTTGGTATATTCCTTGTTCATTCAAACGACACACTTTTATACATATTTTAGAAATTGGATACTTTGTGGAAGTTACATGGAAATATAGATATATATAATTAAATTTTACCCTACTCCAAATAAATTAAAATATAGAAATTCACATTCCAAGTCAACTATAACAACTTAATTTACAATTCAATTATAAATCTAGAATAAATGAACATTCTACAATTATAAATATTTGGGATTGAATTCAAATTTCAAGATTATGTTGTATATACTATTCCTATTCCAATTACCTATTTTATAAATATTTAGACAATATTTCTATACATTTTTTTAAGCTTACAATTCATCAAATCTTATTTAGGCATAATAATTAAATAAAATCCAACAATATAAATTTTAGTGTTATAATAAATTATATAATTTTCCACTCACATTTCTAGCTTCCAAATCTTCCAATCTGAATCCATTTCTTTATCTGACTCATTTTCCATTCTAATTCAAAAGAATATGTATAAAGGTATATACGTACTATTGGAATTACAGATCTGAGAAGAAATTTAGGGTTAAGGGAGATATAAATTTATAACTATAAAAATTTACCTTTTCTTTCGCAACGTTGATTTGCTTCTTCTATTCTTCTCTTTTATTGTCCGCCCACCACAGATTTGTATATTATACTATTTTATAATTTTTAGAAATGGTAGAGAATGGAAAATGGTAAAGCTTCACTGCTTTAATTAGAAAACATAAGAAGAGAAGTGAGGGGATAGGCCTGTATTTATAAGCGCTTGAATCAACCGTAACTGTTAGATTAAAATAATTACACCTGGGCCGTTGGCAAAGGTTCAAACCCTAGCTGCCACCTACAGATCGGTCAACCGCTCCCCGATAGGCGATCGACCGGTCCATAGAGGGAGGTTGACCGGTAAGGTCCACCTTTTAATGTTTATTTATTTTCCGAAACTTCATACGCTAATAACTTCTTCGTTTGAGCTCCGATTGCAAAACTCCAAATATGAAAATTGCTCAGAAAATCACCACGGAAATAATGGTGCAAATTTCGTGGCCAAAATCCGTCGTTTTCTCAAATTCAATTTTTTGTACCCTTATTAATTATTATTAATTTTACGGGGTTCTACATTCTCCCCCTTTTTCATCATCGAAATTCCCTAAGGGCTGAATCATGTAACATAGCGTACAATCAATCTAAACTATCCAATCAATTAGTGTACAACCAATTTTTTAGCCAAACTTGTACAGGTGCATGGTGTATCACAACATATAAGACATATATGCAGAATGATTCTAAATCAGCGCCTCCTATATGAATGCATTCATTGAAAAAAATTAAAAATATGATGCAAACAACCTATATATATTGGTAGTTCCATATGTATGCAAGTTTTCAAATCAAAAAAAAAATTCGCACAAAATTTTCCACACGCCGCGAGTGCGTAGAAGTGTGGTTCAAACAATTTTGCATCAAAACTCTACCATCCAAAACTTAGCACATAATTTCTAACATCCAAAAATTTTGATACTGCAGTTATTTTGAATCAACACTCCAATGCCGGAAAAGGAATTTAGATGGAAAATTTTGGAATTCTATCCTTCTTTTGGAAATGTATTTTTTTGCACATTGGAACCTTCTCTTCTGGCCTCAAAACTCTTCCTACTTTTCCAATTACAATTTGCATAAGAAGGTCTATTTTTGGATGTTAAAGCATAATTTTCCTAAGCACAAGCTTTTGTCTACTATCAACAAGGTATGGATATAGAAATTCCAAAGCTAAAACAGCATTTTCCCTTATTATTATTTATGTTTTATACACTGTCACACTTGTCGGATAGTAAAATTTATATTTACTAACACATCGACATTCTCTATGATAAGTATGTGGGATTTGAAAATCATAAATTTTCTCATTTCAAAAGAAATTTTTTCCCCCTTCAAACAATCTTGCAAAATAGTTTGAAAAATCAAATTTCTAAAAGCATTTAAATATCCTTTTTTTTCAAAAGCACTTGACCAAAATTTTCCAAAAATATTTGAGCCCCACTTCTCGAAAGCATTTAAACAAAAATTTCCAAAACATTTGCCTCTTCATCATTAAAAACAAATCAAGCCACCTCTTAACGTAATCGAAACTCAGTCAATGATTTAATGCATATGACTGACCCTAGTATGGTGCAGTTAACTTAGATTTAGGGAACCTTCTCTTTTATTCAAAAACAACAAACTACCTACAGGCATATTTATAAATTTTAGCTTTTAAGGCAAAGGGATAGTGACCCGTGATTTCATAATGAGCTATCCTTGTCCTCCACTCGCTAATTTATTTTTCCCAAAATCCTAAATTTTTTGGGATTAAAGCATTTTTAGTTTTAGTTGCTAACTTAATTTCCTAATTTATTTTATAAACTTCCAGTCTTGCCTACATTTTATCACTAGTTAAGTGTCCTTATGAGATTTCCTTATTTACACTATTTATATATATATATATATATCGGTCTAATCCTACCCATAAGAGCAACACAGTGATAAAACAGGAACTTATCTCATATCATATGCTTTTTCAATAACCTAAGAGAGACAACTAGCAATTACAACCCAAAAACCCAATAATTTTTTTTGCTAGAAGCTGCCATTCATCGTCAACTAGTGATAACGATGTTGTGGCCCTAACACTCCTTACTAAATAAAGATGGACATTTCTAGTATGCTATTCAATTTATGAATTAACTTACCTCCTTGACTTCTAATAAATAATGTCCATCCATTTCTTCAATTATTACACCCGATTATGGGATGAATTATGCATTCCTGCACTATAGTAGGCAGGAATAATTTTCCTACCACCTATCTTGCCTTCTCTAACCTTGAGTCAACCAACATCTTTTATGTGGGTTTGTCATCTTATTACTCTCTTCTCCAACCATACACTATCTTCTCTCAATCACAATCCCTTGAAAGTATTCTCAAACTTTGGTATTTATTTCCTATAAATCCTTGATCCTTCGTGCGAGTATACCCTAATACTTGAAAAATTATACCTTGATATCATTCCTGACTCCTTTAAGGGTTCTTCTCATGGCTTTCACACATCTCCAATAAATTATTCCTAAGTCCATACCCATATTCCTTATATTCAATGGGGATTCCTTGTTGCTGCTCTACAAACATCTATAATTATTTTATTCCTAGCCTAAACCTTTGTCCCATCTTACCTAGGTAGTGATCCCTATCTACCCCATATTAAATTTTGGTTACATTCTCACCATTCTTTATAAAACTAAAACTTCACAATTATGAAGTGCTTGATCCAAAACTTTTATCTTTAAAAATATAAACTTAGAAACATTTTTATCAAATTCAAAAATTGCTTGGTTTTCAAAAGAAACCATGAAAATTTTCCCTTTTCTAACCAACTTTACCTTTTTAAAGACTTTCTACAATAGAAATTTGCTTCTTTCAAATGTATGAGTTTTAAACTCAAGACATTTATCACGCTTGAAAACTAAATTGTCATACCAAACCATTTTTGAAAAACAGCTTCTATAACCATAAAAAAATGAAAACTGGAGTAGAAAAGGATAACTTCCATCGTATTATTTTCTTACTACTCAAGTTATTTCCGTTTCCATCTTTAGTAGAGATTTTAATAGCATAGGAGGGGGACTTGTAAAAGATACATGCAATTACTGCATCTATCTAAGCATCTATCTAAAATATATGTGCGATTACAACATATCCATGAAATTTATCCATTCTTCCAATCCTATTCTTATTGCTTTTCTCCTATATATTTCTAACTAGATTGCTAATCCTACTTTTATATATAAATTCCTAATTCTTTTTTTATCTAAGCTACCGAGCGTTCTTACCCTTCTATTCTCTCTACCTCAATCTAATCAAGTACCAATTTTACTTATCCCCCTTTAGAAATAATTTTATAAAGGAATTTCCAAATTTATAAAATAGGAAAAATCATCGAGCCCAACGTAAGTTCCATTTTACATTCATTTCAAAAACAAACAAAAATCCATTTATCAAAAATCTATGAACCGAAAACTTTTTGACTCTACCAATTTTAGACTAAGAATCTCAAAAATGAAAAAGCCTTTTTTCTAAAAACCATTAAATCAGAAACTTTTGACTCAACAAATTTTCAAATTATGAATTTCCAAATTTCCTCACTTTTCAAAACAACTACTTCACAATAAATCCATTGAAAAACCCATTCAAAACATTTCAAGGAATTTTCAAAGAAATCTTTTTGTCAAACCCTTTCACATGGGGGTTGGACTCATAAATGGACTTTAATCGTCCTTTCTTTTGGACTTCCTTCTTCCAACTCCTGCTTAACTCCTCTTCGTAAAAAATCCGGCTATCTTCTAGTGGTGATTAATGTACACCTTCTTATGAAAACTTTCTCCACTCCTATTAAACCTTAATTTCGGATCAGCTAAACAAGTTCGTACTTGTTTCATGGATGGTATTCTGATTTATTCTTCGACTAAGGAGGAACATGAGACACACTTGAAGAATGTGCTTGAAGTGTTGAGAAGGCACAAGTTGAAAGCAAAGTTTTTGAAATGTCACTTCTAGAGAATGGAAGTGAGATTCTTTGGTCATGTAATCTTTAAAAAGGGCATCGTAGTAGATCCTGCCAAGGTGGCAGCGGTTTAGGATTGGAGCCAACCCAAGAATTCTACAGATGTGAGAAGTTTTCTAGGATTGGCAAGATATTATAGACGTTTTATCAAGGACTTCTTGAAGGTAACAACACCATTAACTAATTTGACAAAGAAGAATCATACTTTTATTTGGGATGTGAAGTGAGAGTATGCATTTGTGAGTTTGAAGAAGAGGTTGATGAGTGTGCTAGTATTGACTACTCCGAGCGGCTGACGGTATACACAAACGCATGTAGTACTGGATTAGATGCGGTATTGATGCAAAATGGAAAAGTCGTCACCTACGCTAGTCGACAACTAAAGCCACGTGAGAGGAAGTATCCAACTCCTAATTTGGAGTTGGCGGCGATACTGTTTGCTTTGAAGATTTGGAGGCACTACTTATTATGAGAAAGGTTTGAGCTATTAACGGACCATAAATCCGTAAAATACCTTTTCTTCTAGAAGGATCTCAACCTTCGTCAGCAGCGTTGGTTGGAATTCTTGGACTCCTACAACTTTGGTTTTTCCTATACGCATGGTAAGGGATATGCGATTGTCGATGCATTGAGTAGAAGACATGTCAGTTTGGGAATAATGTTCATGGAGTGGAAGCAGTTGGAGTATATTGGTGGTTATGACTTCAGACCTCATTGCGATTTAGAGCCAAAGATGTTGGCAAGTTTAATTATTGGACCTACTTTGGTTGAGCGGATCAGTACTAGTCAGTGGCGAGATGCTAGACTAGTAGAGATCATGGCGAAAATAGAAGGAGGAGTAGAGTCTGAAGATATGAAGAAGTATGACTTGACTGAGAAGGTTGGCTCCGTAAGGATAGGAGATTATTTGTCCTCGATGTTGATGGATTGCGAGATGAGGTACTACTAGAATGCGACCATTCTAGGTTGACTATACATCCAGACGGTAAAAAGATGTATCATGATATGAAGTAGACCTATTATTGGAATGGGATGAAGAAGGATGTCGGGACATTCATCTCGAAGTGTATGAACTAGCAGTTGGTGAAGGCAGAGCAAAAGAAGCCAAGTGGGTTGTAGCAACCGCTTGAAGTTCCCGAATGGAATTGAAAGCAGGCATCGATGGATTTTATTGATGGATTACCGAGGACTCGAGTAAGGTACGACAGCATTTGGGTCATAGTCAATCAATTGACCAAGGGCGCTAGATTCATACCCGTTAAGCCAAGTAGAATGGAAACCAAACTGGTCAAGTTGTATGTGAAATGGGTTGTATGATTCCATGATGTGCCTAAGGGCATTGTGAGTGACTGATACCCATTGTTCACTAGTGGGTTTTGGAAAAGCTTACAAGAGGCATTGGGGACAGAGCTACATCTCAGTACAGCTTGCCACCCATACATAGATGGATAGACTGAGAGAGTGAATCGTATATTGGAGGATCGCATGTGTGCTTGCATTCTCGATTTCAGAGGCTCATGAGATGATCACTTATATTTGGTAGAATTCACATACGATAATAACTATCATTCTAGTATCGGTATGGTACTATATGAGGCATTATGTGGTCGACCGTGTAATGCTCCGTCATGTTGGTAGGAAGCGGGCAAAAACTCATACTTGGGCCAAACAAGATTAGAGAAATCTCAAAGAAGATAGAGATCATTTGGTTATGAATGAAAGATTCCCATAATAGGTAGAAGAGCTACACTAATAGAAGATGTAGGGATTTGGAATTTTTGTCGACGATATGTTGTTTGTGAAGATTTCTCCATTGAAGAATGTTATTCAATTTGGTAGTAAGAGGAAGTTGGTGCCGAGATTCGTAGGTCCTTTTTCGATAGCAGAGAGAATTGGGAAACTAGCATATAAGGACGACTTACCTCAGTAGATAGCGAGTGTGCACAATGTCTTCCATGTTTCTAATCTACGGAAGTTTGTGCACGACTCGGGCATGATGATTACACCGATCAACTAGATGATATCAAGATTGAACCAAAATCTTCGAGACCTAGTAGGCATGTTCGTATTGTCGAACGCGATACGAAACAACTTAGAAGGAAGACGGTGGAGTTAGTAAAGGTTCAATGGGGTAAAAGTGAAGGCGGTTGCACGTGGGAAACCGAGAAGAGCATGAGGGCCACGTATTCAAAGCTCTTTGCATGGTAAAGGCTATTGTTTATCATATTTACATTCACCTTTGATATCATACAAAGTAGTTTAGTATCATGCTTGCTAGGATAGGCTTACCTACACTATTGGTTGCATGGTTGCTTGTTTGATATGTATGATGATTGTATATGATTATTAGACATGCGAGGTAATTATTTTTTTACTATTCTTTGACGTATTGGGGATTTTAGGGGCAAATTCCTAAAGGAGGAAGAGTATAACGACCCATATTTTACATATCGGAGGATCGTAAAATATTTTTATTTTATTCATATGAAATTGTATGGCTCTAAAATTTTGGAAAGTAACTCTTAGGGACATTTTACACATCTATTATTTTTTCGAATTTCTATGTGACAATTTTGACTTTTAAAGTCTTATTTGGACTATAACTTTAAATAGAAGCCGAATTAGGTCTCAACCTACTTCCATTGCTTCAAGATGATGGTTTTCCATTCCGTGGAATGGTCATAATAGAAAAATGGACTTACCGTTTGAAAGTTATAGCTGTTTTAAGTTTTGGCTGTTGCTGACCTGCATTAGTGGGTAATTAACTAAGCTCATATTTAGGCTCACTAATCTATCTCAAAAATAGTGCTAAGGGGAGGCTGTAGGAACTGATCTAAGTCATTTCCATCTTCCCTAAAATAGCTCTAAACCCCTATTAACCCTAATTTCATCAAAAAGTCTACATTGTTTCTTACTAATCTTTGCCTAAATCATAATTGGAAGGGTAATTGGCATAAAGGAACTTGAGATTATAATTTTGGCTGATTTGCATTCCTCTCATTTGCTGTTCACTTCGAATCTAAGGGGAAAACAGTATTTTTGGTATTTGGTGAGTAGTTCTTAACGTCTCACTATATTATGCATGTTTATATAGTTCGAATTGATGTTTTTAACATAATTTTGATCCTAAAACCATTTCTAAATTTAATCACACTTGTATACATGTTTATGGTTGAATTTAATTCATTTTAAATGGTTTTTAAATAACCCCTTTTGTTCATATTTATATGCTAGTGTAAAAGTTAGATTTAGATTAGGATTTGCTTAATTATTATGCTCTTATGAATTGCATGTATGAATGGATGTGTATGTATACATTTCATGTTTGTATGTTATGCTTTGATATAGTTTACTAGTGCTTATAGGTAGTTAGAAAAGGAGTGATCGAATTGGCAAATCAAAGGCAAAAATGGACGGGATTGGATGAAACTTGGAGGAGGGGCCGTGGAGCGTGGGAGGAGCTCAGGATTCAAGTCGCATCAAAATTGGAGCTAAGTACAGGAGTCGGTACCAAGAGATTTTGGTTGATGGAGAAAGGTCTTGGTGGCAGAAGGTACTTCAAGTTGGGGATATGAGAGATGAGTGAAGGCCAAATGCAAGAATTTGGCTAAGTATAGGACTTAGTGAGGAGAGCTTTGGACTTAGTGCCGAGAGATTTGGATGGGGGTACTTAGAGCTTTGGATGATGGTATTGAGTGCTTATCTGGAGAGTGGTTAGAGTCCAACCACTTAGAAAATGGAGTACTAGAAGGGAGGAAAAGAACTTGGCCAAAATTTGGCTAAATATACCACTTGGTACCGAGAGGTTTGGTCAATACCGAGGTGTTTGGTTTTATAGGATCGGGGTAAAACTTCCAAGGGGTGAAGCTTAGGCCCTGCAGGTCATGCTGATGGTGTTTGTTTGTTCGCTCAGGGTTTGAAGGCGATGTAGTAGCATGATGATAGCTTCGGGACTTGGATGATGGAAACTCGACGGTGAATGGAGTTTGGTTCTATGGTGGTGACTCGATGTTGGAAGGAGTAGCCAGAATGATTGTACACAAAGGGCGGGTTCTAGGAAAGGTGACCCATGGACAGAATGTTGAATGGTTTTATCATGGATTAAAGGAACGTGGAATGGTTCCTTGAGAATAATGGAAGCAAGGAGGAGTAAGAAAAGGGCTTGAATGCACGTGTTAAGGGATCGTTGATATCCGGAGTGTTTTTCGATGTACTCGAAAGTAGAGGTATTGTGGGGTCGCTTAAGGGTGCTTTGTTTGGCTACCCCGAGTCAGTTGTTTGGATCCGTATACCCTGGACCGGTGGATTTGGGTCTAGTATCAGCTTTGGGTTAGAGGCGAGTACATTGAAAACCAGGGTTTCCATTAGTCACTGGCAGGGGAAAGGCCATACGAGTTATCATATATCTAGAGCACATTGAGTGATAGTGAGGATTGTTTGATGGATGATGTGGTTGCTTTGATTGTTTTCCTCCATAGTCTATCACTCTAGGGATGTCACTGAAGATAGGTATTGGGGATAGGGATACCTAGACATCCGCCATCATAGTCAGTTTGTAGTATACCTTTACTATATTCGAAGAGTATCATATTGTGTTCCTTATGTTCTAGCTCTTAGGTTGTATGGATAGGTCGGGTATGGTTCGTATACCCTTGTTCCTTACTATATCGACTTGTATAGTATTTTGAGATTTATTTATTGCTCACACCAGACTGTTTTCTGACCCGAGGTTTTATGCTTTGCATCTTATTATCTTGGGTACTCTTAAAAGAGTAGACAAGATAGCAGGTCTAGGCGCGACACAGTAGTTGTGCAAAGGATGAGCTAGATGAAGCTATCTCGTATTATATATAGATTTCTATGCTTATTCCGTTGTGCAACACTGTCGAGCCTTGACAGTATCTACTTATTACTATTGCTATGAGACGGTTATTTGAGTTTATTTCAATTTTGTTTAAAATTTATTATTTTGTTGAAGAACTCTATGGATCTGTATTCTAATATTTGGTTCACTTAGTTATTACAATCTCACTTGTTTTATATCTGTGATGTATATTATATTTTACTCTATGCGTTGTGAGATATATGATAAGTTCTGTGAGTTATTTTCTGTTCTTTAACCCTTAATGATCGTTCTACATCGACCGAGCACCACCGTAGCGCACTATTTAGTTATATTGGATGTCGGTGGTGTAGAGCAATCTTCACACATATAATTTCTTACTTCCCTTTTGACTAGAAGAAATATGCATCTTCAATCGACAATTCATCAAAATCCACAATCATAAGGCAGCCTATGCCCAACAAAAGAGCCAATTACCATCCAACCTTTGGGATTTTTCTATATGTCGTGCTCACGCTCTTTTTGGTCCACTCCTTATGACACGACCTTCGCCCCATGGGGTAATCGGGGTAGGAGTATAAATTTAACTCTATTTTTTTCCAAATCATAGATGCCTCGCCCATCCTTTCAGAATAGGGTCACTACTACTTCTATAGTCGGAATTTATAGAGCTTGACATATATAATATATATTATTAGGTAAAAATTCAATAATATCTACAAGGCTACTAGATGGAAGAATGATGAAGGGATGTTGCTATTGTTGATCTTAAAGAAGTTCATGGCTGTTATATGAAAACAAAGGAATGAAAGAGTTTTTAGGAGTTTGGCTAAAAACGATGTTCTCTTATGGATTGACAAATTGCTTGCTATTTAAAATGGTATAAGGAACAGCTCCTTCAGTTATTCGGCTAGCACTGTTGCGGCCTGGGGATAATTCTTTTGTGTTGTTTTTCCTTGTTTGGTGTGTGTTTTCTTCCTTTGTTTTCTCTCTTTCCTCCACTCAGTGATTCGTAGCATGTTACGAAGCATTTTCTCTTTTATTGTTGTTGCAATAAACGGGTAGGGGTCCAGTAAAATACCGCTTAGCTTGGCTAAAAAAAATTTCAATACTATCATCGTATCCTAATTCCTATGATCGACTAACCTAAGCTCTGATACCAAATGTAACTACCTGCACCTTAATGGGGCCGAATTTTCGACTCAATCGAGACCCAAGTACAATAGGGAATGGATCATTGGTTTTGGTAACCTGTAATAAATACAAGTATATCAGAGTGCGACCAATATAAACTCGTAGTGGTATTGAAAAATATAATGTAACACACATATTGACTAAGGCTACTACCTCGAAATATGGTTCCTTGGATAATTAATTGTCTTGTCTGTGCCAAGCATAAATAAGAAGACTTCACCATCTACAGTTCTTGTCGTACTCCAGTACCCATTCCTTCTAAATCTATCATGTATGTTGTTATGAGAAGGTAGGGGGCCAAAAGAACATTCTGGTGATTGGAAAATTACACGCTTTACCTATACCATTAATCTATGTCGATTGATTTCCATTTAAGTATTATGTCTATTATTTACAGCTAACCCATTAAATCTTATGTGCACATGCGATATGCCTAACTTAACCTTCTCCAAGGTATAACTATATAAGTATATGCCTATCCGCATATATGTCTAACCGTTCCACTATCCAAAAACCCTAGCCACTTAATCATTCTTAAATAGGGAGGAGGCAGATCCAACAGCCATTTAATAACTCAATCCCTGAAGCGAGCCCTCCTTAACATAAATGCTAGTCAATCGGTTCTAGCTATAGAGGCTGATGACCCATATATACAACTTTATAATTTATAATTTAATTGTTGTACTACTAACACATCTCAAATACTCATCCAAGGGTTAACTAGCCCACCTTCGATAAACGAATTTTCATTTAACCACATAATAACATAGCTAGCCGACCATCCACCGTTGACATCCCATTTTAGAACAACTTAAGTAAGTCAAGAAAAAAATCCCTTTTATGATTACTTAATACCTCTCATTGGAAATGAAGCAGACCCCATTTCATTAAAAGTACTAGATTATTTAATACTTTAAATATGAGGCGAACCCTCGGTATATTTTTCCCTCACCTATCTGTAATGCATATCCCTTCACCATGGGTCCTACAGTTGGAGATGTCTCACATCTGTATTAAGTATACACAACTGCCGATAGCCTCTGGTGAAGAGCAGACTTCTGCTTTTGTAACTCTACTAATTCGCATCCCAACCCACTAAACCAAACCTATCACCCAAAGCCTAAGTTTTGGGTTGTCCCACTATTTCACGTTCATTCTAAATGTATAATTAAAGCTATATAATTTCCTACTATGAAAATTATATTGCCTTCTACATGTATTAATAGTATTAATATTTACTAGTTCGCAACGTAATTATTCTTACGAGTGTTATGGCACGCGCTTCGCGTGTGAATTGTTTTCCTTATAAATTGCATGTTTTTGAACCAGTCAAAATATGATTTTTTTTTTAAATTTTCAAATGATATTAATATTTGTATATTTGTAAAGAAGTATTTTGAATTTTTAAAGGAAGTTTAATTTTAGATCATATTTTTAGAAGCGTTTTGAATTTGTAAAGCATGTTTAATTGTTAGGTCCTACTTTTAGGGGCGTTTGAATTTGTAAAAAAAATTAATATTAGATCCTATCTTTAAGTGATTAAGATTTAATAATATATAGTGGGGCGTTTTTGGTAGTTCACGTTGATACCAAAAAAGTGTGACACTAAAGCTATTACAACTATTATTAAAGATTTTATATGCTTAGGCTTTGGTTTCCCTATTTCCTTTTTGTCTAATAAATGTTCATTGTTAGTAATTATTAGTCATTGATGTCAAAATTGGACAATCTCTATGATATTTATTTACCCATTTCAAAATCCACTTATTCAACCTATTCAATTTCCTCATCAATGCCACATTAAATTCTCTAATCGTCTCTATTTAATTCTTTTAACTCTCTATTAACTACAAATTATTGTCCATTAAATTTCTAGTTAATGTCCATAAATTTTGGAATTTCCATTCTTTCCTTTTTTCCTATAATTTAATATGCTATAATAACTAATATGAATATTTTCATAAATTACGCTATAGATATGTTTTTATCTTTAATAAATATGCGGGTTTTTATGTATATATCATTATTTTGTAATTATTAATTCCTAAACTAGAAAATTTCTTTCCACGTTTTAATTTATCAGAGTTACCCTTTTAAAAGGATTACCATTATAACTTTGCATAAATTACCCAAAAATGAAATTTTATTCCGTTTGAAATTACAAAGAATTATCTCTTCTCTTTTATTGAAATAGACAACGCAACCTGTGGAGAAAAATATTCATACTTTACATGTATCTTTCCATTTTGGTATATACCTTGTTAATTCAAGCGAAGCACTTTTACACATATTTTAGAAATCGGATTATTTGTGGAAGTTACACGAAAATAGATATAATTAAATTATACCCCACTACAAATAAATTAAAATATAGAAATTCACATTCAAAGTCAACTAGGGAAACCTAATTTACAACCCAATTATAAATCTGGAATAAACAAACATTCTACAATAAAAAAGTTTGAGACTAAATTCAAATTTCCAGATTAGGTTGTACATATTATGTCTATTCCAATTACTTATTTTATTGAATATGTAAGAAATATTCCTATACATTTTTTTAAGCCTACAATTCATCAGATCTTATTTAAGCATAATAATTAAATAAAATCCAATGGTATATATATTTCAATGTTATAAATAAATTATATAATTTTCACTCACCATTCTAGCTTTCCAAATCTCCAAATCTCCAAAATCTGAATCTATTCTTTTACTTAACTCTTTTTCCATTCTAATCCAAATGGATGTATAACAAGGTATATATATAATATTAAGATTACAGATCTAAGAAGAGATTTGGGGTTAAAGAGAATATAAATTTATAACTATAGAAATTTACCTTTCTCTTTCGCAACGTTGATTCACTTTTTCTTGTCTTCTCTTTTATTCCGCCCTTCTACGATTTGTGTACATATAGATACACACACAATATTTTATAATTTTTAGAAATAGCGGAGAAGGGAAAATGACACTGCTTTGTTGCTTTGGTAAGAATATATGAGAAGAGAAGTGAGGGGTTGGGTCTGTATTTATAGACGCTCAAATCAATCGTAACCCTTAGATTAAAATAATTAAATCTGGACCGTTAGCCAAGGTTCAATCCCTAACCGCCATTTGAAGATCGATCGACCGTTAGCATTCGATTGGCCCATGGAAGGGCGTCGACAGGTGGGGTCCGTGTTTTAATGTTTATTTATTTCATTTTCCCTTTTAATCATTTTCGCTTCGGAAACTTCAAACGCTAATAACTTCTTCGGTTGAGCTCCGATCGTGAAACTCCAAATATAAAACTACCTAGAAAATTGCCATGAAACAATGACGCAATTTTAATGCTAAATTCTATCGTTTTCTCCAATTCCATTTTTTGGCGCTTTATTAATTTTACGGGGTGTTACAGAAGACTTGCTTGATTTGGATTTGAATGGATGAATGGGATGCTATAACTGAATTTTGGATGATTTTAAGTACTTGTTTGATTTGAAAAATACAAGTATAGGATTACGGTATGTGCTTCGCCTATGATATTATATCCAAGTTTATTATAACCCATGATTATATTACGTGTTTTTTCGTATTCAATTTTCTAAGTTTTCGGCATTGATATTTAGTTGTGCTGATGTGCACATACACGACATTTATTGATAAAATGGGATAAAACGTCATTTGGGGAAAACTTATGTTAAATAAAAGTCAAATATTTTGAAAAGCAATAAATTTAATCTTTGACGAGAATGATACGAGGTATTGACTACTAAACTGACAATATCCATCCTAGCTGATCGATTCGAGGATCACAACCAGTATTGTGACGACCTTGTCCCTCGTCATAATGCCCAAACGATATGTTGTCTGGACATATAAACTTATTGAAGATATTGTAGATAGTCGAAGACATAGTGAAAACGATAAGAAGTAGTGTCGCCTAATGGAGATATGATAATGAAGTGGACTATAGCACGAGAAAGATTTATCACGTCTCTAGATACTTGAAGAGTATGGAAATAACGGGATCATGTGGGGGCCAACCACAACTGACTGGAAGTATATGGGTGAAAAAGACCATGATGACTTGCCGGAGCAAATAGTCTATAAAGAGGGTAATCCACTGAGGAGATTTATAAATATGATATCCTATTGGGACTCACAAACGAGAAGATGATTTAGCCTTCTCAAAAATTTCGAGAAGATGATTTAGCCTTCTTATAAGTATAAATAGAAATGCCGACCTCGTAAAATGAGTCTTTTGAATTATATTTCGAATTCATACAACAAAAAGCAACTCATATAGGATAGATTGTGATATGCCAGTTGACTAGATTTGCAGCGTTGAGTCACGATCAATAGAGCCGTGATATGTGTATTATCATAGATTTGTGAAAATGAATTGTGGATGGGATTTGGTATGGTATGTGTGACATTTTTATGTTTGAAAATGTTACGTTTAAAACCCGATACTGCACATTTATTGTTTATAATTTTGTTATACTCATAACCAAATTTCAAGCCTAACACAGGGCTTGTTATTTGTCTAACACTTCACACTACAACAAATACGGCTTATTGCAATGTTTATTTTACAATGTTTGTATTTAAAGTGTTGTAAAAAAACCCTTTTACAACATTTTCTTAAAAAAATGTTGTAAAAACATCTTTTTTAAAACTTTTTTGATAGAACACGTTGTAAAACATGACTTTTTACAACATTTCCTTCATAAACTTTGTAATAAACTGCGTTTTTACAACGTTTTCTGTAAACGTTATATAGTACCCTTTTAATAATGGTTTTAAAAGGTTGTAAAAACATTTTTTTATTGTAAAAACATTGTTCTCACTAATAGAACTACAGTATATTCCGACAACCATTACCGACGGCCGCCGACGGTAGAATACCGACGGCTTCCAATGGCATATATTTTCTGGAATTTGTTATGATTAAAATAATTAGCCATCGCTAGCCGTTGAAAATATGGTGTTTGCAGCTGTTGATAGCCATCAGAAAGTCACATGTATCTTCTTCTTCAAGCCGAAGCCTGAACCATTTCTTTCCTCCCCAAATCAAAAACCCTCCTCCACTATTTCTCCCTCCAGCTCTAAGCGACGAATTTCTGCCGAAATCAACTCCAACTTCATCAAATCAGAATCTCATCTCTTCCAAACCCCTAATCTCCTCTATATTAGGTATTATCCCTAAACCCTAATTTAATGAATTTGTTAATTTATGGTTAATTTGTTAGTTTAATTGTTTATATTGACTCATTGATTGTGTAGTATAGTTTATTGAATGTTAGTTTGTTAGTTAGTATAGTTTAATTTGTTAGTTTGTGCGATAAGAAATTAGTGTGTATTAGTTAAATAATTTAGTGCTTTTACGCATTACTTGGGTTATTTAGTGTGGATGAGCATAATTTAGTTTATGCGTTTTCTAAAACATCGAAAACGATAATTAATTTTATATACGTACGGTTAGTTAATTAAAGTTTTAAACTGTGCATATGTGATAAACCATCGTATATGGTAGTTTAACTTAAGTTAAATGTTAATCAATTTAATGTAAATGACGAAAGCCAATTTTTTTTAAAATATAAAATATGTAATATATTTTATTCATAAAACCCTTAGAGTGTTTTTTGGCCCCGTCTGATAAGTATTGTATCTGATCATTATATGGATATTTGTTTTTTGATAGAACGGACATCTATATTCATCATAT